>JASGLE010000012.1:1092500-2292500 GCA_030179965.1 Cyperus esculentus
CTAAAACCTAAATCCTATACCCTAAACCCCACACCCTAGTCCCGAAACCATAAACCTCAAACCCTAAGCACTAAACCGAAAAGCCTCAGCCCTAAACCACGTACCCTAATCCAAAAATCTTAAACACTACACCCAAAACCCTATACCCCATACCCTAAACCTATACGCTAAACCCAAAACCCTATACCCTAAACCCTATACCCTAAAACCAATACCCTAAAGCCAAATTCCTAAACCCTATATCCTAAGCCCTATACACTAAACCCTAATCCTTAAACCCTAAAACCATAAACCCTATATCCGAAACCCTATACCCTAAACCCTATACCCTAAAACCAATACCCTAAACCCTAAAACCTAAACCCTATATCCCAAACCCTAAACCCCAAACCCCATACCATAAATCCAATATCCTAAACCCTAAAACCTAAACCCTATACCCTAAACCCCAAACCCTAATCCCGAAACCATAAACCTCAAACCCTAAGCACTAAACCAAAAAGCCTAAGCCCTAAACCCCGTACCCTAAACCCTGAACCCTAAACCCTAACCCTATACACTAAACCACAAATCCTAAGCCCTACACCCCGTACCCTAAACCATAAATCCTAAACACTATACCCAAAACCCTATGCCCTAAACCCTAAACACTAAACCCTAAACCCTAAGCCCCAAACCTTGTACCCTAAACCATAAATCCTAAACAGTATAACCAAAGTCCTATACCCTATACCCTAAACCCTAAACCCAATACACTATACCCTAAACCCTAAATCTAAAACCCTATACCCTAAACCCTATACCCTAAAACCAATACCTTAGACCCCGTACCCAAACCATAAATCCTAAACACTCCCTCCAAAACCCTAAACCCTATATCCTAAACCCTAAACCCTAAACCCAATACCCTAAACCCTAAAACCCTAAACCCCAAAACCCTAAACCCAAAACCCCATACCCTCAAACCAATACCCTAAACCCTAAAACCAAAACCCTATACCCTAAACCCTATACCCTAAACCCTATACCCTAAAACCAATACCCTAAGCCCTAAAACCTAAACCCTATATCCCAAACCCTAAACCCTAAACCCCATACCATAAATCCAATATCCTAAACCCTAAAACCTAAACCCTATACCCTAAACCCCAAACCCTAATCCCGAAACCATAAACCTCAAACCCTAAGCACTAAACCAAAAGGCCTAAGCCCTAAACCCCGTACCCTAAACCCTAAACCCTAAACCCTAAACCCTAAACCCTATACCTTAGACCCCGTACCCTAAACCATAAATCCTAAACCCTATATCCTAAACCCTAAACCCTATATCCTAAAACCTAAACCCAATACCCTAAACCCTAAACCCTAAAACCCTAAACCCCAAAACCCTAAACCCAAAACCCCATACCCTAAAACCAATACCCTAAACCCTAAACCCAAAACCCTATACCCTAATCCCTATACCCTAAAACCAATACCCTAAACCCTAAAACCTAAACCCTATATCCCAAACCCTAAACCCTATACCATAAATCCAATATCCTAAACCCTAAAACCTAAATCCTATACCCTAAACCCCACACCCTAGTCCCGAAACCATAAACCTCAAACCCTAAGCACTAAACCGAAAAGCCTAAGCCCTAAACCACGTACCCTAATCCAAAAATCTTAAACACTACACCCAAAACCCTATACCCCATACCCTAAACCTATACGCTAAACCCAAAACCCTATACCCTAAACCCTATACCCTAAAACCAATACCCTAAAGCCAAATTCCTAAACCCTATATCCTAAGCCCTATACACTAAACCCTAATCCTTAAACCCTAAAACCATAAACCCTATATCCGAAACCCTATACCCTAAACCCTATACCCTAAAACCAATACCCTAAACCCTAAAACCTAAACCCTATATCCCAAACCCTAAACCCCAAACCCCATACCATAAATCCAATATCCTAAACCCTAAAACCTAAACCCTATACCCTAAACCCCAAACCCTAATCCCGAAACCATAAACCTCAAACCCTAAGCACTAAACCAAAAACCCTAAACCCTAAACCCTAAACCCTAAACCCTAAACCCTAAACCCTATACCCTAAACCCTATACCCTAAAACCAATACCCTAAGCCCTAAAACCTAAACCCTATATCCCAAACCCTAAACCCTAAACCCCATACCATAAATCCAATATCCTAAACCCTAAAACCTAAACCCTATACCCTAAACCCCAAACCCTAATCCCGAAACCATAAACCTCAAACCCTAAGCACTAAACCAAAAAGCCTAAGCCCTAAACCCCGTACCCTAAACCCTAAACCCTAAACCCTAAACCCTAAACCCTATACCTTAGACCCCGTACCCTAAACCATAAATCCTAAACCCTATATCCTAAACCCTAAACCCTATATCCTAAACCCTAAACCCTAAACCCTAAACCCTAAATCCAATATCCTAAACCCTAAACCCTAAACCCTAAACCCTAAACCCTAAACCCTAAACCCTAAACCCTATACCCTAAACCCCAAACCCTAATCCCGAAACCATAAACCTCAAACCCTAAGCACTAAACCAAAAGGCCTAAGCCCTAAACCCCGTACCCTAAACCCTAAACCCTAAACCCTAAACCCTAAACCCTATACCTTAGACCCCGTACCCTAAACCATAAATCCTAAACCCTATATCCTAAACCCTAAACCCTATATCCTAAAACCTAAACCCAATACCCTAAACCCTAAACCCTAAAACCCTAAACCCCAAAACCCTAAACCCAAAACCCCATACCCTAAAACCAATACCCTAAACCCTAAACCCAAAACCCTATACCCTAATCCCTATACCCTAAAACCAATACCCTAAACCCTAAAACCTAAACCCTATATCCCAAACCCTAAACCCTATACCATAAATCCAATATCCTAAACCCTAAAACCTAAATCCTATACCCTAAACCCCACACCCTAGTCCCGAAACCATAAACCTCAAACCCTAAGCACTAAACCGAAAAGCCTAAGCCCTAAACCACGTACCCTAATCCAAAAATCTTAAACACTACACCCAAAACCCTATACCCCATACCCTAAACCTATACGCTAAACCCAAAACCCTATACCCTAAACCCTATACCCTAAAACCAATACCCTAAAGCCAAATTCCTAAACCCTATATCCTAAGCCCTATACACTAAACCCTAATCCTTAAACCCTAAAACCATAAACCCTATATCCGAAACCCTATACCCTAAACCCTATACCCTAAAACCAATACCCTAAACCCTAAAACCTAAACCCTATATCCCAAACCCTAAACCCCAAACCCCATACCATAAATCCAATATCCTAAACCCTAAAACCTAAACCCTATACCCTAAACCCCAAACCCTAATCCCGAAACCATAAACCTCAAACCCTAAGCACTAAACCAAAAACCCTAAACCCTAAACCCTAAACCCTAAACCCTAAACCCTAAACCCTATACCCTAAACCCTATACCCTAAAACCAATACCCTAAGCCCTAAAACCTAAACCCTATATCCCAAACCCTAAACCCTAAACCCCATACCATAAATCCAATATCCTAAACCCTAAAACCTAAACCCTATACCCTAAACCCCAAACCCTAATCCCGAAACCATAAACCTCAAACCCTAAGCACTAAACCAAAAAGCCTAAGCCCTAAACCCCGTACCCTAAACCCTAAACCCTAAACCCTAAACCCTAAACCCTATACCTTAGACCCCGTACCCTAAACCATAAATCCTAAACCCTATATCCTAAACCCTAAACCCTATATCCTAAAACCTAAACCCAATACCCTAAACCCTAAACCCTAAAACCCTAAACCCCAAAACCCTAAACCCAAAACCCCATACCCTAAAACCAATACCCTAAACCCTAAACCCAAAACCCTATACCCTAATCCCTATACCCTAAAACCAATACCCTAAACCCTAAAACCTAAACCCTATATCCCAAACCCTAAACCCTATACCATAAATCCAATATCCTAAACCCTAAAACCTAAATCCTATACCCTAAACCCCACACCCTAGTCCCGAAACCATAAACCTCAAACCCTAAGCACTAAACCGAAAAGCCTAAGCCCTAAACCACGTACCCTAATCCAAAAATCTTAAACACTACACCCAAAACCCTATACCCCATACCCTAAACCTATACGCTAAACCCAAAACCCTATACCCTAAACCCTATACCCTAAAACCAATACCCTAAAGCCAAATTCCTAAACCCTATATCCTAAGCCCTATACACTAAACCCTAATCCTTAAACCCTAAAACCATAAACCCTATATCCGAAACCCTATACCCTAAACCCTATACCCTAAAACCAATACCCTAAACCCTAAAACCTAAACCCTATATCCCAAACCCTAAACCCCAAACCCCATACCATAAATCCAATATCCTAAACCCTAAAACCTAAACCCTATACCCTAAACCCCAAACCCTAATCCCGAAACCATAAACCTCAAACCCTAAGCACTAAACCAAAAACCCTAAACCCTAAACCCTAAACCCTAAACCCTAAACCCTAAACCCTATACCCTAAACCCTATACCCTAAAACCAATACCCTAAGCCCTAAAACCTAAACCCTATATCCCAAACCCTAAACCCTAAACCCCATACCATAAATCCAATATCCTAAACCCTAAAACCTAAACCCTATACCCTAAACCCCAAACCCTAATCCCGAAACCATAAACCTCAAACCCTAAGCACTAAACCAAAAAGCCTAAGCCCTAAACCCCGTACCCTAAACCCTAAACCCTAAACCCTAAACCCTAAACCCTATACCTTAGACCCCGTACCCTAAACCATAAATCCTAAACCCTATATCCTAAACCCTAAACCCTATATCCTAAAACCTAAACCCAATACCCTAAACCCTAAACCCTAAAACCCTAAACCCCAAAACCCTAAACCCAAAACCCCATACCCTAAAACCAATACCCTAAACCCTAAACCCAAAACCCTATACCCTAATCCCTATACCCTAAAACCAATACCCTAAACCCTAAAACCTAAACCCTATATCCCAAACCCTAAACCCTATACCATAAATCCAATATCCTAAACCCTAAAACCTAAATCCTATACCCTAAACCCCACACCCTAGTCCCGAAACCATAAACCTCAAACCCTAAGCACTAAACCGAAAAGCCTAAGCCCTAAACCACGTACCCTAATCCAAAAATCTTAAACACTACACCCAAAACCCTATACCCCATACCCTAAACCTATACGCTAAACCCAAAACCCTATACCCTAAACCCTATACCCTAAAACCAATACCCTAAAGCCAAATTCCTAAACCCTATATCCTAAGCCCTATACACTAAACCCTAATCCTTAAACCCTAAAACCATAAACCCTATATCCGAAACCCTATACCCTAAACCCTATACCCTAAAACCAATACCCTAAACCCTAAAACCTAAACCCTATATCCCAAACCCTAAACCCCAAACCCCATACCATAAATCCAATATCCTAAACCCTAAAACCTAAACCCTATACCCTAAACCCCAAACCCTAATCCCGAAACCATAAACCTCAAACCCTAAGCACTAAACCAAAAAGCCTAAGCCCTAAACCCCGTACCCTAAACCGTGAACCCTAAACCCTAACCCTATACACTAAACCACAAATCCTAAGCCCTACACCCCGTACCCTAAACCATAAATCCTAAACACTATACCCAAAACCCTATGCCCTAAACCCTAAACACTAAACCCTAAACCCTAAGCCCCAAACCTCGTACCCTAAACCATAAATCCTAAACAGTATAACCAAAGTCCTATACCCTATACCCTAAACCCTAAACCCAATACACTATACCCTAAACCCTAAATCTAAAACCCTATACCCTAAACCCTATACCCTAAAACCAATACCTTAGACCCCGTACCCAAACCATAAATCCTAAACACTCCCTCCAAAACCCTAAACCCTATATCCTAAACCCTAAACCCTAAACCCAATACCCTAAACCCTAAAACCCTAAACCCCAAAACCCTAAACCCAAAACCCCATACCCTCAAACCAATACCCTAAACCCTAAAACCAAAACCCTATACCCTAAACCCTATACCCTAAACCCTATACCCTAAAACCAATACCCTAAGCCCTAAAACCTAAACCCTATATCCCAAACCCTAAACCCTAAACCCCATACCATAAATCCAATATCCTAAACCCTAAAACCTAAACCCTATACCCTAAACCCCAAACCCTAATCCCGAAACCATAAACCTCAAACCCTAAGCACTAAACCAAAAAGCCTAAGCCCTAAACCCCGTACCCTAAACCCTAAACCCTAAACCCTAAACCCTAAACCCTAAACCCTATACCTTAGACCCCGTACCCTAAACCATAAATCCTAAACCCTATATCCTAAACCCTAAACCCTATATCCTAAACCCTAAACCCAATACCCTAAACCCTAAACCCAATACCCTAAACCCCAAAACCCTAAACCCTAAACCCCAAAACCCCATACCCTAAAACCAATACCCTAAACCCTAAACTCAAAACCCCAAACCCAAAACCCTAAACCCTAAACCCTAAACCCTAAACCCTAAACACTAAACCCTACACCCTAAACCCTAAGCCCTAAACCCCGTACCCTGAACCCTAAACCCTAAACCCTAAACCCTAAACACTAAACCCTAAACCCTAAGCCCCAAACTCCGTACCCTAAACCATAAATCCTAAACAGTATAACCAAAGCCCTATACCCTATACCCTAAACCATAAACCCAATACACTATACCCTAAACCCTAAATCTAAAACCCTATACCCTAAACCCTATACCCTAAAACCAATACCTTAGACCCCGTACCCTAAACCATAAATCCTAAACACTCCCTCCAAAACCCTAAACCCTATATCCTAAACCCTAAACCCTATATCCTAAAACCTAAACCCAATACCCTAAACCCTAAACCCTAAAACCCTAAACCCCAAAACCCTAAACCCAAAACCCCATACCCTAAAACCAATACACTAAACCCTAAACCCAAAACCCTATACCCTAAACCCTATACCCTAAAACCAATACCCTAAACCCTAAAACCTAAACCCTATATCCCAAACCCTAAACCCTAAACCCCATACCATAAATCCAATATCCTAAACCCTAAAACCTAAACCCTATACTCTAAACCCAAACCCTAATCCCGAAACCATAAACCTCAAACCCTAAGCACTAAACCAAAACGCCTAAGCCCTAAACCCCGTACCCTAAACCCTCAACCCTAAACCCTAAACCCTAAACTCTAAACCCTATATCCTAAACCCAATACCCTAAAACCTAAACCCTAATCCCTAAACCTTAAACCTTATACCCTAAACACTAAACCACAAATCCTAAGCCCTACACCCCGTACCCTAAACCATAAATCCTAAACCCTAAACCCAAATTCCTAAACCCTATATCCTAAGCCCTATACACTAAACCGTAATCCTTAACCCCTAAAACCCTAAACCCTAAACCCTATATCCTAAACCCTATACCCTAGGCCCTATACCCTAAAACCAATACCATAAACCCAAAACCTAAACCCTAAACACTAAACCCTAAACCCTAAGCCCCAAACCTCGTACCCTAAACCATAAATCCTAAACAGTATAACCAAAACCCTATACCCTATACCCTAAACCCTAAACCGTATACCCTAAACCCTAAACCCAATACACTATACCCTAAACCCTAAATCTAAAACCCTATACCCTAAACCCTATACCCTAAAACCAATACCTTTAACCCCGTACCCTAAACCATATATCCTAAACACTCTCTCCAAAACCCTAAACCCTATATCCTAAACCCTAAACCCTATATCCTAAACCCTAAACCCCATACCCTAAACCCTAAACCCTATACCCAAAACCCTAAACCCTACATCCTAAATGCTAAACCCAAAACCCTAAACCCAAAATACTATACCCTAAACCATATACCATAAACCCAAAACCCCAAAACCAAATCCCTAAACCCAAAACCCTATACCCTATACCCTAAACCCTAAAACCAATACCCTAAGCCCTAAAACCTAAACCCTATATCCCAAACCCTAAACCCTAAACCCCATACCATAAATCCAATATCCTAAACCCTAAAACCTAAACCCTATACCCTAAACCCCAAACCCTAATCCCGAAACCATAAACCTCAAACCCTAAGCACTAAACCAAAAAGCCTAAGCCCTAAACCCCGTACCCTAAACCCTAAACCCTAAACACTAACCCTATACACTAAACCACAAATCCTAACCCCTACACCCCGTACCCTAAACCATAAATCCTAAACACTATACCCAAAACCCTATGCCCTAAACCCTAAACACTAAACCCTAAACCCTAAGCCCCAAACCTCGTACCCTAAACCATAAATCCTAAACAGTATAACCAAAGCCCTATGCCCTATACCCTAAACCCTAAACCCAATACACTATACCCTAAACCCTAAATCTAAAACCCTATACCCTAAACCCTATACCCTAAAACCAATACCTTAGACCCCGTACCATAAACCATAAATCCTAAACACTCCCACCAAAACCCTAAACCCTATATCCTAAACCCTAAACCCTAAACCCTAAACCCTAAACCCCAAAACCCTAAACCCAAAACCCTATACCCTAAAACCAATACACTAAACCCTAAACCCTAAACCCAAAACCCTATACCCTAAGCCCTATACCCTAAACCCTAAACCCTAAACCCTAAACCCTATACCATAAATCCAATATCCTAAACCCTAAAACCTAAACCCTATACCCTAAACCCCAAACCATAATCCCGAAACCATAAACCTCAAACCCTAAGCACTAAACCAAAAAGCCTAAGCCCTAAACCCCGTACCCTAATCCAAAAATCCTAAACACTACACCCAAAACCCTATACCCCATACCCTAAACCCTATACCCTAAAACCAATACCCTAAACCCAAATTTCTAAACCCTATATTCTAAGCCCTATACACTAAACCCTCATCCTTAAACCCTAAAACCATAAACCCTATATCCGAAACCCTATACCCTAAACCCTATACCCTAAAACCAATACCCTAAACCCTAAAACCTAAACCCTATATCCCAAACCCTAAACCCTAAACCCCATACCATAAATCCAATATCCTAAACCCTAAAACCTAAACCCTATACTCTAAACCCAAACCCTAATCCCGAAACCATAAACCTCAAACCCTAAGCACTAAACCAAAAAGCCTAAGCCCTAAACCCCGTACCGTAAACCCTCAACCCTAAACCCTAAACCCTAAACTCTAAACCCTATATCCTAAACCCAATACCCTAAAACCTAAACCCTAATCCCTAAACCTTAAACCTTATACCCTAAACACTAAACCACAAATCCTAAGCCCTACACCCCGTACCCTAAACCATAAATCCTAAACCCTAAACCCAAATTCCTAAACCCTATATCCTAAGCCCTATACACTAAACCGTAATCCTTAACCCCTAAAACCCTAAACCCTAAACCCTATATCCTAAACCCTATACCCTAGGCCCTATACCCTAAAACCAATACCATAAACCCAAAACCTAAACCCTAAACACTAAACCCTAAACCCTAAGCCCCAAACCTCGTACCCTAAACCATAAATCCTAAACAGTATAACCAAAACCCTATACCCTATACCCTAAACCCTAAACCGTATACCCTAAACCCTAAACCCAATACACTATACCCTAAACCCTAAATCTAAAACCCTATACCCTAAACCCTATACCCTAAAACCAATACCTTTAACCCCGTACCCAAAACCATATATCCTAAACACTCTCTCCAAAACCCTAAACCCTATATCCTAAACCCTAAACCCTATATCCTAAACCCTAAACCCCATACCCTAAACCCTAAACCCTATAACCAAAACCCTAAACCCTACACCCTAAATGCTAAACCCAAAACCCTAAACCCAAAATACTATACCCTAAACCATATACCATAAACCCAAAACCCCAAAACCAAATCCCTAAACCCAAAACCGTATACCCAAAACCCTATACCCTAAAACCAAAACCCTAAACCCTAAAACCTGAACCCTATATCATAAGCCCTATACCCTAAACAGTAATCATTAACCCCTAAACCTTAAACCCTATACCATAAAACCAATACATTAAACCCTAAACCCTATACCATAAATCCAATATCCTAAATCCTAAAACTTAAACCCAATACTCAAAACACTAAACCCTAATACCTAAATCTTAAACCTTATACCCTAAGCACTAAACCATAAACCCTAAGCCCTAAACCCCGTACCCTAAACCAGAAATCCACAATAGACCCTAAATCCTATACCCTATATTCTAAACCCTAAACCCTAAACCCTAAGCCCTATACCCTAAACCTATGCGCTAAACCCAAAACCTATACCCTAAACCCTATACCCTAAAACCAATACCTAAACCCAAATTCCTAAACCCTATATCCTAAGCCCTATACACCAAACCCCGTACCCTAAACCATAAATCCTAAACAATATAACCAAAGCCCTATACCCTATACCCTAAACACTAAACCCTAAACCGTATACCCTAAAACCTAAACCCTAAACCGTATATGACCGCGCGAACGGGTATAGGCTTTTAAACCTAAAGTATGCACTCGATCGCAAGCGTACGATCTCGTGTAGTACTTGAGGGTCGACTCCTCAGGGACGGGATTAACACCAGACTTTACTTAAACCTACTTCTAAATTCTAAGAGAGTTTGGATTAAAGGGTCAATTGTTGGGGGTTTTAACAAGGCTGGTTACAAACACAAGGAAACAGTGCTAAAACAAGTAAATAACTGAAAGACAATTAATTAAAAGGCGTTCTCAGGGTTGTCAGGATCAGATTGGTCTCAGGACCGCAAGTAGTTGATTAGGGTCGCAAAACCGTCCACGAACCACAGATCTCTCTAATAATCCGCAGTCAGTTTTGTAACTCCTGTCTTGCACTTTCTGTAACCGAGTGCGGACAGCAGGCACGTCCCTGCGGACCGCAGGCAGTTGACAAAGAGCAGTTTTCAATTCTGGTTTGGTATTGTGACTAACGTCGTCAGTTCCTAAGCAATTCAGAGTTGGTACAAGTCCTGGGTTTTCACCTTTGGTCCTCCTAACAATCCTAAATCGATTCGAAACTCGTAGAATAGGTTCTAAACTACGTTCTGTCACTTGTTAACTCTAGGGTCCGTTTCGAGGTTAGTCGAAACGCAGTTTCGCCTTACGGGTACTTTCGGATACAAATCAACCCAAATTGTGCAAGCAATCAGATCTGGTCAAATGATACTACATTAACCAACTAGGTCTGGCCACAACCTATAGGTTTACCAATTGAACAAACAAATCACAAACACGTTATAATGAAAATCTCAAGTGATTATGAAAACAACGTAAGTCTACACATTCAACTAATCCATCAACACAATCGTCATCATTCAAACCCTAAGAACAGATAGATCTACTCACTCATGACACAAGAAAACAAAGAAAACAAGGAACTGAAAGAAATCATGATGCAAAAGAACCGAAGAAGGATTCGAGGCGACACGATCTTCACTCCCGCGCGAGAATTCTCTCAAATCCGCTTCGAAGAATGATGAACGGCCTTCTCTCCTCTTTCCTCTGCCTCTGGTTGTGAATATGCAATGAAAGGGCGTGAGAAGATGAGTGAAAAGATGTCTGGAACCGTCCCAATGACCGCCTTATATAGGCAGAGTGCCGGAAAATAGAAAACTGTAGTGCAGTAACCTCCCTGCGGACCGCAGGCACGGGCCTGCGAACCGCAGGAAGAAGGAAATGGCAGTTTTTCTGCTCAACAGGAAGTTTTCAGCGCCGAGCGGAAGGTCGAACGTGCTGTAACCTCCGTCTGCTGGACGCGGGAGGGATCCTGCTGACCGCAGGAGGGTCCTGCGGACCGCAGGAAGTTCATTCCTGTTTCGACTTGTTGTCTATGGCTCCGAATCGCGTCCAATTGGCTCCAAAAGCCCGATTGACCTGAAATTTGGACAAAAGTAAAGAAGTAACTGGAATCTAGACATCTTACTACTTAAATGCAATTAAACTTAGGAATTTTAGGCCAAAATACTAGTGCAAGTCTGGTAAAAATATATATATGATTGCATGACATCAGTATACCCTAAACCCTAAACCCAAAACCCAATACACTATACCCTAAACCCTAAATCTAAAACCCTATACCCTAAACCCTATACCCTAAAACCAATACCTTCAACCCCGTACCATAAACCATAACTCCTAAACACTCTCTCCAAAACCCTAAAACCTATATCCTAAACCCCAAACCCTATAACCTAAACCCTAAACCCCATACCCTCAACGCCATACCCTAAACCCTAAAACCTAAACCCTATATCCTAAATCCTATACCCAAAACCCAAAACCGTATACCCTAAACCCTAAATCCTAAACCCTATACCCTAAAACCAACACCCTAAACCCTATATTCTAAACCTTATACCCTAAACCCTAAACCCTAAACCCTAAACCGTATACCCTAAACCCAATACCCTATACCCTGAACAATCAACCAAAAACCCTAAACCAAAAGGCCTAAGCCCTAAACCCCGTACCCTAAACCAAAAATCCTAAACACTACACCCAAAACCCTATACCCCATACCCAAAACCCTATACACCATATTCTAAACCCTAAACCCTAAGCCCCATACCCTAAACCTATACGCTAAACCCAAAACCCTAAACCCAAAACCCTATACCCTAAACCCTAAACCCTAAACCCTATATCTGAAACCCTATACCCTAAACCCTATACCCTAAAACCAATACCCTAAACCCTAAAACCTAAACCCTATATCCCAAACCCTAAACCCTAAACCCCATACCATAAATCCAATATCCTAAACCCTAAAACCTAAACCCTATACTCTAAACCCAAACCCTAATCCCGAAACCATAAACCTCAAACCCTAAGCACTAAACCACAAATCCTAAGCCCTACACCCCGTACCCTAAACCATAAATCCTAAACACTACACCCAAAACCCTATACCCCAAACCCAAAACCCTATACACTATATTCTAAACCCTAAACCCTAAGCCCCATACCCTAAACCTATACGCTAAACCCAAAACCCTATACCCTAAACCCTATACCCTAAAACCAATACCCTAAACCCTAAAACCTAAACCCTATATCCCAAACCCTAAACCCTAAACCCCATACCATAAATCCAATATCCTAAACCCTAAAACCTAAACCCTATACTCTAAACCCAAACCCTAATCCCGAAACCATAAACCTCAAACCCTAAGCACTAAACCACAAATCCTAAGCCCTACACCCCGTACCCTAAACCAAAAATCCTGAACACTACACCCAAAACCCTATACCCCAACCCCAAAACCCTATACACTATATTCTAAACCCTAAACCCTAAGCCCCATACCCTAAACCTATACGCTAAACCCAAAACCCTATACCCTAAACCCTATACCCTAAAACCAATACCCTAAACCCAAATTCCTAAACCCTATATCCTAAGCCCTATACACTAAACCATAATCCTTAACCACTAACCCTAAACCCTATATCCTAAACCCTGTACCCTAGGCCCTATACCCTAAAACCAATACCATAAACCCAAAAACCTAAACCCTATATCCTAAACCCTATACCCTAAAACCTAAACCCTAATCCCTAAACCTTAAACCTTATACCCTAAACACTAAACCACAAATCCTAAGCCCTACACCCCGTACCCTAAACCATAAATCCTAAACACTATACCCAAAACCCTATGCCCTAAACCCTAAACACTAAACCCTAAACCATAAGCCCCAAACCCCGTACCCTAAACCATAAATCCTAAATAGTATAACCAAAGCCCTATACCCTATACCCTAAACCCTAAACCGTATACCCTAAACCCTAAACCCTAAACCCAATACTCTATACCCTAAACCCTAAATCTAAAACCCTATGCCCTAAACCCTATACCCTAAAACCAATACCTTAAACCCCGTACCCTAAACCATAAATCCTAAACACTCTCTCCAAAACCCTAAACCCTATATCCTAAACCCTAAACCCTATATCCTAAACCCTAAACCCCATACCCTAAACCCTAAACCCTATACCCAAAACCCTAAACCCTACACCCTAAATGCTAAACCCTAAACCCAAAACCCTATACCCTAAACCATATACCATAAACCCAAAACCCCAAACCCAAATCCCTAAACTGGTGAGTTACGACGGGATGTTGCCGGCAAATGTGTTGTGCTGCAGATTTATCGTATTGAGGTATTGACATCCTGAAAGGTTGACTGGGATTTCTCCAGAAAACGAGTTGTAGGAGAGATCAATGGATGTCAAAAATGGTACCTATCAGTTTAAAATGGTACACATCAGTTTACAATAACCGGAATGTAAACTCAACTACAAGTTACATACCATGATTGAGATGTTCTCTGGTATGGACCCTGTAAAGCTGTTGCTGGAGAGATCCAAACCTGTCATGCTCGCACACAACTGAAGCCCGGAGGGAAATTGTCCCTCGAGCCCCATATTAGAAAACTGTATATTCATAACTCTGTTCTCATTCGGGTTCCAACAATCAATACCATTGAATTGGCAAATAGATCCTGGAGTGGTGTTGGTCAAATCCCATGAGGCCAGTGATGCACCGCATTCATATCTGCATTTTACCAGAATTGCACTAGTATTTTGACCTAAAATTCCTAAGTTCATACGCATTTAGGTAGTAAGATGTCTAGATTCCAATTACTTCTTTACTTTTATCCAAATTTCAGGTCAATCGGGCTTTTGGAGCCATTTGGACGCGATTCGGAGCATTAGACGACAAGTTAGGACTGGAGTGAACTGTCTGCTGTCTGCAGGACCCTTCCTGCATCTAGCAGACGGAGGTTACAACACGTTCAACCTTCCAATCGGCGCTGGAAACTTCCTGTGGAGCAAGCAGCCATTTCCTTCTTCCTGCAGTCCGCAGGCCCGTGCCTGCGGTCCGCAGGAAGGTTACTGCACTGCAGTTTTCTATTTCTGGCGTCCTGCCTATATAAGGCGGTCATTGGGGACGGTTTCAGGGGATCTTCTCACGCCTTTTCATTCCATTTTCATAACCAGAGGGCAGAGGAAAGACAAAAGAAGGCCGTTCATCATTCTTCGAAGCGGATTTGAGTGAATTCTCGCGCGGGAGTGAAGATCGTATTGACTCGAGTTCTTCTTCGGTTCTTCTGCATCATGAACTCTTTCATTTCTTTGTTTTCTTTGTTTTCTTGTGTCATGAGTGAGTAGATCTATTAGTTCTTAGGGTTGAATGATGAAGTTTGTGTTGATGGATTAGTTGTATGTGTAGACTTACGTTGTTTTCATAATCACTTACAATTTTCATTATAACGTGTTTGCGATTTGCTTGTTCATTTGGTAAACCTTTAGGTTGTGGCCAGACCTAGTTGGTTCATAGAGTATCATTTGACCAAAACTTGTTGTTTGCACAATTTGGGTTGATTTGTATCTGAAGTACCCGAAAGGCGAAACTGCATTTCAACATGAGTCGAATCGGACCCTAGATTAAAAGTGATATGAACGTAGTTTAAAACTTATTCTACGAATTTCGAATTGATTTAGACTTGTTAGGAAGACCAAAAGTGAAAACTGAGGACTTGTACCAAATCTGAATTGAATAGGAATTGACGACGTTAGTCAGAACACCAAACCAGACCAAAACTGTCCTTTGTCAAGTGCCTGCGGTCAGCAAGAGCAATCCTGCGGTCCGCAAACACTTACAGAAGGTGTAAGACTGGAGTACGACACTGTCTACAGATTATCAGAGACACCTGCTGATGCCATGCATTCACATATATATTTTACCAGACTTGCATTAGTATTTAGGCCTGAAAATCCCGAGTTTGCATGCATTTAGTTAGGAATATGTCTCAATTCCAGTTACTTGTCTACTTGTGTCCATATTTCAGGTTTATCAGGCTTTTGGAGCCAATTAGACGCGATTTGGAGCTTTAGATGGCAAGGCAGGACTGGATTCGGCTTCCTGCTGACCGCATGTCACTTCCTGTGGCCAACAGACGTCGGTTAGAGCATGTTTAACCATCCAAAGGGCGCCAGAAACTTCTAGAGCAGCAAAAACCGCCATTTCCCTTCATCCTGCAGACCGCAACACTGTTCTTGCGGACCGCAGGGAGTTATGCCAGGCTGCTATTTAAAGGGACCAGCGCCCTGGACGGTTTCATCCACGTTTTGACTCATTTTCATTCTCGCACCCCTTCGGTTCAGAGGGTCCAGAGGTAGAGAAGGAAGAGGTTTGGGCCGATTCATCGCCCGTCGAAGGAGATTCGAGAGAACGCCTTCTCACGCGACGATCGTGTCAACCCCGACATCCTCTTCGGTTTCTTTACACAATGAATTCTTCTTCTTTTTTTTGCTTTTCTGTTTGTGCGATGAGTGAGTAGATCTATATGTTCTTAGGGTTTGAATGATGATGATTGTGTCGACAGATTGACTGTATGTTTGGATTTATGTCGTTTTCATGATCACTTGAGATTTGCTTTTTAACGTGTTTGCATTCTGTTTGATTCGATTGATAAACCTGTAGATCGTGGCCAGACCTAGTTGGTTAATGTAGTATCTTTTGACCAGATTTGATTGCTTGCACAACCTTGGTTGATATTGTATCCGAAAGTACCCGTTAGGCGAAACTGCGGTTTGACTAACCTTAAACCGGACCATAGAACCATAGTGACATGATCGTAGTTTATATCGTATTCTACGGATTTTTATTCAGTTTAGAACTGTTATTATGACCAACAGTGAGAATTGTTGTAATTGTACCAGAACTGAATTGATAGGAGTCGACGACATCGGTCGAAACACAACCAGAACCAAAACTGCTCTCGGTTCTTCTTCTTTCGGTCCGCAAGAGTCATCTTGCGGTCCGCAGTTAGTTACCAGGAGTGTAAGACAGTAGTTGTGGATCGCCTGATGGTTACAGAGACACTTGTGATCCGTAGACAGTCCTATAACTACTAAATAACCACCTCCTGCAGACCGCAAGATATCTCTTGCGGAACGCAGGCAGTCAATCTGAGACCAATCTGACTCTGCCAACCCTGAGAACGCCTTTAATTAATTGTCTTTTCAGTTATTTACTTGTTCTAGTCCTGTTTTACTTGTTTGTCAACCAACCCTATTAAAACCCCCCAACAATTCCCTCTTTAATCCAAATTCTCTTAGGGTTTAGAGGTAGAGTAAAGTAAAATCTGGTGTTAGCTCCGTCCTTGAGGATTCGACCCTCAAATACTCAACGAGATTGTACGCTTGCGATCGAGTCGCTTATAGAGGTTTAAAAGCCTATACCCGTTCGCGCGGTCACCTGCAGTCAGCAGACAGTATCATACCTCTAACAAACTACTTGCAATCTGCAAGAGAAATCTTGCAGAACGCAAGCAACTGATCCAGAAACCAATCTGATTCTTAAAACCCTGAGAACGCCTTTTTTATTAATTGTCTTTGAGTCTTTACTTGTTTTGTTACTGTTTCATTGTTTGAACAACTAACTTTGACAAACCCCCCATTTTAAACCCAAAAATCCAAAAACATCTTTCTTAGGATTTAGATTTAGATTAAAGCATTATTTAGAGTTAACTCCATCCCTGTGGTTCAACCCCGAACGTACTACACGAGATCGTGCGCTTGCGATCGAGTGGATACCTAGGGTATTTAAAAGCGTATACACATTTCTGTGGTCAGCCAGATACCCGTTTGGATCAGAGATCGAGGCTCTTAAGGCCTTGAGGCAGTCGATATCATCAACGGTCGTTGTTGCATCTGATCTTGAGCTAAGCTTGGGATTAGGAGAAGGCAGAGAATGGCTTCGACAAGGTACGGAAGGTGAAGCTCCACCATCAGTAAAAAGCATGAATTGATACAGGATATGTTTCCTGTGAATGATCAGTTAATTGGTACTTTGGTTAGGCAGTAAGAAGCATTTGGTTATATAATTTATAACCAATTGAGGTGATTGCAATTTACTAGACGTTCATTTGACAGTTAGAATTACATCCAACTCAAAATGAAAACTAAATTTACATACAAAAGCTGGTTAAAACAATATTTATACAGATCCTTTTCAGAAGACTAGAAGCCCAAGTCTCCGGTTCCTTGGTCTCAGTCTTCCCCCCGTGGATTGTGGGGCATGTCAAGCATTGCTGATCACAAGTTAAGTCAAGTTGATTTGTCATAAGAAACCGATACTGGAATTCATTTGGAAGTATGGTTTGTGATTTTGATACATACAAGTATACATTCAATGTCTTGACCGTGCAGAAGCATGACGATCTGAAATGTGGACCGTTGGTTGTCTTAAGATTCGTGCAGGCTCAGACTCGAGGCAATCCAACATTCACGTGCTTCACTGCACATTGCATATACTGTAGATGATCTGAAATGTACAACTGTTAGTTTAGCTTCTCTTAGGAAGTAGAATATGAGATGGCCCATTCTTTTTTGAATGGAAATTGATTTGAGGATCAATTTCAGTCTCACCTCTGTGAATTTATGATACGTAAAGCGTTATATATTGATCAAGGGTGGATCAAGTTGATTGGTCCTGAAACCCAGTATATACCCAAATTAAGTCATTACAAGTTGTTTGGTTTGGGAATATAAGTACTTGATCATATCGACATAACGACGTTCAATGTTTTAACCGTGCAGAAGATGTTAGTTTACTCTACAAAGGAATGAGGATATGCGATTGTCTATTTTTTCTTTTAATGAAAAAAATGATTTTAATGTAATTTAGTTTAGAGTCAATTTCAGTTCTAACCAGCCTTTCTAACGGCAATGCCAATGTTCTCCGTGTTGGAGGTTGCCAGTAGCAATACTTTTTTTTTGAAAGGTTGACAGCGGCTGTCAACGCGGCCAGTAGCAATACTTGCAAGTGGCAAGTAGATGAAACCCAATACTCCAAAAATCCAAATCTTCAATAGACACGCTTTGCTTAATAAATTGTGCCTTTATCCTTTAACTTGTACTTATTTCCTTCAACTCCTTTCACCAATTCTCTCTCTTTTCCTTTAATAACTCGTTGCATCAATTCTTTAACTTATAGCTTGTCGCATTTAACAGTTACTACACTATGGCAGAGCAGATTTTTTCTTTTTTTTTACCGTTACAATATTGTTGATCTGTTTCCCTAATATCTCTATTTCTTGGGGGTTTTACTGCTCCGCTACAGAATTTGTCACATCCAAGTTGCAGTGACCATCTGATTTTTTCCTTCCGTTTCATTTCTTCTCTCCAGCGACACAACCATCTTTTCTGCTCTCGCTGCTGGTGAGTCCTGCTCACCTATTCTATCTGGTGTTTCCTTCCAGTCTGTGCATGCCGGGTCCACCTAGGGATTCTACCGTTGCCGAGTGAGCTTTTGGGGATCTTTGGCTTTCTGTGACACTCGCCCGGCTGCTGCTAACGGGAGTTTTTTGCGTGCTTTCGTCCCGTGCTTCCTGCTGTTGGCGGTTCAGCAAGGGATAGGTGGTTTGCAGACACCGGATTTCTGGCGGGGCCTTCTCTATTGGGCCACTGCTTGCTGGTGTTGTTGGCTGCTGGTTTTCATTTTGATTCCTCCTTTTTTAAGTGTCATTTTAGTGTTCTTGTATCTGCTCTAATTATGACAAACAAACCCATTATATTTCATTTAAATTGTTATTATCAAGGTCTTGTGGTTTACCAATATTTACGTTTCCCATTCATAGGGGAATCATTAATTATTTACTTTTCAGTACAGGTTTTCCCTTGCGTACATTTTTAAAAGCATCACATTATTTTGAAATATTTCTAGTAAAACAAGAAACAAGTTTCATGAGAGACATATGAAGCAACAAATTGTATATTAATTTGGAAATCATCAAAATTTAGAATATATATAAAAAAAAAAAAATAAAAGTTTCATGGCTAGATATTTGGATCAATGCATACTAACATACAGCTACATATATTTGGATTCACCCTTAAACAATTTGAAAAAAAAGATGTAGAAAAATGAATTCTTTAGACATCAGCCCCTCTATTGTTTACAATTCAATACATCACCAAAATTCTTGTCGTTCATACTTGGAGTCCAATTGGGTTCGAATTACAACGGGTGGAGTTGCAGTGGCAGGTTGGATTTCTACTTTGCATAACAGAGTTCTTAAGAGACTTTTCTCACTTTTTTGATGATACAATCACCTGTTGTAATTTTCTTTTCTTTTTTTTTGAGATAAAAGTGAGGTCAAGCCACTCAGTCACTCAGACTTAAGTGTCTATAAAATAATCTGATTAAATTTGAGCCAGTGGCCTCCCTAATGAAGAAAATTACTTTTGCCACTGGACTAATTGCGGGTCCGCCCTCCATGCTGCATTGTTCGATGGTTCAGAGGTAGAAGGCTTTCACTTGAGATGTGACCATGAACTCAGCAGGTGCCAGTGCTGAATCCTGCAAGATTTAGTGCATAGTCGACATCATTTATGGTGATATATCTGTATATATAGCTTTGTAAGTTATCAAATGATGTTTAAATTCTGAATAAATTTTGAAAGAAATAGTTGTGATATAACTGTCAAATAAATAGAAAAATAGTTTGCATTTCGCAATCAATTATCGCGATAACGGTTCCGATTTTTTTTTTTTTTAATTGCAACTCTTTTTTGAAGAACTACCTTTTCTTTCTAAATTACAATTTTCTATGATATCCCAACTTTGCCGTAGCAAACAAAACTAAGCTATATTAGCTTGTTATTGAATTGATTTTCTTTCATAATCAAATTTCTCATCATAATTAATTTTTATGGACGAATAAAAGGGGACTTGTGGAGCATAATGAATTTTTATTTCTTCAGCATCACGTCCCTAAAATTGAATCAAATCAAAGTTGGTCAATATATAATGTCAAATTATCTTCAGTTAACATGCTGGAAGGATGAAATTACAAAAAAAAAATAATAATAAAAAAAAAATAAAAAATTCCAAAAATCAACGGTACAAGAAAAGGTGAATTTTCTTTTTTACATACCTCCAAACAAGATAACGAATAAGCCAAAACTTCCATCAATTCATGAGACAGAACTTCTTTAAACATAATCTCTCCAAACCTAAAAATATTTTGCATAGAAAGACATCACCACAATCTGCTCTCATTATTAATGGAACTATCTCCTAACAAGGAATTTTGCGGCTCATTAGGAATAAGCTTGCACTAGATTTTCAATATTAGGTTACAAGTCCCCCAGGGGTTTATATAGGAATCACAATTGAATCCTAACCGTCGGATTAATTTAAAGGTAGATATTGATGCCCAGATTACTTTATGTTTGATGGTTTAATTTGGTGCCCATGGTTTCCTTGAAAACAACTAAACAAAACAGTAACTTCCATAGAAATGTTGATGGATTTCAAATTTACACTTAAATTTTGCACATAATACGGGGATAAAACTTTGTGCATGTCTTTTATTTCTAATGAAAGTTTGGCAATGCTTTAATTTGCTTGCCACCTCAAAAAAATTTCAATATAAAGGCGTACCATGTATCTACCTGGTTGGCAATAATTATGAGATATATATGAATCAGTTTGAATTAAGAATATAATTTTAATAAAATATATAATTTCATCCAAATATTTTTAGTTTCCACCCAAATTTTAGTACTTTTTTTTTATTTTGAGGCAATAATTACATTTTTATTTTGCTATAATTACAAAAATAGAAAATTTTGATATCAAGAGTTTTGTGATTGAAATATGAAAAATTACACTATTTTATAGGATTCTTTTCATCTTTAATTTAAAAATGAATTCCCAACTACGTTAGAACATTTTAATAGAAAAGGCGTGCTGCTGCCCGTGACAAACAATTGGCACTGGCTGCCAATTTGGGTTGTGAAATTTGTTTTATAAAAAAATTCCTTACATACATTTTACAAAGTCAGGAAACAAATTTTAAGATTATTTTCCAGCTGGTATAGCATATATGATCTCATCTCCTGATCACAAAAAATTGCCAAAATTTCAACACTTGTATGGCATAGAATTCAAAGGGATTGATGTCCTTCACAATTTCCTTCATACACATACAATTGATGTCAGTCAACTTTGCAATTTAACCCCAGTCATTGCTACATATTAATTGATTGACTGAAAAATGACAATAAAGTAGTTATTATGAATCAAACCAAAACATACATATAGGAAATGCATATGTTTATGAGTAATACGTAGCGTCCATAAGTTACAAAATCAGTTGACGTATGGGCACATTTTCGATGGACGCAAGATATTTCTCTATGTTTATCATTTATCATTCAGGCCAAAATAACACCCTATTTGCAAATTTCAAAAGTAACTAATGAAGCAAAGTAAAATCATATTGCAAAGTACCAGGAGGTGTTCTTCAATTTGTAAATAAACTGCAAATCTAAATATATATATATCTTGATTAATTCCTTAGTGATCATAATGAACTACCATGGTTAGAACCAACTTTCCATGTTTCTGTTCCTCCCTCAGCTCAAAAAGGCAAAAATCCCCTTCTCTCAGTCGATTTCTGCTCACGAATTCGGGCCAGCCGCTACCTATGCACCTCATACTCTTGTTCTCGCTGTAGTACCCGGTACATCCCTTGTTTCTTTTCTCTACATCAGCAGGTATCAGAGCAATCTTCCTCTTTTTGTTTCGAAGAATGTCGCATGCGAAGCCACACGGGAAGTTCTGGTAAATTTATTACAACAGGATGTTATGATAAATATATATCTGTATTGTTTTCAGTTTTCACATTTGTTAATTTTAGTAACAGTAACAGTGAAAAAAATGCCGACTTACCAGTGCACCGTTCTTACG
Organism: Cyperus esculentus; assembly: GCA_030179965.1. NCBI lineage: Eukaryota > Viridiplantae > Streptophyta > Magnoliopsida > Poales > Cyperaceae > Cyperus > Cyperus esculentus. Next base: position 1,115,435 of record JASGLE010000012.1, read on the forward strand.
AGTATTGAACTTAGTCAAGAATTTCACGAATAACTTGCTACCCTTTCGAGTGTTTTCGGCCATCCTGTTGGCAACTTTTTCTTGAGCTTTTGTCAGAATAATATTGTAGGGCACAATGTATGGCATTGAAGTTTTCATCCCCTGATATGCCTTTCTTTTTCTGATAATTCTGTTCCTCCCTTCGTCGCTATCAGTTGATCCTAATGGAGAATATGCAACGACGCAATGGCATAAGTATATATACTTTTAATTATCAAAAAAGAATATTAACCATCTGATACTTAAAAAAACATATGATTTAAGTTATGTGCTCTATGTGAAAAATCATATTTTTTAATTGGATAATGTGAAATAAAATATACCTCTATGTGTCCGTTTGTGAGCCCGAACTACGCATGATGAAGTATCACTAGAAGATTCGGTATCACTTCCAGAAGATACCGGTATGTGCTCTTTTTTAATCTCATGGTTAAGCGCAGCGCCAACTCTTACTGAACTGTCACTAAAATCCTCCGACTCGGTCTCAAAATGTACCAGCATGGTAAGACCAGATTTTCCTTGTATTTCCTGCTTCCTTAGTTCGAAAAGGCAAAGATCCCCTTCTTTCAGCCTGTTTTTGCGCACAAATTCGCGCCAACGGATGAATCTCACGTTATGCTTGTTGTAAGAGTACTTTGCAATGCAGCCCTTGCTCTTATCTAAATTGGCAGGTAATAAAGTAATTGTTTGCTTCTTGTTTCGAAGGGCACTGCATGCAAAGCCACACGGCAAATTCTGGAAAAAAAAAATAGTAAATTAAACAAGACAGAATAAGACAGTAGTTAAACATTAATCAAAGATGTTGATATTATTCTGGTGTTTATGCGAAAAGCAGACAATTGGTATTTTAAATTATTCTTTTTATTTAAAAAATGGAGTCCATGCCCTTAAATAGTATTAATCATTCTGTAAATGTTACATGGATCACAAGTGATGATCAATGTACTACAGATTCTGGTACAAAAATATAGACATAATAATAAAATAAAAAGAACCGAAAAGATAAACAAAACAAAAAGAAAATATTTTTTAATTAAGCATAGAACAAGACTCATAGAATTAAAGATTTAAGTTTTGTTTTTCTTTCTTCTTTTTTTTTTCTTTCTATCTTTTTTTTTCTTCCTGTAATAGTCAACCACACTCTGGAATAATGAGTTGAGTTTTCTTATTTTTAGAAGATCACATTCTTCCTCGTTATCTCGAAATAAATTTTATTAATAACATTAGAACTGAAAATAAAAATTGCATCCATACCAGCACACAAAATCTATGTGTATCGGTGTTCACTGAGGTCAAGATTCGCACAAACAAGTCGCTCCCCCTTCGAGCTCTCTGGGCCATCCGATCAGCAATTTCTGCTTGAGATTTTGTCAGATTGGTATTGTTTGGTACTACATATAACCTGAATTTTTTCGGAGGACTTTTCTTCTCTTCCTGATCAGTGTCAGCTGATTCTGGTAAAGTATCTGCTACAAAAAAATGGCACAAGTTCTTTCAAATAATCATTTACTGTCATTTCTTATAAATAGAATAGATTGTATGATTCAAATTGCAATGTCCAAAGATTTTAAGATTTTTCCAGCATTTTCAGTTCATATACAACTACCAGTTCCAGTCAAAATTATACAAATGTTGAAACAAATTCTTGTTGAAAACAAGTACCTCTTCGCTTCTGCTTACAAGAAACCTTACTGGCAGACTCAGTATCAGTACCAGATGATAGAGATATGGTCTCCTTTTTTACCTCCTGGCGAGGTACAGCGCAAACTCGAACGGAACTGTCATTCGACTCCTCTGACTGATCCATCGCCATCTCTTTTGCAAAGAATGGAGCGGTTCTTTCGCATCCGCTTGGATCAAATATGAACACTTGGAACAAGGAGTTACCCTTTCGAGTGAAAACCAACGTATCATTTTTGTCTATTTTATTAGCGGTTACAAAATCGTTCCAACCGGTTTTCAGAGCATATGTATCTTTCGACCTGATCATACTGACATGCCAAGTGATCGCTCCGCCCGGAACTTCGAGTTCAATGTTTTCACTCACAGATCCTTTGATGGTATCCGCAAACTTCTTCGGAATGTGCTGCACTCATGAGTGGAAATCAACAGAATTACCTTTTTTATCAGTAAAAATTTTAAAAATAACAGGAAAAAACATAAAATTCGCAGCATTTCTTAAAATTTTTTTATTGTACTTTATTTAATTCTCATAATCAAAATTATGAAAGAGAAAGCAGAATAGTTAAAACTCTGTAACATATACTAATATCTAAAAAATATAACTACAACTTACCAATGCATGCATCAGTGAATCCTCCATTTTTATACAGAAACTTTTCATCTTAATTTAGACCCAAGCAAAAACTCCCCCTTTCACTATATATTTTTCCCCTCTCTGCCTCTCAATTGTTCTTTTCTTCCTTGAGAGAAACAACTGAATCATGCATGAAAATATGCAAGAAACGTCTCTTTAAATCCAAAATTTGCACTGAAAACAAGCCAGAATTGAAGTCCCATTAATATATACCATTAAATTCAGTTTTCACACCATGCATTAAAGCTACAACATTTATTGATTGTGTTATGTGTAGTCAAGTCAAAAGCAGGGCATGTCAATGTATGCTCATAAATGAAACACCACTGCTATACGTTTTGTTGTATGTATGTATGTCCAGATTGAACTGCTGATACATTGTTTTAGGCAAACTCTGATCGACTCAAGGCAAATAGGCAATGATCTCTTGTAAGGAGGTTCTAGCTATATATATACATATATACTCTTGTACCTCCTATGTTACCTACAATTCATTATATTTAGAGAAACATGAGTTCACCTTATAAGTAGGCCACTCATTCACCCCCTTCAGAATTTTGACACATCAAGTGCACCCATGTGTTTAGCACAACTGTATAAATGTTCACTGGAAACTGTTATGTATCTATTCACTAAAAAATGCATGATATCTATTAATCAGAATTCAGAAAGATATAAATGTTCACTGAAAAATGTATTTGTTTATTGAAAATACGGTAAACCAGTGGATAAGTAAATGGTGGACGCTACCTACTACTCTTATATTTAAGTGATCCTACCAAACTTTATGGGGCTACACAAGTGAATTAAGTCTGACAGTAGAGATGAGAATTGAGTCAAAGAAACTGGAACAGAGAATCCTCTCTTTTCTTGGAGATTTTATGGCTGATCGAAATATTCGGAAGTAGGAACAGGTCACTTCAGTTCAAGTTCAACTAATTTAATATTATTTTTCTTACTTGATTTATTACGGAATATTTTATAAAGGGAAGTGTTGTCTGCACCAAATTTTTTCTTCCCACGTCAAATTTAGTTTTTTTAAAATAATTATTATTCTCATTCAAATTAGTTGATCTAATTGCATCAAAATATAATATTAGGAGAAATAATAATATTCCAAATTATTACAACACTTTTTGTAAGACCCCAAAATCTGTAGCTTCTCAGAGACTACTTTTCTGAGAGCCATAGCATCCAGTCTAGCTAGCAACCTACATCACCAACATAAAATAAAGAAACAACACTAAAACAGAATCAACCATAAAACTAGGTAATTAACGAGTTATTTCACAACATTATCTACAAGTTTATAAAATAATAAGCAATTTATCCATTAAAGTATATAAATAATCTAAATGTAAATTCGTTAACTTTTATATCTCAAAACATTATCTACATTGCACCTTTATATCCAACAAATCCATGTAAATATGTCCTTAAGTCACTTTATCATTTAGTAATTAGTAATATCTACTGTTATCATGATTTCAGATATAAATAAAGTAATCACATTTTGATTCAATGTATATAACGTAATCACATTTAAGTTCAATGTTTCTAAATCTTACATAAAATTGTGGGCAGTGGAATAATTTTATTTGGATACGAGTAAGGTAGAATATTACAATTTTGCTAGTAATTAAAAACAGTAAATCCTTATAAAATTTCTCTACAAATTTAAGCCAATCTTTATTGATTTACTAAATTTTTTTTTTTTTAAGCATTGATCTCATAGAGGAGACGAAATCCAAATAGACTAACAAATTTCGCTTCCTAACTGATAGGGCCACGGTCTCGAGGCCCCTTAATTATCTGTACAGGCCTTCGAGATAAAAAACCCTACTAACATAACATGATAGCCTGTAATAGCATAACCTTGAAAAGCATGTTTACCAAGTCTTACGGTCCATCAAACTCAAAGGTCCATATATACCCACAAAGGCCCAAAACAGTTGAGCTAGCTCCTCTTTGCATGTTTGCCGCGTGAGTGTTCAGCATTGAGCCATAACACCCACTCTCTGGCCCTCTTCAGAAACTTTCACGGTGGGGGAGAGACCACGGTTCGTTACTTACAATTTCTCTGTTTCATTGTTTCGTCTGTTCGTTCTTCGCTTCATTGCTCTTGTACCAACAAGAGTCTTTTCGTTTTTCTTCATTTCAGATCTTCTGCCATTGTTACAAGAATTTTGAGATGACAGATTTGCTTCGACTTCAACAAATCATATGATGTTTTAGAGATTGAAGTCTTATGGAGCAGTTAGCAAGTTTTTTATCCAAACTATACCAAAAACGATGATGTTCATCAAGCCAGTAATTTGGAAAAAAGATATTATGCTATCAGATTTGTCTCTTGTATTGGAGATAAAATTAATTAGATTGTTAAAATAGATTGGTTTGGTGGTAGTATGTTAAATTAATTAGGTCGTCTATTGTGTTATTAGTTTTGGATTAGAAAATTTTCTGTTATTTCTATGGATGCAATGATCTTTTTTGAATGAAATTTGTTGCCTACGGGCCTTTGATGTTCAAAAAAAAAAAAACACTCACTCTCTGCACCCCTTCTCATATATGTAAGTTGTTCTTCACTAGAAGGGGGGATCTGATCCAGAATATTCATACATTTACTCACCTTAGGAGACACCTCCATTCACACTCACCATGAGTATTGACGACGGCCCATGCCACCAGGGAGACGTGAGAGTAGACGTATCATCAACCTATAGTTTATTGCCTTAAACTAGCTCCTTTCTTAACTTCTTTTAACAGTTAGTAAGTGCCAGAACAGAAATATCTTGTACATTACTTTGGTCATATATATACCAGGTGTAACATCCCAAAATTTTGAATTCCATATTTAATGATTTGAACCCATTCGTTAAATTATTTTTTTTATATATTGGTATATTTAGATATGAATTATCACTTAAATTCTATAATTAGTACATATTATACAAATTTTTACATAATTGCTATATTTAATGTTTATACTAAAATAGAAATAGTAGGCTATAAAATAGATGCGATATAATTTTAATCCTACGTACAAGTCCACTTAATTAGCAGCACAAATATTTATTAAAAAAAAAAAGAAAAAAAATCTATCACGTTGAAATAAGACAATTAAGTAGAAATACAAAGATCCAAGTAAAATATACATACAATTCTCATGGATCCCAACTGTTAATTTAATCGCCAATTCCTTCAATGCTCCATATCCAGATCAACGTAACTGCACTATTCAATTTCCGATAAAACTGGAATTTTATTCGAAATATCTTTAATTCTTTATACCTTGTGTAAACCTGTTCACCCAGCGGCTTCATATCTCAAATAATAACCAAACTTCCCTGCCTACTCTGTTTTAATTAATTAATTAATTAAACCCAGCGTACCATCTCTGATGTATACAGCACATAAATTGTGGCCTCTATGGTTAAAACTTAAAACCTAGCAGCGTACCATTTTATGAATTCCCATGCGTAATTAATCAACAACAGCACTTTAATTTATGCAACTATATAACATGAGATTCAGCGTACCAATTATTAACTGACCAAAACCTAATTAATTGATCGAAACCTAATACAACCCTGTTCGACCCTTATCCCTTTGCACAAACCAACCTCCTGCCGCAACCAAAATCACAAAGAACCACCAACGCACACAAAACAGAGAGAGGAGAGAGGTCGGGTGAGCATCGATGATGCACGTGCGGATGACGAGGCGCTCCAACGACAATCGAGACGGTACGAGTCGAGGCGACGATCGAGACGACATGAGTCAAATCGACGATCGGACGAACTAACGGAATTGAAGGTGCGTGGTCCTCCTTTGTTATATGATTCGTATTTGTGTATCGGTCGTTTTGTTGCCGAAACGATCAATTATTGATAGAATTGCAATGTTCTTATTTGAATTTGATTATCCGACATTGCAAACTTTTGAATTGTTCCTAAGTTTAACATCATATTGATTGTTATAATTGATTTGATAATGTTAGATGTTACATTATTTTCATTAGAATTATACATAACTGGAAAATTAGTGATAAAATCCGGAATTTGATTTGACAGACAAACAAATTAATATCTGCAGGGACTATATGTGATGCTTAGAACGAAGATATCTGAAAATAAATAAAAGTTATCTTAATTGATGATAGGAACCGATACTTTGTGAAATTAATATATGCTAATATGATGCGATCTGACTATGAAAACTAATTATAAACTTTAATTTGTGGTAATTGATCAAGTGAGATCCGAGTGTACTACGAACTTGTATATCTAACTATTAGGCGTCTGTAGTATGATTGACATACATAATAAGTTTTCAGAGAGTATATCGAATAGTTTTAATTTAATTGAAGAATATGATATACGAAATTAATTGATAGAATAATTAAAGACCTTTTGATAGAATGGTTTTCGTTTGAATCGAGACTATCGATTATCGCTTCGTTCGCCATTATGTTCGGGCTTTTGCCCCCCATTGTGAGAAATTCACGGTACCGTGTCTCTTCCCCCCCTCTTTTGTTCATTGCCTCTTTTGTTGATTGATCCGGGACGCTGGATGAGGGATTAGTTCGGCTACGATAGCATTGATTAAGTAATTGATTTGATTGATATTATTGACTTATTGATTAACATTAATATAGTTTCGTACCAGTCTTTGACTATAGTATGTGTTTAAATTGGGACGGTAAACCATTAACCAGGATTAGGAATATGGCACTACCAAATAGACAGACTCTTAAAAATTGACATTTAATGATGCGATTAACACACTTCGATAATTGATCTCGATTGTTATGCATTCGTTTGGAATTCCTTTATGCACTGGGAAACACTCGGTTTCTCATGCGCACCTTTGTGCCCTTTTTCGCAGGTGAGGAAGAAAAGCTGAATTGCCATGTAAATGAAAGATTTTGTTTTTCTCATGAAGACTAGATTTTTATATATTAATTATGTATGTGAAGACTTCCGCTGTAATTTGTTTTATATTTTTGTATGTTATATAAAAAAAAATGTTATGTTGTAAAAATGTATAATTCAATTGTAGCATGAAATGGTGTTGTTGACTTGCTTGTTTTGATGCCTTGCGATGAAAAGCGCGGCGGACGGCCTATTTGCCTTGTTACGAAAATCCGGGCCGTTACAGTTGGTATCAGAGCTAGGCAAGTCAATCAATACCAATTTCATTTCAGCATAGTATTATGAGAGCGGGACGTCAATACGAAATAATAGTAATAGTAATAATAATAACCTATTTATTTTAAATAGATTAATCATAAGATTTCGAATATATAAAAGTTAGTATATTATATTAAAATTGATAATCTGATTTGACTCTAAGTGAACAAATTAATCAATTAAGGAAAATCTGATTTGATATTCTTTAACATACTCTGAAATTCAATAACAGTATGTCCTTAGTAACTTTAAATTGGACTCCTGTTTCTAACTCTGATAAGCCTCATTTAATTTGATTTATGTTCTTTGCTATAATGCTATGTTATAAATAAGCTATGTCGTAAGTAAGCTCTCTGTTTGATCCTTTGCCCATCCAATTCTCCAAATGATTTTCGTCAAAATTATTTTGTCTTATCAAACTTGATGTCATTTGTATAAGCTAATTAATAATATGATATATTTGTATGTCTGATTTTATACTCTTATAAATATTGTGTGGTAAGAGAAAAAAAAATGATTAATGATTTACGTTGTTTAACGTAGTTGAAGGTATCTTACACTCCTTATTGTTGATTTATTGGGACTCGAAAACTTTGAGTAAACCTAAAAGTTTAAATTAATTTGGTAGAATATCATCATAGTTCTGTTTGAAATAATAAGTACTATTTTATTTTATCATAAATAGGATTTTATGGATTTCTTCCATAAGATGATGATATATTTTCGTAAAATTTGTGCAGCAAAAGCGTGGTGGGTTGATTTCAAATAGTAATATGCTTTAGTAAAATTTTGAGGACAAAATTTCTTTTTAAGGGGGAGAGTTTGTAACATCCCAAAATTTTGAATTCCATATTTAATGATTTGAACCCATTCGTTAAATTATTTTTTTTATATATTGGTATATTTAGATATGAATTATCACTTAAATTCTATAATTAGTACATATTATACAAATTTTTACATAATTGCTATATTTAATGTTTATACTAAAATAGAAATAGTAGGCTATAAAATAGATGCGATATAATTTTAATCCTACGTACAAGTCCACTTAATTAGCAGCACAAATATTTATTAAAAAAAAAAAGAAAAAAAATCTATCACGTTGAAATAAGACAATTAAGTAGAAATACAAAGATCCAAGTAAAATATACATACAATTCTCATGGATCCCAACTGTTAATTTAATCGCCAATTCCTTCAATGCTCCATATCCAGATCAACGTAACTGCACTATTCAATTTCCGATAAAACTGGAATTTTATTCGAAATATCTTTAATTCTTTATACCTTGTGTAAACCTGTTCACCCAGCGGCTTCATATCTCAAATAATAACCAAACTTCCCTGCCTACTCTGTTTTAATTAATTAATTAATTAAACCCAGCGTACCATCTCTGATGTATACAGCACATAAATTGTGGCCTCTATGGTTAAAACTTAAAACCTAGCAGCGTACCATTTTATGAATTCCCATGCGTAATTAATCAACAACAGCACTTTAATTTATGCAACTATATAACATGAGATTCAGCGTACCAATTATTAACTGACCAAAACCTAATTAATTGATCGAAACCTAATACAACCCTGTTCGACCCTTATCCCTTTGCACAAACCAACCTCCTGCCGCAACCAAAATCACAAAGAACCACCAACGCACACAAAACAGAGAGAGGAGAGAGGTCGGGTGAGCATCGATGATGCACGTGCGGATGACGAGGCGCTCCAACGACAATCGAGACGGTACGAGTCGAGGCGACGATCGAGACGACATGAGTCAAATCGACGATCGGACGAACTAACGGAATTGAAGGTGCGTGGTCCTCCTTTGTTATATGATTCGTATTTGTGTATCGGTCGTTTTGTTGCCGAAACGATCAATTATTGATAGAATTGCAATGTTCTTATTTGAATTTGATTATCCGACATTGCAAACTTTTGAATTGTTCCTAAGTTTAACATCATATTGATTGTTATAATTGATTTGATAATGTTAGATGTTACATTATTTTCATTAGAATTATACATAACTGGAAAATTAGTGATAAAATCCGGAATTTGATTTGACAGACAAACAAATTAATATCTGCAGGGACTATATGTGATGCTTAGAACGAAGATATCTGAAAATAAATAAAAGTTATCTTAATTGATGATAGGAACCGATACTTTGTGAAATTAATATATGCTAATATGATGCGATCTGACTATGAAAACTAATTATAAACTTTAATTTGTGGTAATTGATCAAGTGAGATCCGAGTGTACTACGAACTTGTATATCTAACTATTAGGCGTCTGTAGTATGATTGACATACATAATAAGTTTTCAGAGAGTATATCGAATAGTTTTAATTTAATTGAAGAATATGATATACGAAATTAATTGATAGAATAATTAAAGACCTTTTGATAGAATGGTTTTCGTTTGAATCGAGACTATCGATTATCGCTTCGTTCGCCATTATGTTCGGGCTTTTGCCCCCCATTGTGAGAAATTCACGGTACCGTGTCTCTTCCCCCCTCTTTTGTTCATTGCCTCTTTTGTTGATTGATCCGGGACGCTGGATGAGGGATTAGTTCGGCTACGATAGCATTGATTAAGTAATTGATTTGATTGATATTATTGACTTATTGATCAACATTAATATAGTTTCGTACCAGTCTTTGACTATAGTATGTGTTTAAATTGGGACGGTAAACCATTAACCAGGATTAGGAATATGGCACTACCAAATAGACAGACTCTTAAAAATTGACATTTAATGATGCGATTAACACACTTCGATAATTGATCTCGATTGTTATGCATTCGTTTGGAATTCCTTTATGCACTGGGAAACACTCGGTTTCTCATGCGCACCTTTGTGCCCTTTTTCGCAGGTGAGGAAGAAAAGCTGAATTGCCATGTAAATGAAAGATTTTGTTTTTCTCATGAAGACTAGATTTTTATATATTAATTATGTATGTGAAGACTTCCGCTGTAATTTGTTTTATATTTTTGTATGTTATATAAAAAAAAATGTTATGTTGTAAAAATGTATAATTCAATTGTAGCATGAAATGGTGTTGTTGACTTGCTTGTTTTGATGCCTTGCGTTGAAAAGCGCGGCGGACGGCCTATTTGCCTTGTTACGAAAATCCGGGCCGTTACACCAGGTGCCTCATGTTTCTCGCATCTAGGCGTGTTTCGTTTACCAATATTCCAAGTTTCCGATCAGATTATTTAGAGCGAAATTGTTAGCTTGCAATAAAGAACTTCCCATTGCAAAGTTTTATTAATTGTGTACATTTAGAAACTTCAATTTACTTTAAATTTCCATAAACAAATTAATTTTATACAGACATATGAAACAACAAATTTATATCAAATTAAAGGTATATATATACCATTATAAATAGATTTAAATCAGTATATGTCAACATACAATTACATAAATCCTGGTATCCGAATTTTAGGTTTAGTTGAATTGGTCAAAGATCATGGTATCCCGACGGTATCCTTAGTGGTATCCGAATATCTGAACTGTTTTTATATATATAATTGATTACAGAGTTAGCTACATTACAATTTTTTGTAATTAAAAACTATAAATCCTCATAAAATTTCTCTACAAACATGACTGAATTAATCTTTATTGATTTAAGAATTGGAAAGGACAATAATGTTTTCATAAAAATCTTCTCCCTGCCTCCAAAGCCAACGCAAAAGAAGAAGAGAAAAGGGAGCAAGCAAACCCTAGGCGGGGAGGTCGGCCTCGCCGGCCTCCCCGCCACCCCAGGCCTCTCTCTGTCTCCCCCAGCTTCTCTTCGCTCCCTTCTTCTCCAATAAAGTACAAGCAGCTACATTTTTGTTGCGTCTCCGTCTCGAACCGTCTCTTACCGCACCGCCTCCGCGTCCGGCAGTCCCATCATCCCTTGCAGCACCGCCCCCCGCGCTTGGTAGTCCCATCGTCCCTTGCCGCACCACCCCCCGTGCCCGGCAGCCCCCGCCGTCCTCTTGCTGCACCATCCCCACTGCCTGGCACCGTCCCCGCGTCCGGCCGTCACCACCGTCCCCTTGTCGCGCTGTCCCCCGAGCCCGGCTCCCCACCGTCCTGCCGTCCCCTTGTGGCACCGTCCCCCGCGCCCAGCTCCCCGCTGTCCCCGCACCCCTTGTCGCATTGTCCCCCGCGCCCGGCTCCCTGCTCTCCGCCGTCCCCTGCGCCTCGCTCCCCACCAACCCCCGCGCCTCGCCACCCCCCCCACCCAATGCCCCTCGGTTCCCACGCTCCACCGTCCTCTGCGCCCAGTACCCCGCCGTCTCTGCTCACATCGTAACTGCCTTCTATTTTCCCTTTTCCAACATCATTAGGGTTTAGGGTCTTGCTGCTGCTTGTTATTTTATTTTTATTATTTTTTATTATTTTTTCTATATATAAATTCGCTGTAACTTTTTATTTGTTTAATAAAAAATTGGTAGGTAAGTTTTACCTGCCACCTCAAAAAAAAAAAATCTTTATTGATTTACTAATCTTTTTAAAATCTTTGGTCTCGTGGAGGGGACGAAATCCAAATAGGCAATAATAAATAGCGTCTTCGAACTTATAGCTTGTTGCCTTTAACAATTTCATATCATCTGCAGTCACGTGGGCCATTAGATTGTCTCAAGATCCGAGTCTACACAGATCTTGAGAAAATCCAGCGGCCCACATGATTAACTGCAACTTGCAGTACTGCAGGGGATAAGCACTCGTTAAGTTGCACTTCCTCTCCCCTCCTCTTTGATTTTTTGGAGCATAGTGTAAATGTCAGAACAGAAAAAAAAAAATAAATAAATAGTCACCAAGTGCCTCATGTTTATCGCATCTAGGTATTTTTCATTTACCAATCCAAGTTTTCGGCCAAATTTAGAGCGAAATTGTTAAGTTGCAGTAAAGAACTCCCTAGTGCAAACTTTTATTAATTGTGTACATTTAGAAACTTCAATTTACTTTGAATTTCCAAACACAAGTTTTATAGAGACATATGAAACAACAAATTTATATCAAAGGAATACATATACCATGAGTTTGACTATCATACTAATGTTAGCATTTCAGACCGAAATGCTAACACCTCAAAATTTATGTTATCATGTCCGAAATCATGATTTATGGTGCTCAATAAATTCTTTATATGGAAACATTGAGGAATAAATTTTTTTTTCATTTTTAGAGTTTTCTAAGTATTTGTTTTGAATTTTAGAAAAGAACTCATAAATATTAATAAAATATTGATATTTGTACATGCTATTTTCAAAAATGCAAAACAAATACTTAGAAAACTTTAAAAATTTTGGTATTCTCCAATATTTTCATATAAAGAATTTATTGAGCACCATAAATCGTGATTTCAGATACGATAACAACAATTTTAAGGCGTTAGCATTTCGGTCCGAAATGCTAACTAAATAGATATTTGGATCAATACATGTCAATAAAAAACAAATCTTTAGACATCAGCTCCTATGTAGCTTACAAGTCAATACAAAGAAAATCAAATTCTATTGGAGTACGTATGATTCACACTTTGGAGTTGGAGTTACCACCATGAGTTGCAGTAGTTGGGTTTGTACTTGTAAATAAATAAAATATAGCCAGACGAAGAATCTTAGGTTATCGTTGGATCTTCTTTAGCTCTTCAGAAACCGCATCGTCACAAAGGGAAGATATTTTAGCAAAGAGGAAAGCTAACTGTACCCCAACAAAAATCCTCCAAAATCGTACCCCAACCCAACAACGCACATGCACTGACTATGAACACCCAAAACTATTTAGTATGAACACCTTCTATCAACAAGTATGAATATCGGAAAATTAGGACGGATGAGCCTTTTTGCGTTCTAATGATCATCCGGCCCTAATCTTATCCATTTCCATTAATTACCGTGGGGACCACCGACATAACTGTCATTGACTGTCAATTTAAGCACGTGATTAAATTAATTTAAGCACGTTGTTCATATGGACATAACGGTTGCACATTTTGGCACCCATACCGGCTGCATCTTCTGCTGCGTGGGGTGTTCAGGGTTGGTGCAGGGGGTGTTCATAGTCGGTTCAAAGCATGTACATACCACTAGAATGTCATGTTCATACAGTGTAAAAATTTTGTTCAGTGGTCCTTGGGCCCCATACCGACTGCACCTTCTGCTGCGTTGGGTGTTCAGGCTTCTTTAAGGGGTGTTCATAGTGGTATATAAGCATGTACATACCACTTGAATTTCATGTTCATACAATCAATAACAAAACTCAGTTCAGACTTGGTGCAAGAGGTGTTCATAGTAGTATAAAAGCATGTACATACTACTTGAATTTCATGTTCATACATTTAGAAAAACTTGTTAAACATGAAAATTTTGAATTATAATTGTGAATTTGGTACCAATGTCAAACTTAATACAATTTTATTAGCTACCTTTTTTGGAAAAAAAAATGTCAAAATATAATAAGAATCTGATTATTCCGCAATGTCATCAATTATCATCTAGCGTTGTATAAAGCAAGCAAGAGCAGGAGCAGCAGCTTAAATTAATAAATCTAATGTAATAAAATATTGATTAATGAAAGCATGGTAACATTTTTTGCCAAAACAGAATATGGAAAGACATGTCAATTTTGTCTGTTTCCAAAAATAGGAGTTTGTTGAGTCAGACTGCCGAATCGCGTTATGTAGCTTGCCAAAAATGGAAAGGCGCTGTGGGGGACGCCTATGGGGTATGGAGTGCGGGGGATTAAAAGATTTCCTCTTTAGCAAAACCTCCATATCAAGTTATCAAGGATAAACAAGGTTTCTTTTTGGAACTTAAGACCTCCAAAGCTGAGGAATTGCCATCTCTGTCACTTGAACTAAAAAAAAGTCATTTCAATTAACATTCTAATTCATAACAAGCCCTAGAATGATAAATGATAATAAAATTATAAAGAGGAAGGGAAGCAGGGAGAAACTATGAAAACCTGAGAATCAACACCCAAGCATAGTAAGCCATCACATGCCAACTGTTGATGATACAATCACCGGCTCAATTTTCTCATGGTCATGCATGGCTTGGTCATTTTGGAATTGAGATGTGACCTTAGTAAGTGCCAGTGCCAACTCCTATAAGATTTAGGGTCTGCATAATCAGATGCCAAATATGGATATTTATGATCTAAAATAATTAAGGAAGAGTTTTCAAATAAATTATTGCAAAAATAACCACTAAATAAGTAAAAAAAATGTTGCATTTTGCAATCAATTATTGCGATAATAACCCCAAAGTTTTTTGAAGTACAACCCTCAAAGTGCAAACTTTTTTTTTTTTTCCTTTTTCAAGTTGTCTTTTTGTATGGTGCCCACAAATTTTCATTTATAATCAAATTTCTAAAAATTTTCTTGTTATAATTTAAATTATATGGACTTATGGAGTAACACGCATGCCTCCAAAATATTCATTTTGAAGTGGTAGGCAGAACATTTACCAAAAAAAATTTTATTAACAAAAAAGATCAAACATCAAATATATAAATTCCAATAAACAACAGTAAAGTAAATTTTCTTTTACGTACCTCCATCGAAAATAACGAATAAGCGAAGACTTCCATCAATTCATGAGACAAATAATGTTACTATAAACATAATCCCTTAATTTAACAAGAAATTTTTGCGGCTACTGAGAGTAAGCTTGCTCTCTAGATTTTCAATATTAGGTCATAAGCACCATAGGGGTTTATATAAGAATCACAATTGAATCCTAACCGTTGGATTAAGGTAAATATTGATGCTCACAGATCACTTTGTTGATGGTTTTGAGGCTCATGGTTTCTAGCTATAAAAACAACTAAACAAAAACAGTAACTTTTTTTTTTTTGAAATAAACAAAAACAGGAACTTCCAATAGAGTCTCTCTGTTCATGGTTTTGGAGCCAATATTTTTTATTTTTATTTTTTTAAGAACACACAACAACAAAAAAAAAATTGTAACTTCCAAATTCCAATACTAACTAATAGGTACATAAATTAGATTGCATCACGAAGTAGTAAATCTACCGTGTTTTTAAGAACACCGAAACCTTCCGTGCTCCTAACTCAAAAATCATTCTAAATCATCACGAAATTTAGATTTATGGTTCTCGCTTTTTTCAGTTTTTTTATGTATTTGTTTTGGATTTTAAATATGGCATAGCTTTTACATTATTTTATAATTATTTTGATGTCAATCCTAAAAAAAATATGAAATATAAATGGAGAGATATACAGTGTAATAATTAATCTATACTATATTAAAAGGGTTAATCTTTTGTACCCCTCTAAAAAAACCTCGCTATCGTACCAGCAAATCGTACGGTCCGCACATTCGCGCGCCATCTAAAAATATCTTCTCCGATATTCATTTCCAATTGAAATTCCGCATTCAAATTTGAACGTCGTGCGCTCTCCACGGTGACAGGGGATTCAGGGAAGGACTCGCTGACGGTTGCGACGGGGACTAGCGGCACGATATCGATTCCGTTCTATTCCCCAACTTCAATCACCATCCGCATTCAAATTTGAAAGACGCTCGTTCTATTCCGTCCAGCGTCGAGGCGAGCATCTTCTATTCCGGCGTCGATCCTTCTTCTCCGGCGAGCATCTTCTATTCTGGCGATCTTCATCGCTTCTCTTTTGCATCGCGGATTTTCATTTCCACCTTCCTCTTGACAATGTAAGTTCATCAATTTGACGACGTAAGTTCATCGAATACAATTGTTCAAATTTCAGTTTAGTTGAATAATTGAGTCTAGTTATGCTCATTTGAGTTCAAATTGTCTGAACATTTGAATGTATTATTACTTTGTTAATTCAGTATTATTACTTGCATTTGCAACTATTATATCTGAGCTGTAACCAATAATACTGATTATTTGATTTCATTTCTTTCTTATTTGTACACATGTTGAATTGTTCAAATTTGAGTTTAATTGAATAATTGAGTCTAGTTATGGTTATTTGAGTTCAAATTATCCGAACAGTTGACGGTATTGTTACTTTGTTAATTCAGTATTATTATTTGCAATTCCAACTATTACCATTAGATCTAGGTTGTAACCAATAATACTGATTATTTGATTTCATTTTTTCCTATTTGTATACATGATTTCTGCTATGGCCATTTAGTTTTGCCATTTAGTTTTGTCTATTGAGATTGTTAATTATTTATTCAAGATTTGAATGTATTGTTACTTTATGTGTTTAATTAGTATTGTTATTTCTATTTCTAACTATTAAT
This sequence comes from Cyperus esculentus, assembly GCA_030179965.1. Taxonomy (NCBI): domain Eukaryota; kingdom Viridiplantae; phylum Streptophyta; class Magnoliopsida; order Poales; family Cyperaceae; genus Cyperus; species Cyperus esculentus. Next base: position 1,132,253 of record JASGLE010000012.1, read on the forward strand.
ATTATCCGTGTTGTATCTAGAAAATTGTACTTATTATTTGAGATCAATTATTTTGAATTTGAAAAGCATTTCTACTATGTTGAGTTACTAATATTACATACATGTTAATCTACTTTTCTGATAATATGCATTTTAACCAGGTTAAATTTTCATGCATCTTTTTAATATTATTATTAGTTTGGTAATGTTACTATTATTACTTAATAATTGTTTGTATTATTGTTTAATTGTTTTGCAGTTGTTTTATTTGCTTGTATTATTAGTTTGTTATTCTTACTATTACTAGTTAACGATTGTTTGTATTATTATGTAACTGTTGTATTGTTGTTCTTTTGTAGGTACAAATTAGCAAGGAAAGACTTATTGTTGTCTATAAGATTTTGACGGATGTAAGAAACACAAATAATACGGTTAGAGCTATTTGATCAAGGCAAAGAAAGTTCAGAGTTTCTTTTATCTTAAGATAAGAAAACTCGTAGTAGGAAAACAGATGGAGTGAATAATGTGCGAATGCTTTTAGTTTTATTTTTGTGAATGATGTTCTAGTTTACAAAACAGATGTATGCTTTTGTTATAATGTAGGTATTATTACTTGTAGTTTTTGTGCGGTTTTATTATGTGATATGGTTGGTTGTTATGATTTTTAACTACGCATACATATAGGCTTTGCTTTGTTTCAGAGTAAAGTATGTATTATGACTTCACTTCAACTATATAACTACAACATCAAGTATTATTATCTGTTATTTGTGAAAAAATTGTGTATTATAGTTCTTTATAGTTGGTATTACTAATGCGTTAATGCGTATTGTGACGATGAAAATAAAATAAAATTTTATCATATTTTGTATTTTATTTAGTATCATTAGTTTCAAAAAACAGTTACCTACAAATTCTAAATTTTGACAATCACATGAGAACATTTGTATATAGAATGAAATGGTATTACTACTCCTGTATACTAGGTATTTAGACCATTGTAATATGTATTATTAGTTGCAGAAGTTTAGTTTTCCATATTAGTCAAACGGGGGATTTGACCGGGGTATTTGACTTTTTTTCATAGTCACGTGTTTTTTTGATGTGCAGAACGTATGCGTTGTAGTTATTATTACTTGTTATAGGTAGTATTTAGGGTTTGTTCTATAGGTATTTAGACTTGGAGGACGAAATGTTTAGCGCGCTTATATCACATTATTAGTATTATTAGTTGGGCTGTAAATGCATTTAGGATTTGGTCAACGCGGGGTATTTGACCGGGGTATTGAAGGTGGGTACTCATATCTTCTCCCATATTAAAAAACACCTATGAATGAGACACCTCCATTTTTTTTCAGTGTTTCCAGTATTGATCGGACGGTGCAAATTAATTCCAGCTTGTTGAATGGCTACAATTGGTTACTATAATCTTGTTTCCTCTCCATTTGTTTCAAGAGTGTAGTTGATGTGCAATATCTCTATTTGGAATTGGAATGAGCAAATTTAGGATAATTGTTTCTAAGCATAACAATTCAATTATCTTCCTTTCTGGTTGTATATTCTTGACATTTCAAATACAGTCCAGATATTTCGATACCACAAAGGATACCGTCGGGATACCATGATCTTTGACCGATTCAACTAAACCTAAATATTCACCTTAGCCTCCTAAATATTCACCTTAACCTCCTAAATATTCACCTTAACACATTTTGCTTGACAACCAATAAAAACTCCACATAATAAAAACCTAATTGCAGCATTACATTTAACACATTTTGCTTTACAACCAATAAAAACTACTCTTAATTTAACTTGCAGCATTGCACTTCCTAACTATTCAGTTTATCCTCCTAAATATTTACCTTAACCTCCTAAATATTCATCTTATCACATTTTTTATTGGCAGTCAATGTTTAATGGTATCCCCGACGGTATCTTTTGCGGTATCCCCGTAGCATTTTCCTTTCAAATATCTATCTATACTATATTAAAAATCACCAAAGTATTGCCCCGCACAACGGGCAGGTCTCTAGCTAGTAAAAAAAAAAAAGATAGTAGGACCGGCCCCCCTTTGGTCAGGGAAGTAATTGAGCAACAGGAAATATATATTGACCGTTACTGTTACTGTCTAATTACTGATTGCTGCCCATGATCATGACTACATTTAACTACATCAACCAAGCTTTGAAGAGGCGCTTTGACTACATTTAACTGCATCGCATGTTTGAAATTCAGATGAGGATCTTTTATACATCTTTTATCTCAAAAAAAAAAAATTAAATTTGAGTAACTTAAACCTCATTTTATCTTCGAAATTCAGATGAGAGTCTTTTATATATATTTATCTCAAAAAAAAAAATTTTAATTTGAATGACTAGACCTCATCTTTATCTGAAAAAAAAGTTAAAACAGCAATTATTCCAGTAGGTCATGAACACCAACTCAACATAAATAATCCCACATGCATACAGCGTACTATATATATAATAATATATTCCAATTAATTAATCAGAGGCAGTACTAACTGTACTATATATGGTCTACTTGTTCCATGTGTGACAGTGTGAGGGAGTGAATTAAAGAGAGAACCAAGTATAGGCACCGGTACAGTATTCATTCATCCGCAGACAACCGGTACCATACCGGCCATGCATCAGTCAGTCATATTATCATATATATATTGTGCTAATTAATTAACTTGTTAGTTCAGCAACAACTAGCTAGCTAGCTGGTGGTTCGATCCCTATGCCGGCTGCCTTGAATTGATTACAGTGAATTGAACAAGGAGATCGAGGAAGAAGATGATCGAAGTAATCGAGTCGACCTTTGTAGTTCCGTCTGAAGAGACGCCGAGGGTGAAGCTCCGGTTATCGAACCTCGAACAAGTTGCGCCGCTCAATTACACTTGCCAAGTGTATTTCTACAAGAGCAATGAAGCCCGCCACGACTTCTTCTCGATCGAGGTCGTGAAGGCTAGTCTTGCAAAGGCACTGGTCCTCTTCTACCCCCTCGCTGGCCGGTTCGTGTCTGGCGATGACGGCCGCAGGATGATAGATTGCAATGCGGAAGGAGCACTTCTTGTGGTGGCCCGGTCTGATCGCAGTTCCGACGAAATCAGCTTCGAGCCATCGCCTGAGCTTAGAAACCAGTTTGTTCCTCAAGTCGAATCGCGGTCCTTGATGATATTGATTCAGGTTTTGAAATTTGAATTTCTGATACAAGAACTTGCCCCTTTTTTGCTTGAAATATAGAGCACTAGCTAGCTAGATATACTTTTTTAATTCATATATAATACTTCATGTATTCTTGAGAACCAGCCTTTGGTCTAGTGGCTAAGAGCAACATTCTCCGTGTGGGAGGTCACAGGTTCAAAACCCAGATGAGGTATCTTATATAGACATTTAAATTTGAGTGGCTTGACCCTCATCTTTATCGCAAAAAAAATACTTCCTGTATTCTTAAATCATAATAACAATATTGCTTTTATTGTTTACAGGTGACATATCTGAAATGCGGCGGGGTGGTGCTCGGATCCGCCAATAAACACGTCTTCGACGGTCGGAGTGTTTTCAATTTTTTCAAGACATGGGCACAGATCGCACGAGGTGGAATCAATAGCATCGTACGTCCCTCTTTTGACAACGCTCAGCTCAGGGCTCGGTCTCCGCCGACGATCACCTTTGATCACAGCGAGTATGCAAGTGATGATCAAATAGTGAAGAACACAGCAACTACTCCGTCATCGTCTCGTTTTACCGTCAAATTGAAGCTATCGGAGAAACAAATAAGGTCCCTGAAATCTCAGTGCATGAAGGGGAGTAATACCAGTACCAGAGTTTCCACCTTCTGTGCAATTTCTGCACTTCTTTGGAAGTGTTACTGCATCGCGCAAGAACTTCCGTCGGGCACTGAGACAAAACTCCAGTTTACTACCGACATCCGTAGCCGTTTGCGTCCGCCGCTCCCGCAAAGTTTCTTTGGTAATGCTATCATGAGGACATCCGCAACTGCCGGAGTATGCAAGATCACATCCAATTCAATCTATGTTGCGGCGGATGCGGTAAAGGCTGGCATTGATAAGATCACTAACGAGTATGTAAGATCTTTCATCGACTATGTTGAGGTGAATTTAGACCAGAAACTGTCCATGGTAAACAAACACCCGAAATCCGTTCTGCGGATCGCGAACATCACTGGAATGCCAGTGTACGAAGCAGATTTCGGATGGGGTGCACCGCAACTGTTGACATGGGCTGAAGCAACTGGAACCAATCTAATTTACCTCGTCAACGACCCCGAAAACAACGGCGTAGCAGCTAATGTGATGCTCGATTCTGAAGATGCCATCGGCAAGTTTGAAAAGGCTTGCTACAAAGAGTTGTCCCTTCTTCATAGCCGACTTTGATATACTGTATATTTCATGGGGGTGAATTGTTCTATGGATTGAGAGAAATATAGACCGTTCATTTTTTTGAATCGGATGGTTGCGATATATTCTTAGGACAGAAGCAAAGAGAGATGCTTGATTTGTGAAATCTGAATCGCTTGATCATTAAAAATGAACGGCTATCTATAGAAGAACAACTCATTTTATGTTGAATGATGCAATTTTCAAAATGATGGAAACTAAATTAATTTCTGTGATTCCTGATATGTATGTGCAAAAGGATTTTCTGATTTTTAGTATTTGCATGTGTTTGTGACTTTGTTTTTAATTAGTTTTTCCACTATGTTCCAACTTCCAAGTAATTGTGACTACGAGCCTGCGACATAATCACAGAATCTGTGTTGCAATATTAGTGGCAAAATTTTGAAGTCTGACACTCATAACTTTTCTTTTGAGATAAAAATAAGAGTGAAGCTACTCAAATTTAATCAAATTTAAATGTCTGTAAAGACTTCTCATTTGGTTTCGAACCCGCGAACTTCTATATGGAGAGAGTTGTCCTCAGTCACAAGACCAAAAGCTGATTCTTACCGTGTCAATTTTTGAAAAAAAAAATTTCTATATATCAATTTTGATCTGACAGTACCTACCATCAGAGTAAATGCCGGTGGATGTGACTCATACGTACTCTCTATCCGGTTTCGAATCCACGCTACATGAAGAGCGTTGCCCTCAGTTACAAGACCAAAGGTTAATTCTCACACTCATAACTAGGGGTGCAAACGGAAGACTGTTTTCCATTATTTCATTCCGTTTTGTCCCAAACAAAACGAAAACGAAGCAGTTTTTGTTTCGTTAAACGAAACGAAACATTTCAATTCCGTTGCGTTTTGAACGTCATGCACCCCTCCCCATAACTATTGGTGTCAGCTTTCAAAAAAAATATCTAGAGTGTTCTGTACAGCAGTCAGTCGTATTTTGTTATTAAATTTGCATAACATGCACTATCAGAGTACTAAATGCCGGTGGATGGGACTCATCATCTTTTTTCTTTTCTTTTTTTTTTTCTTTTTTTTTTGAGAATCTCATCATCTTCTCCTATAGGAAAACATTATTGAACCTCTTGGCCTTTTGCAATAATTATAGCCGAGACGATTGTACTGTGTGGTTGTAATTTGTAAAAGTAAATGTATATATAATTATATATATAAAATATATATAGACTTGATTATATTTGATTTAATACATGGATTAGCTTGCAAATATCAAACCTAATTTAATTTAATATATGGAGTCTAGCTACGGTGAGTCATGACTCACGGGCTACTCCGTGAGTCACAATCTAAAAAATATCAAATCACCTCCAAATTTTGATTTATATGGCTCAATAAATTCTTCGTATCAAAATATTTTAGCACGCAAAAATTTTTCATTTTTGGAGATTTTTAAGTATTTGTTTGAGATTTTTTAAAAGTGGCTATACAATATTAATAAAATAATCGATGTTTTATTTATCATTTTAAAAAATCTCAAACAAATATTTTAAAATCTCCAAAAATGAAAAATTTTTGCGTGCTATAAGATTTTGATATGAAAAATTTATTGAACCATATAAATCGAAATTTGAAAGTGATTTGATATGTTTTTGGATCGTGACTCACGAAGCAGCCCGTAGCAAAATTCTTAATATATGTATGTATATAATTATATACATAACGTTTGTATATATCTAGCAACTGATAATCGGTGGCAAACCTAATTTTGTTGTGGGTAGGTGTGTTATGTCCCCCATTTCAATTAGAAAATCCTTGATTGTACATTGTATGACCTACTAAATATTGGATAAGCATTAAAAATTTTAAAATAGCGGGCTCTTCTAAATATTATATGTTATCTTTTAGTGATGTTTTCCTTAATTTATACACACATCATTGGTCTGTTTAGCAAATGTACCAACTTTGTTTGTCTGTATATATGTACAGCACAGCATGTGCATGTCTCAATAAATTTATATCATGATGCAAAGTTTGCTTCTCTTGTTGTGTTGCAGCTACACACAGTCAAAGATGGAGGAAAAAAGTCATTGGAGGTGACAAAACACAATAATGAAATTTGTTGTCTAACCAAGACCTCTCCTCTGTTTATTTCCTGTAAATTTATTCCTTCTGTTGGTTAATTGGTCTCTATCTGGGGTTCTTATGGATATTTTGGATACTTGAACTTGAAATACATTTTTCCAACAATTAAACAGAAAAAAGGTGTTAAAAAAATAAAAAATAATAGTTTGTACAAAATATGGATATGAGTTAAAGTGTAGAAACCTCTGAGAAAATTTACACCAAATACCCCAGCAAACATTATACTAAGTATTAGAATTCTATTTGAAAGGTAACATGAATTATCTATCGGATTGCAAAAGAAATTTAATTTGCAAATATTATAAACTGTTGAGATAACGAAGTAGCCAAATAACCCTGTAAACTTATTGAACAACAAATATATCAATATTCTATTTCTATACAAAGGGTAACATACATGACAATACGATTGATTGCCAAAAAAAATAATAAAATAAAAAATTATGCAAACTAGAGCTGTATCTCGGACTTTATCCCAGAAAATAGTATAAAAATATAATCAAGAAATTTATAAAATTTAATATACAACATAATATTTAAATCTCTTGATATAAATAATAATATAATTATATTTTAAATATGAGAACATATAAATGTTGGATCATTTTTAGGATTAAATTTGTGCTAGACATATTATATTCATGTTATTTAATGCTAATAGAAAAGACATATAAGTCATTGGATCAAAACAGATGAAAAGTTTCAAACAAAATCAAAGGTAGATAACATTGATGATGTGACATAGTTGAGGTACTCGGAAACTTACCACTCTTTATGAAGTATATAATATAGAGAACTTCATACGTCCACGCGATGAATGTCCATCACAGATACATAGTGTAACACGTGCGTGGGACCCACCACGTGACACTTTTGTGTCTGTGATGAACTTCCATGGTGTGGACGCTAGGTGTTACTCTATAATATAGATATCAACAGTATAACCCCTTTTGTCTAGGGACTAATTAATGAGGCAAGTAATTAAATTAGTGATTACTACCCAATTGTGACTACATTCAATTTCATCAACCAAGCTGAAAGGCTCTTAAAGGAGCAATTATATCAACAGTACATCAACACAGCATGAATCCCAATTCCCACATGCCAATTGAGATTCTAACCAGAGGCACAACATATGTAGTTTCAGCAATTCTTATCGTCTGCTGCGCAGGATTTTGCTTTGCAGAGATCCAACTCAATCCCAAACCCTCCCCTATCAGTCCTCATCGTTGGATCTCTGCGCACCATTGAGCATTTAATTTGTTTTGAGATTCATGCATCTCAATCTCAAAACCCCCTATCAGTCTATTTTTTTTTTTTAAGAATCAAGTGGATATTTTTCACAATCTCTAATTTCTTTTTAGAAGATATTTGTGTCCATAGAAGACTGAATCCATGACCTCTTAGAAGTCATCATATCAGTCTATTTCTTTCGGTCTATTATTACTTCTTCCTCCACATACTTCCACCATACCATGATCATAATCAGTTGTGTGCCAAATATAATTCACTATCCCTGCAGCACGGCGCAAATATACAGACACCCAACAGGTTAATTCATTAAACCATCATCTCTAGCTCCTTTCAAAACCGGCTTCCATTGCCCGGCCCTCTCGCAGATCTACAGGTTCATCAAACAGTTATATCCTTTTTTTTTTTTTTGTGGGTGTAGGATATATTTTTTTTTTTTTTCCAAATCTTTGCAGCAGCTGCAAAGTTGCGTATGCGGGTATCGAATTCTCGATCTTTGGATAAACAATAGCCCTAAGACTTCTCTCATAGCCAACTAAGCTACCACCCGTTTCCTGTGGGTGTAGGATATGGAAATGAGAAAGAGGGGAAACGGTCCGGCAGTCCCCATTTTACACACTAAACTCAATCTGAATTGTGTGCAGTACAGAGAAGGAGAGGAAGAAGAGATGATGGTAGAAGTAATAGAGTCGACCTTCGTAGTTCCGTCTGAAGCAACACCGACGGGGAAGCTCCGGTTATCGAACCTCGAACAAGTCGCGCCGCGTTTGTACGCTTGCCAGATATATTTCTACAAGAACAACAAAGCCAGAGACTTCTTCTCGATTGATGTCATGAAGGCTGCCCTCGCCAAGGCACTCGTGCTCTTCTACCCCCTCGCCGGTCGGCATGTAGTTGGCGACGACAGTCTAAGGACGGTAGATTGCAGCTCTGAAGGAGCGCTCCTTGTGGTGGCCCGGTCGGAGCGCAGTTCTGATGAGATCAGCTTCAAGCCGTCCCCTGAACTGAGAAGCCAATTCGTCCCGTCGACAACGGAATCACTCTCTCTTATGATACTGCTTCAGGTTCGTTCGATGCAAATACTATAATCCACGGTGATCAATCAACAAGTCCGAATTGCTTATCTACTATGTCTAGAATCACAATAACAGTATTGATTTTACATGAACAGATAACATATCTCAAATGCGGGGGAGTGGTGCTTGGATCCGCCAATAATCACATCTACGATGGTCGGAGCGTTTTCCATTTTTTCCAGACATGGGCGCAGATCGCACGGGGTGAGATTCACAGAATTGTGCCTCCATCTTTCGACAACACTCGGCTTCTTGCCCGATCTCCGCCGACCGTCACCTTTGATCACCAAGAGTACGGAAGTGCCGATCAATTAGTGACGAATACGAGTACTCCCCCTTCTCATTGTACCACCAAGATTAAGTTATCGAACGACCAAATAAGTTCCCTGAAATCCCGGTGCTTTGAGGGGACGAATGACGCTAAAGTTTCTACCTTTTGTGCTATTTCGGCCTTTTTTTGGAAGTGCTACTGCATCGCACAAGAACTTACCCCCGACACCGAGACAAAACTCTATTTCTCTTCCGACATACGTACACGTTTACAGCCACCACTCCCCCAAAGTTTCTTCGGTAATGCTATCATCAGGACATCCGCAACTGCCAAAGTATCCGAAATCACATCCAATTCAATTAACGTTGCAGCGGAAGCGGTAAAATCTGGCATTGATAGGATCACCGATGAGTATGTAAGATCGTTCATAGACTACGTCGAGTTAAATCTGCACAAGAAACTGACCATGGTAAACAAGAACCCAAAATCCGTTCTACGGATCGCGAACATCACCGGAATGCCAGTGTACGAAGCCGATTTCGGCTGGGGCGCGCCGTATCTGTTAACATGGGCTCAAGCAAGCGGTACCAATCTGGTTAACATAGTTAATGAACCAGAGAATGGGGGTGTGGCTGCCTATGTAGTGCTTGATTCTGAAAGTACCATGCACAAGTTCAAGGAGTGTTGCTACAAAGAGTTGAGCCTTGTTCATAGCCGACTCTGATATTATATATAGTTTTGTATCTGTGGACTGAAAACTTTTCAATAATGGAATAAAGTTAATTTCTGTGTATTTTTATTTGTTTGTTCAGTTAGCTTAATTAAGAAGTTAGTTACCTCGTTGGTCTATCTTATTAATTTGATTATCCAAACTTCAATGGTCTATATATAGTATTTATTGTCATCGAAGTTGACTTTAATATTGTAGATGATTCTAATGGCATTACTATGGACGGTATGGAAGGAACGCTGCAACCGAGTCTTCAGGGGTGATTGTAGGCCAATACGGATTATAGTCAGGAAAATACATGACCTTAATTACGAGATTGTGGGATAGGGCTTATAATGTAGGGCAACGGGTTTTACATAGTACTGCGACCTGACTAGGTCGGGTCCTCAATATATCGTTTGGTAGAGGGGACACTCTTTTTACCTTTCTTTCCTTCTTTCTTATCCAAATCTGATCTATGTAACCCTATTTTTACTTTGATTTTAGTGAAAAATTATAATAGGCAGTCCCTGCTACATTAAAAAAATATATTGTAGCATGACATGGTTTGCTTTGAAATTTGATATATACGACACATTTTGAATTTTAGTACTTAAATATGCAGTTATATTTAAGAATCAGCATTTGGTCTAAGGGCAAAACTTTCTATATGGGAGATCACGGGTTTAAAACCTGAATGAAGGTCTTAATTTTATAGACATTTAAATTTGAGTGCATTGACCCTTATCTTTTATCTTAAAAAAAAAATATGAAGTCATATTTGCCTTTTTGGTTTGTCATGAGAAAAATTGATGAAGTCTTTCCATCGTTAAAAGATACACTTAACAAATTGAAAATGATGACTCTTTAAATTCAGCAATGACACAATTTTGATTGAAGATATTTAACCGCGGATCAACCTTTTTCTTTGAAAGCAAACCCTAGCCGTCATAAAGAGAGGAAAAGAAATCCACCCACCAAATCGGAAGGTCGCTGTCTAGCCGGTAGAGCGGCCTCTCTCCGCCACCCCGCCTTATGTTTCTTCCTCTCTTCTCTCATTTTTCTCTCTTCTAGTCATTTCTCGCCTCTCTTCTCGTATTGTAAGTCTTTTTCTTGAGTTTTTTCGTCTTTCGTCTATTTCGTCTCCCGTTTCTTTGTCCTGGTTACAAGTTGAAAATGAAAATTAAAAACTCTTTCTACAAGTTGCACAAGCTCCTTCAATCTTTAATGCTATTGTCGACAACAAGCAGTGTCTACGGGCTAAAGGAAGCTTATGTTGTCGATAATGGTGGCGCACATACAACCGGAGTAAATGAAGAACTACTTCGAGCTAGACTACAAAAGCATAGTTGGATTTTGCTTTTGATTTTGTGATGTGGTTTTCATTAATTAATCTTTGAATTAGAATGATGTAATTTGGGAGAATTCAACTTTGTAATGTTTGTTGCCTACAGGCAAATGGTAATTCAAAAAAAAAAAGATTGAAGATATTTAATCAGTATATTTAAAGAGCACAAAGTGGGTTCTAAGTGAATGAACTATATATGGTTTTAAAACTCTTGAAGCAAGCTTATAAATTCTATCAATGATTCAAATCACAAGGTGTTTTGAATTTGAGTTCTCTTTCTCCACATTAACTTGTATTTTTTATTTCCCTTTTTATTTGATGTAAGGGTATCAACATTTATCTGTGGGTGTTTAGAATATTTTTTTGCCTTAATTAATATAAAATACATCTAAACAGCTTTTTTTTTAAATATGTATGGCCTAAAAAGTCACCAGGTAATTTTTCAGTTTAGGCCTAATTTTTGGTATACCCATCAAAACTTGCTAAATAGCCAATACCCCGTCAAAGCACTTTAATAGCTTATACCACCATCAAAATTTAAATTTCGTTCTTCTATCCCCTTTCATTTCCAAAAGGCCAAGGGTTCAATAATGTTTCTTATAGAAGAAGATGAGTCACTGTTGTCAGCAGATCAAAATTGATATATATATATATATATATATATATATATATATATATATATATATATATATATATATATATAAAACAAGAAATTTGGTACTAATTCTATCAATGTGTTGCAATCACAACCACTCATAATTTACTGGACAAGCGAACTAAAACAAAGTGACAGTCTCACATATGCAAATACTAAAAATCAGAAAATCCTTTTTGCACATACATATCAGTAAAAACAGAAATTTAGTTTCCATCATTTTGAAAATTACATCATTCAACATAAAATATATCTATATCTATACTATGTTAAAAAGCATGTAAGCAATGGATGGTCCATTGACGGTCACGGTATTTTTGCTACTGGAGATAATAAATGGGGCTCTTTCACTCTCAACCATTGTGATCAGACACGGTTTAATTTTCGTTCTCTTTCTGACTGCTTGTCCTCTGACCCGGGGTACGGTGACCCAGGTCACGTGATACGTTGGATCTCTTCGGTATTCGGACAAACTCGAATCCCGAGGAGATCCAACGGATCACGTGACCCGGGTCACCGTACCCCGGGTAAGACGATATGAATTCTGGAGTGACAGTCAAAAACTTGGTTGAGTTCAAAGATCGCCGGCTCCTCTCCTCTTCCAAGTCCCAAGTTCAATCCCAACCCTCCTCCCATGACCGCCGACGCCTCTTCCAACTTCCAGACCTCCGGAAACCTCCTCTTTCCCGGTATCTCCTTGATCTCCCACCACAACGGCCTTAGAAACATGGTATATCAAAGTCGGCTATGAAGAAGGAACTAGTAGCCCAGCTTTTTTTTTTTTTTTTTTTTTTTTTTGAGATAAAGATGAGGATCAAGCCACTCAAATTTAAATGTCTATATAAGATACCATCCGGGTTTCTAAGTAGCCCGGCTTTTTTGAAAAAGGATTTGAAATTATTACAGGCCGCTTAATCTGTGCACACATGCAGTGAAGAGACGGTTCTTTCCTTTAAGAATGAATTAATGGGGGTCATCCATTTAAAAGTTCCATAAATTAATTAAGGGTCAATTTAGAGTATTCATAGCATCTTAGCCTATCAAAATATGCCCTGCTTTGTACATTTGGCTGATGGATTAAGGTAGATCCGCCTCTGCTGATCCTTTAGAAGATTTCATTTTTTTTTTGTTTTTTTTGAAGAAATACAATGACATATTTTCAACTCTACAAGTTCCATTTTGTTCAGAAATTAGAAACATAAAAATTCATTCGCTGTTATTCAGCTATCCCGGTCATTGATTGTGAAATGCAACATTTTCATATTTAATTCAGGGACCATTGCAATTACTTCTTCAACCTCAACTTTTATGACTTGTACGACGTCCTTTGATAACCGAGTGCACATGCACTGAATTGTCAGATTACCTCAAATCATGGAGTGCTCAGAAATTGTATTAAAAATGGTATGTACTACTCTAGCGGGCAGTTTTGAAAACTGCGCACTGTAGCTTTTTAGGAGGGGCTTTTGATCATTCCGCTATGGAATACCCCAGAGGATTTCAATTCTTGATAACCTACATGGGGCCATTTGGTTGGTGCTATTATTGCTTGCTGATCGGAAAAGTAAAAATTCCATTTCTAGAAATTTTTTTTTATAAGGAATGAAATAGTAAGGAATAGCACATATTAGTATTACACATGCCATCAATTATATGGTACCAGTAAATATTATAAATTTGAGGACGATTATGAATAATGGAATATAAAATGGTATTCTCTCTTATGCCTTTGTAACAATATTTTTCTCTCGTGATTTAAATGAAAGTAAAATGGGTGATGATATCAGTATCACGCCCACATCCTGTCCCCAACTGATCCCACTTTCATTATACTAGATACGTGCCTCGCGTTGCTTCGGCGATAGATTCATTTTTTTAGAAAAAAAAAAAACCGAACTGAAATGTAATCTCAAATCTTTAAGAAGAAATAAAAACTACAAAGCATGAACTATGAAAGAAAAAAAAAATATATAAATTATGAAGAAATTTTCATATTATATAAGTTACTATTTTCAGAGTTATATTATCTCTCTTATAGCGTACTTCGCTTATATATTATTTAGAATTGAGAGGAAACTAAAGTCATACACATCTCTCTAATAAAAAGAATACAAATAATAAAAAGTGGAGGAGATCATAATAAACATAATTTTTTAAAAATTTTTCATACAATTATATTTTTTTTTGAAAGGTGAGTATTTTAAGATATAGTTGGTTTGTTATAAATTTTTGTGATTTATTAATATCTCCAACTTTCATTTTGTTATTAGATTTATGATTTTTAAAATCATAAAAATCTCATTGGATAGTATTTCTTTTCAATCTTCTAAAGTGACTGCAAATAATAATTTTAGAAAATATGGTTCAAAGCCCATTAAAGGTATGTACTTGTATCTTAACTTGAAATCTTATTTCTGTTGAACTATGTTTTTAGCAATTTCTTAATTTGCCTATTTTGCAAAATCACTTAATTGTGATTCTACCATGTCTTATGAGATTGTCAATATAGGAAATTATAAAATTTGTATACTCTAGATCTTGGACAAACAACAATTTCATGTCAATCTTTTGATGAACTCCACAAACTTGCGCTTATAATTTCTTTTGTCCAAGATGTTAAATCTTTTTTTTTCTAAAATGTAAATATTGTTTCTTTAGATATCTCTATCTTCGGCAAATATTGTTGCTTAAGGATAATAGTTGTTTACAACACATTTAATATTTTTGAAAACAATTATTAAGTTTACAAAAAGAAATTTAAAATCAATAGTTGAAGAGAAGATCAGTTGATAATGGTTATATTGACAATTTGACAATGGAGCTTGGAAACAGTTTTGAAATATTGTTAAAAAATCTTAAAAATGAAAAAAAAAAAATTATACATGTACAATTAACCTTATAGATTGACTATATTTTTAATTATATTTAATTTAAGTGTTATTTAATAGTATATTGATAATTCATTAATTTGCAATGGTTGAAAAGTATACAAATTTTTATAAGCTATCCAAGAGTAATTTATTGAAACTTGAGATACTATCAATTTATAAGTCAAATAATATATTTGTACAATTTTTCATATTATTAAAAAAAAAAATCTATTGTCAAGATTGTCAATTAATATCTTTTCATAGGTTAGAGCTTCTAATTGATATTGTAGTTTATATTTTGTATATTTTTGTTTACATTTCCAATGTCAACAATAATAAATTCTAAATTATTCTCACAACTACTCAAGGTAAGATACTATTGATGTCTTGAAGGATCCTTTACAACAAAAAAAATATATATATATGTATATCTACTGTTCATTCTACTGTAGCAACCATCGGAAATTAATAATACTATAAAAGGGATAAAAGGGATGTCGGGCCTCACGAAATGTAGTTTTTTTTAGGCCCCTTTTTCCATACAAATGTGTACAGTTAATGGGCCAAAGTGTTTCATGCATCATATATTTATCCAAATAAAATATAGCCTACGAGTTAGCCTTCCCCCTACCCCTATCCAGTGCTGTGCTCATGCCCGCCCCCGCCTGCCTGTGCTCGAGGCTCGCCCATACCTACCCAGGCCCACAACCATCGCCCGCCCGTCTTGGGTACCGGGGTGAGTCTCAAAGAGCAAGGGTTTGGATATTTGTTGTCGCCTCCCGAAACCCGCCCGCCCCTTGTCACTCTTCCCGCCCGTGCCCTTCGCCCGCCCGTACCCGCCCCTCGAACCCGCCCTCCCCATGCCCGTTTCTAATATTATTTCAATTACAACTTACAAGTTTGTTAGTTTCGAAAATTATATTTTACTTTATTTCTTTTAATATATCAAAATAGAAAAACATAAAACTTATTCAAACTTACAAAAGTTGGCAAAAAATATGCAAAGAAGTTTTGAATTTTTTTTTTTTAAAAAGGAAACTTATTCAAACTTATAAAATAGAGTTAATGGAAAACCGTCAAAATTCACCCTAACTGACCAGCAACTCGCCCCACCGCCCGAGCTCCATGGCCGCCCAACCCAAACCCCTCGCCCGCCTGCCGCCCACCCGTCGCTCACCAAGCCCGATGAGCAAAGGGGTGGGCAAGGGCCTCCCTCGGGACAAAACCCCCCTAACCCGCCCGTCTGTGCCCGCCATCGCCCGCCGAGGCCCTTGCCCGCCCGTTGGCATTACACTACCCCTACCTCATAAGTATTGTGTTTTACATTGTATTTTGTTATCTTCTTAACTTTCAACAGGATTGATTAATTGGTTTTATATTTCACATTGTTTAAATGTTTGTAAGACAATTAATAAACCATGTAAGAATATACCTTCGTTGTATATAGGATGCTTATACTTGATGTTTATATAGTCCATCTATTATATTTTTTTAATCAATTTAACATAACTCTTATTCAATATTGCAAAATTGTTAAGAAATTGAGAATACAACAATAAAAATATCAATTTTTCACGACAAAGAACAAATTCAAACTCACATTTATATTCATTCCATTGTATGACATTTTGTTTATTAAAGTTAATATTTACTTATTCATTTATTATTTCTTTACTAGTTTTGGTTCCTGCTTGAAATTTAGTATGGCTTAGACTTATATGAAAATGTTTGCATTTTGCTCCAAAAGATTATAATTATATAATGTCATGTCTGAAATTTTTATTTATGGTTCATAATAAATTTATTATGTTTCACAATAAATTTATTATGCGAAAATACTAAGAAATACAATTTTTTTCCATTTTTAGAGTTTTCAAATTATTTGTTTTGTAATATTTAATATGACTCTAAAATATTAATTGAATAGTGTTTATTTGCACATAAATTTTAAAAGAAAAGAGGATCCCTTGATAACACTTCTTTTGATGATCTTAACAATGAGACATTCAATAAATTAAAAATTTTTTTAAGGTCTTAAAAATGAAAAATAGTTTGAAGAGATATATAGATTCATAGTATTTCCAATGTCAATTAATTTGAAACTTTTTTATAGCTCATGAAAATTTTGTGCTCCTTTCAACTGTTGTAACTTAAAGAAATTTTGATGAACTATCAAAAAATTTTAAAATTAAATATTGTTAAGAATATAATCAATTTATAAGTTTAACAATGTATACATAAATTATTTTCCATTTATAGGAACTTTTAAACATTTTTTCAAACTTATTTAATATCCTATTGTCAACATAAATATTATCAAGAGATTCCTCCTCTTTTGAAAAATCTACATAGCAAGTAAAAGTTCTAGAGGTGAAGTTCCAGAAAGTCTCAAATGATTTATTATATTCCAACTTAAAAGATGCAAATTTGAGAGAAAAAAATATATGATTACATACCTATGTATATATTATTCAACTGAATATATTTCTTACCTGTGCTTGAAATTATTTATGTAAACGAAAATAATTAATGACCACTACTAAAGTTTTGTACAAGTATTTTTATATTGATATACTTACAAATAACATTTAGTATAATCACTTTTAAGGTGGCAGTGGCGACTAAAATTTTGTATAAATATTTTTATATCGGGTATATTAACAAATTATAACATTTAGTATAATTACTTTCGGGGACGGCGCATGAGAGGCACCAGCAATATACGTTGCAGAATATAAGAAAATCTATTTGGAGATCTTTATAGAAAACTTTTAAAGGGATAATATCGTGACCATATAAAAAACTTATACCCTTTTAACCGTTATAATTTAAAGATTTAGAAGAGATATTAAACGTCACTTAAATTAAGTATAATTAAAATTATAATTAATCTATAAGTTAAATGAGGAGGGATCAAATTACCATAACTATTGGTACCCTATCGGTACCCACAAAATTAAATCTCAAATATCAAATTTTATGATTTTTTCTTCTCTCTTGATGGCTATCAAAACAATATTAAATTTTCATCATTATATATATATATATATATATATATATATTATTGGGATAATTTAGAATACATCTAACGGTTTAGATTTATTAATTTATGCATAGATAATGATGTAGTTATTTAGGGCACTAAATTTTGTGGTTATTGGATCCCTTCTCAAGTTAAATAATACTTCTATAAACTTTTTTTATTTTTAAGAACTTTTAATATTTTCTTATAAGTTTTTGAAGATGAGATGAGAGCATTATTAATAAATTTTTTTTCTCTTTGATAATGAGAAAATTTTTTTGTCTATCCCTAATATTATTCTTCTTCTCAAATAAATCTCGAAACTGTCCCTATTTTACCTGCGATCACGATCACAATTCAAAGTTACCGCAGCGGTCAGAAGCATTGGTTGAATGCAGCAGTCAGACCAATGTCTAAACAATTTTTACACAAATTATTCTGAGCTGACCGCTGCGGTTACTTTGACTTGTGACCGTGGCTGCCGGGCAGTAAAATACGGATAATTTCGAGATTTGTTTGTAAAGAGAGATAATATTAAGATTTTCTTTTAAGGGATAGACAAAAGAATTTTTGTTGATAATGAAGATAAAAAAAAAAAGTAGTCATCGTCATCAATTGAGCAAAAACGGACACAAAGTAGACGTGCCTAAACCTGAGCCTCATAAAGATTCAATAAAACTTCCAAATTAAGTGACTGATTTCTTTTCACTTCAATTTCCAACAAGTCAATCTCACTCTCACTCTCCTCTTCGATCGATTCTGCAATTTGGGTTCTGATGGTAATTCCATTGAGCACTGAGGTGAAGCTCCCCACCACTTTCTCCTCCTCTTTGCTGCTGCAAGGTTTCTGCTTTCTATGTCCTTTTTTTTTTTTTGTTCCTTGGAAAAAAAAAAAAGAAAGAAAACCAAGTATCAGAATTTTGATCTTGTTTAATTTAAGTGTGTTCTATCTAATGTGATTTTGTTGGGAATTGTCTAATCAATCAGGTAGGAGATGCAGCTGCCCCTTTGGATCATCACCGAATTCCCAGTATAGTTGCCGAAAAGTAAGGTTCACTTCACTCTGTGCTGTTTTTCTCATTTTTCCTAATTTAGTCAGCTCTCAGGTTTGTAATATGTTAAGTAGATTTTGGGTCATCATATTTTCTCAAATATTAGAATTTCAGTGCTTAAAAATTGTGAAATATGAATCCTAAATATTGGTAATTTCTATGTTTGAAGGGATTCAAAACATTTGCATCAAGAAAATCAGTGAGAAAACGGAGAAAAGATCATGAAGTACCCCAAATTACATCATTGGCAGAGACAATCAGCGGTGCAGATGGCGAGGTAGCTCCAGACAATAATGCGCCGTCAAGTGGCACCAGTGAGGTTAAAGTGGAGGCTGCTGGTAGAGGCGCAGTGCTTCAGGCCTGCATTCTCACGTCAGCAGGATTACTTCTATTCGGCGTCTTAGTTAGACAGGTAATTTTGTACCAGTCGATAATCATGGGTGCCTGTACCAGTCGATAAAGAGAGTTCAGGGATCAACTATAAATTATTGTAGAGTCTATGTTATTAAGGAAAATATGAATAAATTGTTGGTTAAGGTTTAATAGTATATTCCACCACTAATCATATCAGCTTTACTCCATATTTACCTATTTTTTTGGTGCTTGAGTTTTTCCAATTAAATTGTGCTATGTAGATGGAGTCTGTACAGTAAGGGCAGATGAATTACTGTTAACTTGGCTACTATTTTGGTTTATGGAACCTGTCTCTACTGAACTTGTAACCAGTAATTAACCATCTCTGAATATATTTATAATTTGTTTGATTTTAATAAATCGTGATTATGTTTGCAGGTTTCACATTTGGCTTACGTAAATGAATTGCCAATTCATGATGCGACAGAAGTGAAGTGTTAGTTCCTTTGTAATTGTTACTTTTTCCTCATCTTTTTCCAGTTATCTTTTTTCTTTTGGATTCTGTTTGAAAGCTCTTGTGAGTTCTGATACTTACCAGCTATTTTCTGAGCATTATTTCTTGGTACCCCATTAGTATTGTGGATAAAATTTCTGCCCTCCCAATAGCAGTTAAGCTCTAATTACGTACTCTCAATGTGCAAAGCCTCAAATACAAATCTATGAATTTAAAATATTTAATGGTTGCATGTAAAATAAGCACCTCAGCGATGCACAATAAACAAATATTATGGACACTGAGCTTTGAAACCCTATCAAAATCATTACCAAAATACAAGAGTTTCTAATTATAATTCAATTATTAGAAGTGTGAGCGCTGATATATTTATACACTAATTGTTGTCGGGATACTTGCACAGTTGGATTTGAGATTTGGCATATTGGACTGATCCTGGCGCTAGTAACTCTAATCTCCTCTAGTCGATATATATTATTAAAAGCATGGCCTGATTTTGCTGAGTCAAGTGAAGCTGCAAATCAGCAGGTATTATGAAGCTTCTTCATTAATCCAGAAGATAAGCTATTGTAATTTGTATCCTTCTTTATGTTCAGTCCAACATAATTTCCTTTTATTCATGCGGTGTTTGTTCCCTCCAACCATTTATGTAGGCCATTTCTGATATGTATGTGAAATTTGTGAACACGTTCAGTGACAATGCAAAGCCTAATTCATGTACAAATATTGGGGGTGACTTGATTCCCATTACTTTTTCAAGTTTGTTGATTTATAGTAAAATTTTCATTATTTTTTTTAGAAAAGCTTGTCATATTGACTAATTTAACCCTGTTATTTGCATTAATTTTTTTTTAGTTTGGTACCCCATTGCAAAAAATGTTTGCATTTGCCCCATTACAGTTGGCATACTCAGAAAAGCAGTCTATCAGAATCTTTCACAAAATTGTACTTTTTTCAATTAGATTCTTGGATCTTTGAAGCCTTTTGATCTTCCTGTGGTCGCTTTCCTCCCTGGAATTAGTGAGGTATGACATACCAAGAGTTCTTTGTCATTATATCTTATTTTTTTGGAACTGAATATTAAAAATTTCATTTTTGCAATCCATGTTCTAGCAAAAAAAAAAAAGTGTATCACAATTTTTTGCTGAGAAGTGTTCTTTTTTGTCTGAAGATTTTCAAGAAGCATGCATTTGTGTTGCTCGGTTTTAATGGTAAACTGAAGGGTGCTAACTCCTAAGAATTAGTTCCGCCACGTAGCCTGTAAAAGATGGCATTTCCCACTAGTAGTCGTGACATCTCTGCCCATACTAGAAATTAATAAATTGTTTTCCATAAATCCAAGGAATTCTTGTTTCGTGGAGGTCTTATGCCAGCTTTTGGGTTGGATTGGAGAAGTGCACTTGCTACTGGAGCTATTTTTGGAATCCTACATTTGAGTGGCGGCCGCAAGACCTCATATGCTATTTGGTTGGTCTTGTTCTATCTTTTTGCCCTTTTCTTTTGAATGGTCTGTTGGTATTCCATAGAGAATTGACTCGTTTGTGAGAAAAATAAGGGGTCCTGATACCAAAAGTTATGTTTTCTTGTATCAAACTCGAATATTCTTAACAATTTTAGTATTGAAGCAGCAATTGATATGAATGCTCAACTATAGACAGGAAATTTGTAAATCTCTCCTACAATTTTAAAATCATTAAGTAAAAGACAATATTGTCATATGCAAGTCGTTGATCATATATGTGCTTTAAAATGATTTTTGGTATCGAGAATCAATAATAAACATATTCTTTGATGCATTCTTTTGATTCAATATAAAATTATTATTTCAGGGCAACACTTGTGGGCTTTGCATACGGCCTTGCTACTGTTGCTTCATCTAGCTTGGTTGTACCAATGGTGTCTCACTCAATGAACAATCTAATTGGAGGGCTCTTCTGGTACCTAAATTCAAACTCAACTGCGAAAGAGAAGCTTAATTGATGATGCCAGAGAGGTATGATTTATTCAAGTACTGTCTTCCTTACCTGGATTAACATGACCAGGTAAAATATTGGCGAAACTGAGTTATTCAACTCGAGCTGCATTCATCTTTTTGGTTTTCTAAGATGTGAAATTTAGCTCAATTACTAGGCATTATCCACTTTGTTGTAATGAACTGTTTACTGTTATAAAGAGAGACTTTCAGGACCTGATCCTACTGATGTCCAATTATTTTTGTGAGTTTGTAATTTGTTATGACTTGGCTGTTATGGTGCTTAATTTCACCAATTAGGGTTAAAATGAGGTTTAGATGGATTATGTTGAAATAAGTAAGAATTAACTCATTGGTCAAAACTGTGAGATTAATTCTACTGAGTTAAGCTTAATATATAACAGGAAACAGGAGCCATTATGAATTATTACAAGAATAAGGCTAAATAAATAAATAATGAGGATGGTAATCTTCCAGCCAATAGTATATTTATGATTCATCTGTACAGTTTTTTGAGCAAATAGTTACAAAACTTTAAAATACAGAAGATTTGATAAATGAATTTTCTGAATTTATTTAAGCAAATAAAAAAAGTAGAATATGTTGGTATAATCGGTTATTTAACTTTGGAGCTGCAACTCTGATGTTGTGTTTACGTTCATCAGGTTACTAACGCTATGAAGGATAGCAGCACTTCTCACATACGGGTGGGGTTCGCAATATGTTACAGTAGCAGCAGGCCACCTTACAGTTATTGTTGCATCCTGTCAAAGGTAGCTTATGTTAGCATTTGTTTATCTTTATTTTTATCATACCTTGTGAAACATGCAATACCAAAAGAAGGGGAGCTGCTGTGGACAGCGTCAAAATTACTTAAGAACAACTTTTATGCTAAAAACTGACTGAAATAACCTCTGGAGGAATGAAATGCGTCTTATGTATCATAGGGGCATTTTTGTCCGAATTTGGTACAAAAGCTGTGGAAGAGTAATTTTAACGCTGCCCAAAGCAGCGCCCCAAAAGAAGTGCATGCAGATTACGGTATTTATTATACACCCATCTTGCATTGTTGTTGCAGGTTGTGATTGTTAATTCTCGAACCAAACAATGCGGCAGCTGATTAGTATGAACTGAAAATTAAGTCACTTGTCGGTACAAGTAAGAGTTGATTAATTGATTGGTGACACAGGAACTGGCAGAAGTGTTTGATGACCTCCCGGGAACTGTACCTTTTCTTTCATAACTTAAACCTCGCTTTAAAGAATGGTAGTGTGATTGTAATTTGTTAGGCTAATGCAATAGACTTATTTTACCTGTGCGTGTGCATGTGTCAGAGAGAAAGAATACCAGAAATGACAATATACGGGGGCGCTGTTTCGTTATCTGGATGAGGTGCCGCCATGCCAGCTTCTGTCACTGGCCTGCTGAGTGACAGGAACAGTACTATAACCACCAAAATATGCAAAACAGCCATGAACTTGTCTCAACAGTGGCCTTTCGAAACACACCGAGCAGACATTCTTTTATTGGTAAGAACACCGAAGCTGTGTGTATTTGTAGGAGGGTTCTGTTGGCATGCTCTTGTATTAGGTGATGGTTAGGATGAAGGAAAACACAATACTGGTAATAAAAAAATAAGTTGCATATCAAATTTCATTTTGGATAAAAAAAAGATGTGAACAAATAGTGCCTTGCTCTTTTGTGTCAAGAGAAAGTAGGTATTGTTTGGTTGGGAGGCTTAATTAATTATATGCAGTTAAACTTGCAAAAACGTTTTATTAGTTACATTAACTTAACATGAACACATATTTATGCAGCCTTTGACTCCATCCAGTAGCCATTTTACTTTTAAAAAAATAATGTGTCTCTCTCATTTCCCTGTTCATCTCCCTTGTATAACAACAGCCAGTCAGCCAGGCTAAAGAAACTTGGTACCTGGTGAACAGCTGAAAATGTACATAACAACTATACATAAGCAAACTTACCAATTACCATATATCATTTGAATATGAAATAGAGATCAAATTGAAGTTCATGGAGCTGGAGCTGGATGGTCCAATGTCCAGAAGAGATGACACCTGCTTCATGACATTGAGAGGTTTAGGCTTTACCAGCATGCTCAAATGCATAATGCAGCAGGTGTCATCTCTCCTGACATTGGACCTTGCACTCATCTTGCATTAATTTTCATCTTCAGATCTAGATCCGCTGCTATTCTGAAAAGAAAAGCAGAGCCTGCTTTTCCGACCGAATAGTCGAGATTGGTTGCTGCACTGATATTAAAATACTTCAATATTTTTTGCACTGATCTCAAAGTACTTTGGTTTTTTCAACCGTCGGATCAAGAAAAACAGGACCTGCTTTTTTTTTCGAAAAGCAGTGGATTCCGATCCATCATCTTCATGTCCTCCATCTCAATCTCCATCAGACCTCTCTATCTTCTTTCTAACAATTGACACTTAACAGTTAACACCCACAAAAGTGTCTCTCTCACACACACACATGCACACAATGAGACAATTATTATTGGCTTTGGTTGAGCTTTATTAGCCATGAACCTATCCCAAATATATAGGCCAGAAGGTTCCCTGTTGAATGGTGGTAAAGAAAAAGAATCATCACTCAGTCAATGACTCTAGTCTAGTCTATGTTTTTTTTTCTTAAGGGGAGCGCTATCTGCCCAAAATTTTTACTCTGTACATCAAATTAAAAATTATTTATAACTATTATATTCATTCCAATTAAATCAAAACGTGTTGTAATAATTTTAAAATATCATTATCCTTCTTAATAGCATATTTGGATGTAATTAGTTCAACAAATTTGAAGAAGGATAATTATTTTAAAAAATTATATCTGATATGCAGAGTAAAAATTTTGGCGTACATAGCACCTCTTTTTTTAAGTGGCATCATTTATAATTATTTATTTTTAGTATTTCCTGTTGTTTGGATGCATTTACATTCACACTACCTTCCCCACATCATACCTGAGAATTTAATTGTTGTTGAATATTCAGAGTTCGTGTCTCACGCCGTAAGGCATTTATAGCAGCATATGGCATGTTTTGTTTTACAGTCTGTATGGCAGGTGGCAGCAAATTAAAACAAGATTGTACGGCATATGCCATTTGTTGGGTTAGAATTAGGGGTGTCAAAAAGTGATCCGACTCAATGGGTCAACCCGACCCGATCCGAACCCGATCCGACCCGAAGCGACCTGAGAGTAAATGGGTCGGGTATGGGTCTAATTTTTTTGATCCGTCACGGGTCGGGTCGGGTACGGGTCAACCCGACCCAACCCGCTTGAATTTTCAACGGAAGTGCAAACGGTGTGGTTTACAGACCCTTTAATTGATAAAAGATTGCTTGTGCGGCTTGTAGGCTTGTAGCCAGCTCCATATTACTGTTAGGGTGTCATGTACTGATGTACATATTAATATATTATTAATCATTCCCAAGACAAATGTTGAGCCAATGACGTGTGACTTTCCTTCAAATATGACGAGTGATATCCATCAAGATCTTTCCCAGCTTCAATATTACGCATCTCTCTTTCGTCAGTCACCCAAGTTTGTATAATTTTTTTTTTTAAAAAATGAATCAAACCTTTCTAATAAACAAAAAAAAGTATATTTTCATTTGATTAAAATATTATTATTGAAAATAAAATATTAATAAAATGTTAAATGCTAATGGTTCAAATTATACTTTGTCACGTCCGATATTTCATTTTATTGTTCACACTAAATTTATCATATGAAAATACTAAGAGATATAAAAGTTTCCCATTTTTAGAGTTTTTTAAGTATTTATTTTGAATTTGTTTTAAAAAAAATCTATGTACAGATCAGCACTATTTTATTAATATTTTAGAGTCATTTTGAAAAATCCAAAACAGAAACTTAAAAAGCTCCAGAAAGGAAAAAATTTTGTATCCCCTTGTATTTTCATATGATGAACTTAATTAGAATCATAAACTAAAATTTCGACATAACAAAGTATAATTTAGATTGTTAGCAGAGTGAAATGCAAACGTTTTATATTAGTATAACAAGATCTCTGTTTTTTTAGGTGCCTATTTATTGCTCCGGCCTGTAAGGCGTGGGTTAATTATTTAGCTTCAAATTCCAATATTTTGAACTTGCTAATTGATTGACTTTTAAAGCAATGATACACAAAAACAAAAAAAAAAAAATGGAAAAGAAAAGATTACAAACGTGACGAAGTAAGAAAAAATTGAACAGCGGGACTCGAACCCAAGCCTTCTTACTTGTATCTCTAAGAGACTCCCAAGGACCACTACGCCATTTTAATTATAAGTAAAATATATATGCAAACGAAATTATATAAAATATTACGGGTCGGGTATGGGTCAGACATTTTTGACCCGTGACGGGTCGGGTCGGGTCAGACCCGTTTAAGAAAAAATAATAAAATAATATGACCCGACCCGACCCATTGACACCCCTAGTTAGAATATGTGGTGCCTTGCATGGTTCTGATTTCTGAATTAATTGGATGAGGATCCTTTATTCCGATTATATAAATAAAGAGAAATCATTAGTCTCACTTATCTATCCCTCTTAACCATCTCCCGGAGAATAACTACTATGTATTAGTATAAGCACTTTTCATGTGTATCATAAATGTAAAGATAAAATCTCAAATTTAAAGTAACCTTATGTACACACAATTAGCGTTTTTTTAAGTTTGATATATGCAATTTGAAGTGGTTTAGTATAAACACTTTTTAGGTGGGTTTTAAGTTGAATATTTTGTTGGCGCGAACCAATACATCGCATCTGAATAATCTTTTAATTAATAAAAAAAAATTGATTTTTGTTGCAAATTAAATTTATCGGATTAAAAATTTAAACAGTACACATCGGTTTTCTGTTCATCCAAATCTCAATTAATGTATTAGATTAGAAAATCTCTTCTTCTAAAGAAAAGCGGAAGAAATTGAAGCTTCCACAAGATGCCACGTCATTTCCACAAAACGTTTTATTTAATCTGTTGTAAAGCATCCCTTCATCAAGCATCCCTTCGTCTGCTTGATAGGCTAAGGCACCTCTTTACTTCTTCTGCATATAGTCTTTCACTCATTTTCTTTTCCCATTTGTAGTGGACTCTTTTGGTGCCCTCTGAATTGACTGACCATGTCTCTTTTAGCGTCTCATCCATCTTCTTCTAATAACAGGTTTGCTCTTTGCTTTCTTCTTTTTCTGTTATTTTCAACTGTACATTTACAATTTCTTATTCCTATCATACTTTACAATCTCTTATTGAATGAGCACCATTTTTCTTTCTCTTCCCACAGGTTTCCTTTGTCTCCATTCAATTCTCTATTAACAATTTATAATTTCTTACAATTTACAATTGTCCTTTAAATTGCCATTAAATTGTTTCTGATTCCACTCCTATTCATTTTTTTTTTCCTTTCCATTCACCCCACTTCAATTATGTAGTTAATTTTCAGGTTTTCTTACCATAACAATTATATAACAATTATGTACTTATTAATTTATTTCATCCATTTTGTAAACTGCACAAAATTTTGTATCATATATGATAGTTTATTTTTTACCATAAATGATGTTTTTCCTTGCGTTTTCATTGCTACATATACTGACATCTCACATACGTGGATTCTTTCATTATTATGAAATATTAAACAATATAATTTTTATTCTCTTTTCGTATGATGCATGATTCTATTATGAACATTAAAAATATAAGATTACATGATAAAAACTTTAAAAAAGACCAGATTACTGACTAGAAGCAACAAGACAACATTCTATTGTAGAAAGAGGCATCTTCAAAAATTTGATTCATTTTATCAATCAAATTTTCTTTGTAATTAATGAAATTCTTGGACAAAGTTTGGTTCAATACTGTTTATTTTCGATTTACATCTATAGTTCTGATACATTTAATTTATATAATTTCTCATTATTTTGAACTTCAAATTAATTATGGTGTCTTCTATTTTAATGTTTTTCCAGGATGAAGAAAAAAAGCAAAAATGAAAATACTATTAAAAGGACTTTCATTGAAGATCTGGATGAAGATAGTACAAACAATTTGATCTGCATGCAACAAGAGTATGAGATGACGTCAACCCTAACACTAAGTTAAGTCATGCATGGGACAAAATGTCTAAAATCAGATATAGTCATTGGTTATAGAATTATCCTAGACACAAAAGGTAAGTGATCATTTTATTTTGAGATGCTTTTAACGTTGATTTAAGAATTGTTTTAATAACATTTTACTTAAATTATTAATTGTATATGATCAGTTAATGATTTATGTGGCATAGTAATTAAGGTATTTTATATGAGGCATTTCGTTTTCTTATCAAGATGGAGTAATTATCTTGAAAACCATGGCTTAATTTTAATCCCGTGCATTATACGGGTCAAATGCTAGTTAATTACAAATTTACAATACATTTTAACTCAAACACCCATCTCACTCACAGATGGTGGCATCAAGAGAACGGCAGAAGAACAGATAAAATTCGGTCAAAATATTTCCTCCCCCAGTCATTACCGTCTGAATTCTGAAAGGTTGAATATTGAATTTGTTTGATTTGATTGATTAATTTAGTCAAGTGTCTCTGAGAGTTGAAATTGCAAAAGCTGAGTTGGTTCTTTGAAATCCTTAGCTGTCTCCAGATAATCTTAACATGAAATTACATATTTTCAGAAGTGTGGTTATTGTATAGGTCCGGATCGGTTCAAACCTTGCTTCTTAGGAAACTTGGGATAAATTTGAGGAGATGGAGATTGGGTCTAACATAGTGCCATCCCTTTCGAGTTGTCTGGATTTCCAGAGTCGGGTTGCTCGGGGTTATCTATACTCATATAAAAAGTACGTAATAAATGGATCATCTTTTTTGTTTCAAGTCTACTTCTGAAATAGAGAAAAAATATTACCATGTTTCCATAGATCGGACCGATGACTTTTCGATTTTTCTATCTTATCACTCCCAACATCTTTCCGTCGAAAGCACCGTCGCCTCTTCCAATCCAATTACTATTCCATTTTCCTCTCATTGTGATCGAATTAAAGAAAAAAATATTGCTTTTTAATTTTTATTTTTGTTCTTTGCAATTTAGAATGGTTTTTCTCTTTGCTCCATAACTTCTGCAACACTTCGCTTTTACTCCAGCATGCTTGATCGATAGACTTTGACCTTGCCGCTTCCTACTATGGTGAGTCCATGATGCTTCACTCAATTTTAAAATTCTATTTTTCTATTTGTATTGCATATTATTATAATAAATATATAGTTTATTGTTTCGTATTTAGTTTAAAAAACCCGTCCAATAGACGGTTTTCTTGCTAGTATAATAAAAAAGCAAAAAACAAAAAAGAATGAAAAAAAAAAAAACAGAGGGGATCAGGAGGTGGTTGGGGACCCGGAGGAGTAAGTGGGATCGTTCTATCCATTTTCTCTTAGTTTCTCAGGTCGGATTCAATCTCTGAGTTTTCTGAAAACACTAATTAAAATTAAAAGTGGTACCACAGAAAATAATGCAAAAAAGTAAATATTTCTACAATGATACGAGCTGTATAATATATTATTATTAATTATTAATTTCAGAATGATGAGAATGTCAATATCTAGTGACTTCTAAATAAAGTAAAAAGAAAAATCTGGCTTTGAGAAATTATGGATGTGGTTTGGGCCTATGTAATATAGATATGGGCTGATTTAGTGCCTGGTCCTTACTTATCTCACAGATGATTTGGGCCTACTAAGTACTAATAATTGCTACATATTGAATTGAATTATTGAGCACCAAAACAGTCCTCTACTCCTCTGTTACAATAATTCTCTCATTTCCATCAAATTCTTGGTTGATGATCGGAACATAATTCATGTGCTAGACTATTATACTAACGTTAGCATTTTGTACCGAAATACTAACGCTTAAAAATTATGATATGGTGTTCGAAATCACGATTTATAGTGCTCAATAAATTCTTTTTGGGTGTGTTTGGCAACCAAAAATTGGAATAGAATAACAAAATAATAGCTATTACATGTGCCAATCAGAAAATAGCTATTCGAATAGCTCTAAAAAATTGCTAATCCATTATTCCTCTGATTTGGTCGAATAGCGGAATAGCTCTAAAAATATTTATCACAATACTATTCTAATTGTCATTTGCCAAACAATATTTTCACTATCCGAATAATATTTTCACTATCCGAATAGCTCTAAACATCACTATTCTTTTTACTCCTCCAACAACCACTAATCCATTTTTACTAATCGGATAGCACTATTCTATTGCTATTCCTTGATTTGCCAAACGGATATGAAAATACTGGGGAATATAATAATTTTTCATTTTTAGAGTTTTCTAAGTATTTGTTTTACATTTTTGAAAATAGCATGTACAAACATCAATATTTTATTAATATTTATGAGCTCTTTTCTACTATTCAAAATAAATACTTAGAAAACTCTAAAAATAAATTTTTTTTTATTCCTCAATATATTCATATAAAAAATTTATTGAGCACTATAAATTATAATTTCGGATAAGATAAAATCAAATTTTGATACGTTAGCATTTCGGTCTCAAATGCTAACCTCAGTATAATAATAGTCTAGCTCCATAATTCATTTCCATCATAATTTTTTTTTTTTTTTTTAGTATTCATCATAAATTGATCATACACAGACAGACATAGAGACGCCGCCACCTTTGTCCTTTGTTCCTTTTTTTTTTTTTTTTTTGAGTTGATCCTTTGTTCCTTTCAAAACAGAGTTCAATCAATCAATCAAGTAAGTTAGGTCACATTTCGACACACTTCTACACACGCTTAGAAATCTCTGGCGCTATCAATTATCATCCCATTGATAACAACAAACAAACAAAGAAAGGTTCCTTTCTACTACTCTCCTCTCTTTAGATCCGATTTATTTATTTATTTCCCTGCGTCTTTACCTTACCAGGTACAATCTGAGATTATTGGGTTTTTCTTTACTTAATCAGGTACCTATGTAATATGGTTGGTTGGTTTGGTAATCAATCTGAGAATATTGGTTTTTTTTTTTAACAAAAAAAATGGGTTTGTGTTTGTTCTTGCCCTTACAAAGTGGTAGCAATTTTCAAATTTGGTTGGTATTGTTTAATCATGTCCGATCTTGATTTGTCGTCAATGGTTATGGGTTTCACGGAATTATAGATTACTTGTTGAAATTCTCATGGATTTGAGGTGGTTGTGGGATTTCTGCACAGTGGTTGTTGAGGTTTTGTCAATCTATCTACCCGTAAACCCTCGATCGATTGAGAGAATGAACACAATTGTCAATTGGGCAAGATCACAAAATCGGTTTCTTGATTTTGAACTGATATTGTTGTAGGGTTTATAGTGTTATATTAGAACTGGAGCTTCGAGTGAAGAGTAAAAGGAACCGTATTGCGGCGTGCATACCCTTCTCATACCGGTCCTCAAATTAATTAATACTGCCAAGCTTTCAGCAAAACAAAAATCCTTAACTTTTTGTTTGTGTACGAAAATTCAACGGCAAATATGTATCAGTATTTAGTAATTTTTGGAAGAACAACTCTCTGTTTTTTTTTAGTGAAATTTAAGAACTTTTATGGTTGAAAAAGGCTATTACAGTAGGATTTAACTTTTGGATTGTACCTTTTTTTTGGCTGTGTAGGTTTAACAGGATGGCACTTGCTCTTGGTACCAGCATTACCTCCGTACCGTGCAATGCATTTTTCACCACCACCACCAACAAACACAGTTCCTCTCCTTACCTGATCTCCTTCACGGAAACAAAACCGAAAATGGCAACTCTCAAACTGACCAAATCGACCCTCCTGGTGCCGCAAGCCACCTACAACGTCAAACTTATCAGTCCAGATGGCAAGGAGCAGGAATTTGAGGCGCCCGACGATGCATACATTTTGGACTCAGCAGAGGCAGCTGGCATCGAGCTCCCGTACTCGTGCCGGGCCGGTGCATGCAGCACATGTGCAGGCCAGATGGTGTCGGGTGAGGTCGACCAGTCGGATGGGTCGTTCCTCGATGAAGCACAGATCGAGAAGGGCTACGTGCTCACTTGCGTTTCGTATCCGAAGGCGGATTGCATGATTCATACTCACAAAGAAGGTGATCTTTACTAGAACTAGAATTCGAGCGCCGGAGATGTTTGTGAGAGGATTTTGAAGTTTATTAGCTTTGGAGTTGAAAGCAAGTGGATAATTGTGGATGTGTTATTGAAAAATCTTGATGGTGAATAAAATTGTTAATTATGTTGGTGCCTTGGTATGTATAATACTTCTTGTTAATGATGTATTCTTTCTCACTAGAATTAAATATTTTTTGTAAGGCTCTAATTGTTCCAAACCTCATTAAATCTCTTCTGTGTTTCTAGCTCAATCAAGTCTTAAAAATAAAGAAGAAGAAAAATAAAAGGATAAATACAACTCTGTGATAGGTTTTAGGTGTTCCTGTATCCTTGGGGAAACTTCTATAATTTTGTGAAACTTCTATGAATATAACCATATTTTAGGTTTGCAAGCACAAGGACAAGGTTAGAGGACAAGGTTATATATACACTCCCTTAGTTTGGAGATTTACCATATCTTTTTGATTGCTATTTGCTAATAAAATAATGTTTTATGTTGCTGTATTACTTGATGCACTGGTAAACTTTCTCACTTCTTACTCCAGAGGCACACCTTTTAATTTCTTTTTATTTTATTGAGCACACAAACTCATTTTTGGCACGGCAAATACAAAATACAGAGAGATGAGTAGATGAAGATGAGATGACAGTCTGCTTCTAGTAAATTCCCAATTGTGTTGGTTGATGTTTATGAGTTTAATGAACTATTAAACATCACCTTGGCTGCTTAATTGGTACAATAGATGGATGATCATGACTGGCATTAGGAGGCAAGAGTAACCCAACACATCACATTTTCCACTATCCAATTTGGGCTGATCGTATTTGTCCATTTTAATCTAACGATTTGGATGGTATAAAAGGGTCTTGTTATTCTACCTGTTCTTGCTTAGAAAAACATCAGATACAGACCCAACAACACAGTAAATAGTTGTATTGTGATATAGAAAGTAAGCATTAGTTCACAGTTCTGACTTTTGACCCTTACAAAATTGGCTATATATATATAGGCAATCATCCCCTACATCAAAAAAAATTTGTATAAGCATTAAGTAGTGCCGACAGTGATAAAATTTCGTTCTGCCCACTTCTCTCATTTCTCTGGACTCCACCTTGGCACCAATCAATAACCATGAATTGTAGCAAAGAATGGGGCCTCAAGGTACTGTGCAGGGTACTGTCCACTCAATTTGCTTCGGAATCCGTGCTATCCCAATCTCAAAGACCCTCCGCGAAAATCCACTAGTCATGCAGGTGTGGTGAACTGTCTTGCGCAGCAGGGGATAAGGATGCCTGAACAGGTGTGGTGGGGGGGTTGGATAGGGATGTCATTCCACTGTTCTGCAATATTCTGTGGTGCATCTGGAAGGGGCGGAACTGGCTGGTATGGGAGGGAGTCAGGTATGATGCGCGGGCTGTGATAGGGGAGGCGCGTGCAATGTATATCTGCGTTGGGGGTACACCCGGGGGCGGCGAGATGCAACAGGCCGGCAAGGACGCTACGGTAGTGCCAGCAGGGACCGATTTAATGATGGTTGATGGATCTTGGGAACAGAGTGGCAGGGGAGGCACTGGTACAGTTTGGTATGACACGACTGGAATACTGCAACAGGTGTTATACCGAGCGGTACGAGTGGAAGGGGCATTCCTTGCGGAGGTGGAGGCAGTCCAATATGCGGTGAATTGGGCTAAAGAATTGATGGCTGCATGGCAAGGGCGAGCGTTCCACATTGTAAATGATTGCAAACTATTGATGGATGCGATCAATTCTAGATCCGTAGAACTAGTTCCGGACTGGCGGGCAGTAGAGAGTGTAGCTCAACTCAGTGATGAAATCCATGAGGCAGGTGGAAGAATCACAGTGGCATATGTGTACCGGGATCGAACCGAGGGGCCACGTGACTTGGCAAATCTTGCAAGAAGGACGGGCTCCAGTTTCCAAGGGATGCCGGCGGATAATTTCCTGCGACAGCACTGTGGAGGGAGGCAAGTCTGTGACCAAAGTTTTCAATGGGAGCGGGGCTGAGGTGATATGGACGACGTGCAGTTAACTAGCCAGGAGCTATACTCTATCTTGAGTTAAAATTAAGGCAACTAGGATGCTAGCTTGTTGTGTTTTCTTAATTTGCACTTGCTTAGGATGTTTTCTTTCTTTAGAGTTTTTCGTGTTTTTTACTTTCTAACAAGTAGGAATGTAATCTGTACTTCTGATTTCAATGAAAATACCTACGGATTCCTCTCAAAAAAAAAAAAAAAAAAGGTCTCTGATGTACCATTTTGTCCTGATGCTGATATTTCTTGCACAGAGCAGTCATTGAACCCATACAGAGTTGGTCCGATCCAACTCTACCAACCAAGAACTTTCATCTTATACTGACATTGTAGGGAGATGGGCAGACATGTACTTGAACTTGGGGGCGGCAGTGAAATGGGCTACAAAGCCAAGTAGAACCAAATTTGTCCAGTGTACAACAAACTAGTGACCCAAAAGATTACAGAGATTCAAAGCGCTTTGCATGTGCATCTGCAGGAAGGAAATTTGATCATCTAAACCATTCATGGTGAGGATTTTTAGGATCTCAACCACATATGCATCACTTGGCCCGTACAGGTGGCAAGCACATGCGGCCTTACGTGCCAAAAGCTCATCATCTCCTGCAGTACCACAACACCAAACATATCACACTCAATTGAGTCTATTAATAGTACACATATGGTTCAAATGTTTTTTATACAAACATATCACTCAGTCGTTCATCATACCCTTATTTGAAAGAAGAGATTTGTGACCGAACTCTAGCAGTTTTTCTAACAGGGTAGTATTTTTCAAGAAACTAAGAAGATAACTCGGCCCAGGTACCAATTGAGCCGTTGGGAAGAGAATTGAACCATATTTTTGCTTTGTCTCGGAGTGAGAAGGGAAACAAAGCGAGCCTGACGTAGTCTGGACTTGCCATGATGTTCTTCACGGTTTGGAGCATTGGAGGAAGTTGTTGATGTGCTCGTGCAGATTCTCCGACTCCAAACCGTGGAAACAATTCTGCTGGATGAGGCTGACTACTCCGAGCCGAAGTTTCGGGGGTCTCCAAGCACCTAGCGGAGCACGATGAGTCCCTGTGCATCATCGACTCGGGGATGTGGTAATCCTTGAGAGTGCGCGGCCTGAATTGCCGAGCTGCGGCCTCGGCGGCTAGCCTTCGCTGTTCAACCTCCTCCGCCAGCCTTTGCCTCTCGGCCTCTGCCAGCCTGAGGCGCTCTTGCTCTTCAGCGTTGTCAGCCATGTCGGATGAAGAAGAAGCGGCGTCTGAATCAGATGAAGGTGAGCTGATCTTCGCTTGCGGAGATTCCAATTTCGGAGTCTGGAGCCCACTCCTCAGGTAGTAGTCACCAACCGGAGGGAATCTGTCCAGCTTTGATCACCTGAAACAAGAGAAAGAGAAAAAGAAACTTAGAAGTAGAAAAGAAAGTAAAGCAAAGTTTAGAATTAATGTTGCTGTCCCCGGCAACGGCGCCAAAAAGCTTGGCCACTCAGATGGTATAGGCTTTTAAATACCCTAAGTATGCCTTCGATTGCAAGCGTACAATCTTGTGCAGTACAGTTGGGGTCGAGTCCACAGGGACGGAAATTAAATCTAAACAGTACTCTAAATTCAATCCTAAATCCTAAAAGACTATTTTTGGTATTTTTGGTATAACGGGGGGGGGGGGGGGGGGGGGGGGGTGGGGTGTTGAAGTTTGTAGTCTAAAGCAACTAAAGAAACTAAAACTCTTAAAACAATTGATAAAAAGACGTTCCTAGGGTCTTCGGAATCAATTTGCTGTCTGAATTAACTGCCTGCGGCCCGTAGGGAGTATGGTTTAGGTTTGCCGCTTTCTGCAGGTACTTGCGGGTCGCAAGAGGGTGCTTGCGGTCCTCAAGCTATTGACAGAACGTGGTTTTGGTTATGGTACGGTGTTTTAACTCAAGTCGTCAATTCCTAATCAAACCAGAGGTGGTACAAGTCCCTCAATTGTCATGTTCTGGTACTTCTAACACTTTTAGTTCAATAGAAATTCATAGGAATATTTCTAAACCTACGTTCAATTCGCTTTTGTTCTAGGATTCGGTTCAACTTTTGTCAAACCGCAATTTCTCCTTTCGGATACTTCTGGACAGCAAGTAATTAACCCAATTTGTGCAAATAACAGTTCTTGGTCAGATGATATAATTAACCACACCGGATTTGGCCTAATCCACAGGTTTATCATACAAACAAGCAAAGGTAAAAGCACGATATCATGAAAACGCAAAGCAAACTGAAAACAACTCAAGTAAAGCAAGTTTGCAATCAATTCATATAAGTAAATATCATCCTAAACCCTAGAAACTACAAATCTACTCAATCATGACAAGAGAAAACAGATAAAACAAGAAAAAGGAAGAGTTCATGGTGAAAGAAACCGAAGAAGAATTAGACTCCACTTGATCTTCACTTTCTGACAAAAATCCTCTCAAATCCCTTCAAGAAGATGATGAAACAAGCAAGAAACTATTCTTCTCTGGTCTCTGGAAGTGAAAATATGCGAAGAGATGTCTAAAACCGTCCAAAAGACCGCCTTAAATAGGCTAGGGTGCCAAAATAAGAACCAGTCTGCGCAGTAACGGGCTTGCGGCCCGCAGGAAGTGCATTCCAGCGTCGTCTTGTCGTTCCATGCTCCGAATCCCGTCCAAATAGCTCCAAAAGCTCAATTTACCTGAAAATTGGACAAAAGCACAGAAGTAACTGGAATCTAGACATCTTACTACCTAAATGTATATGAACATAGGAATTCTAGGCCAAAATAAAAGTGCAAGTCTGGTAAAAATGCAGATATAAATGCGGTGCATCACAAGGCGATCACAAAGACCACAGAACACGGCGATCACAACAGATCACAGAAAAATAACAAGAACTAAAACACTCAAATCTCTCACAACACTTGTAAAATATTTAGCAAGTAGAACAAGTGTTTTCAAGAGGAATGACAGCAGCAAGGAGGGAGATGGCGGCTAGGTTTAGAGGTGAATCATGTGGTTGCCTTGGAGAAGAAATCACCTCCTTAAATAATATGTCAATTCTTTGAATACCAAATCAATCATCATAATGATTGATTGATATCTTCTAATCTTGAAGATCTCCTCTTTAATTCCTGACTGTTGGCTGCCACACCAAATCTGGCGCCTTCCAGATTTGGTGTC
This sequence comes from Cyperus esculentus, assembly GCA_030179965.1. Classification (NCBI taxonomy): domain Eukaryota; kingdom Viridiplantae; phylum Streptophyta; class Magnoliopsida; order Poales; family Cyperaceae; genus Cyperus; species Cyperus esculentus. The sequence goes on from JASGLE010000012.1 coordinate 1,169,246, forward strand.
ATTTCAAATTTGCCCAAGTCTTGAGTGCGGCTCAAGCAGTGCAGGCCGTCAAACGCTTCGCTGAACTGTTTGACGGTTCCTCTGTATGTTACTGTTTTGGGTATAACTTTCTCATTTCAACTCCAAATTGGATGATTCAAAGCTCATTGGAAAGCTTGAAACAAGCTCTATAACATGGACATGATATCACATGGACATGATATCACATGTTTTAATCCACTATGTCATGGCTCTTTTAAACTTGCAACCTATATTTCCTATATTGATAATCTCACAAGACATGCTAGAATCACAATTAAGTGATTTTACAAAATAGGCAAACTAAGAAGTTGTGAAAACATAGTTCTACACAAAGGAGTAAGTGGGATCGTTCTATCCATTTTCTCTGAGTTTCTCGAGTCAGATTCGGTCTCCGAGTTTTCTTAAAACACTAATTAAAAATTAAAAGTGGTACCACAAAAAATGATGCAAAAAATAAATATTTTTACAATGATACGAGCTGTATAATATATTATTATTAATTATTAATTTTAGAATGATGAGAATGTCAATATCTAGCAACTTCTAAAAAAAGAAAAAAGAAAAATCTCGCTTGAGAAATTATGGGTGTGATTTGGGCCTATGTAATATAGATATGGGCTGATTTAGTGCCTGGGTTTTACTTATGTCACAGATGATTTGGGCCTACTAAGTACTAATAATTGCTACATATATGAATTGAATTATTGAGCACCGAGTAAAACTATGGTGCTCATAAGAACACGGATGCCTCCCATGCTTCTAACTTAAAAATCATACTAAATTATCTCGAAATTTTGATTTATGGGTCTCATTAAATTCTTTATATCAAAATATCATAGGATACAAAAATTTTCCATTTTTTGAGATTTTGAAGTATTTGTTTTGTATTTTTAAAAGATGACATAGTTTTATACATTATTTTATTATTATTTTGATGTCATTCTAAAAAATTTCAAAACATATACTTAAGAAAGTCAAAAAATGGAAAATTTTTGTATCCTAAGAGATTTTGATATAAAGAATTTAATGAGAATGATAAATCAAAATTTCATGATGGTTTAGTATGATTTTTAAGTTAGGAACACGGGAGGCCTCTGTGCTCCTAAGAGCACGCTAGATTTACTCATTGAGCACCAAAACAGTCCTCTACTCCTCTGTTACAATAATTCTCTCATTTCCATCAAATTCTTGGTTGATGATTGGAACATAATTCATGTGCTAGAATATTATACTAACGTTAGCATTTCGCTCAAAATTTATGATATGGTGTCTGAAATCACAATTTGTAGTCCTCAATAAATTTTTTATATGAAAGTATTGGGGAATATAATAATTTTTATTTTTAGAGTTTTCTAAGTATTTGTTTTGCATTTTTTGAAAATAGCATGTATAAACATTAATATTTTATTAATATTTATGAGCTCTTTTCTACCATTCAAAATAAATACTTAGAAAACTCTAAAAATGAAAATTTTTTGTATTCCTCAAGATATTTATATAAAGAATTTATTGAGCACCATAAATTATAATTTCAGATAAGATTACATGTTGAGGTGTTAATATTTCGTTAGTACAAAATTAAAGCGTTAACATTTTGGTCAGAAATGCTAACGTTAGTATAATATTCTAACTCCATGATTCATTTCCATCAAAAATTATACACAGACAGAGAGAGAGACACCGCCACCTTTGTCCTTTGTTCCGTTCAAAACAGAGCTCAATCAAATATCAATCAATCAAGTTATGTCACATTTCGACACACTTCTACACACGCTTAGAAACTCTCTGGCGCTATCAATTATCATCCCATTGATAACAACAAACAAACAAAGAAAGGTTCTTTCCTACTCTTCTCTCTTTGTTTGTTCCTCTCTTTAGATCCGATTTATTTATTTATTTCCCTGCGTCTTTACCTTACCAGGTACAATCTGAGATTATTGGGTTTTTCTTTTCTTAATCAGGTACTTATGTAATATGGTTGGTTTGGTAATCAATCTGAGATTGTTGGGTTTTCCTTTTTTTTTAAAAAAAAAAAAATGGGTTTGTGTTTGTTCTTGCCCTTAAAAGGTGGTAGCAATTTTCAAATTTGGTTGGTATTGTTTAATCATGTCCGATCTTGATTTGTCGTCAGTGGTTATGGGTTTCATGGAATTATAGATTACTTGTTGAAATTCTCATGAATTTGAGGTGTTTGTGGGATTTCTGCACTGTGGTTGTTGAGGTTTTATCAATCTATCTACCCGTAAACCCTCGATTGATTGAGAGAATGAACACAATTGTCAATTGGGCAAGATCACAAAATCGGTTTCTCGATTTTGAACTAATATTGTTGTAGGGTTTATAGTGTTATATTAGAACCGGAGTTTCGAGTGAAGAGTAAAAGGAACCGCATTGCGGTATGCATACCCTTCTCATACCGCTCTGCAAATTGATACTGCCAAGCTTTCAGCAAAACAAGAATCCTTAGCTTTTTGTTTGTTTACGAAAACTTAACGGCAAATATGTGTTACTATTTAGTAATTTTTGGAACAAATTCGCTTTTTTTTTTTTGTGAAATTTAAGAACTTTTATGATTGAAAAAGGCTACAGTATGATTTAACTTTTGTATTGTACCTTTTTTTTTGGTTGTGTAGGTTTAACAGGATGGCACTTGCTCTTGGTACCAGCATTACCTCCGTACCGTGCAATGGATTTTTCACCACCACCAACAACAAACACAATTCCTCTCCTTGGTTGATCTCTTTCACCGAAACAAAACCGAAAATGGCAACTCTCAAACTGACCAAATCGACCCTCCTGGTGCCACAAGCCACCTACAAGGTCAAACTTATCAGTCCGGATGGCAAGGAGCAGGAATTTGAGGCGCCCGACGATGCATACATTTTGGACTCGGCAGAGGCAGCCGGCATCGAGCTCCCGTACTCATGCCGGGCCGGTACGTGCAGCACATGTGCAGGTCAGATGGTGTCGGGTGAGGTTGACCAGTCGGATGGGTCGTTCCTCGATGAAGCACAAATCGAGAAGGGCTACGTGCTCACTTGCATTTCGTATCCGAAGGCGGATTGCGTGATTCATACTCACAAAGAAAGTGATCTTCACTAGAACTAGGATTCGAGCGCCAGAGATGTTAGTGAGAGGATTTGAAGTTTTTAGCTTTGGAGTTGAGAGCAAGTGGAAAATTGAGGATGTGTTATTGAAAAATCTTGATGGTGGTATGTAACCCTTCTTGTTAATGATGTATCCTTTATTCCTTTCTCACTAGAATTAAATATTTAGCAAGGTTTTTAGTTTTTACCAAAACAAAATGTTTGGTAAGGCTCTAATTGTTCCAAAACCACATTAAGTCTCTAAAATTAAAGATTGATAGGTTTTAGGTGTTTCTGTATCCTTGGGGAAACTTTTATTAGTACAATCTTATTTTAGGTTTGCAAGGACAAGGACAAGGTTATATATACACTCCCTTAGTTTGGAGATTTACCATATCTTTATGATTGCTATTTGCTACTAAAATAATGTTTTTATGTTGTTGTATTACTTGATGCACTGGTAAACTTTCTCACTTCTTAGTCCAGAGGCACACCTTTTAATTTCTTTTTATTTTATTGAGCACACAAACTCATTTTTGGCACGGCAAACACAAAATACAGAGAGATGAGTAGATGACAGTATGCTTCTGGTCAATTCCCAATTGTGTTGGTTGATAGTCATGATTTCAATATACTATTAATTTATTAAACATCACCTTAACTGCTTAATTGGTACAATCAATGGATGATCATGACTGGCATTAGGAAGCAAGAATTAACCCAACACATCACATTTTCCACTATCCAATTTAAAATAGTAAGACATCCTAATCTAAATTGGTATCCATTTTAATCTAACTATTTGGATTGGGAAAAGGGGTCTTGTTATTCCACCTGTTCTTGCTTAGAAAAACATCAGATAACAGACCTAACACAGTAAATAGTTTTATTGTGATATAAAGAAAATAAGCATTAGTTCACTTCTCTCCTCATTTCTCTTGATTATTTCTCCAATTCTGCTATCTTTGCCTCTGATCTCCAAGCCTAGAATTTCTCACTATACAATAAGACACCAAATTTGATTTATATTAAGATTTGATACAGCAAAAAAAAAAAAAAAATTGAATAATTTGCGGAAGAACAAAGAGAATTTCATTGAGTCATCCTAAACACAATAACATTTTAAATCATGCCATATTACAGACTGCTACAGCCCACACCAAAGCCTCCATGCCAAAATAATACTCAATAGTCTCAATTACACATACCTGATTATTTACACAATATATTAGAGCTTTAAATGAAGCATACCAATCATTTAATCTAACGACGACTACCTTGGCACCAATCAATAACCAACAATTGTAGCACATAATAGGGAATCATATCACCTACTGCGCCTCAAGGTACTGTGCAGGGTTACTGTCTGTTCAATTTGCTTCATAATCCGTGGTATCCAAATCTCAAAGACTCTCCGTGAAAATCCACTAGTCATGCGGGTGCACTGGACCGTCCTGCGCAACAGAGGATAAGGATGCCTGAACAGACGATAAGGTCTCTAATGTACCATCTTGTCCTGATGCCGATATTTCTTGCACTGAGCAATCAACTCTACCAACCAAGAACTTTCATGCATCTTATACTGACATTGTAGATAGAAGATAAGCAGACATACTTGAACTTGGAGGTGGCAATGAAATGGGCTACAAGGCCAAGTAGAACCGAATTTCCCCAGCGTACAACAAACTAGCGACCCAAAAGATTACAGAGATTCAAAGCGCTTTGCATGTGCATCTGCAGGAAGGAAATTTGATCATCTAAACCATTCATGGTGAGGATTCTTAGGATCTCAACCACATACTCATCACTTGGCCCGTACAGGTGGCAAGCACATGCGGCCTTACGTGCCAAAAGCTCATCATCTCCTGCAGTACCACAACCCCAAACATATCACACTCAGCTGAGTATATTAATAATACACATATGGTTCAAATGTTTTTTATACAAAAAAAAGGAGGTCAAATGATATAGGTTCACCAGACCGATGATAACTGAATGAATGAATCAACACTCATCAAGACAGAGAACAATTTAATTAGCGGTGCTCTAAGCAGCCTCTTCATTCTCATACCTGGAAGAAGGGGCAAGATGCTTGAGGAGTCTTGCTCTTTTTCTCTATTGTTATCCTTACGTTGCCTTTTGCGTTCCGTTCCTACATGTTGAGGAACACTGCCACATTCTTCGAGAGATCTTTTAGTCCCAATCAGGTGCTCCTTCATCTGTGTCCCTCCAGTTTTATTCATATTAGTATAACTGCAAGCAGCTGCACTGCCATTGTTTGGGTCACATTCATAGTGGTCAAATTGTGAGGCCTTCGGCTTATTCAAATCCGAGCCTGTATGTGAAGTACCTACCAGCAACCAAAAGTATATCAGATTTACTAAGAAGCATTCTGTTTTCCCAAAAACGAAGATTTAAAAAACATAAGAGTTAATTATTACATCCAGATAACCTGGATGAATTATCATGCAGGTTTGGGTAACTGTACCTGATATAGAAACATGTTCAGACATTCCTGAACAAGCTTTAGAGACATGTTCAGACATTCCTGAAAAAGGTTTAGAAGAGGGAGATATCTCTCTGAAATGCTTTTCTTTCCACAGTCGAAAACGTGTCTTCCAGGTGGCGCGTGCAATCTTTTCAGATAAAAGTTGAGAAATAATTCTCCCTTGAAAATAATCTGAAATTTTCAGCAAGCAGGATGCCAATTCTTCCCACACACTATCTTTGACCTCACGGCCAATAGTAGTACCAATATCTTGACCTACTGAGATCTTAGAAGGCACCATTGCATCTATATGCCGAGGTATCATCTCCAATAACACCTTCATAGAATGCTCATCTGAGGCAGAGAAGAATTTATAAGTAACGTATAGTTTAAATGAAAGGAAACAGTATTGAAGGGGAGAACCAGAGTTTGAGCTTGTACCGCTTTTATTCCTATAAATTCTACTGAGGCCTTCAACATATGAGGAACAAGTAGCATCTATTTTCAGAGCTGCCTGGTAACAAGAAGAAATGATGGCCGCTTTCTGCGGAGCAAAGCACTCTAAAAATTTGGCCCTTAAGCTGCAAAATCATGTCCTCTTTACAATCAATATATAACCAGTAAATATAAAACTTAGTAAACTATGCTGGATGTACACGCCAACTCAATCAAGTGTATCACAGTACTTGCTTAAAATTTTAATATTCCAATAAAATCATGCATGCAGAAAAATGAAGCACTTTGGAAGTTCAAACGGTGTAACAGATCTCGCGTCTTTTTAAATAAAATGGCAGAGAAAATAACCTAAACGGTATGGCTGAATAGTTAAAACGACGGCATGCACTGACAAGCTCAGCAGCTGCCTCTGCCACACGATCACCGAGTAGCAAGAGCTGGAACCATAAGATAAAATAAGAGTGTCCTCATTAAGAAAAAACATAATTAATAAAAAAAATACCAAAGTAACTTCAAAGAGTGACCTCAAAAGTTTTCCGGCTATTAGCTAAGCAAAAGCGCAAAAAATGACAAAAAAAAAAATTCATAGATTGACCTGAATTAAGGGCTTCAAGGCATCCAATGAAGCACTCTTTGGAGGTGATGAGTGCACGGCATTCTTAAGACATTGCACCCCTTCTTCATACATTGCGTCCTTAGCCAATTCACGGAACTCTTGAATGGTGTACTCCAGATCTTCTTGCACAGGCCTTAATCGTACAGGCAAGAGACACACATCTAGTCCTATAAACATTTCCAACTCATACAAGTTATGACCACAGACCATACAACACAGATAGTTTCAATTCATATACAACAACAACAAGCCTTTAGTTCCAAACAAGTTGGGGTAGGCTAGAAATGAAACCAAGTAGTGATAGCAGTGGCAAAAAAAATCACCTTAAAAATAATAGTATTCCGATAGTGAAAATAATAGTATGGTAAAATAATAATGATGATGATGATAATAATAGTTATAATGATAGTAATAGTAATAGTAATGAGAATGATACTACATAATAATACAACCAATGATGATGATGATAAGAAAGATAAGATAAATAAAGAAAGAAAGAACAATAATAATACTAATAATAGTGAAATACTAGTCATAATATAATAAGATAATAATGGTAATAATAATGATAATAATAGTGATGAGAATGATGCTACATAATATAATACTAATATCAATGATAATGATGATGGTAAGAGAAATAAAATAGGTAAATAAAATAGAAATAATAACAATAATAATAGTGAAATAGTAGTCATAGTAATAGTAGTCATAGTTTCAATTCATATCCAAAAAAGAAATTTAGAATATACCATGTGCAAGAAAAACCGAAGGATCCTCAAGATTTGCATGGCTGCCATTAGATCCAGAACCAGCTTCTACATCGCTTTGATGTATGCCTCTCTTACCACCCTCATCATAGTTCTGAATTTTCATGTCCTCAGGTATTGCATTTTTGTACCAACGCTTGTAGCAGATCATCCCAAGCGTCAGATTAACAAATGGATTACCCCTTCCATCTTTGTCCTGAGCTAAATTGCCACGCGACCTAAACAAAATATTGTGCGCTTCTCATAAATTGATACCTCAAATTATCCAGTCTACAATTTCAGTGTAGTTCTAATTCATACTGATATCGGTATACACAAACCACTCAACTGATCAGAACCGATACCTATTTTAGGTCCGCTAATTTATTCCTTATAGTTTCACCTAATTACGCACATCATTTTCTGCTCAACTTAATGATACAAACATAACATAACGATAACAATATAAAGGTAAGTGACAATCAACCAAACGTAAATTTTACAAGTAAAAATATGAGAAGAGAGAAACAAAAATAACATACGAAATCTGTGCGTTAGTGGCATTATGGTACGCGTCTTCGTATTGACCTTGTGACAAGTAAAAATTAGCGATCTCTAGTTTGGCACTTGCTATCTGCTTGCATTAAAAAAAAAAAAAAAACAGGTACCCAATTCAACTTATCCAATGCCATAAATTAACACGAACGTAGTAAGAGGATCCAATTACGCATTCAATTGGTATATCGAGTTATTGTATCATTGCATAAATTGAACTAAAAAGAAAAGAGACAGAATTCTATGATTACCATCTCAGGACTCTGCATCTGTTCGATATACCCATCAAAGATCTGCTTGATTCCTCTATGCAAATCATCCGCATCTCCCATCCGTTTCTCGATTTCGCAAGCACCCTAATAACACAAACAATTAATCTCCTCACATTAACATTAACATTAACAAATTCAGATGGGGGGAATTTTAAATGCTCAACCAACGACCGGCTCTGGCGATTACCATGAACAGCCGCCGGAGCTGCCGCTCGCTGATCGTCCTGGGAGGGGAGCACCGCAGCAGCTGGCCGATGACCCCCGCGGCGTCCCTCCATTGGTGGAAGGAGAGCAGCTTCTCCGACAGCTGGAGCAGCTCCTGGCGGTGGCGGAATAGGAGAGGTAAGGTCGGGATCTCGCCCATCTGCCGCCGCCGTTCGTCTTCTTCCTCTTCCTCTTCTTCGTCGCTGTTGGCGACTTCATCGTCGTCGGCGTCCGGTTGTTGTTTGTGCTTGTGTGCTTCTTCCTCCCTCAGCTCCCGCTCCAGAGTACATGCGGAGTCGGTGCCGTCGAGCGCTGACGCCGACGCCGACGCCATTGATGGCATGGGTTGAGAATTGGGGTTAGGGTTTTAGAGCAAAAGAAAGAAAGAAAGAAAGTGAAAGGGTTTTGCGAGATCTTTTGCTACTTAGTAGCACGTGCCATGTAGCACGTGAGCCGTTGGATCGCCTCGAGATTTGGTCCAGCACGACTCTTGAGGAGATCCAACGGCTTATGTGCTGCATGGCACGGTGCTATATGCTAGGAGAAATGAATACATGTTTATCAGGGAATGGGAATGGAATGATATTAACAAGTATTTATTTTCTTATTAAAACGCCTACAGAATTACCTGCACAACTAAAAGAAAATATTTGAAATTGTTGTGTAAGTGTAGCTATCCTTCTCATACACATTTCTGTGTTATACAAGTTAAAATGTTTTTTTTGTATATTCTTAACATGAAATGTTAGTGAATATTTTATAGTATAAAATGAAGTCATAATTTTGTTATCAAATTTGATAAATGGTTTTATGTAATTTTGACATTATTTGATTGTACGTCAATTATTGATTATCTCAGAGCAGTTGTATCTAATCTAAGCATCTCCATATTTTTTTGTACCAAAAAAAAAAAAAAATTATTGTAATGTTAACAACACAATTTATTTGTAATCATTATTTTGTATCTCTGAAATACAGTCTAATTTAAATTTAAATGATAACATAAATTCTTCTTCTAAACTTAATTCTCTTGCAATCCCAAAATCAATACTCACAAAAAACTATCATAAATTCATAATTATAACTTATAAGTGATATCTTAAGAAGTAGTCGTTAATATAATCAGACCACTAACGGAGAGAATACGGTCTCAAAGAAAAAGGATTCTGTTATTTCAATTTGGACCGTTAGATCGAGACAAACGTATCTGATCGGTCCAATTTAGATTTTAGGGTCCTTTCTAAATAGATCCGATCCGTTGATTTGATGCAACAATCCAAGTTAGAATAGCAGGGTGCTGTTATTCTATTTGGAAATTAACAGAGAAATAAGGGAGAGAGTACAGTCAGTACACAGCACTATGCAGTTCACAGAACCAGCCGTTGGATTGTCTCGAGATCTGTGCTGACACAAATCCCGATACGATCCAACGGCTGACGTTGTGAACTGCACAATGCAGTGAGTCAGTCATGGGATGAGCACTCCCTCTTTTCCTGGAATTTGGATAGCAGGGCCCTATTATCCTAATCGTCACCGTTGGATCGGAACGGACGGATCAGATTCGTTCACAAAAGTTCTTGTTCCCTTCAATAACTGTACTTGGATATCAATCTGAACCGTTCGTTTTGATCCGACAGTCCAAATTGGGACAACAGGACCCCTGTTATCCCTAAGAATAACAGCAGACACGGACTCCTCTTTTCCTTATCTGCTCAGCTTTCCTTTCCTCCTTCAAATAATCAAATGAAAACCTCTCTCTCTCTAATGGCGCTGAAGCCCCTGCTGAGCGGCTATTCCTCCTCCCTCCGCTTATTCCCGCGCTGCTATCCCACCTCCTCCTCTTCCCACTCTTCCTCATTCTTCCCAACACCAAACCCCCGCAAAACCCTACTCATTCCCTCTTCTTCCTCTTCTTCTAATTCTCCCGCTGTTCCCTCCCTTCTCAAACCCTACCAATCCGAACCAGAAGAGGAGGAGGAGGAGGAGGTGCCGGACTCAGAATCCGAACTAAAAGAGGATTATCTCATCTCGGACTCAGAATCAGACCTGGATTTGGATGAGCTGAATGATCCTAATTTGGACCCCGACCCGGCGATTGAGGTATCGGATGAACTACTGGAAGAACTGGATGGTACTGTGGGGATCCAGATTGAATTAGATGAGGAAGAAAACCAAGAAATCGGATTCAGTAATTCAGATACAGTACAGAAGATACTTGAAACAGTGAGAAATTTACCTCAAAATGTGAATTTGGGGAAGAAATTGCGGGAATTTGCGGGGGATATTACCGAAGCGGATTGTGTAACTGCTTTACAAATTCTGATCAAAGAGGGATTGGTTAAGGAATGTTTGTACGTGGTCGAATGGATGCTGGTACAGGAGGATCCTGTACTGGTCGCTCCGAGAGCTTTACTGGTTGCGTTGCCGGCTCTGGGGCAGGCAAACATGCCGGAGGAGATACTGGGCTTGGTCGGAGATTTGCCTCGGGAAAGGAGGTTTAGAGATGCGCGGATCTATAACTCGGCCGTATTGGCGCTCGCGAAATGCGGCAGGTCAGTGGTTCTGTATCTTTGTGAACAAAAACTGATTAGAAAATGGTGTATTGCAAAATTAGGCTAATTCTGTTGTGGATCGGATGAAGTATGAGCCGTTTTATATTTCATAATAATCGGATGGTCAGAATATGTCTTTTAGATATATACAATTAAACATACATGTTTGATAAGAACCGTCCGATTCAGAATGAAAGATTGTGTGGCCGATCCATAGCATAACCACTCAAATTCTCAACCAGTACTTAATCAACAGTTGTATACGTGTGCATTTCAGATATGATGATGCATGGCAAGTGTATCAAATGCTAGAAGCAAACAATGTTCGGCCTGATCACGTTACATGCTATATCCTCATAACGATCATGCGGAGAATGAGGGGTAAAACTGCAAAAGATGCGTGGAACTTTTTCCAAGGCATGACACGAAGAGGTGCTGAATGGAGCCTCGAGTCGGTTTTAGCCCTCGTCAAATTCTTTTGCCAAGAGGGATTAAAGAGAGAAGCCTTGATTATCCAATCTGAGATGGAGAAGCGAGGGATTTCCTCTAACGCCTGTATTTACAACACTTTGATGGACTGTTATGTGAAATCACGTGAAGTGGAGAGAGCAGAGGGGTTATTTAGGGAGATGAAAGAGAGGGGGATAAAACCGTCGGTAATGAGCTACAACATTTTGATGGATGCTTATAGTAAGAGAATGCAACCCGAAGTTGTAGAAAACCTTATGTCCGAACTACGGGATTCAGGTTTGGTCCCAGATGTGAACTCATACACAAGTTTAATTAGCTCATATGGGAGGAAGAAGGATAGTGCTATGGCAAATGATGCCTTTTTGCGGATGAAAAAGGAAGGCATTAGCCCCAATTCGCATGCTTATACCGCTCTCGTGCATGCATATGCAATCAGTGGTTTGCATGAGAAGGCATACACCACATATCAGAACATGGTAACGGAGGGAATTAAACCTTCCATAGAGACATACTCGGCATTGTTGAATGCATTTAGGCGTGCTGGAGATGCAGAAAAGGTTATGGAGATATGGAAATACATGATGGAAAACAAGGTTGAGGCAACTAGGGTTACATTCGACATAGTCTTGGATTGTTTAGCGAAAAATGGTCTTTATGTTCAAGCCAGGGAAGTTATATATGAATATAGTAAGCTAGGTCTGAACCCCACAACCATGACATACAATATGTTGATAAATGCATATACCAAAGGAGGTCAGTACTCTAAGATTCCAGTGTTGCTTAAAGAGATGGCGACCCTCGAACTGAAGCCCGATTCAATTACATATCTGACTATTGTTCATGCATATATACGGGTAGGTGATTTTATTAAAGCATTTTATTTTTACAAAAGTATGGTAAAGAAGGGTCTGGTGCCTGATCACAGGTCCGGTGAGAAATTAAGGGCCATTTTGCAGAATAAGGCGAAAACAAAAAATGTGAGGGACCGAAGTGCTATACTCGGAATCCTTAATAGCAAGTTTGTTAAAGAAAGAAAAAGAGGGAAGAAGGATGAATTCTGGAAGAATAAAAAGAGACGGACCCGCATCGCTAAGTTTCCTGGCTATTCCAGAGAAACAGACATGTAATTAACATGGATATATTTGTAAAATTTTCCTTTTCATTGATTTTCTTAGGAAAAAGAAGGAAACCAGAATGGAGAAATCAGATTTTAGTTTGCTCTTGTCTGTGATAGTGCATGTCAGCATGTGCATCTTAATATAGATTTATAACATACACTTTGATCTGTTCTCAATAAGTTTATAATATTCCTGTAACTCATCAAACAATTGTCATTTTAAAAACAAAAAAGGTAGCCAAGATAAGTGGTGAGTTTCACAAAACTTCTGTTGAGTTGGAATGGAATGATAGGCACAATGCATGACTCAAATCTTAGACCACTCTTAAATTGGTGATACTATTATTTTCTCAAGTTGATGAAACATCTTTATTTGTTCATAAGAGAGACATTAATTTGTTATTTGGGATTGTTTTCTTAAATATTTGCACATAAAAGACAGGATATGAGAAAAGGTGGAGACACAGGGAACTATAGAGTCTAGGAGCATAATAATGGCTTAGAGTTCTCAAATCAGATGTTCAATCAATTTGTTAAATGGCTCCAAATCCAAACAATAATTTTCGTGAATGAAAGCAATTCAATTACCAGTATAGGCCCGCCTAAATATCAAACTTTTATATTTATTTGTGAAATTAAAAAATGTATATCGAAAACAATTAGTTCAATGTTAAATAAATTAATATTCATATTAATTCGTTTAGTATTTAACCCATTTGTATAGTATATACACTATTACAAAAATAAGTTACACAGTAAAGCCATTAGCTTCAATAGTATCTCATTTAGTACGAAAATTAATTCAACCGGTATCGATTTTTGTATCTTTTTTATATCTCTATAACATTTTTTTTAATTAACTATACTTAAGAGACCTTGAAAAATAGACTGAATGACTAACATTGCCCCTCCATTTCCACCACTTCTATTAAACATGGGTCTCACACGATGTAACTTTTTAAGGTCCCTTTTTCATACAAGTGGGGCAATTGGGAGGCAAAGTATATGTTTCCTTCTTAAAATTGCCACTAAAAAGAGAAATACATGGTGAGCTTGTATAGTTATGGGAAAAAAAAAAAAGAGGCAAAAGTACATCAATTAGAAATTCAAAAATCATAAGAAACAATTAACAAAAGCTAATAAAACACGATATTGAAGCCAAAAGATTAATATAGATACTTAATTAATTATCAAAAATACACATGTAATGGTAAAACTTGAGAAGTGGACGAAAGTATATATGCAAACAGATGCTTATATAAATTGAATTTAATGAATCACTTTCATAATTAAACAATGGAATAAAAAATCTTTAAGGAAATGCAACATGCTGTTTTCTTATATTAAAATGATTTTGGCTGCATTTGAACCTCTGAACAAGTTTAGAAGCAGTAGAGGGCATGTTATTATACTTCTCTTGGAATATTAAATGAAGATTGGACACAAGAACGTGCGTATAATGAATGAATGCAGTATTAAGGTGAGTAATACCCATCGTCCATAGAAAAGTCACCTATAACGTCTATGACTTACATTTTGGAATGTATATGTTACATTTTAGGGTGCATATGTTATATGTATTTTCTGTGTGTCTATAGGCGTATGAACGGTTTTTCAATAGATGCAAGATGTTTCTGTATTTAGGTAGATATGCAAGTATATAATGTACCTAACCAATATCTAGCACCTTCATTTTTTATATAGATTGATACCAATTTTTTTTTTTTTTTTTAACCTTTTTCAGTTGCAATTTTCCTTTGAAATTGATTTGCTGGCACTACTGTAACTCTGAACTTTTATTTTCATCTCATTTGAAGGAAAATGTTAATTAATTATTGGCATGTTTTGTGTAAACATTTTGACAGATGAAAGATGCAACTTAGGGAAAATGAATGGTTTTTTCAAAATACTAATTAAGCGGACATTTGCATATTTTGAGAAGGGAGGGATCAATTGACAATTATTATTTTGATAATCTTGACAATGTATTTTTTTAAAAAATTTAAAAAGATATATTTAAGAACCCGTAAAAAAGGAAAAACCTTTACATAAATGTTGTGAAACATGTAGATTGAGTATGTTTTAAATTTTAAGCGATTTTAGTCAAAACCATATATGTTGTTCCATCAAAAATTATTTAATTTAGAACCGTTAAATTTTGCACCAACTTTTGATGAGGCATCAAACGAATTTCAAAATTGAATAATCTTTGGTGGAACTATATTATTATTACTTTCAAAGTTACAACCAGCCCTTGTCTCAAACGTGTCATGATATTAATATTATTTCATGTGAAGGATATTATTAATTTAGCCACATATCATTTCATTATACAAGGGTCTGGTTCTTACTTTGAGATTTGCATATAGAGCTCTTTTACATTTATCAAATTTAATTTTATCCAAAATAAAAAGATTATAGAGCTAGACTATTATACTAACGTTAGCATTTCAGACCGAAATGCTAACGACTCAAAATTTATGTTATCGTATTCGAAATCACGATCTATGGTGCTAAATAAATTCTTTATATGATAATATCGGGGTATACAAAAATTTTTCATTTTTAGAATTTTCTAAGTATTTGTTTTGCATTTTTTAAAATAGTATGTACAAACATCAATATTTTATTAATATTTATGAGCTATTTTCTAAAATTCAAAACAAATACTTAAAAAACTCTAAAAATGAAAAATTTTTGTATACCCCAATATTTTCATATAAAGAATTTATTGAGCACCATAAATCGTAATTTCGGACACGATAACATAAATTTTGAGGCGTTAGCATTTCGGACCGAAATGCTAACGTTAGTATAATAGTCTAACTCATATATATATTTTCTTAATTTATTGGTATATATATAGAGAGAAATAATTAATAATTAAGGTGCAGCTAGCTAGCATTTCTGGTCTTGTGTTCCTAT
This sequence comes from Cyperus esculentus, assembly GCA_030179965.1. NCBI lineage: Eukaryota > Viridiplantae > Streptophyta > Magnoliopsida > Poales > Cyperaceae > Cyperus > Cyperus esculentus. The sequence goes on from JASGLE010000012.1 coordinate 1,184,758, forward strand.
CAAACATGTCACAAATTTTAGAAACACCTCACATGTCTTCCCCTAACCCTAATCATTCATGTCTCCATCTCATAGCATGTTGCCAACTCTCAACTCTCAAACTATGCATACTGGTACTGGTACTGGTACTGGTACCATGAACAGGCTAAAGAGAGAGGGGTCCAATCCATATATATAAGTTATCAATGCCAGTTGCTTCTTCAATTTTCATATTGATTAGATAGCTAGATAATCAACATTTATTTAGTTACTGGTAAAGAGCCTGCGCATTGCTTTGAGCTGAAATTATTATATCTTATAATAAAGGGCCAAAAACTCATCCCTTCTGAGACAACTGATATAGGCCTTAAATTTTAATGGGCCGGGATATTAATGTACGTCAACAGTGGTGATCAGTCTAAGTAAACAATTAACGGATGAGGTTTCTTATTTAGGGAAGATAGAACTTTTATATAAAAAAATCCAATCTAAAAGGAGTAAGGATTAATTATAATCACTACTGAAATTAAATGTGATAAATTAAAACTATGAAGAAAAAAATCATAAACCAAATTCAACACATCATGACTTGCTTCCCCTGTGATTTCCTAGGGACTTAAAACAAGCTGAGGTTGAAACAAATCTTTACTAAAAATGTATACAAGTTACATAATTAAGCTAACTCAATATATATCTCATATATATATATAGTTGATTAGCACTTGGAATTCTTTTTACATGTAAGGGCTCCGGCTGAGTTCGTCATGATCGCCACGAGGGACGAAGGGCGGGCACCGAGGCTGGAGGCCTTCGCGTAGCTGGAGGAGGCGCCGGCGCCTGATGGGGTGAAGAATGCACCGTTCAGCATCAAATCGCCCGTCGATCGCCAGTTCCAGCTCTTCCATTCGCTCTCTGGCGTGTACTCGCGCTTGGTTATCTGCACAGATGCATTGCAGAGGTTGATTTTGGCAATTAGCAGTGAGAAAATCATCACTAGCAAATAAAATACTTTTAAGTAGCTATTCATGAGCAAAATTAATCTGATCAGCTTGTGCTGCGATTGATGTAACAAAACATTTCTCATAAAAAAGATGCATACTTTTTTTAAATTTCTTGATTAGTGAACAAAAGGCTAATCAAAGTGATATGTACCTCCTTCAATTCTGCATTATTGGGCGCAAGAAACCGGTTTCCCTGGCTATTGATCGTCGGGGCGGCGCTCCCGCCGATCGCATACATCTCCCAGTGAGTGTAGTCATTGTTCACAACATGGAAATAACCATGCCTACACCTGCATGATTAACTAAACCAATTAATCCATATAAAATTACAATAATTTGTATATGTTAATTTGCAAGTAAATAAGCACTAATTCAGTTAAAACTCTGATACCATAAATGGTTTTTTTGTGGAATTAGCTGCACTTATTCAGGAATCATGGCAGTAAAGTTGTGAACCCAGATATATCCTTTAATTGAGAGGTACTGGTATCATTTGCTTATTTGCTTTGCTCTGAGGATATGAAAAAGACAATGCCATGATTTGGAGGACAGGTAGTCAAGTACTGACCCAATTATTATAAGTTACACATCTAGAAAGGGTTTCTTCAATTGGCATACCCAGATCTCAAAAGGTAGTGTTCCATACTTGAGAGGTAATTAACCACCAGTCAGATTGGTCAATTGTGCCTCAGGTTGCCCTTTTGCTTTCTCAGAGGATTTCATATTTTATAATTTAGGCTTTTTATAAGGGATAGATGGATTTTAAATGCATTCATGGGTATAAGTATAATTTATAATTTATGGGTAGATGTGCATTTATGATATAAGGGTAGTTACTAGTTAGCTGCCATGTTCAAACTCCCTAATAACTAACTTAACTGTAATGGTACAGAATAACAGAAATGGTCATATGTAGTGTCTACATGTCCACACTAGTGTCTACATGTCCACACTGTTGCAAAATTTGAAATAAAAATTGCAAACTTTGAGATATGAGTTATATAATTAATTTGTATATACGTGAACATGTGTGGACACTTAAAATGAGGACAACTGGAAATTTCCTGAACAAAAAAGCATGTAATTGGTATGAACATATACATATGTTACCTTGGCATTCTTTGCACAATGCCCTCTCCAAAGTGGTTGAAAGCAATGGTGATCTGCATGATCTTATCGGACACGAGTGAGTCGCTGTGCCCGAGCAGCATCACCTTGTCGTGGTGGCTCATGTGGTTGTTCGAGATCGTTATGGCCGTTGACCCGCGGATCGCGTCTATCAGCCCGTCCGCGCACGAATACAGGGTGCAATGATCCACCCATATGTGCCCCGAGGAGAAGATTGACACCCCGTCACCGTCCGCTCCCAATCGCCAGCCGTAGTGTCCCGGGGAGTCGCGCACTTGCGCCTTTCCGCTGGGCTTGCAGTCATGTATGCTCAGCCTGTAACAAGATTACCAGAACCACAAATTAATTAAGTTTGGAATCAAATTTTCTTGCCAGTACAAAAAGATAACAAAATTTGCAAATTTAGCTTTTCTTAAGGTCAAATTACAAAAGTTACATAATTGTACTGAATGAATTTTTACTCAAATTATGAACTTCAAATCATAATGTGGACCCTTAACTACAGAGAAAATCTGTTCAGGTTCAATTATTTTTAAGTACTAGTAATGGAATCAAACAAAAAGCCTATTAACTTTTCACTTTATCCAAAACCTCTTTCACATTGACCTAATTAAAGCATAAAAAGCAGACAACTTGTGGATTTTAATTCTGTAAAAAAAATCATTTTGAATCAAGAGAGCTAAATGCTTTGCATACCCATGTATGATCACATTAGTAACATATTGCAAGGTGATGCAGGGGCCACCGGCTATGTGCACATTTGCGCCACGACCATCGATCGTCTTGTAAGAGTTCACCATCAACTCCTCCTTCAACTTGATCGTCATGTCGCCGGAAAACACAATCCACAAAGGTTCTTCTTGTATCACGGCATGCCTCAGTGTGCCGGCTTTCGGGTTGACTGCGTCGTGGTCGCTACTGTCGTTAACAACGTACAATTTGCCGCCCTTGCCGCCTAGTGCATTCTTGCCGAACCCAATTGCACAGTCGGCAAGTCTCTGGCGATTCTTTTCCCATTTAGGATCACATCGCCAGCAGTCATCTATCGGATTCCCTGTGCCGCATGATGACAAGTACCCGAGCCGCCGTCGCGACGCTTTTATAGCCCTGTCAGAATTTTACAGAAGCCAATCAAGAAAATTTTTACTTCAGTAAAAGGATATTGATTGGGGCAGATATTATTTTCTTACCAGAAGAAAACTACCTTAAATTTGGGCCCCTACTGGTACCATTTCTGTAGTTCTCAGTAATGTTTGCATTTAAAATTACAGCTATAGTTTTAAGTTTTAACTGAGAAAAATACTTTTACTGAGTAATCTTCTTTCTTTTACCAAAATGGACACCAAATTAAATGCAAATTCAACAACAATGCCAAAGTGATTTATTGAACTGGCAAAGTCAAAATCATGTCTTGGGTCTTATAACAGTAAACTGGTTCTCTTCCAATGGATTGATACACTCTTTTTTTTTTAAGAAAAAATGTAGTATCCATTCATTCATATTAGATCAATAGTTGGTTCCACATGAATAGAATTATCATGAATGCAATTCAATTTCAAAGATGGATGTTTGAAATCAGCACATTTTGCTAAAAGGAGGGATGCAATATTGCAAATTAGAGCAGTTAATGGAGGTGTTTAATTAGTGGAAATGTACTAATTACCTGTGCACTTCATCCACTATGATTTCAGGGTCTGAAACTGCTGCAGCTGTGGTGTTTATCTTATGATGCCTTTGAGAACAATAACTTGGGGTTGTGAAGATTGAAATGGTGAGCAATGTGAGGTACACTACAAGAGACATCAATGAAGTTGGCATCTTTTTTGGTGGGTTTGTTAATTTGTGTGTTTTGTATTTGTGTGAATGAGTGAGTAAGAAAGAAAGAGAGGAATTTCATGAGGTGATGCAGAGAATTAGAACAGTTGGTATATATAGAGGTAGTGAGAAGTTTTGAAAGCTTTATTATACTAGGATTCTAGGAAGAGCACTGTTATACAACCCCAAATTGTGTCCCAGCTTATTTGTAACTTTTTTGGGGTATTTCAATTGTTTAATAAGTAAATGATTTTACTGGTAAATTAATGAGTGGTTCTACTATGGATCGGCTAAGCAACCCTTTATTTTCAATCGAGCAGTTATTATGAAACATGTTTTTTTAATTGTATTGAAAAGACATATCATGATCATCTGATTATAAAAAATGTATGACCTATATATATTGCATCCAATCCATAGCAGAATTAGCCTAAATTAAGTATTGAAACAGACTTAAAATGTTGACATTGTGGAGTAACTAAAAACCAAGTGCCAAAAAGCTGAAGTAACAAAACAAGTACCATGTCATAATTTATTTTTTTTTTAGAATGAAAAGATTTCTAAGTGCAAAACATTTTGAGACTTTTCAGGCTGAAAATGTGTCATCTATTATTAAGGCAAGAAAACAATTATAGTGTTCTGTAATTTATGCAAAAGTGGACCTGCATGCATGTATAATATTGTAATTTCTGGTGCTGGGTTAATTTGCATGGATTATTTATGCTGGTAGGAGATTTTCCTCCAGTACTTATACTATTTTTAAACCTAAACAAACAGTTATTATTTATTAAAAATGCTAAAAATAAAAACAGAGAGAAATGAGAACTATATGATCATGTTAATTTCATCTTTTTTCTCCCCTTATAAATTATGAAAAAATATATAGTTAACACTAAATTATGAAAAACAATTGATTTGAAATCAACAAGAACTAATAATTATATATGTTAAACTTTTTTGCAATTAATTGGGTTTATCCGATTCCACATTTCACATTCCAGTACCATACCAGTATACCACATGCAAGGGCAAAGAGTTACAAAAACCTCACATGCCATTGTCAGAAATCTTTGAAAAAAACCCAGAAAGGCTGATCTTTAAAGGCACCATACATACATACATACTGGCAAGGGGAGATTAGTGCATTTATTGATGTAAAGATGCTAAGAAGCACCCAATATATGTCCACTCAGACTCAGTGGTGTCTGCTGAGACAACAAAATACAACTAATCTCCATGAAATCTAGCACTGTTCAAATATAGTACTGTTATAGTGCACCAAGTTTTATTTGAGAAAATATAGTTGGAGTATTCTAAGCTATTTGATGGATGAATTACATCAATATTTGGTAAGTACTTGATGCTATATTCTAACTACTAGTGCTCTCTTTCCATTTATTTTCATCAATCGTACGGCTCAAAATGATCCAATTTTTTTATAAAACAAAACTTCAACAGTGCTTTAGCTTCCAAACTTTTGTATTAGTAATAAAATTTTTTTTGCCTATATATTATATCCTTAAATTCATCTAAAATTACACTAGAGCATTATTAATTGTCTTTTCATATTAGTTTACAGGGTATGAAATTTTCAACTCTATGTAATAAAAAAAATTTTATTTTATTTTATTTTATTTAGAATATAAATCTGAATACATATAGACCATTAAATGTGTAGCAGTGGCATGTTCCTTGTGCAGTTAGGCAAAAGACTAATTGCATGGCTATGGAAAATAGCATTTAACAACATTGATATCTAGTTATCTACAAATGAGACTACTGTTCTTTTGACAAAAGAATAATGAAATTCTGCCTTTTATTTCCTCAATGTCACATTCTTTGTGGTATAATACAACACGATGTATTATACTCTTTTAAGTTGTCAACTATCCTTTGAGGTTTTGGTCTACTAGCTAAGGGCAATGCTCTCCATGTGAGAGGTCGCGAGTTCGAAATCTGGATGGGAGGTCTTTTATAGACATTTAAATTTGAGTGACGTACTTGACCCTCATCTTTATTATAAAAAAACTATCCTTTGAGGTATAATATATATGTACCCAAAGAGCAAAGTGAAGGTATATATTTTTCATAGTTTAAAAATTAGGGAACTAATACATAGATACCAAAGATCGATGATACATAAATGATCAATACCAAAAATGTTAGCATTCATGTTAAATTAATATGTTGATATTTAAATTAACTAATCAAAACATTTAAGTAATTAAGTTGCATAATAAAACCAATAATTTCAATACATACCTATTTAATATGAATACTAGCACAGTCGGTATCAATTTCGGTATAGTTTTGGTATCTCTATAACATTTTTCAAAAATTATTTGGAATAAGCTGGAGCATCCAATCCATCGAATTATTTTTTGCAAGCAAACATTTAATCTTGTCGGTGGAGATATATCTTGCAATCGATTGGGCATTTGTTGTTGTGTGAAAAAGAATTAATTATGAGCTCATCGTTTTGTTTGTTATTTTGTTTGCCCAACAACTTGTACTGTTAACTGCACTTGCATTTATTATCTGTAATTAATTAGATATTGTTTCATAAGCTTATAAATTATAATAATGGTCCCCAAGTTGCACCTAATAATTATTCTAGCTCCTTTGATAATTATTGGTTATCTATATTTGGCCAAACAACAAGTGAATTATATTATATTTTTGTTGGTAGAAAGATTATTTTTTTTTGTTGGTAGAAAGATTATTAGGTAGATAATTAATTATTGAGATGTTAATTATTATGCGCCCCTCAGTTTGGACGTGTTTGTCGTTATAAAAGAGATTAAGAGATGTATCAACAAAATTAAATAAAAGTATGAAATTTAATTTAGAGTTGCAATATAGAACTTGTACCAAACGAATCCATTAGTCCAGTGGAGTGTTCATATTTTTTTTCCCATTTTTTATTCTTTTTTACATTTTGTATATATATGCTGTATACGTACTATTGATAGATAATTTAATTAGACAGAGTGTTCATTAATTAAATGTGGTATATGATTTGTGAAATCTAATTAGCCATAATTGAATAATTAAGTGCATTATTAATTGACAGCCACTGTCAATTTTTCAAAAAAAAAAAAAGAATAATTAAGTCCATTATTATGACTAAATGATTAATTAATTTCTAATTTCTATCTAATTTAATGCACAACACATGATACACATCACTGAAAAATATTTATTTTATGTTTAATTCTTAACCAACAAATTAATCATCAATTCGATTTGTCATAACTGAATATTGTACATATATGGCATGTCCTGATTGAATATATATATATATCCTGTATGACATGTTTAATTTTGCCAATGAAGAGCCATAAAACGCCACATAGTACAGAAATGTTTTCTCCCTTTTGTAGGACCCCCCTTATAAATATAAATATAAATATAAATATAATGCGATTTATGAAGTCTCACGTGGTGGCCATTAATGATTTAGAATCTAGCTAAGAATTTAGTATGGTGCGCTCTCTATCGATCTAGGATCCTAATCAAACTTTATATTAATAATTTATTTTATCCTATATAAAAATATATTTAATTGACTATTTTTTTTTTTGTTTGCTATTACAATTGTTTCCAATCAAAATTTATCCTAATGTTTACAATTTTTTTATTGGAAATCTTGACAGCCGTTGCTAAGTGTATTTTCATTATATAAAACATAATTTACAATCACACTCAAAAAACTACAATATCACCTAAACATCCACTAAAAATCATCCATACATCCACTATTCCACTATAGCAATTTAACATCATTCATACATCCACTACAACAAAATCCATCATCACAACATCAACCATAGCAAATACATCGTCAAACTATCTCAAATCACAATCCTAACATCCAAACAAACAAAAATACAATGGAGTGTGGTGTGCAAACATCCTACAAGTCTGTTGATTCCTCTAAAAATCATTAATTATTAGGTTGGTATTCTTGATGGTGAAGAAGAAGATAACACATCCAATTAAATGGAAGTGGGGGTCGAATTTAGGGCATCGCAGTTTGGGTTTCGGTGTGGCGGCTAAGGTTTCGAATGAATGAGAGGTGTGAGGATGGAAACGGAGGCAGCGTGGAGTGGCACAGATGGCGGTGAGGTGAAGGTGAGATGTGGCGGCGGTTAGGGTTTCAGCGGTGCTCTTTCTTTTCAAATCGCCAGAGAGAAGCGAAGACTGAAGAGACCCTCTTTTATTTTACGTATGTTTACATGTTTCACTAGAAGATTTCTCGAAACTTTACTGCTTATTTTTAAATGAAATAAAAAAATTTATAAATTTGCAAAAATCTTTAAAATCTTAAAAATTTCAAAAAAAAAAAAAAATAGTAGATGTATTATTTAACTTACAATAAAGTATTTTAAATTTCAATCAATTTAACTTCATCAAAATTTTGCACTTTTAAATGGTGGTAAATTAATAAGACTTTAATGGAATTATCAAATATCTAAATTGAATGTAAGTAAACACACAATCAATAAGTTTGACAATAGATTTATATATTTTTTAATCTTTACAAACTTTTCAAGATTAGTTTTTTAACTTTTTAAGAATTCAAAAATAATATTGTCAAGATTGTCAGTGGATATTGTTATGATCCTCTCATGCAATAAATTCTGCAAATCTGAATAGAAAGGGGGGGGCCTATATATATCTTGATTGAAGAACTATGAGTAATTGAGTAGCCCATGTAAATATGCTATGATGATCAACAGCCGTAATAGGACCTACCAATTACAACTTCAATCATCTTTTAATAATTCTCTCTTTCCTGCAGACTGCAGGTATTTAATTATAATTATTGCCTTAAAACTTAAAAATTATATGGTGTAATTATATTTTAATTTCACTAATTATTTACCATTAGTTATAACTAAGATAATTAGCTACGCAAAAGAACCAAAATTTTTAAATAATATATATATATATACAAAAATATATACACACTTATTTGATATCTTTATGAAATTAATCGCATATAAGATGATATCAATAATGTGTCATCCAAAGAGCATCGCATTTCTACGTACAGTTACAAAATTTTAAAATTGCAATAACAAATTTATTTTCTTCACATCAATTTCGAAGTGGTTCGTTTCTTGCAATTTCAATTTTGCTGATATGACCAAAATATTTAATTTTTAGGATTTTTTTTATTGAGATTAAGATGAGGGTCAAGCCACTCAATTTTGCTGATATGACTGATGTCATGCATTCATATATATATTTTCCCAGACTTGCATTAGTATTTAGGCCTGAAAATCCCGAGTTTGCATGCATTTAGTTAGGAATATGTCTCGATTCCAGTTACTTGTCTACTTGTGTCCATATTTCAGGTTTATCAGGCTTTTAGAGCCAATTAGACGCGATTTGGAGCTTTAGATGGAAAGGCAGGACTGGATTCGGCTTCCTGCTGACCGCAAGTTACTTCCTGCGGCCAGCAGACGTCGGTTAGAGCATGTTCAACCATCCAAAGGGCGCCAGAAACTTCCAGAGCAGCAAAAACCGCCATTTCCCTTCGTCCTGCGGACCGCAACACCGTTCTTGCGGACCGCAGGGAGTTATGCTAGGCTGCTATTTAAAGGGACCAGCGCCCTGGACGGTTTCATCGACGTTTTGACTGATTTTCATTCTCACACCCCTTCGGTTCAGAGTGTCCAGAGGCAGAGAAGGAAGAGGTTTTGGCCGATTCATCGCCCGTCGAAGGAGATTCGAGAGAACGCCTTCTCACACGACGATCGTGTCAACCCCGACATCCTCTTCAGTTTCTTTACACAATGAATTCTTCTTCTTTGTTTTGCTTTTCTGTTTGTGCGATGAGTGAGTAGATCTATATGTTCTTAGGGTTTGAATGATGATGATTGTGTTGACAGATTGACTGTATGTTTGGATTTATGTCGTTTTCATGATCACTTGAGATTTGCTTTTTAACGTGTTTGCATTCTGTTTGATTCGATTGATAAACCTGTAGGTTGTGGCCAGACCTAGTTGGTTAATGTAGTATCTTTTGACCAGATTTGATTGCTTGCACAACCTTGGTTGATATTGTATCCGAAAGTACCCGTTAGGCGAAACTGCGGTTTGACTAACCTTAAACCGGACCATAGAACCATAGTGACATGATCGTAGTTTATATCATATTCTACGGATTTTGATTCAGTTTAGAACTGTTATTAGGACCAACAGTGAGAATTGTTGTAATTGTACTAGAACTGAATTGATAGGAATCGACGACATCGGTCGAAACACAACCAGAACCAAAACTGCTCTCGGTTCTTCTTCTTGCGGTCCGCAAGAGTCATCTTGCGGTCCGCAGTTAGTTACCAGGAGTGTAAGACAGTAGTTGTGGATCGCCTGATGGTTACAGGGACACTTGTGATCCGCAAACAGTCCTATAACTGCTAAATAACCACCTCCTGCGATCTCCGCAAGAGATATCTTGCGGAACGCAGGCAGTCAATCCGAGACCAATCTGACTCTGCCAACCCTGAGAACGCCTTTAATTAATTGTCTTTTCAGTTATTTACTTGTTCTAGTCCTGTTTTACTTGTTTGTCAACCAACCCTGTTAAAACCCCCCAACAATTCCCTCTTTAATCCAAATTCTCTTAGGGTTTAGAGGTAGAGTAAAGTAAAATCTGGTGTTAACTCCGTCCCTGAGGATTCGACCCTCAAATACTCAACGAGATCGTACGCTTGCGATCAAGTCGTTTATAGAGGTTTAAAAGCCTATACCCGTTCGCGCGGTCAATGACCAAAAGACAATCATCCAAGTTTTGAACCAGCGACTTCCCATAGGGAGAGCGTGGCTAACATTGCATTCCCCATAACTGTTTAGGAGTCTAACTTGTTTCCTTTAGGAAGATCGATTTGCAAGCAATTGTTTTGCATGTGGATGGAGAAGCTTTATTAAAGATAACGTATGAAATAGATCCATTTGAAAATCATATAATCATACATCAAATTATTTTAATTAATTCATAGTGACGATTTATTAATTTTTACTATGAATAACCAATCAAGTTCTAAACTCGTATATCCAAATTAAAAAAACATATCTTTGGATAGATATTTTGAAATGAAATTTTGTGCATGCTTAAAAGAAGACACACTTATTTTCTGACATCTCCAATCAAATTGCTCAAATAAAAGGATGGGATATATAATAAGGTATTAAGGTGCTTTCCATAGCATCATCGCCATCCCTACAGTTCCAAGATCTTGTTTTATCTGTTATAACAATTTGATTTTCTTGACATCAATTTCAGAGTGCATGGTTAATTTGTTTCTTGCAATTTCAATGTTGCTAACATGACAATAAATAATTAATTATTGAGATTGGTGAAATTGCTAACATTGTATTCAATTCCCTAAAACTGTACAGAAGTCTAATATGGCTCTTGTAGACAGACTAGGCGCTGAAATCAGCTGAGATCCAAATCGGATCTCAGGACCCTAAGATCCCGATCCGACGGTTCTCGGGGACCCTGAGATTCGGACTCAGCAGATACGAGTCCTGAGAACCGTCGGATCGGGATCTCAGGGTCCTGAGATCCGATTTGGATCTCAGCAGATACGGACGCGACAGACTAGCTAATCTATCAAGCAATAGTTTTGCAAGTGGATGGAGAAGCTTTTAGAAAGACAATGTATCTAACTAATTGATCAGATTGAAAAATATATTAAAAAAGAAAAAAAAAACATATAACTATATCCCAAAATGTTTATATATTGATTTTTTTTTTTTTTTTAAGATAAGGTAGAAGAGTCTAAACCACCCAGCTCTTAAATTGACATTTTTTTTATTATTATGAATGAACAATCATTATAAATTCATCTAAAGTTATAATAATTTTATGTACATATAGAAAGTTATTCCCAATTTCTTGTGGAAAAATTGGTCATTTCTACTAATTTACCTATACTCAAACTTCATATAAATCACATCCCAATATATATCATTAGCCAATTAACACATCACACCATGCCAAAAAATATATTACCAAGACAAAAACAAGTACCACTTAATTAATCTCATCAGCAATTGACACTAAAATGTCTTCAATTATAAACATCTCATTTCATACTAGTGCATGTGAGTTGTCTCTACATCTTCCTCCAGCATACCCCCCTTTTCATATTGTTCATATATTGAGACATTAATTTGTATGACTAATCCTCCACAATTGAAGATAAAAATTAAATCTAGTTTGAAATAAGTATCTTCCTGTTTGATATAAGAATATACAAGAATCATTACTGAATTATACAATGTTTTTTTTTTAAGATAAATATGAGGGTCAAAAGCTACTCAAATTTAAATGTCAATTAATTTATACAATATTTTTTTAAGCTAGAATTATTTGTTTCACAAATTTCTCCTGCATGGTTGTCCATAACTTGCTACTTATATTTCTGCATTATGCCACCTATATATTTTTATTGAGATAAAGATGAGGGTCAAGCCACTCAAATTTAAATATCTATAAAAGACTTCTATCCGAGTTTCAAACCCGTAATCTCCCACACGGAGAGCGTCGCCCTTAGCCACTAGACTAAAGGCTGGTTCTTATTATGCCAGGTATATTAATATGGTCCGGGGTCAAACACAAATACCTAACTTATGAAATACTGAACGGTGATATATATGAAAATAAAAAGAAAGAAAACAAGTCAACACATGGTGAGTATTACCAGGTTGATTAATTTGTCTTCACTTTGTACCGCAACCTCCGCCTTTGATTCATACCTACATTTTTTTTCTTTTTTTTTTCTGGTTCAAATCCAGAGATGAGATGAGAAAATTTTCACAAGAGTACAGAATGAAATTAATGTTCAGCGAGATTTAAGCAAACCTTAATTAGCCATTTGTTAATTTGTATATCTTAGTATAGTTCCAATTTTATAGCCCTTCTTTTTTTTGGTTATTGTTTCTGGCACCCAATATATCATTCTGATGGTTGTAATATTTATTATCTGCTCTTGAAAAATTAAAGGCATGCATTACCTGAATATTTAGACTTTTTAGAACATTTTGTTGAGTTTTTAACAGACAAGAATCATGGGTTTTTATTTATACAATCAAACAGCATGCTCTATATTTTAATGGGGGGGGGGGGGGGGGTTTAATTTGTTTTAACTTAAAGACTGCAGTAGGAACTTTGACAGAGAACTGAGAACATATATATAGTATTATATTGCTGGTAACCATACTACTACCATTTTGATTTTTGAAACGCCATTTTACCTCGGTTTTGCATTTGCTTTTTGAAAGAAAAGGATAGCATTTGTTAGTTCTGCATCCTCTCTTAATAGTTAAATTAAGTATTCAAATTCAGATCATCCTTTTTATAAAAGATAGACAGTGAGATGCAGGGCATGCAGTTTAGTTCCTTAATTGGTAGAAGAGACAATGAGACGTGCTTTTTTTTCAAGATTGTTTAATAATAATTCCCACCACACATCCAAATCCTTACTATATATAAAAACATATTGGAAAAAATGACATAAAGAAACTATCTTACTCAAATAAGAAACCTGAACCGTTGATCATTTTCTTGGATAGATCAAAATTGCCCATTGACATTAATGTCTCAGCCCATTAAAATTTAAGACCCATATCATAATTTCCTCAATATAAAGTCCATTACATATTATCTTAAAAATTTATTATAAGAAATAACAATTTCAGCCCAAAACAACGCGTGGGCTCTTTACTAGTCTTAGTGAAAAGAACTTCGAAAATAAGCAATAAATCGACACGCCTGCAGTCTATCTTTTAGAGTTTCGTATAATAAACTTAAGTTCACAATAATTTATGCGTAACAAAACTTTTAAAATACTTATCAAAATACGTCCCAAATTTGAGTTATAATCGTCAAAATCGATATTCTAAAAAGGTCTCAAACCTTGAACCATAACTGAAAATAGCACAGCAAGCTACATGCCTTCCTCTCAAGGCTTGTGTTCTAGAAAGTGGCAATGAAATTCGTAGCTCGCAGATTGTTTGTGAATCGCTCAGGATTGATTCGCTATGAGCTCACTCGATAAAGGATTGAGCTATTAATGAACTGGCTTGTTAAACTTGCAATATTAAATATAAGTTTGAGCTTAGCCTAGCTCCGCTCATTAAGCTTGTTTGGCTTATCAAACCACCGATATATGTTATGAGGTTTATTAGTAATTTTGTTGATTTTTATGTAAATTTTGATATAAAAATTGTATAAAAAATTATTATAAATTAAATGTGGTTAAACGAGCTAGCTCAATTAGCTTGTTAACTAAATAAGTTGAGTTTGAGCTAATGCTTTTGACTCAAAACTATGTGCATGTTCGGCAACTTTTTCTTAGATTTCCTTAGACTTCCTTAGCATCTTAATCCTTCCGAACGCAAGTTCCTTAGCACGGATTAAAAGTTTTTCCTTAAGCATCATTTTAACTGGGGCTTAAGCCTTGCCCGAATTTCTAAGGAAGCCAATCTATATCTTAAGGCTTAAACTTTCTCAAGCCATTTTTCTTTTTCCGAACGGGTGTAACTTAGCAATGCTTAAATATTTAAGCCAAAAGCACCACCGAACGAGCCCTATAATATTTAGTGAGCTAGCTCAATTAGCTTGTTAACTAAATAAGCTAATGTTTTTGAGTTTGACCCAACTCACACTGTTTACACCCCTATATTGTGATGAGCTGAACTACAATTTCTTGGCATTTTGAAAACCCTTAACAAGCAAAGGAATGGACATTGTACGGAAGATATGCATGTCAAACTTTGTCAAAACTAATAGTAGATATTTGAGAAACATCTCGCATCCATTGAAAATACATCCATACGTCTATACACATACTCTGAATATAATAAATACATCCGAATTTGTAACAGATAGATTTGATTTTGTAACATATGTACGCTATAGACATATATTCTATGGACTAGGTGTTACTCTATATATTTTGGGATATCGTCACGCTGTTACGGGCCTTACGGCCCTCCATTAATGCTGTTTCTACCATCTCACAGAAATAAAAAATCTGTTTCCAATAGAAGTTCACAATACACTGATTTCATTGTACGTTGATGATCAAACTGAGTTTCATGTTATCTAAATCGACCACTGGTACAACATCTAATGTATTCCTATAAAATTTAACAGCCGTATCGTGAGGTTATGATTGTCACATTGTCATTGATATCAACTACAACAAACCTTACTAAAAGTAATGCGTGCAGCGAGCTGTATTGCCCTGATGAACTAGCTTGATACAATAATACTGCGCGATAAAGAATTGCGAAAGTAATTTTCAGACGACATGGTGGCAAAAAAGAGCCATTAACAGAAGAATTCATAACACATTAAATAGTCACCCCCATGTAACAAACAGGCTTTCAAGACCAGAAGTTCTAACAAACCTAAAAAAAGCAAACACTCAAAAAAGCTGCCCCTGATCCCAAAAAAAGTAGGAAAATGTTTCGATAAATAGAGAGCACACTACAGTAACAACAAATCTGATGCCTCCCCCCGAACCCAAAAATGTTTGAAAGAGTGCCTGATATGACAAAATTAGTAGTCAGCAGGGGTAATGACATCGTCGATCTTTAGGATCATTTTCACCACCTGCGTGGCTAAGAGGATCTGCTGCTGCTTCCCTATTAGGGTCTCGAACACGTTCTGTTCTTTCATGTTGTTTGTACCAACGTCGTTGCAATCTATGCCGCAGAATGGGTTATTCTCCTGGAATAATAATATGTGAATGAGCAATTATATAAGACTCGAATGTCTGGTAAGCTTCTTTTTTTTCACAAATTGTTTCAAATATGAAAACTGAATTGTCAAATGCAACAATAATTTTAGTGCTTCGCACCAGTAATGTGCTAACCTTATCACTTTAAAGCTATTTACAATGTGAGTTCAATTATCAACTATTGTAAATTTATAGTTTCTGGCTAATGTAATTGGGGACTGTTCTATATAACATTTCAATCAACTGACAAAAAAATATAATCACTGGTAAGTACCTTGATTTGCTGAGCTTTGACGGCTGTAAGTGTATCAATTGGTGGGAGGCCACTGTTCTCAGCCAGAGCCAATGAGACAGAATCCAATGCCTCGGCAAATGACCTGATTGCATACTGATATGTACAAAAGAAAGAATAAGCAAAGGACTTAAGTTAGCCTTTATCATTTGAAACAATCTACTGGCACCCCTTTCAATACTCAAGTAAGCATTTTAGGTATTTCTGCATTTGCAATCACCATTAAACAGGCAGAGGTGGCTGATATTTACAGTTTCATTAACACATACATTTTGCCCCCATAGAAGCTCAAATCATAGAAACTTTTGCAACTAATGTGGCTATCCTTACCTTGCAGTGCAACATAAAAGCTCAGAGCTCAGAGTAAAAAGAAAATATGACAGTATAAAGAGGGGGAAATAAAAACACCCAGAAAGGATAAATATGACCATAACCCTGCAAGAAACAATTATATTGCTCACGACAAGATAAGGTTTCATCACAGAAAGTTCAATTATGGCATCATTGATACTCTAACAAAGCTAATCATGGTAAAAACCATAACCAGTACAAAAGAAGGGGAGATATTCATACTTTGTCGAAAGAAAATATAACTCAGACAATTACCTGTTCAACACCAGGGTAACGATCTGCTGCAGCCTCGACGGCAATAGAACATGAAATCTCTGCAGAGCCACCGCCATAAACAATTGAATTGTTGCGAATTAGGTTCCTAGCCACACAAAGGGCATCATGTAGACTCCGCTTTGTCTCCTCTATTATCATCTTGTTTCCTATTATCACACAAAAATGAATTGTTCATTACTTAGGCCAGAGTACTAGTCCCACAACACCTAAGAATTAAGTTGTACCACAGTCTAATGCCAGGAGCAGGTACTGAAAACCCCAATTATAGACCTTTAAAACATTTTCGAGTATTTCAGATAATATATATCTCTACGGGCTAACACTGCAGTAAGCAAAGCATGTGAATCAGTACATACCACCACGAATGAAGATGGTGACAGCCCTGGAATTCGCACACTGTTCAATGTAGAGCATGCGATCTTTGGTGGTGCCAAAGGCTTTCTCCCGCACCAATCCAGCCTAGTAAAATTAAACTTTTAAGTGTAAATAAACATATTTGAAAGGCTGCTAAGGTAAGAAAAAAGAAATGACATATCTACAAAAATCAGTTCAGATGAGAAAAATTACCCTTCCCAGCTTTTCAGGAGACAGCTCTTGGAACCTCGGAACAATTCTTCCACCTGCAATTAAAAAGAAACAATTATAGAAACAGGTCTTGTAAGAAAACTAGTTTGCATGTCTCTGTATCTAAGTGCCTCTTAGTTTTTCTAGTCACATTTTCATCACTGACAGATGACAAGAAAACTAATTACTAAAAGCACTTTATTATCTTTGTTGCATGTCTCAATATTAGGCATGCACAAAACTAACTGTAAAACTACGGAAAAGTCTGACAGAATATTCCATATCAGACCTCATAACTCATACAGTCAAACCTACACTAGTATTCACAGTTTCACACTGGCGAATGACTGTAACTGTTACCAAAAGAAGCTTTGAAGGCCATATAAAACTGTCCCAAATATTTACAAAAGTAGAGCATCTCAGCAAAAGAAATTACCGGTTGCAATAGCAATCAACTCCAACTCAACACCACCAACCCATCTGACAGCTGGCAGATTGCGATGCATCAAGAGATGGTTTGCTTCATCATCAAAACCCCACTGGCATATGACAAGGGTTGCACCGACATCCTTTACATGGGAGAACAGGGTATCAGAATAAAATAAAAATAAAAAATCTTTATAATGTACAAGTAGACGGAAATTATTTCTGACCATAATAGCAATACTATATATAGAAAAATAATAATACAACAATACTATAGTTTTCAGAAAAAATTCTGGCCCTTTTTGTCCTTTCTATAACTACTTTATCAGCAAAGCCTTCAGTCCCAAACAAGTTTAGGTACATTCAGGAAGCAAGTTGGCTCCTTTTTAACTACATGCACATGTAACTAAACATGAACAGAATCATGGGAAAGCTTATAAGGGGTAAATTTGTGAAACCTCAGGGAACCAGAAAGTACCATGTAGTGGCAACAGTAAGAACTGTCAAACCAACCATCTATGATAGCAATATTTGTAGACAAATCTTGCATATTCCGTACTTTTCAACCAGGACAATATATATGAAGAGATAAATTTTTAAACAAACTGACCTTGCATTTTTGGACCATGTCATCAAAATATTTCCGCTCCTGCTCCCTGAGTGTCTGGAACTTCTCAACAGTGTCAATATCAACCTTATGCTTGGTTTTTGGCTTCGGGGGCTCAAATGGGCAGGTCAGGATTGCTATTTTGGCATCCTCAATGCGTTTTGGCATCTGTGGGTGGCTCATATCCTTGTCTACTATTATACCTGTTATTACAAGTTTACTAAAATAAGTATGCAAACCATGATAACAATATGCTTCTTTTCCAGACATCAACAGGTTACTCTTCTAAAATATTATTTTATTGCATTATTTCACATCAGCCTCTGAACTACACAAACTTATAACAGCCAACATATGGACAAGTAAATACAAGAGTACAATTTGATAATACCATATATCAACTCTGTGTCTTCCAATTTGCCACCAACTTTGCCTTCAACCTTGATCAAGTCAAGGTTCACATCTTTCCTCTCCAAGTCAGCTACAGCAAGAACTGCCTTCACAGCAATTTCAGCAAGTGCCCGCTTGCAACGGTTTACTCTGTAACATTTTTAATAAAAAAAACAATCGGCAAGTACAAGGAAGTCATAAGAAATCAATTTCATAAGCTAATGTGAAAGTGAATCATACAATTATTTACTAGCCTTATATGCCTCTATAGATAAGATTCAGACACAATATTATCATAAAGGTACACTAGTTCTACAATTACCATTCCAATTGTACTGAAACAACAAGACCTTGAGTTGTATTTATCAAATTCCTTCATTTAATGTATTGATATGCTTTTCACCAACTATACTAATACAAGGTATATGCTATGGGTATGATATTTCCACAAAAGAAAACATGTTCAAGACTTCACTCATAGTCCAAAAAAATTAAAGGCAACACAACTTCGAATCAAAGTTAAAATCTTCAGAAACCAACAAAGACTGCAATTTGCACTGTCCAAAATAAAGTGAATATCCATTTTTCCAAAGCAAAATAAACTAAACACTTGATCCGTTATGGTTTTGCTACTATTATTCACTACTTCCATTTTTGTGATCTTCTGTTGTTATGTTTTTACACTGAAACTGCAATAGATAAGCCTTAAATGACAAGCCCATAACTTACACATGATCGTTAAATCTAACACCATAACCCATAAAAACAACCCCAGCATGAAAAAATGAAGATTTAATGCTCAATAACTTACATCTTGGATGACAAAGTGGTCATGCATGTCTGAACCAAAGGCTGGATATTCTCTGCGCTAAACTCAAACTTCTGAGATATTTTCTCCAGATGCTCAAATGCAATCCTCGAGGCCATCTCGTACCCCTCAGCAACACGGAGCGGGTGGATACCACGCTCCAAAAGTTTCTCTGCCTGCTCCAGAAGCGCGCCGGCCATGACAACAACACCGGTCGTGCCATCGCCAATCTCATAGTCTTGGCTCCGTGACAGTTCAACCATCAGCTTTGCAATTTGATTGTCCACATCCATTTGCTCTAGTATGGTCGCACCGTCATTTGCTGGTAAGACATAACAAAAAGGTAGAAGCTTAGAAATGGACTATATTTTGTTCTGGGTCTTAAAATCCTATCCAATGAAAAGATTGAAAAGTATACAATGTTGAATTTTACTCCAATACTCCTACCAAATGAATATTATCTATTATGAAATTCATCTATAACCGATAAAATTATCTGGGTGTGAGCACGGAAGTAACGTCCTAAAACGTTTGATAAGTAAGGCAGGATATATAATAACATGGTATGAAAAAGTCATACGATAGAAGTAAGTTTTTATCGCTCATCTCTGATGAATTTACAAGTGTGGATATAATAGATTACTATAGGCACCTAATAAGGCCTCAACTTTAACCTCACACCAGCACTGGGGGTGTACAAAAAACCCGTCAACCCGGCCGACCCGTCCGACCCACCAGACCCAACCCGTTTTTAACCGGGTTAGAGATATTATCGGGTTGGGTCGGGTTATAATTTTGATTAACCCGTTATGTCGGGTTGGGTTACGGATTGAGCATTTAGAAATCCGTCTAACCCGGACCCGCCCGCAACTAGTTATAAATTATAATTTTAAACAAACTTACATATACAATTTATTAAAAAAGATAAATAATGAGACAATAATTTAAGAATTGAGTTCTTATTTAATAAAATTTTTATGATGTTTTTGGTCAATGCTTATTATGTCTAACTATTTTTTTGTAACTTTATATGCTCGTTCTATGTTTCTAATATGAAATTTAGCGAATAAATATATAATGAGTACTCTATATATAATTCTAATCTATGTTTAACGTTAAATTATCTTTATATTACTTAAGCTATTCAAAATATATTATCATCAAGTTATAAATCACTATTAACATGTTCAATATTATACAAAAAGTAAAAAATATATGATTAATAATTTAACCGAAACTATAACCCGTTTAACCCGCGTAACCCGCAAAAACCCGTACATAAAAAAGTAGTCGGGTTGGGTTGGGTTACGGGTGGGTTGAGTAACAATATTTTATAACCCGGTATAACCGGGTTGGGTTCAAATTTTGATGATGAAAAAGCGTTAACCCGCCGGTTGTACACCCCTAACCAGCACAGAGCAACCAATTCCTGCACCCAAACCCTTGGATCAGATGCAAGATTACATCAAATCAACTGCCCCAGATTCAGATCGGAGAACCCCCAAACCATCGCGGATCTATCCACATTTCCACATTCTCATAATCCCATCCACAGCAGACAGATCAGTTCATGACACTCAAACCCTAACTAACTAACTAACCGAGCACACAAAGAAAGAAAGAGAGGAAGGAAGGAAGTAGAGAGGAAGGGAGTGAAGTACTGATGATGACGTCGCCGTCGGGGGAGAGGAGCATCTTGTCCATGCCCTTGGGGCCGAGGGAGGAGCGGAGGATGCGGGCGACGGCGCGGCCGGCGGCGATGTTGGCCTTCTGGGCGTCGAGGCCGCGCAGGCGGGACATCCGCTCCTGCTCCTTGAGGATTATGAACGGCCGCCCGTACTCGTCGAACGCCAGCGCCATTCCGACGATCGGTCGATCCCCTTTCGCTGAGTTGCCGTCAGTAAGTTGTCGAGGGGAGTGGAGAGGGTTCTAGGCTCGACTGGAATGAAGGAGAAAGGAAGGAAAGGGAGAGAGGGTTTTGTTCTTCTTCTGTCGATTGTTTTGCTAGGGTTTCTGGTTGCTACGGCGGGCAGGAGGACGCTGCCACGAGACACTGACAGGTGGGACCCAGAGGTAAGGGAGCACCCCGATTCTGAAATCTCGGCCGTTCGCTTTGGTTTGGTTTGGTTTACTTTTGAGTTTTGACGGACGGGATCTGTCCATTCACTATTGCAGCCTGGATCTGGAATCTAACATTTGGTGTGTCGGGTGGAACTCATATCCCCTGCTGTACTGCATTGTGCAGTTTACAACGTCAGCCGTTGGATCGTCTCGATATTCGTGCCCCCGCGGATCTCGAGACGATCCAACGGTAGATGTTGTGAACTGCATAATGCAGTATAAGTCAGGGGATGACCGCTCCGAAAAATGTTGTCCCAGAGATACGGGAGTGTTCATCCCCTGAAATACTGCCCTGTACAGTTCACAACGACAGCCGTTGCATGATATCGAGATCCGCGCGTGCACAAATCTCAAGACTATCCAATGGCCGATGTTGTGAACTGCACAATGCAGTACACAAGGGAAATGAATTCCAGATAAGGATCAACGATGCGGATTGTAGGGGGTTTTCTGAGATTGGCATGCACGAATCTCAAAGCGGATCAAACGGCTGGAGTAGTGCGCAGTTGAGGATATGAATTTCTTTTTTTTTTTTTTTGATGGAAGGATATGAATTTCTTTGGGTTTGGGTTACTTTTGACGGACTGGATCACTGGCGATTCATATCCTCCGCTTACTGAACGCAAGCCGTTGGATCGTCTGAAGATTTGTGCTAGCACGGACCTCGAGACTATCCAACGGCTTACGTGCATTTCTGCAAAATGCAGTAAGTCGGGGATGAGCACTCGATCACCGGATCCATCTGTCGATTGTCGGATTCGGGTACGAGCTTGATCTGAGAGTTTGGAACCAACCAACCCGACCCGGTGTTCAATATTGATGGTGTATGTTGGCGTCCATATCAGCTACGATCGGTCACTTATTTAATTAGACGGTAGGGATATGTTTGGGTCTATTTAGATATATGTTATGATCTATTTAGCTTAATTGGCCAATCCATGTTTCTTAATATAATCCACGTATTGAAACCTTGTGGATTACCGATATTTTCCATTCTTAAAATTTTATAACTATTTTTTTTTAGATATTTGAAAATTGTATTAAAAATGCACCAAAATTTATGCGCAAAAAGGTTCAGTTTTTAAATCCAAAAAAATAATTCTAAAAATGAAAAAAAAATTGGTGATATACATGATTTTAATATGTAGATTGTATTGAGCGACTTGAATTGACAAGGTCTTAATAATTTGTTTTTTTTCCGGATATATGTTCATTTTTTCTGGAAAATATTGTTTTCAAGTAATTTCTTCCCAACAAAGCACATTAAAAAATAAAGAAAAAAATAAATAAAGAGAAAGATTGTAGGAATAAATGAAGAGACAAGAGATTAACTAACAATTAAATGAGCTAGACTATTATGCTAACGTTAGCATTTCGGACCGAAATGTTAACGTCTCAAATTTTATGTTATTGTGTCCAAAATCATGATTCATGGTGCTCAATAAATTCTTTATATGAAAATATTAGGAAATACAAAAAATTTTCATTTTTAGAGTTTTCTAAGTATATGTTTTGCATTTTTGAAAATAGCATGTACAAACATCAATATTTATTAATATATATGAGCTCTTTTCTAAAATTCAAAACAAATACTTAGAAAACTATAAATATATAAAAATTTTGTATTCCTCAATATTTTCATATAAATTTTTTATTGAGCACTATAAATCGTGATTTCGGACACAATAACATAAAATTTGATGCATTAGCATTTTCGGTCCGAAATGCTAACGTTAGTATAATAGTCTAACTCCAATTAAATAGACTCAAATAAATCTCTACCGTCTAATTAAATAAGTGGCTCTGAGCCACATGATGCTACGGATCGCAGGACCTGCAATCGGTCACCGATCGCAGCTGATATGGACGCGTGTATGTTGACTGATGAGAAGCTTTTTTTTTTTATTTTGTTTCTTTTCTTTATTATTTTTTTTCTTCTTGGTTTTAAGAAACTTTACACCATTTCATTATATCAATATAATTAATTGAAAATAAATACTGAATATGTTAATTTAATAATTAAAGGCAATTTATTAATCAGTATAAGATCGAACAATACTAGATGCCCACTTAGCCCATATTAAAACACATTTCATACTGAAAATCAAGAATATCAACGGTTCAGATTTAATATTTAATTAAATTATAATTTATTGAATTTTGAATATATATTAAAAAAGGAGAATGTGATGCTTTTTGGACATCAAAAATTTCTTTGCTCCCGAATCCTCTTCCTTAGAGTAAAAAAAAAAAAAAAAAAAAAAAAAAAAAAAAAAAAAAAAAACTTAGAATTCCCCCCATTTGTTGGAAGTTATAAATGCACATTTTATATTCAACAAAAATATTAGTGTTAATTATTTTAGAGTTAGACTATTATACTAACGTTAGCATTTCGGACCGAAATACTAACGCCCCAAAATTTATGTTATCGTGTCCAAAATCATGATTTATGGTGCTCAATAAATTCTTTATATGAAAATATTGGGGAATACAACAAATTTTCATTTTTAGATTTTTCTATGTATTTATTTTAAATTTTTAGAAAAGAGCTCATAAATATTATTAAAATATTGATGTTTGACATGCTATTTTCAAAATTACAAAACAAATACTTAGAAAACTCTAAAAATGAAAAATTTTTGTATTCCCCAATATTTTCATATAAATAATTTATTGAGCACCATAAATCATGATTTTGGACACGATGACATAAATTTTGAGGTGTTAGCATTAGTATAATAGTCTAACTCATTATCTTATATATAGTTTGTATGAGTGCTTGTCCTCTGACCCGGGGTACGGTGACCCGGGGTACGGTGACCCGGGTCATGTGATCCGTTGGATCTCCTCGGGATTCGGACCCGGGTCACCGTACCCCGGGTCAGACGATATGAATTCTAGTTTGTATACCATTAGCATAGTGACAATCCTGTCATTTTACATGAAAATTACTTGTCATCTTGTAAACGATAGAATCCCATACTAAAAACTATATATGAATTCAGATGTCTTTTGTTTTTTTCAGTAATTAATCAGGTTGCTAATTAAAGTCCTGATATTTTATATACGGATATATCCTTACTATATATATAAAAGCATATGGGAAAAAATAATATGAAAGGGCTATCTTCTCCGAATAAGAAACCTGAGCCATTGATCATTTTCTTGGATAGATCAGAACCGTTGATTTACGTTAATGCTTGTTGACGTTAATATCTCAGACCATTAAAATTTAAAGGCCATATCAATTTCCTCAATGTAAGGCCCATTACACATTATCTTAAAAATTTATTATAAGAAATAACAATTTCAGCCCAAAGCAAAACGCGTGGGCTCTTTATTAGTATATACTTCCTCCGTCCATAATTAAATGAATTTATACCCTTTGTTTGAATCCACTTTCCTCCTCAAAAAAAAAAAAAAAATTACGAAATTCCCAAAATGCCCCTCGTCTCCTTCCAAGAATGTTCACTTTTTTACTAATTGAGGGCATAAAAGTAATTTCACTCTTCCACTATTTCTTTTGACTTGTGCTACAAATTCATTCTTTTGTAGACAGAGGAAGTATATATATAATGTGTCACCTAAGACCTTTCTTAAGCTGAATTTGATACAATCATGAGCAACAGTAAAATATGGATATAATTACATGTGCAAATAGCCTAGTAGCTCAAATGGTAGTTAACTATATGGGCACAAATATCCCCTAAAAAGAAATGGAAAATGGTGGAAAATATCCACTTAAAATCTAAAAAAAAATTACATGTGCATTTGTCATTCTTACCTAGAAAACCACATAAAGATTGCACAGTAAAAAACACCAAAATAAAAATGACAAGATGATGATGATATTCAGAGTCACCAAAAAAAAAACAGCATTCATTGTATACTTTTACAATATAGATATACATAAGAAGAGTTGTTCTTTTATGGATCAGCTAATTAGTAACCTTTCATTTTGAATCGACCAGTTATCAGACATCACCATTTAATTGTATCCAAATTAAAGACATATTGTGGTCATCTAATTATGAAAAATGAATAGCTCATATTTCATCAAATCCATAGCAGAATTAGCCACATAGCAGAATATATAAGTACTTAATTGCACATATAAGTATAAAGCTCAAGTAGCTGAGACAAAAATTCCTGATAACCATTTCAGAAACCATGATTAGGCTGGTGTACAAGCCGGTACGAACTGTGCACACCGCCGCATTTGAGTATGGAAGATGGCGGCACCTCCATCGTGCATATCTTGTGCACGGCGACGAAGAATGGGCATCGATCCTCCCATCCTCTATCCGCCAGTACCCCAAACACCTCTTGCGCAGTCAACACACCCTGCATTGATTAAAAACATCATGTTATATGTTAACACAACTAAATCTGCGTATCCCGCGGCACCATTACTAGAACAGAAGTTCATTGAAATAAGACAGGTACCGAGCTGGTTTTTTATAGCCTGAACTGGTACCAGATGAGTACAGAGAAATCTGGATTGTGTTCTTGGGCAGAACGATTCTCGCTCTATATATTAGTAATTTGAACTATCACAACATGATAATTTTAACTTTTGGATTAGCATGATTGCAGCTTTATACGAATCTTCCTCAAATATTATTATACTGATGATATATGCAAAATAAAGAAAAACATTACTGAAGTAATAATCAATATTATTTTCTTTAACCTGTAGTTTCTGGCCTTGCAGTACTCCTTCCTCGAGCTCCTTGAAAGAACTGTAATAGCAAACATAATTAAAATACAAAACCGATTTTGACGCATGTTGTGCGGATGGCTGAGAAACAGATTCGAAGTCTGAACCAACAGATCAACGGTACCTACTATTTGCTTATCGCAACATTTTCAAGATTTCACTGATGCTATGCGATTCTATCTTCGACAAGTAATTATATATCTATCATTTTCAAATGATGAATTTGTGAATCAAGTTAATCTTAATATTTGATTGCACTCTTTGTCTGAGAGTTTCAAATTGCCAACATAAGATAGATATAAGCAAAATTAGACAATTGATTTTTTTCTTTCCGAAAAGTGACAAATGAGAAAATAGAGGGGCATATCAGTAAAATTACATCCATACTTGTCAATAAAAACTGTTGAAGTATTAACAGTTTTAGGAGCTTAACCTTTTTCCACCATTTTTTGCAAAGGCCTCGGCTACCTTGCGGTTCCGGCCACCATCTAGAGAGTAACATACAAACTTATATCAGCACAATTGAAATGAAAACACTAAAATAAAATGGTAGTTAAGATAAATGCAATTTCCGATTTTGACCTCGGTAATATATATAAAACAGACCATTTTGGCTGCATTAAGATATATCATCATGTTGTGAATTCTATCGCAAACTTCCAAAACATACTTTTAGAACTTAAAAAGGACCAAAATCGGTAAAAGACAATATAGCTGGTACATACAACATGAGGCGATCAGATCAGCAACGCCGCAGCTCTCAAAAAATGTGCTGTCTTTCACAGAAGGAAACAACAATTTGGAAAACACTCGCATTTCCTTCAATCCAATGCGGATAATTGCTGCCTAGATAAATCGCTACAGCACATTGTCAGTCAAAATGAACCATAATTCTTTCAAAACACTAAAATAAGAACTTTAAGAGACAGAAAAGTATTCGATAAAAGTTCCTTGTGCCACTACAACATTCACTGTGCTACTTGGTTTTATATTGTAGTCCAATTCAAGACAGTACCTGCTGCTCTGATCGATTTATTTTCAATCTTTCATTTTCCCTTACAACTTCATGCATAAATCCGGTTTTATGTTACTAAAACCAAGTAGAAGTCAACCACACAGAAAAATTCTGGTACTGTTTTACTGTACTAACAACTGACAATCATTTCATATCACAGTACTTTTGCGAAGAGTGTACATCAAAAATCATTAACTGTTTCATAATATATATGCAAAATAAATTATAAAGCTACTGAACTTTATGTGTACCTTTGTATTGTTTCCCATGCCCAAACCGTCAACAAGACCTAAAATAGTAGACAAACAAAACGAATGAAATATATAGGAGTGCCATACCGCAATACCACACTAATACATCTCAACTAAGCTGATAAACAATCGCCAGATTCGAAATGTACAAATGAAAACTGGCACTTCACAGTAATGTAATCGGTTTATGAAATATGAATACCCTTATTTCCTTTTTGGGGTCAAGGCCAAAATCGACCGGTGGTTTTTGATAGTCATCTGAAGCTTTGAAATTTAGAAATTGCAGAAGGATCTTCACCGTACCTGCTGCAATGGCGACAACATTTTTTAGTGTTCCACATAGTTCTACTCCTTCTATGTCCTCTACCTACATATACATAAAAATAAAAAATGCATAGCTAACATTTCCACAAATGGAATTATAATTATTACAAATTAATTTAACCTTTTTTCTTTTCCTCATTTTCAGGGTCAATTATAATTTTCGATATCAAAGAAGAAAAAGGACTAACAATGGAAACAAGGAAATAAGGGGTTGCAAACAGCTGAGCCCATCTGCTTGCAACTTCCTTGTCCTCTCTGTATCCTATCGTCGCTTCACTTAATTTCTCCTCTGCAATCTACATTAGTCGAAAGAGAAGATAGAGTTCATTATTTGTTATTGTAACGGGTAAAGACAAGTTGCATTCTTTTTGGCAAAGTGATGGACAAATTTTGCATTTAAAATTTTTTGGATAATGGTAAAAGCTGATAAATCTTGTTTGCCAGCATTTTTTTTTTTTTTGGGGGTAATTTTCATCGGAAAAGTAAAAAGAAAGAAAAAGGGAGGGTTTGTTTTTGTATTAAATAATTGTATGCTTGCCTCATTCGCAATATTGGCACCCATAAGAACGCAGCAGTTAATACCGAGAACATCTGTGATAAGACTGGAGATCATGCTCGGGCCTTCCCTTTTCACTTCCATTCCCTTAATCAGAGAAATTGCCTTTGCTTCGGGTTTGATTTTTCCAATAAGCCTCTTGCATATTCCATTCACATATGAATGTGGGGTCACGAACACCAGCATATCAGCGTCTTTCACTGAAAGCCCCCAAAAAGCAGTAGGATTCAGAGAAAACGTCGGGAGTGATATATATAATACCAGATTTCAATACTAAGAAGGCCAAGCATATATAAATCGAAAGGAACAAACTTGCAATTCTCCTAATTGTAAAATAAAATTGCAATTATAAACATCACCTGTATTCTCCAAATCTGGATCTGCTACTACATTGGATCCAAGATTTATGCCTGGCAAATACTTGCAATTCTCCTATTCAATTAACAAGTTTTCTTTAGTTCAGTTGATGGAAGTCTCAAGAAGTAGCAGATTTTAATTTTTTAAATAAACATATCGTAAACTTTTAACAGAAGGAATTACATGTTTTTGGTTGATGGTTTCAGAAAGTTTCTGTTGAGTATGGAGGCACTAGCTATAACAATATTTTCTATTATAACTCAAAATATTGTTACAACTACTACTACTCAAATACTACACCTCCATATACCCCTAGCTTCTTACTACAATCCTAACCTCCAAACTACTAACTCTTGCTTGATTTGCTTGGTTTGCTTCATCCAACTCCACACCCCTATTTATACTAGTTCTATGGAGGGTGGTGGATAATTCTAGATACAAGATATTTTTCTCAAGATATTTCTCAAGTATATTCTAGACTTGAGATATTTTTCTTGTCTCTAGAATATTCCTAATAAATATCTATTATCTCCATAATTCTAGATAATTCTTGTATATGGGCTTGGACCAATTTGGGTTGGGCTTATGGGCTCAGCGTTGCTCATCTTAACAGTTTCTCACCAGTTGGAAAAGTTTCTTCATAAACCCACATCCTCACTTCATCTTCAAATCAATCAAACACAATAAAAACAAAAGTATAAGTAAACAAATGAGTTCTTATAAATTTCTTCCTAGATCTTTATGTACCAATAATAACACACAGTAATGTACCAACCAATTTTGCAATATAGAATTTTGTCTTGACTCAATTAACTGAAATGACAAAAACCCAATTGGTGATCATAATATGGACTACACCATGAAATAGGAAAATATAAGGATGAAGAGCAAACTATTCCAAATTTCCAATTAAGTACCCATCAACCTAGAGACAACTTTATAATGGCACAATGAAGGATTGCCACATAATAAATTGCCGAATGCTAATTTCAATGTGATTACCAAGAATAATCCCTTTCTCTCTTTTTCCTACTACTAAAATATGAATGAGGAACCCAAGCCAACATTAAATTAGTACAATATTGAACCAACAATAAAAAGATGATGATAATCTTTTAATCTTTTTCAAAATAAAGAAAGAAAGGACTGGAATTTGGTCCAAAGTCATTTGGATGGAGACTGTCCAAAATTACGACTAAACCGTTCGATTCAGTTTAAATGTTTATCAACAGTGATAGCGTGTGATCCATCACTCTAAATATAATCAGCATACTATACATATGTATGTTGTTCCTAACTTTTAACACCTACATAAACCAAATCACGGTTGAGCAATTGTCAACAATTAAATCATTCTCCGGATCCTTTCGACCCTCCAAATGGTTTTGGACAAATTCCGATTCCAGAAAGAAATGAGAAGATACCATGAAAGATGCCTTGCTTGATGGTGTTAGACGCAATGATCTTGGCTGCAACGCTGCCCCAATTGCCGCTGCCTATCACGGCCACCTTGTACTTGTACACCCCTCCATTATTATTCTCCATTATAGGAGCCATGCTACAAATTGGACAGGATCAGTAGGCAACAAAAAAAAAAAAATGCAAGAACAAGAAAGATAGAAACTTTGTGATATTTTTTTCAGGTGGTAAGAAATGAATGTGAGATTGATTGATTATCTTTTGAGTTTTGATTTTTGATTTGATTTTAAGTTTTTTCTTTGCTTTTTCGAGGAGTTTCTGGGTTTTCACTCGTTGTAAAGGAGAAGTGAATGCATTGCGCAAATAACGCCACGTGGGGTGAAAAGGGAGTTCGTGTGTTGAGTGGATGGAGGCCGTCGGATGTTGTCCTGATGGATCTCGCACGCTTCTTGAGTTGCATCGGACGGTTGTACAGTAACGAAATTGATTCTTGATTTGCCTACTAAAAGGTTACAACTTACAAGTTACTTGCAACTACAACCAAAGAAGGGATTGCTCGTGTATCCGTAAAAAAATCTTCAAATTGAAGTGCCAATTTCTCCATCTAAATTGAAAAATATCCTATTACCCTATTGAAACTTTTTTTTTTTTTGAGTAAAAATAAGGATTTAGCCCTTATTTTCGCAAATTTTATTAATAATAAAAAATATTTACAAAATCATTCCCAAGAGATTTGGGAGAAAAAAATTAAAAAAAAAAACACTATAAGAAAAAACTATAATTAAAAAAAATTACACGTCATAGCAAAAAGATAAACCCTATTGAAACTTAACACGATTTCCTTTATCTTTTTATATCTAAATTGTTATTAACCATTTCGGAAATTTGAAAAGACCAATGTGTCCTTTTAGTTTGACAATGAGACTTTTGAAAATTTTTAAAAAAATATTAAAAAAATCTTTAAAATGAAAAAAAAATAGGGTTGTATTATTCAACATATAGATTGATAGTATATCTCAAATTTTAATCTATTTGAACATTGTTTGATCGCTTATAAAAAATTATATACTTTTTAACGGTTATAATTTAATGAATCTTTGAAGTGTTATTAAACAATACTTAAATTGAACATAATAGAATACATAATCAATCGTTAAGTTAGAACAATATTTCAACAAAAAATTTTTTTTTTGTTTTTGAGAATTTTTAATGATTTTTTGTTTTAAAAATCTCATTGTCAAGATAAACGTGGTCAATCGATCCCTCCTCTTAATTAAACTACAGTATTGACTTGTTTCTTCGTGGCGGGGCAATTATAGTTTGGCCGGCTATCCAAAACAACTTTTAATGAATATCTTTTTATTTTGAGAATATTGTTTATACAACATTAATTACTATGGTAGTTTAAAGTGTATCTTAAGAGAATACAGTGATAGTTGGTATGCTTATAAGTTATAATATACTACAAGACAATGGTATTATGTGCGAACCATACTCATATAGTAATTTTAAACAATAGAGTTGTGACCCACTCAATTCATAATATTATCTTTTTTTAGAAAAAAATTATACGTCAGTTGTCTACGTGTAATGAGCAATATATATGCATATTGACACGCAACCATCTTAAATAATAGACATAAAATATAGAGGAGGGATCATTGACAATAGATAACTTGACAATCCCATTTTTTTAAAATTTATAAAAAATCTTAAAAAATCTTAAAAATAGAAAAAAGTTTACGGAAGTATTGCTTAACTTATAGATTGATTACGTATCTGATTATATTCAATTTAAACAACGTTTGATAGCTCTTTAAAGATCCGTTAAATTATAACCATTGAAAAGTGTACAAAAATTTGATGAGTCATTAAATGATGTTCAAATTGATTGAAATTTGAAACACTATTAATCTATAAGTCAAGTAATACATCTATAAATTATTTTTCATTTTTAAGATATTTTATGATTTTTTATAAATTTTTTAAAAGAGATATTGTCAAGATTGTCAAGGTATCTATTGTCAATGGATCCCTCCTCTAAAATATATATCTTAAATGTTCTAAGACAATTAATGTGGCAATCAATACACAAAAAGGACAATAAAACCAACATGCAACTTTTGTTGTATGGCATGTCAATAGAAAACATATAAGTATAGGATCAATATCAAATGTCTTTGATAATATTTAAGTTTTGAACGTATATCAAATATCAAGTGATAGGGCTATGACCTCAAGGCTCATAAAACATGCAGGCTCAATAAGGCCCAAAAAGCCGGGCACGCACCTAACAGCCCACTGGCCAGAGACATCCTCAACAGTCGGCTCATGGCTCGGCCCAGAAGACAAGAAACAGCGCAACATGCCAGAATAAAGAGCGCCTCTGCATGGCCGACACGCGTCACCCATGCATGGGCCTGCTCTTTACACGTACCAACCGCCCATTTACCGAACACTTTACACGTTACCCTCTTTCAGATCCTATACAAGCAGTTGTAGCGAAGAAGGTTCGGATCTCATTGATTGGTCACACCATAGTAATTTACACATCGGACACACATACACACTCAATACCCCGCAGTAGTCACTGTACCCCGTACGGCCTAGGTACGACTCAACATAGGACGTATCATCAAGTAATTAAGTTGCATAAAAATTTCCTAAAAAAATCACAACGCTTGGATCCGGGAGTGCTTATCCCCTAACTTACTGCATTTTGCAGTTCATGATGTAAACCATGGGATCGTCTCGAGATTTGTGGAGATCCAAGATGGTACGAATCTCAAGAATCTAATGGCTCACGTTATGAACTGCAAAATGCAGTACAGCAGGAGATGAAATCTTGGATCCGGATCTCAGCTCCCAGCAACCGCATGTTGCTAGAGTGCATAACTACATATATATGCATATGCTGTTTGTAGACAACAAAATTTAGTTTATCAATCAATCACATGTTGCAGTTTAATAGATAGAGATATTGGGCAATTTAAAGATTTTTTATGGTACACTAACAATTCACCCTAAAATGGAAGAGTATTTACATATATGTATGAGACGTTATTCAATGCATTTTAGTATGCTATTGTTGGCATTATTATGTACAATAATGAAGCATAAACAAACTAAAAACACTAACAGAGCTATTAATGGTGTTTTCGATGTTTCTTAGTTGAGCTTATTACATAATTAGTGTCTTAACGCTTTAATTAAGAATTAAAGAATGCTTAGTAATATAAGAGATGTTATTCAAAGTATATTAGTTTAATTGATTTTGGCATTCTAATGTATAGAAATGGAGCATAAACACAGATAGAGTTATTTGAAGACAGTCAGGTAGAATTTTGTGCATTGAGATGACATCATTCAATACATTTTAGTGATGTTTTGGTACTATCATGCACAAATTAAAATGGAGTTATGTTGATTAAAAATACAAAATTAACGGTTTTATATGCTTTTTAAGTTGCATTTTAAATGGGGCATAAGCTGATTAAGACATAAATAGAGCTATATAAGTGTTTTTAAATTTGATTTCGACATTCTAATGTATAGAAATGGAGCATAATTAAACACGTTATTTGAAGACAGTCAAGTAGAATTCTGTGTACTAGTATCTTTTTTTTGAAGTGGTGGGCGAATTGCCTACCATTTAATTTTATTAAAAAAAGAGAAAACATTTACATTTTTGAAGGCCTATAAATTAGCCCTCATGAGGATAAGACCCTAGTATGATGTAACTACCCCTACCCTTAATATTACATGTGTTCCCCCCTGTAACTCTATCCTAAGTATAGTTTGCTAGCCAATATTGCGTTGTTACATGTGCTACCCTCAATATTACATGTGTTTCCCCCTGTGTACTAGTGTCTTAATGCCCTTATTTGCTTTATTGAATGCTCAGATATGTAGATGACATCAGTCAATATATTTTAGTAATGTTTGATACTATCATGTAAAAAAATGGAGTTATGTTGATTTAAAATACAAATAGAACTATTTAATTAACATATTTTAGTAATGTTTGATACTATCATGTAAAAAAATGGAGTTATGTTGATTTAATATACAAATAGAACTATTTAATTAACGGTTTTATATGCTTTTTATTGTATTTTAAATGGGGGCATAAGCTGATATTAAAGCATAGATAGAGCCATCTAAGTGTTTTTAATGCATTTTTGTTAGATTCTATGCATGATATGTGTTCTGTTGTGACTATTTTGATTGAAAGAATGCTTAATTATGTAAGAGACACTTTTTTTAATTAAGTTCAAACATTTTAGTATGGTTTTTGCAATGTACAATATGTAAAGATGGAGTGAAGATTGAACTCTTAATAAAATACAAAAAGATGGATGTTCTGCACGATTGGTGCCTTAACACTTTAATTTGCTTGCATGTATATGCACAAATTTGTATGACATTATTTGGAAAAAATAATTTGGTTTTGACATTATAATGTACGGAGATATGCAAAAATTGAGTAAAATTTATACTTTAGAAATAGCAAAATAGGGGTAAGCTTCAAACGTTATTAGCTATGCACATTATCATTAATCTCAACAATTGATTATTGTTTCTCTATCTTCTTTATCTCAAAATATTTGCAACTCTTTGTATTCTTTTATATGAATTAATATGTAGCTAAAAGTATATTATATAGAAAATATGTTAAGCTCAATATTTATATAATAATATATTTATAAAAACGCATATTTATTTTACATATCTATTAATTTATGTAATATTATTTTTTCAGAGCGAAAGCCGGATTCATAGCTCTAGTTTACAAATAGAACTACTTTAAGCGTTTTAAATGCTGACAAGTAACAACTTAATAGTTGAGACACAAGAACCCTACCACAGAATCTTTAAAGATATTTTTGTTTGCTTGCTTTTTTTTAGTAATAACAAGGATTTCTGAAGTAATTTAATTGCTTTTACTTTTTGTTTAGCAGTACTTTCTTTCTCTTTATGCTTTAGAATGCAAAGCAAGAGAAACATCCTGCCCCCATTGAAAAACAGTCCATACATTCATAGATGTGTACAGAATGTAACAGTTACATCTCAAAATGTAACAAATACATCCGAAATGTAATCTACAGACACTATGGACACTAGGTATTACTCTACAAAGCAAGTTCATCAAGCCAGATCCTCTACTGTACCGGACAAATGGTTGCTCTTCTTCTTGTCTTTTTCTTTTTCTTTTTTTTTTTAATCTTAATTATTATTCTTACTTAATTATACTTCCAATGCACTTTACTTTATAACTATTTTATATCAATATCTTAATTAGTTCCTAATTTGTCTTTTTTTTTTTTTAAAACTTGACAGTGGCTGTCAAGGAGTTCCTAATTTGTCTCTTGAGAGGATACGCCCTGTACAACTAATGCTAAATTATATATAAAATTTCAGAAGTACCCAACACAAAATTTTACTTTTGTACTAAACAGCATTCTGTAGAAAAAGACTGTCATTCATGTATAAAAGTATCTTCTGTAAATCGTGTGCATACAGCATACATACAAGTAAAAGTAAATTAAGTGTGTATTTTACTTATTAAATACCTTCATATCTTATGCTCTGATTGGAATCATTGGATCATCTAATGGTTCATTTTCCTACTCAAATACAATCAAGCATTTCCATTAAAATTGAGATCGATGCATTGACATAAATTTAGGTGATAATTAAGAAAAGGAAACTATGCATTTACAAAATAATTGGCTCTCTTGGACAGTTAGACAAAAGTAATAATTTAATTGTATATATAGGCACTTGACTGATGTCAAGAATTTTAAATTTTGTCTAATTTGGCACACAATTTCATTATATAAATTTAGGTGATTCTTTTTTATTTAACATTGAATTCACTAGTTGTCACAGTTCCAATTTATATAAACAATATCAATATAATCTTTTGATTTCAAAGATGTACAAATAAATCATAAAATTGTTGATAAAACCTGACCTAAAAATATTTGGACCCACAGATATGATATAAGAACATGGCAAAAGAATTCCTAGGTAACCTGATCATGAAGCAAAGCTGAGGTTCTCTATCCTTGCTTGCTTTATTCCATCAGTATCATCATCATCATCATCCTGATTTCTGCCTTTTAATCTATAGGGTTTTTTGGGTTCTCCTGTTTCACTTGATTTGAGGCTGTTTGTGCTGTCATTTGTTTTAACACTTTATCTATGAATAATTTTTTTCTGTAATTGTAAAGATACATTTTTATCATAGTATTTTAGCAATTTTCTGTGTATTAATTTTATGTCAATTATCTGTGTATCATAGTATTTTAGGAACCAACTACAAGCAGTTGATAATTCAGATATTGGATTAATAATTTAGGAAAAATTTGTGCAGTGATAAATTGTTCTTTAATTTTTTGTTGTATTGTTATATTAAAATTTGTATTAAATGAACTTGCAATTGTGATACTACAAGCAGTTGATAATGCAGATGGATTAATAATTTAGGAAAATTTTGTACAGTTAAAAATTGTTCTTTAGTTGTTGTATTGTTATATCAAAATTTGTATTAATTGTACTCATCCACTACTTACTGGTATTTAAAATTCTCAGATTTTTTTTTTTCAAGTGATTTAAAAACTTCTGTTCTTGAACATTCAAATACATATGCAAATTTACAAATTATATATTTGGTATGAAACATCATACATTTTCCCATTTTTTATGGATAAGTACCAAAAAAGTTATCCATTCAACAGCAATAGAAGCAAGCATCATATATACCAGAAGTCCTATAAATAGGGCATCCAAGCAAGAACAATCCATACTATCCATGCACTGTAACAAGTGCAACTGAGCAAGTAAATTCCTAATCAGGTTCTCCTCATCATCATCCTTGCAATGGCCTTGACGCCGACGGCGGCTGCTGGCGCCATGACGGGTCCGCACAGCCGGACGAGTCTGCAGAGAGGGGAGAGGCACCTGTTCTCTTCTTCTGATGACAGCATTGTGATGAAGCAGATCCAGGCGACGCACTCCCCCGACGCACGCAGCTTCAATGTCCGCCCCCTCATGCGTATCGTCCAGGACACGCTTCGTCGCGCCACGCCCGTCACCGTTCTCGTATCGCTCTTTTGTTCTTATAATTAATCATCAAATGTTACACATATTAATTATGAACTGATTTATGAATCAATGATCATGAATACATGAAGAAATTCACTTATTTAGGACTGAAACTCTCTTTTTATGGATTGCTGGTAGAATTAAGGAAAACGTGTTGAGTCCATTCTACAAAGTAGGTCATCCATCCATCCCTCTCTCACAATCTGTTACACCCACGTGTGCCCATATGCTTGTCACAATTGTATAAATGTTTACCGGAAACCGTAATGTATCTGTTTGCTAAAAAATAATATATGTTGATCGGAAAGATATAAATGTTTACTAAAAAATAATATTTGTTCATTGAAAATACGATGGACCGGTAGATAAGTGAAAATGGTGGACACTACCAACTACTCTAAAATTAATCCTCTTCTGTTTTTTTTTTTCTGGTACATCATCAAATGATGACAGACACTACAGCAGTCTTCAGCTGAAACGCTTGAAGATAAGCTGCAGCAGGTTGACTCAGTTGAGCTCCTTCCCTACACTGTTCACAAGATTGCTTCTGAGGTAATGATGATCTTATTATGGTCAGATATAATAAAGCATTCATGATTGCATAAAGGTGAATTCTTATGTGGATTGAAGGAAATATGGGTCATTTGTTTATCTGAATCGGATGGTTTCAATGTATTCTTAATCTGGGGCACAAGTAATAAGAGATACTTGATCTGTTGAATCAATTTTAAAAATGAACCAATTTTAAATCAGCTGAAAATTACTTGATTAAAAATGAACCAATTTTAAATCAGCTGAAAATTCAATTTCCATATGAACTGTGCAGATGACATACAAGTGCTCAACACCTGGCACCGACTCACACGCGACGGCATTGGCGATCTTCCACCTGCTCTCCAACTTCGAGTGGGACGCCAAGGTGGTGCTCGCGATGGCTGCATTCGCCGTCAACTACGGGCATTTCGGGCTGACCGCACAGCTCCACCCGACAAATCCACTGGCCAAGTGCATTGCCATGCTCAGGCAGCTCCCCGAACTCCTCGAGCGCGCTGACATCCTCAAACCGAGGTTTATTCTGTCAATCAATAATTTTTTTTTTAATTTGATTAGTTCCAAATTAGGTTTATTATGTTTGTTTCTAAATTATTCTGTTATTTTTCACTTGATTAAAAGGTTTGATGCCATGACCAACCTGATCAAGGCAATGGTTGATGTGGCCTGGTGCATAATCGAGTTCAACGAGCTCCCCGGTGAGTACTTCACCGCCGACTCCTCCGAGTTTCAGGCGGCACTGTCCCATATTCCGACTGCGGTCTACTGGACCATCCGGGGCATTATTGCGTGCGAGTCTCAGATCACCGGTCTGGTCGGCCTCGGTCACGAGTAATCTCAACTCATGAATTCAACATAATAATTCATCCAAATGCTTTGCTCAAAACTCAAAAGATTAATTAGCTATAATAATTTAACCATTTTTTTGTGTTGTTTTTAGTTACATATCAGCCACCACCGAGGCGTGGGAGCTCTCGAGCTTGGCGCACAAGGTGAACACCATACATGGCCATCTCACGAAGCAACTCGACCAGTGCCGCCGCAACATTGGTCAGTTCGATTGACGAATTTCTGTTTGCGAAAATTAAAATCAATTTAACATAATAATAGTCATGCAAAATTAACATCAAAGTATTTCATGATTTCTTTTGAGTACCAGAGCAAAGGCAGCACTTGGAGGCATACCAGGCGCTGGTACGCCTCTTCGAGACGGTGCACTTAGACAACATGAAGATCCTGCGCGCGCTCTTTTACTCCAAGGATGAGCATCCGCTGATCGATGGCGCCACCAAGAAGCGTGTCGGCGTCGATGCCCTCCGTCGCAAGATCGTTATGCTTTTTGTTTCGGACCTTGATATCAGCAACGAGGAGCTCTTCGTGCTAGTCCAGATTTACAACGATACGCACGGGGGACAGATGGAGCGCCGGTATGAGGTAGTCTGGTTGCCCATAATCGATCGCCATCGCCCGTGGGATTCTACCAAGTAGGTCGCAAACAAATTTTTGCTTCACATTTCTATTTTGAAGTAACATGAATATCATTTCCATTGTCATTTTAAATGCAAAATAATCTTAGTAATTGAAATGTTAAATTTAGAGTTGATAACTTGTTTCCATATATATATAAATCTTCTAGAGAAGAGAAGTACAACCGGTTAGCGTCGAACATGCCGTGGCACTACCCGCACAACCCATCAATGATCGACCCCGCCGTTGTGCAATATGTGCGCCACGCCTGGCGCTTCGACAAGAAGCCCTTGTTGGTGGTCTTGGATCCACAGGGGAAGGTCGTGTGCCCGAATGCGTTGCACATGATGTGGATTTGGGGCAGCCTCGCATTCCCTTTTACCAGTGCCAGGGAGGAAGCTCTTTGGAAGGAGGAGACGTGGCGCCTCGAGCTGATTGTCGACGAGATCGATCCTGCAATTCTCCAAGCTGTATATATTTCTCTTTAATCTTGCATCAAGTCTGTACGATAATTATAACGGTCTACATTTAAATTTAATGGTTCTTTGATGAAGCATCAAATGACACTCAAATTGAATGGAATTTGAAACGCAATCGGTCTATAAGTAAATGAATATATCTGTAAAATATTATCTATTTTTAAGATTTTTTTTGTAAATTTATAACCTTCGTGGTAATAGCAGTGTGACCAGATTTTGTGGTTATCTGATCCCCACTCGTAATCAAACGTGTATAATAACAATTAACAGGTAAGAGAAGACCGGTTCGTATGCTTGTACGGCGGCGAGGACATCAACTGGATCAGGCAATTCACAACCCAACTCCGGCGCATCGCTCAGGAGGTCCGCATCCCCCTCGAAATGGTGTATGTCGGCAAGAGCAACCCCAAGGAGCGTATCAAGAAGGTCATGAGCACGATCGCAGCCGAGAAGCTCAGCGGATACTGGCAGGACGCCACCATGGTGTGGTTCTTCTGGGTGCGCCTCGAGAGCATGCTCCACTCCAAGATGCAACTACACGACAAGAACTTCAACCCGAACCCCCCGTACGGTACCATTCTTCCCGGCGTACCGGGGCAAAATGCAATGCTCCCGGCCGGGCATCAGAATCACGGCGCTCTTGTCCCCGCCAGTGGGCACAATACTATCGCTCCTCATGGCGGCACTGAACTTCCGAACGGTTTGGAGAATGATCTGATCCTTCTTGAAGTCATGTCGCTCCTCAGCTACGACAGCGGCGGCCACCCCTGGGCAGTCATCTCACACGGGTCACTTGACTTGGTCCGGTACGATGGCAGGAAGCTGCTGGAGTGTCTCGGGCAGTTCGAGACATGGAAAGAGAGAGTTGAGTTCGAGGGGTTCTTACCGGCTCTGAGGGGCGCCCTGGAGCCGTACCACACGCACGAGCACTGCACGAAGCTGATCCTGCCTGGCGATGCCGGCCGCATCAAGGAACGCGTCGTCTGCGCCGAGTGCAAGAAGCCCATGGAGAAGTTTGTGCTGTACCAGTGCTGCAATGACTAAATTGATCATCAGCTTCAAATTTCAACACTGGAATTAAGCCTGGATTTCATCTCAGTTTGAATCAAAATATCAAAATAAAGTAGCTGTTTGGTTGATAATTTAAAATTTTAATCATGTTTGGTGTGTTAATTTCCTCTTTTCTGCAGGATTTCCTGCTGTTATGTTCACTGAGTGAATGTTTTACTATTTTTTTCTTTTCTTTTCTTTTACACGTGTGTGTGTTTTTTTTGCTTAAACAATGTTTTTGGTTGTGCTGTATTAAGACAATAAATAATAATTTTGAATGTTTTGTTGAATAATGGAAAACTCTATTAATTCTCTTCTTTTTTTGGTATGACTTATTTAGAGCAATCTCACAATTGCATTCTTTTTTTTCTTTTTTGCCAAACAATTGCATTCTCAGTAACAAAATAAAACAAGCATTCAGTAGTCAATTGTCAATTTATAATTTATTGTCTCTTAAGCTATAATAAACAAATTAAAAACTAAAGAACAAAAACTTACCCAACACAACTAGCAAATTACAAATCCAACGGCTCTTATAATTTTGATTAATTCTAATTAGTTGTGAATTAACCAAAATAAAGCACAATGCACTGCAGTTTAAAACAACTAATTATATAATGTACTTGTAGAGTCAAATTTAGTTATTTTGTTATGAATATTATACATGATCAATGCAACAAATTATAACCAAAACACAACAACAAAAAACCTCAATTCCTCCCTCCTATATATATTTCCATCATAAATTCAAGATCTCAAAATCAAATAACTATTCATCCATATCAAATTATCAATAGCCATTATTATAGCAAAAATAGCAACATGGTGCTCTCAACCTCATCTAAGGTGACACTTATGATGGTGCTATTATCATGCGTTATGATAAATAACTGTATGGTGTTTGCAGTAAATATCTGCAGGGTCGATGACGACGGGCTGAAGGCTTGCTTACCAGCAATTAAAGGACCAAATCCGCCTCCACCGACACCAAAATGTTGTGGTTATGTTAAAGCTGCTGATCTACGGTGTTTATGTTCGTATCAGAAGTCTAATTTGGTGCAGTTATTTGGGATAAATGTTGCAGCAGCTAAGAAAGTACCAACTAAGTGTGGAATAAAGGGGCCAAAATGTTGATATCTTTTTTTTTTTAATTTCTGCAACTGAAATTTGTGAATCATGTTTTTATGATTACACGTGATTCAGTTTATAATTTTTATAGTTTTTTTTATATTATTGATGCAAAATGTAAGGAAAAGAATTATCAATGAAAGTCTAACTCCAAATGTCAATGGCGTTTTTTCTTTAAGTCTGAAGCTTTTAGCAATAATTTTTTCAGAACAACCACTTCAAAAAAAAAATAATTTTTTCAGAAACAAACCATTATATGTTGCAGGTAAGAACAATGCTAAATTTATAAGGTATTGATTTTATCGTAAATAGATACCCTTTTTTCCTTGGCCAAATTTTTGGTATACCCATTGAAACTTACTAAATAGCCAATATCCCCATCAAAGTGTTCTAATAACTTATATCCCCATCAAAATTTAACTTTCTTTCCTTTATCCCCCATTTATTTATAAAACACACTATTAAATTTTGAAATGACTATTTTATCCTTCATTTTGAATATTAAAGTGGAGTTGTTCTTTTAAGTTGGTTACAGTATAAAGAATACGATTCCTTTGGCTCCTCTGTCACTTCTAATCTTAGGTGACAATTTTTTGCAATGGCATGGAACAAATGCAACACCTCACTTACAGGACAATCATGGCAAAAACGATACTGTAGGCAGAAGTCTGGACAATGAAAGAGTTTTAAAAAGTGCAAACTGATAGATATATTGATGCAGCACGCGACATAGTGCTAATCTGTTCTGATAACAAGGTACTGATTGAATTCATGAACCACATGCATGATGGTGCTGAGGACGTATCAGCACATAGAGAAACTGGAGATATGCCAGTATGCAGTATCCACTAAGTGTTTTTTTTTTTTTTTCCTTTTAGGATTAAATAATTTTTTTTACCCTTCCATTAGTTAGCAGTTCTTTCTAATAAAATGTCAGAGGCAGATTGATCAGGCAGATTGGTACCATGGATCGGAATTATGTATCAAACTCAAATACACATTACATACTATAATTTAAAAAAAAAAAAAAAAATCTGACACGTAATACTCGAAAGATAGAAATTTGAATATTTTGACATATCTAAGGCGCCATAAAAAAAACAAATATGTTCTTATAATTGTTATCTCCAGCCAGTCAGTAAATCTAAGGGATCTCTCTATTCAGACAAAGGGTATAATGGTCTATTTAAATTTTATATGAATTAAATACTAGGTTTTATAAATAAATGGGGATAGAAGAAAGAAAGTTAAATTTTGATGGGGATATAAGCTATTAGAGTGCTTTGATGGAGATATTAGCTATTTAGTAAGTTTCGATGGGTATACCAAAAATTTGGCCTTTTTCCTTAACTAACTAGTTAAAAGTTCTAACCTATTTCCTACACTTGTGGCTATTTATTCATCACAAATTTGTATGAGAAATTCCAAATATATAAATAAAAGATATTGCATATAACTTAATTTGAAGATATACCATTTTAAGCTGAAAATAATTTTAATTTGATACATTTAAATTTCCTTAAGTTAGATAGTGGAATATAAAGTGGACACATCAGGTTTCTCATTTTATTTCTGCCTTTCAGGAATGTGTGACCCAATTTGGGTCGTGGGTTCCGCAATTAAATGAGACAATATGAAGAAAAACATCGTGTGTCGACTCTATTGATGACCATAGAAACTAGACACATGAGTTACATTATATGTTTCACTTGTCATCTTTTTTATATTTTCTATAGTTGTTCATAGAATGGACACTAGGAGCTCGTATTCCGTACGGATCAAAGATGATCAAAGCGTTGAGGAGGGTTGAGCCGCGTTGATCCCTCTCTGCCAAATGAGGCTCCGTTCCAATTTAACGGTAAGATATATACATTTGGGCCTTGTAAGAAACTACAATTTCCAAAATTATATTGGGCCTTAATTAGTTGATTGTCTCGGTAGGAAATTCATGCTTTCACGCTTTGCATAATGCTTATTGCTTAATTACGTTTAATACTGGTTACTGGTGATTGGTGCAGCAGCATGCAATGCAGGCCTTTTGTTGCGTCCATCTTTTGATTTCTCTGAAGTCAAAAATATCATGGTTGAGTTGAGCATCAGTGACATGACAATTACAGAAAGAAAATCTGATAATATCATATTAACTGGCATATAT
Source organism: Cyperus esculentus (assembly GCA_030179965.1). Taxonomy (NCBI): domain Eukaryota; kingdom Viridiplantae; phylum Streptophyta; class Magnoliopsida; order Poales; family Cyperaceae; genus Cyperus; species Cyperus esculentus. Next base: position 1,228,864 of record JASGLE010000012.1, read on the forward strand.
AAAGAGAAATAAATATAAGCAATTATCTTGTTCTTATAATCTCTTTGTTCCATATTGTTTTATTCTGTGATTACATCAGTATTTTTTATATTTAAAAATAAGAATAACATATTGGTAAAGTTCATATCCCAAAAAAAAACAAAAAAACAAAAAAAAAAAGAAAGAAAGAAATAAAAACTGAGGATAGAAAAATGATCAATTAATTGGTTGATTTTGAGAATGATTTTTATCTTGGTGCCTTGGTAGATAAAAACATTGTAATGGTTGTAAAAATTATACTTGTTATTTGTAGTTTTTTGGTTTTTCATTTTTTGCAGCCTGTCCAATTTAAAGAATCCGCTGCATGTCATTTTGACACATTTTGTATTGGATAATATCAAAATACAAAAAAGAAAAAATAATTTGGTTCAAATGTATAATAACAAAATTTTACATTTTATCTTATAAAAAAAAAATTTTACAAATGACAAATTACAATAAGATAACTTCACGCATAGTGCTTGGAAAAAATACATATCAATCATTTAGTCAAGTAACTACCAGACAAAGAGAAAAAGGTAAAAGATAATATATCCCAACTATTCATAAACTCTCAATTTCATCAACTTACATTAAGTTACATAACATACCCCACCCCTTGATAAACAGTTAAGCGCACAACAATATTATAGAGGGGCCACCTGTCAGTAGATTGCTACATAAAGCACTGTCCCAATCATGCCATGGAAAATCAAACCAAGAATATGGCAGGGATCAAACACTGAAACTCTATTTAAGTATTTAAATAACTTCTTTTTTGTACCAGCTGTGTTATACAATTCCATAATTCACCTTTCTTTCTTTCTTTCCTTCCTTTCCTTTCCTTTGGGTGTTTTCTTGAGGAAGTCTCTCCCCCTCAAAAGTCATCCTGATCTGTGTTAACAATTGTTCAGGTGAAGATGAAGATGAAGATCTCCTTCTCTCTTCTGTCACTTTTGCTCCTTGTATCAAGTCCCTTTGTACCACAAGCTGCACTGGGGATTCGTTTTTACCAAGGTAATTAATTAATTAATTAAAGGGCTTTAATTTACAGTTTCACCTCTTTAATTAATTACTCCTGTTAATTTATTACTTCTGATAAAAAATTACTGTTCTTTCATTCCATTTCCAGTCAGGGTTGATCAGTTTGAGTGGATCCTTCATATTCTATTTCAAGTTTTTAACATGTTTTGTTCAGTACCAAATTATTGTCGTATATATTATGGTTTGTTTAGCATATATTCTCAGTCCATACTGGTATTATATCAGATTAGATGAGTAAATATAAGTTATTGCTTAATTAAGATTTAAGCGGTTTTGCAACTAAAAAGTCCAGATCAAACTTAAAATTTTGACCCAATTTAGCTATTAAGATTATAATCATCAATCAAATACTTCGGCACCGATCCTAGTTCGTTTAGTTAGTTTCTTAATTTGTAGAGCACCTTCGAATTGAATCATCGGCAAGAGTTAATTAATCATCTAATATATATAAGGCAGTAAAAATTATATGGATAATAAAAAACAAATTTATATATATATTTTTTTTTAAAAAAAAAATTTATGCAGCTGAGGACCGGCACCACTTTCTTGGTCGAGCACGCACGAAGATCTTCCACCCCCCGACCGGGCTCTGCGTCCTGCGCAATAGGCTGACGGACCCACTGACACTGGGTCCATGCGACACTTCGGACTCGTGGACTTACACCCCGCAAAATTTCCTAACCGTCAAAGGTACATACTACTGTCTCCAGGGAGTTGGGCCCCATCACCCGGCTAGACTCAGCATCATCTGCACGCCGTCAGACTCAGCATGGGAGATCTTATCGGCCTATGACAAGACGTACTTTTCGACTGTGTTGGAGGATGGTACCAAGGTTTGCTTGGACATCGACGGCAATGACACGGTGATCACGAACCCATGCAACGGGGGTCACAGAGTTACGGGCGATCGGGAGGTCGCGAACGACAGCCAGTGGTTCAAGTTTATCCAAGAGCCTAAATCTAATGTTAATTAATTGGCTAATTCTGCTATGGATCAGATGAAAATTTGGGGTTATATGCAACTAATTAAGAAAGTTAGAATCTTGCAAGTGAAGTATAAATTGTAAATGTAAAAACTTAAAAGGATGTGTTGATGTGTATATATAGCTCATATTGTATGTGCAAAGTCAAGTATGTCTATGTCATGCTTTATGGTAATAATGTTTGACAATTGATACTAGTGATAACCTTTTGGATTTAACTATGATTTGTGTTGCTAATCATGTTTATTTATTGATTTCATTATGAATTAGTATGTTCATTTATTTATTTTATATTCATTATAGTAATGGTGCTGATGCCTTGCTGTATTCATTAATGGCCTGTGTTTATTTCATTTTGCTATAAGAGTTCACAATTATTGATTGAAAGTTCCTTCCAATTTGCTTGTCTTAATTTCTCATGGTGTCTCATAATTTGTGGATTTATTCCAACAATGAAATTGTACTACTAATGAATTATGTATGAAGCATTCAAATTCTTTTATCAAGGTCACACACTTATTACCTGAACATGTTCATATCATATCCAATGAATGCTCATGTAAATATCCTATATTAATTCACATTGGAACAAATAGATAGATTTATTTTGGTTTGTAAATAAACTTCGCCATCCCTCATAAATAAAGAGTATATAAAACTATAAACAGATTAGCATTAAGAACAAATCAAAACCTGAAACAAAACATATTGTCAAAAATTAAGATATCCCATTAATTTAATTCTCTCTTTCTGTCCATATATCCTCATCACATCACATCCCCTAACAACACAAATTGTGACCAAAGTACTAGGAAAATGCAGAGTAAATGCATCGTTAAAATAAGAGAACTACGTGGACTCCACATCTATCCCCTCTTACAATTTTGATACACCACGTGCACCCATGTGTTTAGCATAATTGTATATATTTACTAAAAACTATTATATATCTGTTTACTGAAAAATAATATCTATTAATCAGAAATATATAAATATTTACTGAAAAATAATATTTGTTTATTAAAAATATGGTGAACCAGTAAATAATGCACGATGTGCTTAGCATAATTGTATATATTTACTAGAAATTATTATATGTCTATTTACTGGAAAATGATATATATTAATTAGAAATATATAAATATTTACTAAAAATAATATTTATTTATTAAAAATATGGTGAACCAGTAAATAAGTAAAAATGTACTATCCCTTACTCCTTTAAAAAGGAACCCACATCAATAAATTTGTCTTTATAAAAAGAGAACTCAATCAATCGATCAATTCATTCATATTCAATGCAACAAATAAACGCCGGTCTGGTTCGGCCAACTACCCCTCATCAATACTCCTACACCAAGTCCACCATCCCCCCTCACTTCACCACCCATACTGAAATTCGGCCCCACTTATCAGTCAAACAACTACTATATACCTATTCTACCCAACATCCCTTCTCTTACACCTACGAAACTCCGCCGCGAGTCCGGATCCTCTGTCATTCCACCTGGAACCGTTAAGATCAAAATCAACGGACCACATCGGCCCGGTTAAACTTCGAGACTCATCTTTCAAAAACATCTCACCCGTTGATTCTGATCCAACGGTCCAGATCAGATAACAGCGTCCTGCTATTCCAATTGTATAACAGCTGACGTGAAGAAATAAGAAAAGAAAACGCTGAACTCGAAAAGGGAACTTCATATCCCCTGCTGTACTGCATCGTGCAGTTCACAATTACAGCCGTTGGATTGTCTCGAGATTCATTCCGAGCGGATATCGAGGTGATCCAACGGCTGACGTTGTGAACAGCACTATGCAGTAAGTTAGGGGATGAGCACTCTGAAAAGGGCACTCGCTATTTTTTTTTTTTTTCATTTCATTCATTTATCGTTCTATTTTCGTTGTTTTTGTTGTACTATTTCTTCTTTCTTTCTTTCTTTCTTTCTTTCTTTCGCTTCTCAGCTGCTCGCATTACTTTCTTCTCTGCGCGGGAGATCGATCGCGGTAGAAATCCATGGCGTCGACCTCGGCAAAGGAGCAGCTCACGTCGACGTGTGCGCACTGGTAACAACACCTAACAGTTGCTTCGCTTGCTTGCTCTGATTGGTTCAATTTAATTTCTGATGGATTAGATTGGGGGATTTGTGTGTACTGCTCCGATCTGGTTGTTGATCGGATTGAATCGGGGATCTGTTAGCTCGATTGATATAATCTGGGATGATCGGGGGTTCCGGTTGTGTGATTTGTGTGATAATCTCAAATTCGGAGCCGATTGATTGATGTGTCATTTGGTCGAGAATGTGTTCGTTCTTGTTCGTACATTGATTCCCTTCGAATGCTAACAGATTCCTGTAGTTGCGCCAGTTTAAAGGAACTGTCAGTCTGTAGTAAAATAGAATCCGGATACCTCGAGAAAATTTAGCTGATAAGTGATAGCTCATCCTATCTCTCTCTCTGCTAATTTAAGTCATCGGCTAGATTTAGTACTCACATTTCTATGTTACCAGTCTGGAATGCTAGTTTTAGTTTTAGTTTCCCGGCCTTATTTGCAGCAGCGTAGAAGAGGAATGGGAGTATTGAGTGGATTGCATAATTTGTTAGTGTAGTTTTGCCTTGACATTCATATTCGACCTCCAATGAACCTATTTGCTGTAATCAGATTGAATTTGAAATAGCGTGCCTTTGTAGGTGCTGTAATTGGTAAAGGTGTAATGTTGGTTGGTTTAAAACATTTATTTTGCATTTTTTTTTCTTCAGCGTGTTTAACTGTTTATGTTACATAAGTTTTCCCTTAAAATTCCATATAAGTTCCATATTTTACGTTTTTACCTTCATTTTTGAAAGAAGTACATTTGTACATCCCGAAAATCAGTACTATATGCCTGTTACTACACTTGCGAAGTCTAAACTTAATTGTATATAATGTAGTTCTATCTGTTACTACCTATCTCGCTCCTTCATTAGTAACTTGAAAAGAACAATGTACTAGATACATGGGAACAATTGTACTGGCGGCCTACCAGTATTACTGATATCTCACTCTCTAAACTTGTGTTGTCATGCGACATTTTCTAATTTGGCCAATTATTGTAGAGTACATGATGATGATAATCAAGGAGGCATCCCTACTGTGAATTAATTATTTATACCAAGGATGTTTTTAGCTGACTATTGTTTTGATTATCCACTATAATAAACCAATAAATATTCAATATCAGTGGTTTTGTCTGGCTAGTTAATGATAAATATGCAGGCAACTTCTTTTGAAATTTTTAAACAGTTTTCAGCCTTGCCTTGGAATTTACATTGTGTTGTCATGTGAGGGCAGTAGAGTCAAACTATTTTTATTGCCATGCTATAGCTTTGATAATTTACTTTCATTTCAATAAGATATAAGTATTTCTTTTGAATGAACTAACTGTCTTTTACTCTTTTCAAATTTTGATTGTTTGCTTGAACTGAAGCCAAAGAGACATTCCAAGCTCAAATATTGATCTGCATTTTGTGCACTGCTCTCGGAACCTTGAAAAATGCAAGCATTGTGATGAGATGGTACCAAGAAAGCATGTTGAAGATCATTACAATGAAATACATGCACCGGTATGCTGTTTTCTTAATTTTCAGGCCTTTGCTTACTGTCTGTTGAATTTTTACAAACATACATATAGTACTCATGTGCAAGTACAATAAGTGGCACTCGCAGTCTGAAAGGTTACCTTCAGGCAACAATATCATTGTTGTTCCTTTTTTTATTATTTTTTAAACTTAAAAGCTGCAAAATACGAGTGTTTGATATCTTTCACCTGACTAGTATGGTTTACAAACGGAAAAGGAGTTAATAATTTTGACACTGGTACATTTGCAATAAATGTTGCTACCTTTTGCAATATTTGGAGGTTGATTGTTGTATTTTCAATGCAGGTCACATGCTCCCTTTGCTCTGAGTCAATAGAGCGAGACACATGGACTCTCCACAAAAATGAGCACTGCCCAAAAAGAATGGTCATTTGCAAATATTGTGAGCTGCCCTTACCTGCACTTGATATTATTGAGCACGAGGTAAACCATCGAATCTTTTGTACGAATTTTTTTTTTTCCAATTCAATGCCTGTGATAAGTGCTGAGTGTTGAGTCGAGACTTTATTTTTTATTTTGTTTTAATTAGCGTAACTCCATTTACACCTAGAGAGCCTTAAAGTATGTTTTATGCTCTTATCTATGCAAATCTGTGTTTTGATGAATGACCAGAAGAAGAAAAGCATGAATTTTTGAAAACTAAAAAGTAAAAAGTAGTATTGTAGTGATAGTTTCAAATTATGGAGAGGCATGCATGTTGTTGGTAACTTCAAGGGCATACATTTTTGTTTTGTCCTGTGGGAATGCCCAGACGTGGTTCCCGTTCTATATTATAGTCATGGTGTCTGCTCATGTTGGTTTGTCTGGTGTAGAACCTTTGTGCAGATGCATTTTTTGTGAACATACTTGGTTAATAAGAATTCCAATGGCTAGACCATGTGAAAATCTAACATAGTTTGAACTTTTTACAATTAAAATAACGCACACAGATTTGCTCAGGGACAATCTGAAATTTTGAATACACTAGACGAGAAAAGATACATGGCACTAATCCACACGAATGTTTTGTTTTATGCTTGGTGGTTGGTACCTCCAAACAATGACTTGAATATTATGTATACTCGCCTATTTAAAATGGAACCATTATTTTCTTGTAAATGTACCTATTACTGTTTGCAAACCTGTTTTGAACTTTTACCCGATTCCATATGCTCTAAATTTATATAGGCAACTGAGCTGTAGGTCCTAGTAATACCCCTAGACAAGCCATTCCACGACACCCTACTGTTTATAAGTGTGATAAATAATAGAGACAAGGGTGTTAAATAAACTGAAACCTTGTTTTTGCAATCTAGGATGTATGTGGAAACCGTACCGATTATTGTAACACATGCCGCAAGTATGTCAGACTTCGTGAGCTAGCTGATGGACACCAATGTTCCATCCAAGAGCTGCCGTCTCGTGTAACTGCAACAGGTCCATTAGGGGCAACTAGGTAACTTTATATGACCATTGCCTTTTTCCTTAAATCTTTTGGCAGTTGCTTTTTATGATTCATGCTATTACCACTGGTATCCTTCAACTTGGTACTTGAAGTCTCAGAAAATTGTTTTTTGTCTACAGTCTCTTAAAGAGAGTTACTAGCTTCCACTAAATTCTACTTACATATCTGCATAATCCAAATTATCATATTCATCCCTCAGAAAAAGGAGGAGGAGGATAGTATTATTTATTTTACTGCTTATTGTTTATTTAATAAGCATTAAAAGAACTGTATGATTCTTTATTTTGAAGGGATAGGGGAGCTGGTGCAAGAGAGGATAGGCCTCCAAGACGGCCTCGCAACAATGGGTCACCCCACAAGCACCTCGTCTTCACCATTGCAATAACGGGCATAGCAGTTCTAATTGGGTCTATTCTTTTCCAGAGAGCATAGGAAAAACCCTTTTTCCATCATTGCATATTCAGTTACCATCAGTAATCGGAGAAGAAATGCCAGAAAGTGCCGAATGGTACGTGTTTGTAAGAGAACAGTTTATATATATATATATATATATATTATGCAGGGTGATTGATTTGTTCTTTCAGTTTCCCTTAATTAGGATATAAATTATTGAGGTGTCCATCTCTCTTTGTATTATATGTTGGATCTTAACTATGAATATCATGTGTATTTTTCGTGCAATAATTATCTGCCTTAGAGCTGGTGAAGTCACCATTTTAAAACACCCTTTCAGCTAATTTTTGATATTCTGGATCTATCAAAATCGATCGCTTTGTACTTGTATTGCTATTTATATTAACTTCTCTCGTCTAATTAGTGTGCAACTTATTTTTTAGGGAAAATTGTCAAAATGCCGCAGCATTTTTTTTTTTGGATTTTCATTCAATTAAAGTGAAGAAACTCATAGCTTAAATGAGGTTGTGATATAGGAAACTGTAATTACCAGTGTCAAAGCTAATAACTGGTACATGAGAAAACTTCATCCCCTGACAGATCTTTTACTACGATAATTAAAGCTGCTGGACCGGATTCATCAATTTAGTGAGTAATTGAATTGCAATTGTATAAAAATTGTACATTATATGAATACATAATATAGTTCCTTTCAGCAGTAAATTAAACTGTACGTAATGACAAGGAAATAAATAGGATGGAAGAAATTCAAACAATATTTACAAAACTAGGGTCTTACCTCAGAATCAGAGTTGAAATTAGCACTGACGGAGGAGAAGATGAAGAAGGGGCCACTCGGAAACCGAAGGGGAAAGTGATCGGCTATCGAAGAGCGTAAGATTGCTAGATCAAATACAAAGATGAGAAAAAGAAGAGTACACGCAGGGAAGTAGTCCTCGTTTTTCTTGACTACGTGATTAGTATTGCTGTATGTATTGCTGTCATTGTGTAATCTATCAACTGTCACGATCAGAGACAAGCTGACTAGTTTCACATTGAGAAAAGGTGTTGTGCTACTCTTTTCTTTATCATCTAGTTAGTTCAGCATTACTAATTTACTATTGCTTGCTTGCTTGCTTGCCTCTAGAGTCTAGTGAGTCTACTGAATCGAACTAGAAACAGAAGAAGACTCAATATAATAGAGAAAATTAGAGCGAGCGACATAAAAACCATTTCAATAGAAATTGAAACTGAAACAAACAAACAAACATGACCAAATATATATCCTTTATTATTGAAGAAACAGTAATGTAAACAAAAGAGACAGACGCTAAGAGTCTTGGCCGCCGAAGAGACGATTGAGGTGGGAGGCAAGGGCGCCGGATGCATCGAGCGCGGCTTCCCGACGGAGCGCGGCCTTGAGGTGCGTGATCCGGTGGGCGAGAGCATCCCTCTCGTGCCGCAGCTCGGCGTTGTCCTGCGCGAGATCGTTGATGCGGTACTTCTGGCCGAGGGAGCGGCAGCTGAGCATGAAGATGCCGGTCATGATGAAGAGCTGGATGAAGCTGTCCTTGCGCTTGATCGCGCTGGCCATGAGCGTGGGCCGAGTGGCGCGGCCGTGGATGGAGGTGTAGCCGTCGGAAGGAGGCGGAGGAGTCGGAGTCGCCGCCATTGGATCGGATTAGGAAGGAAGTCGGATTTGGAGGTTTTGGGAGTTGATTGATCGCTTCGCTTGTGGAGGGAGAGAGTTGGGATCAGAATGAAAGGGAATTTGGGCTGAAATAAGGCCCATAATAATTAAAGAGGAGGGATCCCTTGACAATCCCTATTTTGACAATCTTGACAATCTAATATTTCAAAAATTTGTAAAAATTTATAAAAAATCTTAAAAATGGAAAAAGATTTGTGGATGCATTACTTAACATGTAGATTGATAGTGTTTCAAATTTTAATCAATTTGAATATCGTTTGATGACTTATTAAAATTTTGTGTACTTTTTAACGGTTGTAATTTAACGGATCTTTTAAAAGCTATCAAATATCACTTAAATTGAATATAATCGAAAACATAATCAATCTCTAATTTAAGAAATACTTCCGTAAACTTTTTTCTATTTTTGAGAATTTATATGAATTTTTACAAATTTTTGAAATATTAAATTGTTAAGATTGTCAAAATAGGGATTGTCAAGGGATCCCTCCTCATAATTAAAAGCCCAAAAGTCCTGTTAAGCTGTTTTATTTGATGCTCTTTTTCATAAAAAATTCAGAATAAGATTACACAATATTACACTAGTCTATCATTCCATTGGCTACTTCAATTTAAACACAAAATCAAGCATCTTGTAATGCTATAAACACAATTTATGCCATCTTATAAGTCTTTTAACAAAAATAAATCATTACAAACAATAAAAAAAATAATAAATAACTACAAAGAAACGACCTAGTCTTCTAACACTATCAAGGGATGATTTATGATTATAACTCGATAAATTGAGAAACAAAGTTTTGAAACATCACTGGAATGCTAAAAATCAACATTTCCATGTTTTCCATGTAAACTAGGTCTTTTCTTATCAGGATGCCCTTTCTGCTTTTGGTTACTGCTATCTTCACTACCTTCTTTTTTCCTTCCAATACCCAGCTTCGGGAGCCCTCGATTTAACCCATCAAGCAAAACACAAGCTTTACAGAGTTTCTACAAATTGATAACAAAGCTTCAATTTCTCTGTGTGCAACGTGTTCAGGAAAAAAAGATAATACAGCTGACAAAACAACGAAAAAAAAAAAAAATCTCTTTACCTGGCTGGATATGTACCCACATCGTTGACACGTGCCTTGCTCGGGCATTTTGGTAGTCGTAGAAATCCTGAAATTTTCTCCAGATCGTATTATGTCCAGTATGGCTCTTGGTCTACAGTATGTTAGGGAAGTCAATAATCCAAAAGAGTAAAAAGGACCTCGAATAAGAGAGTGCTGGGTATAAGGAAATGTAGTATCGGAAAAAAAAAATAAAATAAAATAAGTTACCTTATTCTCTCTAAATCTTTGATGAACTCACGAGCAAAACCACGGTATGCGTTTGGAGAATATATGCCTGCAACAGAAATCAATAATTATTAAAAGTACTAGGTAGAGAGGATACCAATTGAAAAAATAAAAATAGAAGGATTGCTAGAGAAATAACCAAGAAAACACAGTAATATTAAAGGAAAAGGACATACATTCAGTGGAGAAGTAATCTAGCTTCTTAAAATAAGCATACGTGCTAGGAGTTAAGGAACTAGTTCTACTAAGCTGACTCACTAAAAGAAAAACAGATAGGGATGTCGAAAAAAAAAAATCAAGAAGATAACAAAGGATATATGACAATCTCTTTCTCATAAGTGTACTTGAAAGGCTTGCACCTTGGAATAGGTCCATCTTCACCAGTAGTAATGTAAGTGCATCTACTTAATCTACACGTACAGAAGCTAAGTTATAGTATCAACTAAGCAAAACATATTTACTCGAATTTTGGAAAGAGCATTTACCTAGCAATATCACCTCGCAAAATATTTAACAGAACAGTTTCTGCAATGTCATCAGCATTATGTCCAGTAACAATCTTGTCTGCCTTAATGAATGCAGCTCCTCTATCTAGAGCCTAAAAGCATCATAACATCAGCTAACTCAAACTACATAATACAACTAAAATATATAGCTCTACCTGGCGACGAAACACACCACAGAAGGTGCAATTATTCTTTAGGCCTATAGCTTTAACTATCTCATCCATTGTCCAGCCATACAATTCCTTGTAGGAAACTATTTTTAAAGGCAACCCATACTGCAACAAAAGACTATAGTCAATAGAAAGATCACATTTCGACAAAACTTATTTTAAGGATATCACAGGCTATTTAAAGCATCTGACACCCACCACGTGCCAGTATTAACCTAAACAAGGGTTTCATATTGTATAACTGGCACACTCTAGTATCAGGCTGCAGATTCATCAGCGTAATCAAGTGCACTATACACAGGAAATAAAATATTTTGTGCCTACAATGCGTTTGACAATTTGGCGATGTCTAGCTCATCAGTTCTGAGTTAAACCAACCCAGAACTAATAACCTGAGCTAATCCAGTTCCAGAAGCAAAATTAAACTGACCTGCAATTCATTTCTCTTGACAGTTTCCAGCGAGTCATCTCTGTAACCTGTTATGCCCTCATCAACTGACAATAGGAAAAGATCTAGACCATAGTTGTGCCGCCGATTCAACTCTGACAACACGTAAGCCAAAACCGTAGAATCTGTAACAAGACACAAAGTACATCATCTACAGCCATATATTATACTCCAGAAAACGTAACTGTGCTTAAGTATATATAATTATATACCTTTTCCTCCCGAAGCACCTATTGCAACACGTTCGCCCGGTTTGAATAAGTTATTTTCAATAATAACTCTGTGTATCTCATCCTCAAATACATTATAAAAGCACTCTATGCAAATCTAAACAAATAAGACATACAAAAAGGACATCAGTAAAAGCAAAAGTATGCTCAGAATACACACAAACGAAGTTCAAAAGTGGAGAAACTAAGCCACTAACAATTGACGGTAATTAAGCTAAAACTAACAAACAGCATCGGTCTGCCTCAAAACACTTGATAAATTAATACGACAACTCCACCAGTCCCGTACCTGTTCAAGTGTTTTGGGTCGTTTCAAAGCAGCCTTACGCTGGTTGCACAGTGAACAAATTCGAGCCGCTGTTCGCTTGACGTTGTCCTGTACCTTGCTTGTCTCCATTCAAAATTTGATTAGTTCTGTGTCACTCTTCAACCTATGCTGCAGGGTTGTTGTTGTATCGAATGAAGTGAGGGAGTGGCAATACCGATACGGGAATTTTGAAAACAATAATGTGTAGAATATGACATTGAAAAGATAGAAATTACATAAAAGCAAGTAGCACAAAACAAGAAATAAGTTGATGGACTCAATATGAAATCAGTATGAGTATGACAGAGGTTGTTGATGTAAATTGAAATAGAGTAATGGGTTTGCAAGCCAATTTGGAAGCAGCAAATGGAAGATATGAAGTAAAGCATAGCTACCTGTAAGAGGGGTAGTAGAAATAGTAACAGCAATTGAAAAGAATAGGAAATTAAATAATTGGACCTATAGAGTATGTGACTGTACACTTGACGGAAACGATAATAAAGTGACTTTCGTCCAGCAACTCAAAATTTAATTTATAGAAACTACAGTAGAAGCAAATCACATCAGAGAAGAAGAGATACCTTGTTGGCTTGCTTGGTGGGAGGAGGTGGAGGTGGCTTTGGCGAGGGAAAGGCAGGCAGAGATGGGGGAAGGCGAGCCGAGAGCCGAGAGAGAGCCGAGAGAGAGCCGGAGAGGGAGAAGAAGGATGCTATAGCTATTTTGTTCGGAGAGGAGAGGAGGCCCAGAAGAGGGCTTTGCGATTGCGATGCGACCATGCCAGATTGCCAGTGTAGAAACTCGAAAGGGAAGGGAAGGGAACGCATCCATAATTGATCCATCAGTGATCAGAGCCCACCCAACCTTCTTTTCTTTTCTTTCAAGAGGCCTGCTAACTTACTGCTAGTGCTAGTGCTAGGCCCATCCATATTTCCCTCCCTGCATCAGCATTCAGAGCATTGCTCCTCTCTTCTCTTCTCTTCTCGGCCAACTTATTACTTGATTTCTATCATTTCCCTTTCCAACTTCTTCAAAAAGCATGTGCCATGTTATAACAATTCAACTGCCTTGCCTTGCCTTGCCTGCATCAGCAATTCTGCATCGTCGAGATAATAATAGTCAATCCACATGGCGGGGGCGTACGGTACCTGCTCTTCTATATACTTCTATTCTATTTATTTATTTATATGGACCTCATGTTATATATGATGATGATGCTTAATTTTAGTTTACAATTGCAAACCATCCATCCATATGCATACGTAAATTAACTTTGCCTTCAAGCTTATATAAATTGTGTCTCTTCTCTTACATAAGTTACATTTATTAATTTTTTAACTTTTAATTAATTGCAGTGAAAATTATTGTACATCAATTCAATTAATAAAAGCATCACCACATATATAGAAATCGTAAGTGATGCTGTTATATTAATTATCATTTTTTGCAATAATTAATTCTCCTACCAATTGATCAAGTTACATCATTTTGTATATTATTTATTTACATTTTCAATGTCAACAATCATATCTTCTAGATTATTCTCTTAAATGACTAAATGATACTATTGAAGGATCTTACACCAAAAAAAAAAAATACTGTTTCATGTAACTGTTCATTGCACTGTAGCAATGCATCCCGAATTAATATACTGTAAAGGGATTTGTACAAATTTTGCTACCTAATAATTTCGTCCTTTCTGAATTGGCTGGATCAATACTAAAAACAACATACAGAAACTTCCCTTGAGATACTGATAATAGCACATTTATATATATCAAAGAACAGGGGTTACTGACATTGACAATTGCATTCCAGATTAAGTTCTTCCAACTGGTCACACCTTTAATGTACATTCAAAACTAACTTGGATATATATAAATATATATTGCTGATACGGTTTGTTATCTTGGATCACTATAAAAGTTCATCAAAAAGCTTGTATGAAATTCACCATTAATTGTCCTTTCTCTATGTATCCTTGCACGACTGCTGTTCTCACACACTATTCATCGCCGGCCCTTGTCGACCTTTGTTGTTAGGCTTAATTTTTTATATACCCCTCAATTACTTTCACACTATTTATCTTACTCAATTACTTTCACAAAATATTTATTGACAAAAGAAAAGCATGTACACACACACAATATATATATATATATATATTGGTCAAATTATGTCCTTGCTCTGTTCTTTTTCTTTTCTTTTCTACTTGAATTAGGTTGCATATATTTGTATATATTATATATAATTGTTATATGTCTAATGGGCTAGTGGTGTTGCTTTTTTTTTTCTTTTCCCTTTTTCCCAATTTAGTACTATATTGATTTGCAAATCTTGACTTTGTTTGTTATTATGGTGTATCCATGTAAAGTCAAATAGTCAGACAAGAACATATCAAAATGAAATAATGCTATCAATTCCAGCCGTACCAAATATTTTAGAAAAATATATAAAATCCAAAGTACCATCTTAAAAATGGATATATGCATTTTTTGACCACTTAATAACCCCACAAAAGAAAAAAGAAAGGCAAGATAATGATGATCAGAAAAGTGGGTCATCATGCAATAAATGGTTGTTGTCTGAGAGTGTAGCCATGCCACGCACTAATTACCCAATTATATAATCTTTTCAATATATAATCCAAAAGAGATAGGAGATTGTAATTGCTGCCTTATATATATATATATATATATCAATATTGCTTAATAAAAATTAGAGGCATCAAATTAAGATCCTTTTAAAGTTGTATAATTGTTTTTTTTCTGAATAACAAGTTGTATGATTGTAGATTAATCCCTGAGAGGGAAAGGCCAGCCCTGCTGCATGAAAAGATTTGAGCAGTCAGTCACCTCCCTTTTTGTCCCATGATTAATCTGCAATGCAAATTATGCAGTGCATAGTGCAGCCTTTTGCAGAATGAAGGCCTTGGCTGCTCATGGCACTACAGCAGTACTACTGTCTCTTTCAATTATTTCTGTTCCCCTCTAGCTGTCACTCAAATATATATGTCATTTTTTTTTTTTTTTGTGAAAAGTGATCGACTGATTGAAAATTGTAAATACGTTATTATGCACCATGGTGTAATTCTACATCGCCGTCGAATCTTTATTTCCAAAACTTAAATGACTAACCGATTTGTCCAACACAATCTACATATTAAGATTATGCAAAATACCAAATCTTACAATTTTTGGAACATTTTAACTATTTTTTCAGATTTTTCAAAGATGGGTATTTGATAGTCCAAATGACATTATTCTATTATTATTTTTTGACCATCTTTCAAAAATCCAAAAAAAATAGTTAAAAGTTTCTAAAAATTGTAAACTTTGGTATTCCATCATATTTATGTAGAATGTATTGGTTTAATTAGATTTGGCATTTGAAGTTCGGTTTGTAAGATTTTAAAAATGGTGGTGGAAAAAAGTGTTTTGCACCATGGTGCTAGCTATATATATAATAACATATCTCTCATGGTGCAAAACGCATTTTGTCATTAATTACATTATAAAAACATGTTCTTGACTTGCTCTAGTTTCTTACTTCTTAATAACGAGAGAATCAATGTTTTTCAAAAATTAAGTCTTTAATTTGATGGAACTAGACTCTCGAGATATCACTGGTTACTTGTTATCTGACCGAGGCAAAAGATACCGATAAATTTATAAGATCAATTAAATTAAATTAATTAAGCTGAATATACTCATAGGAATATACACATAGGAATATAGGATTCAATATACTCTGGATGTAACTTAATTTAATTTGACCTCGAATGAATCTTATCTGGAATGTAATATTAAATTAATCTGGTACATCTACCATATATTCCCTCCGTTTGGCAAGCGTAGTAAGTTAAAGCAGTGTAAAACACTAAATCACCTTAAAGCAGTGATGTTTGGTTGTAGTGAAGTAAATAGATGAAGTAAAGTGAGTAGAATGTGTAAAAGATGTGAAATGTTAGTGATTTAGTTTACTACACCTATATAGCTGTGTTAACTTACTACACCTTAAATCACTTACGTTTGGTGACTTAAAGCACCTTAAATCACCTTAAATCAATTTTACTACATTGTCAAACGGAGGGATTATACGATATTAATTGTACACGTATCTTGCAGAAGGCAATTAATATCATTTCAGTTAAAATTTGATCTAGAATATTATTAATTATATATATTCAAATTCAATATTAATTGATCTCATGCATGCATATATGCGTGGCTACATTAATTTCAGTATACGCGCGCGCATCCGCACTAACTTAATTAATTTAGAGCTAATTAAACGGAGACGCTATGAAAGTCAGGTATGATAGATAATATTTTATAAAATAATATATGTAAAATAATTTGCAAATTATAAGGACAATATAATAAAAGTTTACAGACAGCACCTTATTTTTTTTTTTTATTTGTGAGAAGGGAGTAAGCAAAATTTTTGTTAGTGCAACTTCAATTGCCCACCGATCGATCGCCACCTGTAGATATTCCAATCAAAGACAAGAAAGGCCTCACAAAAGTTTTCGATCCAAATTAAGTTTGGTATGTCCATTTTTATATCCCTACTCCTTTACTAAGCATGTAGTGTCCTGATCCTGCAACGGTCAGGATTGATTCTGTTGATCTAGCAACGGCTCAGAATGAATGATTTACTTTCGGAGTAAATTTGGACTGTTGATGAGCTTTGTCCCGATCCTGCGACGGTTGTGATCATCTCACTCAAACAACAATGCGCTCTCTCGCAAGCGTCCCTTTCCTCTCACCGACTACGCTCCCTTCGCAAACCCTAACACCCTGCTCTCTCTCCCCGCCCCCAGTCTCTACCAAAATCACTTTCTGCTTTCGATGGAAAAGAGAGCACGTATGCTCTCACCTCAGCCTTAGAAATCAAGATCGCCTCAACCTGATTGAACTCTCCACAAAATTGTCCCCTCTTGTTTCCTTCAGGCGCCCCATCGCCTCCCATTCCGAAATCTCCCCTCCGCCTGCGATGAAGAAGAGGAACCACCTCGGGAAACCTCGCACCACACCACTGAGTGCTCCACAGAATCGACAACCGGTTTCATCTTCTGTCCCGAGTTCGCCGACAAAGTCGACAAACCCTTGCCAACCCCTTGATACTGACCATTTCCCTCCTCCGGCCCCCTCTCAGCTTTAATTGTTTTAAGCAAATTGGTGAAGGGATGTCATACTGGTTGATTCAATGCATTACTTTTGCATATGTAATTTGTTATTTTTAAGAAGAGTTAGAATCAGTAGCTACCTGATCTAACATTGTTTGCTGTGAAGTTGCATTGAACTATTTCGATTAATTAACTCATGCTTGATTTAGATTTAAATGGCTAACAGTGCCCCCATTCAATTATTCATTATTTCATTTTGTTTGCAGGTATTGTTGATTAATTATCCTTCACTTTGATCAGCGCAGGCATACTCTCAGGGTTGTATTTTCTGTGTGAGTTAAGCTCTCTCTGTTCTTTTTTCCCAAATCAATATAAAGAGAAAAAAGATTGATGTAAGTTTTAACTGAATATTTATTGTGTGATATAATTTTGAACTTCTCCATTTGTATAATCTTGATAGTATTTTACAAACAAATTTTTTTTTTTAAATTGTACTTTGGTTTACTCCTTTTTAGCATCTAAGGTGCAGTGCTGGCTATAAATATTACCAACCAGGTATTGCTAGAGAAGCAATTTAGTGATAGCATTATTTTGTCTTTGTTTATGATATTTGATTGTACGTACTGTAACATATAGTCATATACGTACTTAATTAATACACTTAAGTTGTACATTAAGATTTAATTGAACTTTCTGTTATTATTATTTTTTTTTGGCTGCAGATCTACTGTCCCTTCCAGCCTTCCCTCTCGATGAAAATTTGTAAGTTTTTCTTATTGAAAATTATTTCTTTTCTTTGTTAATTTCTGTTTAATTGAAAATTTGATGATCATGGGAGGTAAGTACTTTGGACTATAATTTAGTATTTCAAATGCGAATTTGGTTTAAATATGTTATTGTTCAAGTTATCTATTGAATTTTTGCTAATGTGCCAATATGAGTGTTATAATGTTCGAGTTGTACGTATACGGTCTTTCTTGCCTTACTTTCAGTAATTTCTTGCGTCTATTATAGTATGTTATTTGGTTAATTAAATCTTCTTAAGTTATTGCTTGAAACATTATTGTGTTATAGCATCCTGTATTTTGCTTCCCCATGCCCTTATTTTTCTCTTTAAAATTTTTCATTTCTATTGATTTTCATTTATTTAACCGTTAATATGCTTTTTGATTACTCTTCTGTGTATCATTATTTTCTCCAACATTAGCTGGTTGCTATTTCTTTTTCATTTCGTATTTATTTTGGACATTAAGTTAAGGAAATGACTGAAAAGAGGATGGAGTGATATGGAATATCTATCAAAATTAAAAACTGCCATAATTGTTTTTATGTTTATCCTTCATTGTAGGTTAATAGAAGGAAGCGAGATCCCAATTTGATTTTCAAAGTAGCCCGGTTCTCTTGAATAATTTCTTCTGTCATTATTATGATTGCTTTATTACCTATTTTGCTATCAATTCTTTATTTGAATCAATTTCAAACAATATTTAGTGTCATTTGCAGTGTAAAAAGTATTCTATATAGATTTTTTTTTGTTGTTGCTATATATGGTATCTTAATATTACCTAGGTGATCATAATTAATGTACTGAATCTGTGGTACTAAAATACTATAATCGTTTTGCGCTCAAGAGAATATGGAAAATTGGCTTCAGAGCCTGAAAGAAAGCCTAAACGTTGTAGCTGAAATTACGGTCATAGACATGAAATCTGTTCCAATTTCATGCTGTATCAAGTATTAACTATTGAAGAAAATGAAACGTAGCAGGAAGCTTGATTGGCGGACATAATTTGGAGATACCCCTTCCAATTGCACAATTTAAGAAATAACTATATTATCAGTGAAGGATTAAATTTAATTTACTTCATCGAATAAGTGAAATTATGGTAGGTGCATCATTTCATGAAGTAATTAAAAAAATGATTTCCTTGTAAAAAATGAAGTTTAGAAGTTTTGCTAGCGTACTCATAGTAACCGTATCAAGTTTACTAATTGAGCAAAGAATATGTCTAGATAATTAAGATCCCCATGCGGAGCAGGGGCAGCTTACTAGTACTAGAGCTATAAGTCGGGCTTCGCCCCGAAAAGTAGTATCAAATAAATAACTAAGAATTTTATAATATTTTAAATATTTCTATAAACAAAACTTGAACAATTTTTTAAAATTTTTAATGTAATTAAGTTATAATAATGCAATAATTTATAAATAAGAACATATGTATAAATGTTGGACCATTATTAAAATTTGATTTAGACATCTCACATTCATCTTATTTAATGAGGGGAAAAAAATAAGCCATTGGATCAAAATAGATGAAAAGTTTCAAACAAATTAATGGCTAATAATAGTGATGATGTAACATAGTTGAGGTGTTTGGAAATCTACCCCTCTTTATGGAGTATAGATGTGAACGATCGATATAATGATGGTGAGTATCAAAATCTAGCATGCATCTAATTAATTTTGCGTACATTTACTTTATGATGACAATAATGACATTCATATGTCAAATATTTACAGATCATTTTAATTACAAAAGGATATATATTGTGGTCAATTCAATTTACTAATGAAGGATAGGAAATAAATTGCATCTATTGGATAGAGTAACAAGAGGCTAATTAATTCTTAGAAATTGTTTTACAAAGTATTTTTCAAAAAAAAAAAACTTAAAAAAATCCTTTTTTTTTTTTTTTTTGAAGTAGCTGACAATTGTCAGCTAAATAGATTGAAATAAGAAAATTTTACAGACTTTGAGGGCTGCTACCCTCTTAAAATAAAATCCTACTTAAATTGGTGTAGTTTAAGAATTATCAAATACTAGAGTTGTAACTCGGGCTTCGCCCCGAAATATGATAACAAAAAAATAATAAAACTTATAAAATAAAAATATTTATTTAAAAATTAAACATAATTTTAAAAAATTTTATGTGAATAATGATGATGATGATTATGTATAATTTATAAATAATAGCACATAAATATTGGACCATTTTTAAGGTTAAATTATATCTTAGACATATCACATTCATCTTATTAAATGGGGAGAGAGAATACATATAAACCATTGGATCAAAGTAGATGAAGAGATTTAAACAAAATCAATGGTTAATAATATTGATGATGTGTCATAGTTGAGGTGGTTGGAGAGTTACCCCTCTTTCTAATTTATAGATATATCCTTAGAAAATCAAACCACTATTGCCTATTCAGAATGAACATAAGTACATTACAATTTACAAGTTCATGCACACAAATAAACATGATTAATTCATTCCAATCGATCCAATTAACATGGTGAATTAATTAAGTGGGCCGGACGCCCATACTTCACTAGGAAAGAGAAATTCTTAAACAAAATGCCTTTTCTCTAATTTTTTTTAAAAAAAATTATAATAATATGCTTGCATTTAGAAATGTGTTTAAAGTTGATTTATATCTTCTAACTATTTTTTAATAATATATCCTTATTCCTAATAAAAGGAGATTGAATTTTTTTCATGACATGAAAATTCTATATTTCCCAAAGAAGAAACCTCAGTTGTTGATTGTTTACTTAGGTTGATCACCACAGTTGATGTACATTAATGTCCCGGCCCATTAAAATTTAAGACCCATATTAGTTTCCTCACAAGGATTCGGTCATTTATTATAAGATATAATAATTTCAGTCCAAAATATGGCGTGTGCTCTTTACTAGTATAATTCAATATACATATAATAACTAGGAGAAATGCCCAAATCACTCTGCTCCGAGCTAGCAGAGTACACTTTAAACTAGTTTTGTTTGTTTATATTGCAAATAACAATTACATCGATCATAATGTAACTGTTAATCACAATTATACAATAAATTAAGTTGTGCAGTTCCGATCCAAAAAAATATGAGTAGAATATTCCTTAGAGCAGAAAATCAAAATGAAACAATATACATACATTTAATACAACAAACAATCAAACGGAGAAAAAATGCCCCCCCCCCCCCCCCCCAAAAAAAAAAAAAAAATCACAGGAAAATGCAAAAATAAAAAGTGTGTGCTTTAAAATTGACCTCACCATTGAGCATACTAGGTATGAGAGAAATAAATTGATTCGGTCATTGATTCATAAATAATGGAGGGGCATGACTCATGAGCCGAGCCCACACGGCCTTTCCATGGCCTCGATGGGTACGGACCTCCCTCATTGAATAATTAATTTAAGTTACCCTTCACCTTCACCTTCACCTTGCTAGCAGCTGGACCCTGGACCCCAGCGAAAATTTTTTTTGTCTAGCACATTCAAACACTCATAACTTTTGATAGGGCATATGACCTATCGATGGAAAGCTAATGATGAGACTACATGATGCCATTAATAAAAATCTTAAAATATCTGACCGCTGCGGCCAGAAGCTTTGTCTGACCGCTGCGGCCAGAAGCTTTGTCTGACCGCTGCGGCCAGAAGCTTTGTCTGACCGCTGCGGTCAGACGCGAATTTTTTACAAATTTGATAAGTTTTTACTCTTCTGACCGCTGCGGCCAGAATGAACTGTGACCGTGACCGCAATAAAATAGGAATAGTTTTAAGATTTGTTTCAAAAGAAAGATAGTTTTATGATTTGTTATTTTTTTAAGGATAGACAAAAAATTTAATCGACCCCAGCTAGCTAGCTCAAATGCATTTCTATAATTCTATTTGGGGGCAGAGATAGGTGGAGGGCGGGTACCCACCTCCCTCCCTCCACAGTCCACAGTGCTCTGAATAAATCAGCATCTAGTAGCAGTACCAGTAGTACGTAGTACACCTACGGGTTTTCCCTCAAAAAAAAAAAAAAAGTACGTAGTACCCGTTGCCACAACCCACTATATACAATACACACACTGATACACAGTAGCAGTAGCATACAGTAGCAAGTAAGATGGTCCAGTCCTTTTTTTTTTTTTTTTTGAAATCCGGTCCAGTCCTCCTGTTTTTTTTTTTTTTTTAAGCAATAACCCGTAGTTAGTCCTCCTGTTAAACTAAATTACTTCTTCCTCTGTCCATGAAAGAATGGATTTATAGCAAAAGTCAAAAGAAAATAGTGGAAGAGTGAAATTACTTTTATGCCCTCAATTAGTAGAAAAGTGAACATTCTTGAAGGAGACGAGGGGTATTTTGAGAATTTCATAATATATATATTTTTTTAGGAAGAAAGTGGATTAAAACAAAAAAATATAAATTTATTTAATTGTGAACAAGTTATAAATGATATAAATTCATTTAATTGTGGACGGAGGAAGTAGTAAAGTGACTCAGTGTACCTGTCTACGTACGTACGTACGTACTGGTAAGATTAATATATATATTCCACAAAAACATTGGATTCGTGATCGTGCGTGCACTTTGGCAAGTGATGTCAAGAAAGGGTATAATAATAATAATAATATACTGACTCCAGGATAAAATAATAATAATGAGAAATGGCTACAACTTTAATTTCGGATTTATTTAAGCATGAAATGGACACAGAAAACAAAAGGGGGATGGATATATAATAATAATAATAGTAGTAGTACTGTAGTAGTATTTTGTATGTATATTGTACGTAGCTAGTGTTTCTGTTTTTCTCATTGTTGCTTTGTGGGTTGGATTTATAAATTTATTGGTGCAGCCTTAATTGAGGCGGATGGATTAATTAAATAAGTTGATACTGTTCATCATTTTGTAATTGGAAATTAGTACATAAAGTTCGATACGTACGTACCTTTTCCATTTTATTTTTCTCATGGCAGGAAGCAACGCCCATGAATTATAAACAAGTATTAAAAAAAGTGTAGTGCCCATGATCGAATTGTATTGTATTTTATCTTCTCCTTCATGACTTAAGTTTAATCTTTGCTCAATAAATATATATTCTGACGCGTTGAAGAATTTCCCTCCTTCCCAAACTGATTCTGATCCTGATTCTGATTCTGATTCTGTTTCTGTGGTAAAAGAGAATGTCAGATGGACTGACTGACTTGGGGTGAATTCATCGTAACCAAGTACTACACATTAACTTTGCAATTATTTTTCTTTTTTAACAATCAAGTATGCCTGTAGGTAAAAAAACAGAGATCTCTTCTCTGAACTTTCTTCTTTTTTTTATTACATCAATTTAATTATAATAATTTCTCACTGGAGGATCTAGATTAAACAAGGGCCACAAATTTGCTGGTCTAGCTAATTGAGAGAGTACATTTTGTTGGCATAGCGTTGTCCGAGAACAATTGAATCCACCAAATTTCCGATAAAAAGGAACATTCTTGTATTGGTTTTTTGTATGTACAAGAAGGGTAAGTTTGGAGCTTGCCATGTTTAGAGTTCAGTCAGTACTGTAGGCATGCAGTGTTCCAAATTCATTTGTACAGAAACTCTAGCCGCCAGAAAGAGAGGAAAAGAAATCCACCCGATTTGGTGGGGGAGGTTGCCATCTTGCGGGTAGAGCGGCCTCTCCCTGTCACCTCGCCTTATATTTCTTCCTCCCTTCTCTCCTCCTTTCCTTCTTCTCCCTTCTAGTCATTTCTCACCTCTCTTCTCGTATTGTAGGTCTTTTTCTTGAGCTTTTTTGTCTCTTTGTCGTGGTTACAATTAGTTGAAAATGGAAATAAAAAACTCTTTCTCCAAGTTGCACAAGATCCTTCAATCTTTGATGTTATTGTCGACAACAAGCAGTGTCTACGGGCCAATGGAAGCTTATATTGTCGATAATGGTGGCGCGCATACAACCGGAGCAAATGAAGAACTACTTCGAGCTAGACTACAAAAGCATAGTTGGATTTTGCTTTTGATTTTGTGATGTGGTTTTCATTAATTAGTCTTTGAATTAGAATGATGTTATCTTTGATGTAATTTGAGAGAATTCAACTTTGTAATGTTTGTTGCCTACGGACCAATGGTAATTCAAAAAAAAAAAAATCATTTGTACAAATTTAAAAGCGAATGGTCCAGCCACCCTAGCTTCGTATATAAATAATGAATTCCACAATAATAAATTTTTCCAGAGCATAGCGCAGTTTTACTATAATATATATAATTCTAAACATCTAATTTACAATAGAATTTTTTATTTCAGGCAACATTAATGGACAATATTAATAATTGGCTATATATTTTCATCGGATGTATATCGGGTGTCACGGTACGTACGTATGATTTAACTTATGATATGAGGTTTAAATTAATTATGAATTATCCTACACTATATACATAATATGATTTTAATTTCTTGTTAATTAGCCTCTTGACCTCTGGCGGTTTAACACTGCTAATATTACTCTAATTCCAAAATCTCAAACCCCTACTACAACCGGAAACTATCGCCCCATAAGCGTCATTAATGGGATTTCAAAAATCATCACCACCATCTTAGCCAACCGGCTTAAACCACTCATGACTGACCTTTTTCATCCAAGTCAAACCGCATTCATAAAAACCCGCCACATCATGCAATCTTTTGGACTTGCTCATGAAATTGTTACCTTTGCCAACAAACAAAAAATTCCAACAGTCCTTATAAAAATTGACTTTCGCAAAGCTTTTGATACTCTCTCTTGAGACTTTCTACTACAACTCTTACAAAGCAGAGGCTTTACTCCCAAATGGTGTTCATGGATTAAAAATCTTCTTATCTCCTCATCGTCCTCTATTCTAACAAATGAATTTAAGGGCCAACAATTCTTTTACAGAAGAGGGGTACGTCAGGGAGACCCCCTATCACCTCTACTCTTCATACTAGCCACGGATGTTCTTCAGTCTCTCTTTCAACAATTTAATCATCTATTTCATTCTACCCCACACCTACAAACTCAAATTCTTCAATTTGTTGACGACACCTTGATTATTACACCCGCACATACGACTAATCTAAAAATCATCTAAAAAATGTTATCCAATTTTTCCACTATTTCGGGCCTCACAATTAACTACTCAAAAAGTAACTGTACACCAATCTCGATTCCATCACACCTTCATAACATCATCGCCAATCTCACGAGATGTTCTTTAAAACGCTTCCCAATGACCTATTTGGGACTACCGCTCTCCACAAAAAAACCTTCCAAACAACAGCTTCTTCCTCTCATCGAACAAACACGAAAACATATGACCTCCGCCTCTGGGAAACACTTATCTTTGGATGGACGCTTAACACTTGTCAAATCTGTATTCACATTGCAACCTCTTTACTTCATGCGAGCATTCCTATTACCAAAATGGACAATTACCGAATTGAACAAAATCATCCGCCATTTCTTTTGGAGAGGGAATGCCTCCTTTCAAGGAGGACATTGCCTAGTCACATGGAAAAAGGTATGCCTACCAATACAACACGGAGGTCTATGCATCATAAACTTACATATCCAAAATAAAGCTCTTCTACTAAAATGGTCATGGATCATATACAACAACAATAATTCACTATGGACCCTATTCCTACAAAACTCTTATCACATATCTACCCCTGCACACCTTCTTCACAATCAAAGCCACCTCTCCTTCTTTCTAAAAGATCTCACCACACCTAACTTCAACTACATCCATACCTCACTCTGGGACCTCCACTGCATTCTGGGAAGATATTTGGTGAAACAACTCCGCTTTAAAATATTCACAGCATGACCTATACAACCTCACTACTGAACCGCATGCCACAATTAATCATGCTCTTTCAAACAATAGCCTTCACATGCCCATACTTGATCACTCCATATTGTCAACAATCTCTTACAAACTTAAAGAAAACACATCTTTCCCTCATCAATCTAACATATACCATAAATGATATCAGAGTTTGGCGTTGGACACCCCAAGGCTTATTCACAACAAAATTGGCATACAACTTTCTCATACACCTGGAAGTCATTTCACCTCCACAAACTTTGCCATGGAAACCAAAAATACCCTTGAAAATCAAAATATTCCTATGGCTACTCCTTCAAGACAGATTACTCACAACCTCTAACCTTCTCAAAAGAGGCCGGCGACAATGCACTGTGTGGGATGTAACGGGCAACTAATAGAAGATAGCATACACCTATTCCTCTCCTGCCCACATAGCATTCAAATATGGAGACGCATAAGGCCGGACATCCCCCTCACCATTTTCCATTCCTCCACTGACATATTGCAATTCTGGGATACAATCAGATCATCCTTATTACCTTCTGCGAGAACGGCTTGGGACTCCATCTTCGCAGCAACCACATGGAACCTTTGGAAGGAGCGCAATTCACGAATCTTCAACAACAAATGCACTCCCCCGAACATCATTGAGCACCGCATCAAACAAGACAAGGAGACTTGGGATAAATATTGCACCGGATATGATAGCAATAGAACAATACAAATCTTAGGGTTGGGACATCTTCTATGTTCATTTCTTCATACTATATAAATTCCATCCATTTTTGTACATAACCTTTTTTATTTAATGAAATTTATTGGTCGGCGATTTGTCAGCCACTTCAAAAAAAAATTTTATCATGACATGCATTTAGCACAAATTTTTCTTCAATTGTATATCAATTAATGATAGCTTTTAAAGATAGGTATATATATGTATATATATATAGTAAATGAGATATACGCATCCACATGACAACATATCTTTTTTTGAACAATCTACACAACATTTATAAGAAACCTAGGTCTCCCATACTTCAACATAATCGACTTGAATCAGATAATAAAGCAACCCGTGCATATACATTTCTTTCATTGATTTCAGCATGTATCGATCTTCATTCGTTGTTTGAAAGCGAATAATCATGCATGTCATGAAGTCAAAGTGATCAATTTATTGGCAGATCGATGTAGTAATTCATTAACTATTGGGTGCTCAAGTCCCGTGAATACAATTTCTTATTTATTTTTGAGGATACATACAGTGATAAACGAGGATACATTGGAGATACCATTGAGTTTTGGTCAAACAAATTAATTATTCAACTTAACATCAACTTATAAGTTCAATAATTTATCAATAATTATTGACTGAACATATATTGTGGTTAAAATAAAAAAAAAACTAATTATTCAACTTAACATATCAACTTATAGTTAGCATGTTAAGTTTAACATTTATTGATATAATTAATGTTCAACTTAACATGCTATCTATAAGTTGATTTTAAGTTGAATAATTAACATGTTAAGTTGAATAATTAGTTCGTTTGACTAAGTCAAACTATACGGTACTTCCCAATTGTATCACAAAAACATTTTTCCTTATTTTTGTTGCTTAAAAAAATCAAGCTACAAACTTACCTCCTCATAATTGATACTGGCTATGTTTCAAGTAGATTGTTGGACTTAGGACTGAAGGTTTATCGACGAATACCAAAATTGATACTGGCTATGTTAGTATTCATGTTAAATAAGTCGATATTCATATCAACTCATTTAAGAGCATCTGCATCGTTGTGACTATCTAAAGGGCACTTTGGTAATAAAGTTAAAAAAATTAGATAGTGGGAGTGAAGCAGAGTAACTTGTTCCATCGCGGATCGTCAATTTCCATCGCGGAGTAACTGCCTTTTCGCCGATCTGATAGTTATCTAATTTTGATAACTATCAGAATTAGATAGTCGAAGCAGGTAGTCTCGCATCCTTGATAGAGTATCATATCGGTGCAACGTCAGATTTGATACTCAAATTGAATCCGCGATGCGGATGCTCTATTATTCAAGTAATTCATATATCACACTACACTGTACAAAAATAACTAGCATAGTGAAGCCATTAATTTGAATAGTTTATTATTTAATATGAATAGTAATACAGTAGGTATCGATTTTGATATGATTTTTTTTGTACTGATCTATAATATTTTTCTTAATGTTACCACTAAGCCTCTCTAAAATCATCAAGAGCAGAAGTGCATGCATACAAAGATCCTTATAACTAGCATGAAATTAAGCTTTTCAATATACCCAAGCATAAAGGTAACTATGTCGGCAGCAATAATAACTAATTATAAAATGTAAATGAGGTTGCTTTAGTTTAGGACAAAAGTACAGTACTAGCATGCTTGGTAAAAGAACAAAAATGTCAAAATATAGTATATCATAAACATAATATATGAAATAGAATCTTGTGAAGGCCCTGTAGTCAAAAAAAGGAATTAATCAATTGCTCCAATTAAATTAAGAAAAAGAAAGAGGCTGTTTGTTTACCACACCAAAATTTGAATAATAAGAAATCCCGTGATATATAAAAACGCACAAAAGTTGACTCGCACTCTCAAATGAAGAAGAGCGAGCAGTACGTATACGTACTTGGCACTGCAGGGTGCAGGCTACATTTGAAATTAATTAATATTTACCAGAGACAAATGAAATGCCTGAATCCTGATCAGTAAAAATTAAGGAAAAGGGTCGATCGGTCAGTTTGTGGGTAAGTTGGTTGGTTCTATTCGAATTCAAATCTGCTGTTATTCTATTTAGAATAATAGGACCCTACTTTTCTACTGCGGACCGTTAGACCAAAATCTATGGATAGAATTTTTTCAAAAAAAGGCCCCTATAATTTAAAGTCAGTCAATCCTATCCGTCCGTTTTGATCTAACGGCTAGGATAAGAATAACAGGGTCCTGTTATTCTCTAAGAATAACAGCAGATACGGACTCGGTTCTATTCTGCTAGTATTATCTATCTATAATAGAGAAGAGAAGAAGGTTCCATATACACTTTGGCCTCATCTTAATATGCATATCATTAATTCTCTCTCCCAGGCCCAGCACACATAACATCATGATACATCAGACGACGTCATTGATATCATATATATATATAAGCTAGCATTGGATCCCATTCCCATATTCGACTCAGATCATCTGCTTCTCCTACTAGCTACCGACTATATATATCATCCGTACGTACGTGTGTCATATTCATATCATGTAAATTCACTCACATTGGGCCACCAAGAATTCTCAATTTCTCATCTTAATTACCATCTCATCCTATATCCTATCTTAATTACTATCATGTAAATTCACTCTCATCCTATATCTTAATTAAAATAAATCTAGCATTCTCCTAGGAGCACGGAGGCCTCCTGTGCTCCTAACTCAAAAATCATACTAAACCATCATGAAATTTTGATTAATCATTCTCATTAAATTTTTTATATCAAAATCTCCTAGGATACAAAAATTTTCCATTTTTTGAGTTTTTTAAGTATTTGTTTTGGATTTTTAAAATATGATATAGTTTTATACAATATTTTATTATTATTTTGAGACCATTCTAAAAAAATTCAAAACATATACTTAAGAAACTCAAAAAATGAAAAATTTTTATATCCTATGATATTTTGGTATAAAGAAATTAATGAGACCCATAAATCGAAATTTCGATATGGTTAAGTATGATTTTTGAGTTAGGAGCACGGGAGGTCTATGTGCTCTTAGAAGCACCGTAGTTTTACTCATAATATATACAAGGAGGGATCCATTGACAATCCTTAACTTGACAATCTTGACAATTTGATATTTCAAAAATTTGTAAAAAATCATATAAATTCTCAAAAATAAAAAAAAGTTTACGGAATTATTTCTTGATTTGTATATTAATTACGTTTCCAATTATATTCAATTTAAGTTATATTTGATAGCCCTTCAAAGATCCGTTAAATTACAACCGTTAAAAAATACACAAATTTTGGAAAGCTATCAAACGATGTTCAAATTGATTGAAATTTGGAATACTATCGATCTACAAGTTAGTTAATGCATCCATAAGTCTTTTTTCAATTTTAAGATTTTTTATGAATTTTTAGAGATTTTTAAAATGTTTCATTGTTAAGATTGTCAAAGTTAGCATTGTCAAGGGATCCCTTATAACATGCATGTATGTAATGTAACTGGCGCGGAAGATCAAGGTGCATGGGGAACAATTAATAAATCGTGTTGCTTTTTGGCCCTTCCTTCCTTTATGACGTACACCTTTTTTATTTTTATTTACAATTTAAGAAAGAATTAATTAATACACTTAATTGGGTTGGGAGGGCATCCCCTTATTACCCAATTAGCATTGGCATTGCATTAGCGTGGTCTCATGACTCTCACTCACTCTAAAGGTAAGGTCGATCGGGTCCAGTAGTGCAACGGCTACGGCTGGACCACGTTTACTATTGAGTTTACCCTAATTACCCTAGCTTACCCACTCATGATCATCAGGCCATGGCCATTTCATCTCACATTCTCACTACACTACGCTTCATTCATTTGGGACCAATCCTCTTATATATATATATATATATATAGTACCACTAATATAATATATATTGCTTCTTAATTATATCTCCTTTCAAATGATAATTGATTTCACATTGTATTCTTATTACTTGTTCTGTAATGTGTAATGCCTATTTACTTAATTGGGTGCTGATCCCTTGCCAGCTCACTATATATACAAATATTTTTTTGGTAAAATGTATTTAATGCATATCATATACATACAAATTGCATACATGTCTTCTTCTTTCATCCAATCATATAAATTTTAATCTCATGCTTAGTTTTTGCTCCATATTAAGTGGCACCATTGGAAAAAAAAAACAAACAAAAATATTAAGTCAATATGTACTCAAAACAATAGGTACTTTTTCTGTTGAAAGTCCTCTTAATTTGAAGGTCTTAAGAAAAATAATTACATAAGAAAACTAATTCGCAAATATTATAATGTATCCATAATGTATGTTATAGTTAGTCAACAATCAGGGTAACTATTAAAGAAGTTAGGTATGTTTCTATAAAATTTTGAAGGCATATTTATTTAAATATTTTTTTTAGGGTAGAGTCAATTCTCAAAAAGATATTTTTTATAATAGTTTTTAAGAGTATATTTCTGCAAATTATTTTTAGGGTTACTGGACCATTGTCCATCTCTAGACTATGCGGCTCCGCCCCTGTCAACAATAATACCTTATTCATATTGGTGGATCCACATTATCCAATGAGGTTCAATGTCCCTCAGTTAATATCCAAAGGCTCTGTT
Organism: Cyperus esculentus; assembly: GCA_030179965.1. Classification (NCBI taxonomy): domain Eukaryota; kingdom Viridiplantae; phylum Streptophyta; class Magnoliopsida; order Poales; family Cyperaceae; genus Cyperus; species Cyperus esculentus. Next base: position 1,260,226 of record JASGLE010000012.1, read on the forward strand.
TGGTAACAAGATAAATGAGAGGATAACTTATTCTGGAGATAAACTCTATCTCACTCTATCTCCAAATTTTGAACAACTATTTGGCATTGCTTTTAGAGATAAGAGAGTGGCAAGTCAATTAAAATAATAGAAGTAAAATAATTCTGAGTAAAAGCATGAGAGATAAAGCATGGAGATAGCTTATCACCGCTATTTGTGGTGATCAAGGATAGAGATAAATTTCTTATCCCACTCTAACTCCATGAAATTATTATCTGTTTGGCAAAGATAACAGTGTTAAAAGCCTTTATCTCTGAGTTATCTCGCAACCAAACAGAGACAAATTGTACAAATTTACATAGAATTTTCCATGTCACACAAGTATTTTTTTTTTAAGAAAATATGTATTTGAATCAAAAGTAAAGATTATTGTAAGTTCCATAATTTTTTTTTTTTATTCTTGTTATATAGTGATTATGATACATATAAAAAAATTTATGATAATAATTGAACCCCATATAAAAATTGAGGAGGGATCCAATAACCATGAATTTTGGTGACCGTGGTGACCATTTCATTATTTATATATAAATTGATAAATCTAAACCGTTAGATGTATTCTAAATCACCTAAATAACATATACATAAAAAATGATAAAGTTTTAACATTGTTTCAATAGTCATTAAGAAAGGAGAAAAGAACATAAAATTTGAACCGTCGATTTTTGTTAATACTTGATGTATATGTAAATAAAATCAAAATGATATAATTTTTTGTGTACACATAAACCATGATATATATAACACATTCTATCAATTAGTTTTGTCATTTAACATTTTAAATTGAAGTTATTTCAGATCTAATTTCACGGTCACCGATCGGTCACCAAAAACATGGTTATTTGATCCCTCATCATAAAAATTATGTGGCTCCGCCCATGCCCCATGACCTTTTTATATTGTGTACATCTGAGCTGATAATAGAAAAAATTGCATGTTGCAGAAGCTCTCTTGTGGTCCGATCGAATTTAGCAGCACCCAACAACCAACAACCGGTCGCAGGCACATCACATCCCGCCTGGGCCTTCCTGGGTCCTGACCTTTATTTATTATTATTGCAACACTATCTAAAACCTACAAAATAACATGATTCCTCTCTCTCTCTCTCTCTCTCTCTCAATTCATGGATAGATATATAAGACGGCATTTTTTGTTCTGTTTTCAATTCTTGACATTTTTTTAACCTTCGTGGGTGGTCAAATTTTTACCATGTAAATTTACGCTTAATTTCTTGAATGCTACCAAAATTGGCTCAGAGAGTTCAGTTCAGTAGCTCTGCTTGTACTTTGTTTTCATCAAACTAGTAGCCTTCCAAATTTATATAATTGAATTTAAGCTTAAAAGCAAACAATAAAGACCAACAGAGGGGCCAACAATAGGTTACAGGTGCAATCAGATTCACGATCAAAAGTGTTTTACTTTTTACCTTTTTAGAAACTTCCAAATTCCAAAAGTTCACCACCACTTATATATATATCTACCCATCTTCTCTTTAATTTTCAAGGGATGTTATATAATGTTTAAAAAATCCTTGTATTTAACATAAAATCATCTTTATGTTTATAAAAAATTTAAAGGTTTACCACGCTTCTATGACTTGACTCTTGAGATCTGATTATAGTGTAAAAAGGGGAGGAATCAATTAACAATGACTATATATCTTGACAATTTTGAACATTGAAATTCAAATAAATCTTTAAATATAATAAACTTATAGATTGATAATGTTTCATATCCGCATTCATTTTGGATGTTCTTTCAAACTTCAACATAATCAATCTACAAGTTGTGTAATATTTCTATAATTTTTTTTTTCTAAATGTCCAATGTCAAGACTATAAAGATAAATATTAATTGTTGATTGATCTCTCCCCTTCTCAAAATGACACCACAAAAGAAAAACAAGTCTTTGATCTAGCAGCAAAATTTGTACTCTCTGTATGTTAGCCCTAAAATTCGTAACTCAGATGGGAAGTCATTCTAGCTAGCTACGAACAATTAAAGTTGAATAGCTTAAATTCTGTTAGATAGCAACTAAACCAAATTACTATTAAATCACAAATTTATCTCTCTTTCTAAGCTCCTTTTTCATTATCAATTAATATATTTTCTCAGGGTTTGGCATCGATTAATATATTGCACAATTAATTAAATCAGCATATGGCCATGCATATATATAAAGTATACATTCTAAAAAAGTTGAAACAATTAATTGGCAATATTTATTGTGATTTGCTGTAATCATAGAAAAGAGAAAGAGGTAGCAATAGCATGCAGTGAAGTTTAGAAAGAAACACTAGATTTTCTTAGTAGAATTAAGTCATATATATATATATATCATCGTGTCGTGACTGTACAGTAGCCATTTTGGTACATATATATATGTTACAACTTAGAATAAGAGGTAGAGGAGTTATTTAACCAACCTAGCTAGCTAGTTATATAGCTTGGCTCTGCATGTACTCTTGACATGTTGATAAGATTAACTAATTAATTATTAACTTAATTATCAACTACAATTATCTGGGATTTGTCAGCACTATTTTATTTTATTTTATGTAGTGGTTGAGATGATCAGATGAGAGTACGTATTGCTGAAATTAACCCAATAGCTAGCTAGCTTAGCTACATATCAAAAAAAAGAACAAAATTGGCTACTGCTACTGATCAGAAACTGAGATTTGTCAGCAGTCCTAATCAAGCAGAGTATATATATATTAATTAATTTTGTAAACAATGCTTAGGCTGTTAGCTAGGCATGTCTTCTCCTCTTCACTCTTCACTCTTCAGGAGCATAAAAAACTTTAGTACGAATTGAAAGACTCTTATGATAAAATATTAAAAATCACTTACCGGAAATTATATAAAGAATACCATTGCAAAATTTGTGTTCACTATCGGAATATATATGGATAACAAGCTCTGCTAGATCAAATTCAATGAATCATATTAATTTAAAAAAGCCTCTTATAATCTAAATTGGCCAATTTAATTGGTCCCTCAATTATCAATATTATTATATATAAATCATGCTTGATTTTTCACAAAGTCCATAGTTTAAATTCTGTTTATATATTACGTAATTAATTGGCTTGATAAAATAAGAAAAAAAAAAAGATATCAAATTTTGTTCAAAGTCATTTAGATGGTCTCCGTCAAAAAGATTTGGAGAGCCGTACAATATAATTGTTGTCTATTGATTAACGGTTCTCCGAGTTCAACAAACAGAGACTATCCAAATGATTTTAGATAAATTTCAATTACAAAAAAAAACGGCATCCTTTCCGTTGTAAATATAAATTATAAAATGAGCTAGACTATTAAGCAAACGTTAGCATTTCGGTCCGAAATGCTAACGCCTCAAAATTAGTATAATCATGTCCGAAATTATAATTTATGGTGCTCAATGTATTCTTCATATGAAAATATTGGGAAATACAAAAATTTTCTATTTTTGGAGTTTTATAAGTATTTGTTTTGAATTTTAGAAAAGTAATCATAAATATTAATTAAAAATTGATGTTTGTACAAGCTATTTTCAAAAATACAAAACAAATACTTAAAAAATTTTAAAAATGGAAAATTTTTGTATTCCCTAATAGATTCATATGAAGAATTTATTGAGCACCATAAATCGTGACTTCGGATATGATTACACTAATTTTGAGGTGTTAACATTTCAGTCTGAAATGCTAACATTTACATAATAGTCTAACTCTTATAAAATTGTATAATATACGTAGCAATTAAAGCTATATTATAATTCAGATCATCACTGCTAGCGAGCTGTGCCATACGATTGAGCCAAGATATGAATGGCGAACGACGTCCTATATATTTATATTTATTTGGATGCCTTTTCCAACGAACGGACCATCTTCCAATCTAATTTCATCTTGGGGTTCATCAATCCAGAATTTCTCTTCTTTTCTTTTCAAAAGCTGAAACAAAAAATCTCTTTTTTTTTTTTTTTTTGAGGAAAGAAACAAAAGATCTCTGCCACTATTCTCAAAAAAAAAAAAAAAAAAAAGATCTCTGCCACTACTGGCCACTTCTAGCCTAGGCGCACGTACGTGTCCTGTCTTCATTTATATTTATATTAATTTCTCTTCTGTACGCAGCTAGCTAGGTCTGTCCATGTCCATCCATCTCACAGTCACAGTCACTGTGCAAATCAAGTAGTACTTCACAACTTTAATCCGGTAAAAATAAATTTATTTTAATTTTCTATGGCACATCTCCTTTTTTTAGTACGCCATACTTCCTCCGTCTAAATATAAATAAATTTTTAGAGGAAGTCAAAGAAATTAGTGGAGAAATGAAATTACTTTTATACCCTCAATTTTTAATAATTACATAATAATTATTTTAATTAAATAATATAAATAAATTTACTACTTCTAGAAAGGTGCCAGAATTTGAAATCGTTGGGAGAGATTCTAGAACAGTCTCACGAGAAAAGGCTCCAGAATTTAAATCGCTGAGGGAGAGAGATTCATAATACAGATAAAAGAGCAAAGGCGCTATTAAGAATCAAGAAGAACATAGTTGAGAGAAGCAAACACAGCACAAGATTGTTCCTCTGGCAGCACAATATTACAAAAATTTGTTGGAAACAACAGAGAGCTCTAGCACACTAAATCAACAGCTTGCTCCTTCATTGGCAATACTCCTGTAGCTATTCTTCACCTTTAGTTGCCATCAACTCGCACCATGATTGATCTCAATGCTCCACCCGATGACTGGACCTTGGATGATGAGCCGGCGAATCCTATCAGCACAAATGTAATACCAACAGAAATGGAAATCCTATTAGCATAATTGTCATCAGGTAATAAATAATATTGTTATTATTGCTATATTTTTGTTCAAAGGAGAGCATAATTTTAGCTACTGAACCTACCATATGGAGTACGCATGCCATGATGGAGAATGCTCTTGTCACGACTTCCTGATGATAACAGAGATGAGCTCCAAGCAATTGCACCAACTCGCAACCGATGGCTCTCGGTAGTTCGTGTCCTCTTACACCGGGATGCATCCCAAATCTAGTGCAAAAAAATTAAAAATGCAATGGTAAAATGAGAAAGACAGCAAACCTCGATGAATGATGATTTAAACCCAATCATATGAGTCTGCACCTATATTCAATGAAAGTAAAAATAATAGGTTTCAGCTTTTCCTCGTTGAGTTTCAATGCTTAAAGACAGGTATACTTAAAGTGATGTTTATTTACCCACAATTGCTACGAGATGGTTCATTTAGAGGGCTGTTCATTATAAGTAAAGAATATTCTATGGTTGTTTATTTACTTACAATCACTTTCTTTCCATCAGGGACATCAAATTCACGCTTAGGAGAGGGAGACATTCTTGGAGAGTACAATACGAGTGAGTATTCCACGGCATTGGAAGATTCAAGTGATCCAAATTTGCACGCTAACATGAATACTGCCGGGAGTAATAATAAGAAACCCTACAGAGCACTGACTGAAGACCAAAGGCAACAAATACATACTGCTTTGTTGGAGTTGAGTTCTGACGGACGTCTTAAGAGAAACAGTACAGCTATAGTTGCAGAGAAATTGAACGTGAACAAGTCTGCAGTCCAGAGAGTTTGGAGGAGAGTAAAGGAATGTCGTGCACAGGGAATGCCAGTTAATGTTAGTTCAAGGAAGTCAGGGCATTGTGGCCGCAAGAAGATTGAAATTGACTTATCTCGTGTTAAGTCAATTCCCCTGAACCAAAGGAGCACTATACGATCACTCGCGGAAGCTCTAGGTGCGAAGAAAAGCACATTGCATAAGAGGTTCAAAGAAGGGCTACTACGACGACACTCAAGCACATTGAAGCCATATTTGAAGGAGGGCAACAAAAAGGCCAGGATGCAGTTTTGCGTATCTATGTTAGATCCGCATACATTACATCATGCACCTAAGTTCGTGGACATGGAAAATATTGTGCACATAGACGAGAAATGGTTCTACACTACAAAAAGAGCAAGAAAATTTTACATGCTTCCTGAGGAGGCCGACCCTAACAGAACTATTCACAACAAGAATTCTATTGATAAAGTGATGTTTTTGTCTGCCGTTGCAAGACCTAGATATGCTGAAGGAGGTCATTGCATTTTTGATGGCAAGATAGGAGTTTGGCCTTTCATTAGAAATGTACCACAACTTTTTATCTTTCTTATTATCCTGCTTATGTTACTATTGGCTGAACTTACAATTATTTTCATTGGTTGAACAGGTTCCAGCACAAAGGTCGAGTCGTAACCGACCAAGGGGAACTCGAGTCACTAAACCCATGAATGTTGACAGAGATACGATGAGATCCTATTTGATTACTAAAGTGCTGCCTGCTATTAAAGAATTGTGGCCTCCTAATGATGCAAACAAGACCATATGGATTCAACAAGATAATGCTAGGACACATGTGTCGGTGGATGATGAGGAATTTCGTACTGCGGCAGCGCAAATAGGTCTTGATATTCGCCTCATGAACCAGCCTCCGAATTCTCCTGATTTGAATGCTTTGGACCTTGGATTTTTTGCTTCTCTTCAATCCTTAACAGATAAGAAGGTAGCTGGAAATGTAGATGAACTAATACTCAATGTTCAACATGCGTTTCATGATTACGATCCAAGTACTTTGAGCAGAGTGTTCGTAACGTTGCAAGCATGCATGCTAGAGATCATGAAAGTTGGAGGAGGAAATGGATACAAGATCCCTCATATGAACAAAGAGAGGCTTACCCATGCAGGTACTCTTCCACGATCACTTACTTGTGATCGTGAGTTGTATGAAAGTGTCATGGAGACACTGGGTTACCGATGACATGCAGCATGCATTTGCATATATATAGCTTTTGTATTTACATATAGCTTTTGTATAAAAACCTAACTTTTGGATTTACATGTAGTTTATGTATGACAACCTAACTTTTGAATTTACATATAGCCTTTGTATTAAGGAAAGAAGACTAATTCGGATGCTAACTCCAGTTTCGATACTATTTTAATTTAGATCCTAGCTCGGGCCATAAGTCAATTGAGTAATACAAAATTAAGACCAGATTTCAGAATAACACATTTCATCATCGCTTGTTCAAATAACACCAGATTTAAGAATTTTATGAACACGCTCAGTAGCAAATAGCAAAATTTAATTATCTCTATAGTAAGGAGAAAATACAAATCTTACAGCTGCATGTTGGTCTCTAGGGGAAGGAGAGACTTTGCATGTTGGTATCTCTGTCGCTCACAATCAGGTTCCTTCCAGGGAAGGAGAGACTCGGCAAGACCTGCATCCTCATAAACTTCCAGGGCTAGTTGTGCAACTACATGTTGAAGCTCTGTACCGACGACTAGCATGACCAGCTTTTGAAAGTTTTGGGAGAACAAAAAAAATTGAGTCAGACGTGCAATTTAAGTAATTACCATAGAAATGTTAATCAATGGAAATTGCTAAAAGCCAATTAAGTCGACGCTTACTACAACAGGGACGAATGACAACCAAAAGTAGATATTAATGCCTGTAAATAAATTAAAATAAAGTCACTTTGCATATTCTATACAAAAGAGTTGAGAAATAAAATCTTCTTTTTCTGGTATGTACTGTTACCATGAATATTCACAAAGATACATATAATAGCATATGCCCACAGAGGCCAGCTGAAAAAAAAAAATTCATTGTTAGCAAAGACAAAAGAGAATTCAGTAGAATAAAAACTGTTCAGTAATCTAAATTAATATAAAGAGCTCTGGAATTTACCTTATACCAACACTTCCACTGTAATCTTCTTCCATGCTACGTACGATGTACTTGTGGAAGTTGTATGAATGTGGCAACTTATGGTACTAGAAGTAGAAGGCAAATCCCTCAAAATATCCAAGTAAGAACCACATTTTATCAGACTAAATCAGGAATTCAGGATGCACTTTTTTGGGACAAACTATAACTGCTTACAGTAATGAAGCCTAGCCGCAACGCCATGTAGTCCGATCTCGCTATCGAGCCCTTAAATTGGCGTATGAAGCAGAGCTGCATCACAATATTTAGTTTTAATATGTGAAGGACAGGACAGGATTGAAAAACTCTCATGAGTTCTTTTCATACCATCCAGATTAGAATTTTGTTTTTGCTCCAAGGATGAGAAGCATGGTGAAAAACAAAAGTTGATTGCCTCCTTAGCATCCTGCTTCTCTTGGCTATAGTAAAAAATAAAGTAGAAAAGGAGAGAAAAATTCCGTAAATATGCAGTTGCTTCTCCAGATCGTATGCCTTTCTCATTAAACGAATGAAGAACTGATTTAAAAGGTACCTTGCAAATCTTCATTAGAGACTGGGCATGCCTGGTTCTCCCATTTCCTCCAGCTGTATATTTGTGCATAAATTTAAGCACACACCGATATAACAAACGGCAAAAACAAGTAAACGAAACTAAAAATTGCTACAATATCATTTCACTTGTTAATTACCTTAATCATGGACAGTACAACCATAACGAAGCAATATAGAACATGTGTTATCCCAAGAACAAAAAGAAATCTGTGCAACTGCTCAAGCCCTTCCAGGGATACAAACGGCTCATGACCCTATGATCGAACAACACAAATAAAAAAATAATTAAATAAAAAGATTAAAGGATTACAGTACTACTGGTACCACTACTATAGAGTAAATTATGTACCAGATTTTGTTAATAATCTATCTGGTATTAAAGACTAAGTCAATCACTTACCTCGCTACAAGTATGGGTTGAACTCCCAAAAATCGACTTCACAAGTTCGGTCTGATTTACAGGATCGGCGCTTCCCTCAAGCTTCTCAAACTCATCCTCTGAACAGATGTAGAAGCGGCTTGTGAAGACAGACGACAGTACACACATTTCCGAGATCCATATCGACGTCTGGCTCAGAATTAGGAATATCAACCCGAGCAGCATGAGTTCTATTAATTTGACCTCATTGAGGCATTTCATCGAACGCCTTGAAATCAGTTTCGGAATGCAGTAACTTTATTTTTGCACCCTTAGATGCCGCCACCTGACCGGGCTCCTGCGCGACATCCTCGGGCCGGTACGCATCGAACGGCTGTGAGGGGTGCTCAAACTTGACATTCCGATCGATCAAGGCGAAATTGGAGGTGGCGCCGAGCAGGTAGTCGGGCAGGGGCTTGCGGTCGGGGATGGTAACGGCGGGGACCTGGTGGCGGCGCGCGGACTGCAGGTAGTCGGTGTGCTTGAGCTGGTGGTGGCGCAGGAAAGCACACCTGGTGGGGGCGAAGGAAGAAGAGGAACGTGTTGAGGGCGTAGTGGCCGCCGTTCTTGGAGCGGAAGGCGGTGGCGGCGCCGCACGGGAAGGCGTAGTCGGAGCCGAACCGGCACTCGCCGCCCGACTCCGTTATGCGGACCCGCTCGCCGTGGATCGCGAACTCCCGGAGAACTATCAATGGATCCCTTCGAGGGGCACTTTGGGAAAGATACGGCCATCAATTTCGGTCTTCCTCCCTCTCACTCGCTCCTTCTCTCTCTCGCTCTCTCAAAAGAGACAAGTGCAGAAGAACCGAGAGGCAGAGGTGTGGGGAAGAGAGGGGGTGAAGAAAGAGCGAGCGAGCGAGGGAGAAAGTGATCGGAGCGAGTTTCAGGAGGCAACGATGGGAGAAGAAGGCGAGGCGAGCGCCATCGCGGTGTCTTGGGCGATTTTTGCGGAGAAGGGAAATGGCGTGCACGGGGAAAATGGAGGCGGCGGAAACTTCGATATAAGCAGGTAAAATTTATTTAATCGTGGACAAAATTTAAAGGGTACAAGTTCATTTATATTTGGACGGAGGAAGTATATATATATATATACTCTCATGTATGTGTTGTAGAGCGGAATCAGAAAAAAACATTAATTATGTGGTAGTCGTCAATTATACAATATATTATATATGTGAGTTATCTCAACAATAATTACAAGCTAACAATATCATTGTAAATTGTAGAGCCCACGATGTAATGATTATTTTATGCATGCATATTTATGGAATTCAAATCTACATTTCCTAACAAAATATATTTAATTTGCATGAACTAATTAAAATTAATGTACTACGTAATTTTGTATATCATTTGCATTCTTGTAATTGACAACTGCATAGTAAGCTTAAGGTCAAATTTTTTCAGTTGACCTTAAAAAAAGTTATACCCTAAACTTTTTGAATTTTGATTTATGCACTTTACCAACTTCTTTATATTAAAATACAAATGGTACTAATAGTTTCCCTTATATAAATTAGTTTAAGTCCAACATCATAATATAATAATGAAGGCTTCCATTATGTAATTTTGAAAACAAACACTTTCAAATTTCAAAAAATATAATATTTTTGCATCTTACAAGTTTATGATACAAATAATTTGTATATGGTCGGAGATTTTAAATGTAAAAGTACAATTTTAAGTAGTTCATTAAAAGATTTGATGATCTAAACCCCGTACAAACTTTGCTTTAAAATTATTATGTTACTGTTATCAATATACTTTCAACAATACAATGATTCAAAGTATAAATTAAGAGTCATTTCCATTTTGTTATAAAATATAAATCATTATGTACATATTAATTATTACACAATTTTAATAATTACTACCTCCGTCCATGAATAAATGAATTTTTAGGAAAAGTCGAATGAATTAGTGGAAAAATAAAATTATATAATAATTGCTCCAATTAAATAATATAGATAAAAGGGTAATCATAACAATGGAGACCAGAAAATTTGAAAAAGTGAATGTGACGTATGAGTTCTTAACAAATACAATATCCGTCCATGAATAAATGGATTTTTAGGAAAAGTCAAATGAATTAGTGGAAAAATGAAATTACACAATAATTGATCCAATTAAATAATATAGATAAAAGGGTAATCATAATATTGGAAAAACAAGTAAATTAAAACAAGTGAATAGAAAAAAAAATTTAAACAGTAAAATTTATTTAATTATGGACAAGCTCTGGAAGACAGAAAATTAAGTACCAAATTAAAGGACCGGCACGCAGAAATTAACTTATGGACGGAAAATAAAGCTCTCCAAGGATATATATTGGTAAAAAAAATTGGACTAGTACAATCCGTACGTCAATCCGATGAAAATATGCTGCCGTACTAATATTCTCTCTGTTTTTTTTTTTTTTAGAAAACTAATATTCTCTCTGTTTCTTTCACTGTTTTTTTTTGTTCAGAAAAGTAATATCTGAAAATGAGGTACGGGTGGGTTGCTTTTCAAAAGTGATGTACCGGGAAAAAAAAAAAATCGGGTAAACGAGAAACAGAGCATAATTTTCCAATGTTCTAAATAGCGCGCTATAGCGTCGCTATAGCGCGCTATAGCGTTTTTTGGACCCAAAACGCGATGCTATTGGCCAACACTGCGCAAGTTGCGCTATTTCCGCTATAGCGTAAATAGCGTGCGCTATAGCGCATAGCGTGATAGCGCCAAAATAGCGCGCTATGCTACAAAACATATTTTTTCAGAAGATGAGGATAATGAGCCGCCAGTTAAGTCTGATACTGAGCCTACAGATAATGAAGTGTCTGAAGAATCTATAGAATAATATATAGTTTGACTTGAAATTAGAGTAAACCTGATATATATGATATTTTGTATAGAGTTGATAATATGATTAGGGACCTTTTGTGCAGAAAATGACTTAGGATTAATGACTCTTTTGCGCAGGAATCTAGGAAATGACATTATTTGTGCAGAAAATGACACAGCTTGTGACAGTTTAGATCATTTTGTATAGAAAACAATCCTATATCAGATATTTTGAATAGCAACTCGGACTTTGTACTAGTTTAATGCAAAAACATTAGTTTGTTAATTATTTTGTTTTGATTATTTGCTCTACAGAATTCTATAAGAATTCTTAGTAATGTTGAAATTTAATACAAAAATATAATATAATTCATAAAATTAATGGACACGCTACGTACGATAGCTTCCGCTATAGCGGCGATAGCTTTTCCAAAGACCCGCCGCGATGACGCTATAATCGCGATTTAGAACCTTGTAATTTTCAAAACCCAGTGTACCATAAAAACGGATAACAAAAACAGAGAATAATAATAAATTATTATTATTATTTTATTTTATTTTTTTGAAAGAAAGATAATGAATATTGAGAAGATGTGGTAAGCTTGGGTCATGAGAAGAAAGGAATTTGTGATCCCCTGCAGGCACCGGATTTTTATCCGCTGCCATACTTTTGATGGCACGACGTGCCATAGTTTCTAGGACAGTGAGACTCACAAAAAACAGCCTCCTACAATCTACAAAATCTTAGCCATCCACTTTAATATAAACCGTCTAGATTAAAACTATGGCACGTCGTGCCATCACAATTATGGCAGCAGATTCTCACCCTGCAGGCACCTATTATGTATGAAAGAGAAAGGGAGCAAAGGCCTCCAGTTACGGCCCCTTGTATCCTATATGAAAAAAAAATATATGTCTAAGGATTAAAATTGAATTCATATTAATTATTTCATTTAAGTTGGATGAAAAAACTAACGGAGTGATCAAATTTGGATAAATATCTAACTTCAGTGATAAAAAATGGATAAATAAAAGTTTAATGACCAATTATAGATGGAGAGTAAAAAACTTTCAGACTAACGGAGTGATCTCCTTGTATCATTTCATTACACCACACCGCCTCCTTTCAAATTCATTAGAAGTTTTCAAACTAAACCAACAAATTAATTTTCAAATAGTCTGTGTTTGTTCTTTATAATTTTGAAATGCAACGTTATAGTTGAAGCTCTTACCCAATCGGCATCTGCCGTAACCGTTGATTCCAAATCGGAGGGGAGGGGAGGGGAGGGGTGTACTAGCTGTAGCTCCTAGTGAAGTGATATGTATAATGTTGTATATATATTAATGGAGGCCTTAGCTAGTCTCTGAGCCTTGTCTCAAAAAAGTCTCTGAGCCTAATACCATACGTGTCGCCCACTGCCCACTGCCTGTCAACAGAAACCTATTTTTTCCTCAAAAAAAAAAAAAAAAAAAAAACCTATTTATCCATATTAATTTCATACAGTTAAGGGCAGGCAGGCATATTAATTCCATACATAATTCATATTGCAATGCATTATTAGTTACCTATCATTACTAGAGCTGTAACTCGGGAAATATGATAACAAATAAATAATAAAGCTTATAAATTAAAAATATCTATTTTAAAAAAAAAATTGAACATAATTTTAAAATTTTTTATGTGAATAATAATAATAATATGATGATGATGATGTAATTTATAAAAAATTGACATTTGATAGCTCTTTAAAGATCCACTAAATTATAACCGTTGAAAAGTGCACAAAATTTTGATAAGTCATTAAACGATGTTCAAATTGATTGAAATTTGAAATATTATCAATCTATAAGTTAATTAATACATCCATGACTAATTTTTCATTTTTAAGATTTTTATGATTTTTTATAAATTTTTGAAAAGTGGTATTGTCAAGATTGTCAAATTTACTATTGTCAATGGATCTCTCCTCTTTAAATTATAGTTTGGAACAAAAATTTTAAATAATTAAATAGAAACAATAAACTATTTATAGTAACCAAGTAAAATTAAGAAGTTACTGCATGAAAATAGTAATAATTTGGTTTCTTTTTGTAGAGCTAGACTATTACACTAACTTATCATTTCGGTCCAAATTTTATGTTATCGTGTCCGAAATCATGACTTATGGTGGTGCTCAATAAATTCTTTATTTGAAAATACTGAAGAATACAATAATTTTTCATTTTTAGAGTTTTCTAAGTATTTGTTTTACATTTTTAAAAATAGCATGTACAAACATCAATATTTTATTAATATTTATGAGCTCTTTTCTTAAATTCAAAACAAATACTTACAAAATTTTAAAAAGAAAAACTTTTGTTGTATTCCCAATATTTTCATATAAAGAATTTATTGAGCACCATAAATCGTAATTTCGAACACGATAACATAAAATTTAGGATCGAAATGTTAATGTTAGTATAATAGTCTAACTCGTTTTTGTAATACTATCTCTAGCCAGTATAAGTGATGGACAAAATAAACCGTGACGAACGAATATATGACATTTTATTAATCAAGTAAATGGGACCCGTGCGTTGCAACGGGCATTATACTAGTCTTATTAAAAGGGGAGAGAACACATATAACTATTGGATCAAAGTAGATGAAGAGATTTAAACAAAATCAATAGTTAATAATATTGATGATGTAGCATAGTTGAGGTGGTTGTAGATTTATTATAGAGAATCATCGTTTTGACAGGGACCAACACAGACGCGGTCCATGCACCAGTAGGGTCCCAATGTCCCCAAAGAAAGACTGCGGTGTTCTAGAACTGCTGCAGATAGGCAATTTCCACTCAAAGTTCAAACGAACTGCTTTTACGGTTTTACCGGCAACAGCCGGTGAAAAGCCGCGCTCCTTTTCAAAATCTGGGAATTCTGTACGAACCGGAGACCGGCTGAGCCGGTAAACGGACAAGGACGTAAGTAAAGTAAGGCCTCTTTTTTAGTGCTGACACGTAGCCAGTAAGAAACCGTCGTCCGTCGGCCGTCGCGACGAAACGGAAAAGATCCCCTTAACGGCGCCGTTACGGACTGGCAATCGCCGTTATGGACGTGAGATCCGATCCGGACCGTCCGTTTGGGATCTGATCCGACTGCCCTCCCTGTTTTTTACCCCCTTCGCCTTGGATTCGGGCCTTACCTTACGAAAGGGAAGGGAAAAGGGAAGGGCGAGAAAGAGAGAGAGAGAGAGAGAGAGAGGAGAAAGTGGCATTCTATTGAGAAAAGCCATCTTTACTTCCCTTCCCTTAATTAATTATCCCTTCTCTTCTTCATAGAGAAAAATTGAAGCAAGAGATCAGAAACCAATCAAGGAAGCAGTGAATTGACGAGCAACTCAAGTTGAGATCGATGGGGAGGTACATTAGGAAGTGCAAGGCCAGTGCAGCCGTCGGAGAAATGACGACGGTCATGGAGGTCACGCAGGTCGTCGGCGTCAGGACGAGGTCGCGGGCAATCAAGGCAGCAGCCTCCGTGCCAAAGACCGCCTTCAAGGATCAGGCCGAGGTCGAGCTGGAGGCGTACCTCGAGCTCAGGAGTCGGAGGCTCTTCATGGCGCCCCGGATCGCCCGAACCGCCGTGAATTCCGGTGCTAGACGGTGCAGTATGTCCAAATTGGAAGGTTCCGGTGTCGTGCCGTCGCGCTGCTCCAGCTCGAGCTCTGTTAATGGTGCGAAGGTTGAGGAAGATGCTGCGGAGTGCTCGTATCTCCGATCTGGAGATGCAGAGGTGAGTAGAGTGTAGAATTGGAGTGCAATTCGACAGAATTATGGTTAATTCATGTGAATTTCGAGTTATTTTTTTCAGATTTTATTTACTCTCATTTTTTTTTTTTTTTGTCTCAATTTTAGGTTGCTTGTGATCAGGAGAGCTTGGTGGGGAATTCTGAGTGCAATACACAAAGGTAATTAAGATTTTCTTCTAATTTATAACCTTGTATAATTCCATTAATTTTTTCAGGTAATTGCATGCGTTCAGTTTGTTTGAATTTTGAATAACTGAGCTTAATTAATTTAAAAGTGAAATTGTGTGAATTCAGGAGAGAATTGACTCCCTCAAGCGAATACAAAGGCGAGGTGAGCGATCCGGAGTCCGAAACCAGCGAGAAATCGAGGTGCAGATCTCTTGTAGATAATAAAATGCCGTCTCAAAGCGAGATGGACGAATTCTTTGCAGTCGCAGAGAAAGCGGTGCGGGATCGGTTCGCTTCAAAGTAAGCTAGCTAGCTCAAACTCAATACTAATTCAATTAATTTTTTTAAAGAATTCAGAATTCAAACCCTAAATTAATTAAACGTTGCTCAAAATTCTCATACTTGAAGTACATCACTTAATTTATCAAAATTGACCTAAATTTTTGTGCTAATTAGATAATTCTTCAAGTTGTGAACTTTTAAGGGATTACTTGTGTTCAGGTATAATTTCGATGTAGAGAAGGAGGTGGCACTGGAGGGCCGCTACGACTGGGTTAAGTTGAAGTAATAAGTAAGTAAATGTTAGAGATGGGGAATTAATTAATTAATTAATGTAAGGAAAAGGAAATTAATTAAATAGGATGCTGGAATTTAAATACAGTGGGGGAATTAATTAATGAATTAAGATAGAATTAATGATTCGTTTTTAATATACATTTTTAGTTTACTGTTTTGTGTATTGTTATATGTATAATTTGGATGTGATGTAATAGTGGTTTGTTTGTGTTATGGGGCCGAGTAGTAGGAGGGAATTAATGAATGTACAGCAGGTAGGGCTGTAAGTTTAGTTAAACCACCGCCTTTCCTTTTCTTCTCTGCACTGCTCTCACTCTCCTCAGTTCTCAGTATTCCTTCCATTCATTCAGTCTTAATAATGTGTGTTCTGTCTGCTGCTGTGTTCCTGTACTGCTGCGACATACGGACCGTCTCAGTCTCAGTGTAGTTTTTTTTTTTTTTTTTTTTTTTTTTTTGAAATAAGTCTCAGTGTAGTTCTGTTCCGTTCAGAAAATCAAGTTGCGTAAAGGTGGCGGAGACGCCGAAGATAAGAAAAGCAGGCAGTGCACTGTGCACTGGCTCAGTCATGATATATAAATAAATATAGTCTCCAGTCGAGTTCCATGCAAACAGGGTTTCCCTTTCTAGCCAAGCGAAGATGCCGTTGCAATAATTCCAAGTTGATAGTGGGGAACGGGTTACGGGATCTCCGATCCCGTCCCATCCCAGAAAAAGAAGCATCTTGGTGGCAGGGCAGCGGAGACATCCTCCTGTTGGTTGGACTGGAGAGGTTGATATAGGGTGGGTGTATATAGGTGGCGTGCCGTGGAAAGAGGGTAGGCTGCACGTGGCGTAGGAGTAGGAGATGAGCTTCCTTCCAATCAAATGCATCTCATCCCTTTTTCACTATTCAGTCTATTCTCTTCTCTCCCTCTCTCGTCTCGGTTGCACAAAGAAATTATGTATTGTATTCAGTGTATAATTAATTAATTAATATTTAATAATGCCAATATGCCATCCATCGATCTGGTGCACATGGCCTGGCCAGGCCTGCCAACAACAAAGCGCAAGCGCTCATATGACTCATGAGAGAGAGTGAGAGTGAATTGAAAGAGTTAATTTCTTTCTTTTGGGGCTTGGAGAAACGGAAGGAAGGAATGTTGCTATTATTGGGATCTGAGAGTAGAGCAGACTACTTAATTATAACAACCGAGGCCTAGCAAAGTTAATTAAATTAATTAATAATGTCAAGGGTAGTAGACTAGTACTAGTACTAGTAGTGGGGTTTGATTTCTTACTGTCAGACTAGACTACTGTGAGTCTAAGTGCAATTTGGAGTTAATTACTGCTTATATATGTTTTTTACTCTGTAAATTAATTAATTTTAATCAATCAATTAATTAATACAGTACTACGTTTGGAAGTTAGTTGCCAGCTGAATGAAGTGGGAGAAATTAAGATGAAAATAAATTACCAATTAGTTTGTTTAACAAATTAAAGAGGCCGGGATTATATAATTAACTAAACTTAAAGCATGCAAGATTAATAGAGCTAGCTAGCTGGAATCAGATCCGGGGTACATGGTGGCCTGGGTGATGAGTGGTAATGTGGTATGTATATATATATATATATCAAATTAATTAACTAAGGGGCTATGAATTATCACTGAAAGTAATTAAGGAGGCTTAGCTAGGAAGGGTAGATGCAGGGACTAACGTCTAACGTGGGTTAATGAGAGCGACATGGAGTGTATATATACATCAAATTAATTAAATATTTTAGAGGCAGTTTTAATTTAATTTAATTTAATTTAATTTAATTGTGCATGGTTTTGTGAATTTAATTCTGGGCTCTCCAGCTCTCCTCTCCTCTCCGATCTTGCAAACATAAATATCTCTATTCTCTAGTGTAGTGTAGTGTATTTGTAGTGTAGTGTAGTGTGGCCCTCAATTCTCTAGTGTTGTGTAGTGTAGTGAGATCTCTTCTAAATAATGATTAATTTTGCATAAATTAATACTATGTCTGCTAGCTGTTTTTGGCTACACTTTCATTTACTGCACTAAACGTGTATTTTCTTTAATTTGGACACCAAGAAAACAGTAATTAATTTAAGTAATTAGCTAGGTGACTACTTTTGTACTCCATACTTGCACAAGAGTACGTTATATAGCAGTGCTACTGCTGCATGCATGTCCCCTTTAATTAGCACAAACTAATTGACAGATTAGTAATTTAATTTGCTATATATATATATATACTGCATGTGTAGTAAATAAATAAGGACGAAAATTAAGATGATCCAAGTTTTATATTGGCATGCATGCTCATTGTCATGTGTACTGTTGTAGTACGTACTATACGTGTCGTCAATAATCTGGAACAACAGTTTAACTGTCTTCTATATATATATATATATATATCCCTGAATATATATATAATATATAATTGTAACATCTTCTTTTCTTTTCTTTACTGTTGTGCTGTTCCTCGCTTCAATTTCACTAGCGTTTCGGTTGCGAGTACTAGAAATCGAATCCAAGAGAAATTATATATGGCCCTCATTTTCCAAGAATAATGGAAAAATTAATTTTGTCCCTACAAGCAAAATAAATGCATGGTGTCTCACTTCACTCTAATTTCAATTTTGAAAGGCCCCATATATAATTAATTATAAAGAGCGCGCAAGAACTTGATGGTAAATTGGAATGTCTACTTCCTTGCTCCATCATGGCATAGGTATAATCTATATACCCCTGGCCTCCGTTTGGGAGGAGGATAAAAGAATGAGATAGAGAAGATAAACTCTATGCATGGGCCCTTATCACCAGTGGGACTGGTGATAAGGAATTTATCTCCTATCTCTTCTTTTATCTCCGAGTTATCCCGGAAACAAACAGACCCCTGGGGGAGGAAAATAGAGCCACCACATTGATTTGAGTTGAGAGCCGTACAGTTAATTTGTGATTCGACGGTTCAAACAACTTTCAGGCATTTCTATTTTTGTTTCAAATGGAGACATCATTGAGCGTACTTCATAAAAAATTTCATAATTAGCCTCACTAATAAATTATTTCTCTTAATGGTTGAACAATTATCTTTTTTCACAAATGACCTTGACTATGGAATAATATTATTAATTTCTCCTTCTTTTATCTGGAGTCCTAAATTGTATGACCTAAAAATCATTTAACAATCTATACTCATGTATTAAAATAATAGGATTAATATTTGTAAGTGATTTATTTGTAAATGGGCTAAAAAATTGTAATCAACTCTTACATTGTTTTGGTACCAGTCTTTTTTTTTTTTTTAGAAGAAAGTGGAATAACTCCACCTGTTTCATTGAAACAGAGTTACCAATATTACATCCTAATTAAATGATCTATATTTTCATGATACTAAATATCTAGTATCAATAGAAAATATCAGACCACAATATTCTAAATAGAAGAAAGTAATTAAAACTTACCTAACATAGGCTACTCCTATTACAAATAATAACCACGAAGAACAGCTAACATAATAGACCACTAACAGTAAAGAGATAAAGCACTATGCAACATCACAAAAAGCAATTAATAAATCCTATAGATGACCAAAACAAGATAATCTTATCCCTCTCTCCTCCACTGAAGTGAAAAAACTCCATATCTAGAGCCTTGGTACCAATCTTTTATCATGATGTTTTTTATAAAATCAGTTAGGGATCATGTTCTTAACATTTTCATTAGTTTGATGAAAAATATGACTAGATTAAGTGTGAAAATTAATTATATATTTCAATTTGGAGTGTACAATGGATAGCTCTAAGATCAGGAGAGAAGAAAGTGTGGGTGAGGAAAAAGAGGGAAGCGTTGCGAGGATCCCGAGGAGAATAACATTAATTAATTCCACACGAGAGAAAGTAACCATGCACCTTGTTAATTAATCACAATCAAGTAACACCGTAATTAATCTGGCATTAATTTGCAACTAAATCCAAAGCAGATCAACTAAACCAGATCGATACATGTCTAGATAAGATTCCTTCGAGGGCCAAATTCAAACCTTTCTTTATTGCTAAAGTTTAGTTCCCTCTTCCTAGCTCGCTGCATGTGATTCGGTTGTATTTTGCCTCCTTAATTAGCCTTATGGGTTTTGGATAAGCCTAATCAATTTGCCTATAAACACAATATATATTTGTACTACACCAATGACACCAATGATGAAGCTAAAGTGTTTATGATGATTTGCTACTTGGTCAATTTGTTTATAATTACCTCTGGCATATATGGCCTCCTTTTACCATGTGATTTCCAACTAAAAGATCAGATATATGAGAATCATTTAGGAATAATTATGGTAGATGCTATTCCCATTCGCATGTGATGGAGTTGTTGTGCTCTTACGCTTATATATAGGTAGTAGGTGATTTGCTTAATTAACCTTGTACTGCCGTCAGATCGAAAATATATGCTCAAGATCATTTTTTTAAGATAATTATATTTGGTCTGATGAACATTCTGATTTTTAAAATACTATTATTGAAGAATTTTTTTTTTTATCAATTGGTAATTAAACATATGCGTGCAAAATTGATTATATATATGGTGATACAGCATACATATATATAACTGATCGATCCAATTGCAATATAGATTCGAAAATGTCAACTGCCCAAGTTAACATGAAGAAATAGATGGTCCAGATCGATTAAAATTACGATTACACAATGATAATCATGCAAACGCGAAGGAGGTGAGAATTAATTATGATATCCGTTGTTTAAGGTTTAACTATAGCATCGAGGCTTGCATTGCTTCGGCAACATTTTGTTTGTTACGTTGTATATTCATGTTTTATTTGTTACGTTGTATATTCAATGGTTACTACGTTCAACACTAGAAAAATATTAATATATAAGATAGATAAAAATATTGTGTGTAATTTTTTTCTTATAATTATATGTAATTTTAAATATCTTTTTTATTATATATAAATAAGTTGACATATCTTTGTTAACGGTTACAATATTTAATGTAAATATTTCCAACTGGCGTATATGCATGCTTAGCGAAGACATATATTTTTTTTTAAGGTGTGCAACATTTGAGATGCATAGTGTGTCAAAGAAGTTATATGATAAAGGAACCAGTGTGCAATAAAAATTTTGGTGTGGACGCCGAAATGGGATCTTCAACGTGAATCTCCTTGGTGTAAAGTTAGTTTTTACACATGTAAGGTTTAATTATGTAAATTTGAAGATATCTACTTCTCAAATACTCGTACTTACTATTGATTATGTCAAGATTAACATTCATTTAAATAAGAATTTAACTAACTGACAGATCACGATAGGACTGGAAAATTAAGTAAACTATGAAATTTAGTTTTTTTTTTTTTTTTTTTTTGTTATATGTGTTAGTGTGTTAGCTTGTTAAATTTTTTGTATAAGATGAAAGTAGTAGCATTAAAATAATTAGTTGCTTAAGAAAGCTTTCAAGTTTTGACAACCTTGACTATTAAATGATCATTATTTTCTTCGATTGTAAGAATCATGCAAATATAACATAAACAATACTCATAACTAATAGTCTTTCATTTATAGAAAATATTAAAGAAAAACTAGAGGAATAGAAAGCGCTCGTCAACTATTTGAGACTGTGTATACAACTCGATACGATAATGTTTTTCAACAAATTTAGTTTAAATTTTGATTTTGAGTTCTGTTTATTTGATTTTAGTTTATTATTTATATAAAACCTTAAATGTATTTAACAATTTGTAAAATATATTTTTCGATTTTTTAGAAATGAAAATTCATCAAGTCACTTAATTAATATTTCATTAAAAAGATTTTTGAATTTATATTAACAAAAAAATAAGAAAACCAAAAAAAAAAAAAAAAAACACGGCTGTTTTATGCGGCTGATGAAAACAAATTTTGTTTTTATATATATATTTTTTAAGATGAAAGATTCGCTGACGAACGGAAAATGATGAAATCCATTGATCGCATGAATGTGTATAGGCTTTTAATACCCTAAATATGCAGTCGATCGCAAGCGTACGATCTCTTGCAGTACAGTCGGGGTCGAATCCACAGGGACGGAAATTAAATCTAAACTAAACCCTATATGCAATTCTAAGTCCTAAAAGAAGTATTTTTGGCATAGAAGTGAGGGGGGGGGGGGGGGAGATCAAAGATTGATGTCCTAAACAGTAAAAGATGCTAAACAGTAAATAACAGTAAGTAAAGACTTAAAACAGATGCTAAACAGGCATTCCCAGGGTTTTCAGAATCAGTTTGCTGTCTGGATCAACTGCTTGCGGTCCACAGGATGTCTCTTGTGGGTCGTAAGGGGTAATGGTCAGAGGATAACTGATGCTTTCAGGCCGCAAGACGTCTCCTGCGTCACAAGTAATGCTTCACCTCTGTTTTACAACTGTCTGCAGAGGCTTGCGGGGTCGCAAGTTTTGCTTGCGGTTTGCAAGTAACTGACAGACAGCAGTTATGTTCTGGTTTCGGTGTTTTGACTCAAGTTATCAATTTCTAATCAAACCAGAGATGTTATAAGGCCCTCAGTTGTCACGTTTTGGTACTTTTAACACTTTTTGTTCAATAGAAATTTATAGGATTATCTCTAAACCTATATTCAATTCACTTTTGTTCTAGGATTCGATCTAACTTTCGTCAAACCGCAATTTCTCCTCTAGGATACTCTAGGACAGAAAACTATCAACCAAATTAGTGTAAATAACAGTTCTTGGTCAGATGATATAATTAACCACACCTGATTTGGCCTAATCAGCGGGTTTACCATACAAACAAGCAATGACTACAAGCACAATTTCATGAAAAGCTAAGTAAATTGAAAACAACGTAAGTCTAAACAAGCATATAATCAATCCATACAAACAAACATCATCCTAAACCCTAAGAACTAGTAAACTACTCAAACATAGACAAATAAAACAAAGAAAACAAGTAAAAGAAAGAGTTTATCATGATTAAACCGAATAACGCCTAGAATCTCGCTTGATCTCCACCTTGGAAGGAAGAATTCTCTCAAATCTCCTTCAAGAATTGTTAAACAAGCTAGTAACCGCTCCTCTCTATCTCTGGACAACGCTCTCTCTAATTCTTGACTCTATGATCTGATACAATTTCAGACCTTGAATAGGTCTGCTTTTATAGGCTAGAGAGAGCAAAAAAATAGGCATATTTTTACGGGTCTTGCGGCCCGCAAAGTCGGTCTTAAGGGTCGCAAGTGCCTGAAATAGTTCTGGTGGTTGCTTGAAATAACACTTGGCGGTTGTGAGCAGGCAAGAAATAGAATTAGCAGTTTCGTCGTGCTTGCGGCCCGCAAGGCTTGTGCTTCAGCGCCTATTTTTGCTCCATGTTCCAAATCTTGTCCAAATAGCTCCAAAAGCTCCATTTTCCTGAAAATTGGACCAAAGCAAAGAAGTAACCAGATTCTAGACATTCTACTACCTAAATGCACTTGTACTTAGGAATTTTTGGTCAAAATAAAGGTGCAAGTCTGGTAAAAATGCAGATATAAATGCAGTGCATCATCCATGTACGATTTTTCCATGCTACCATCCGTATAACAAACGTAAAATCAACTAATTTTTGACTTCCTCACGCAAAACGTTCACAGAAAATCCTGAAAAATAGTTTCTAAAGCTCATCTCGTGCACGAAACATCGAATTGGGTTACAAAGATAAACAATCTACACCTGGCCCATAATTTTATAGCAAGGCACACGATACAGAAGATCGGATAAAACCCGAAAATTGAGAGTTAATATTCGTGCAAATTTCCAAAAAAAACAGAAAGAGGAGTTCCAGAACAAAGTGTAGGGGGAATTGGTGGGTCATGGACCAATTATACGTCCTTTGATATATAAAAATGGTGATTTCTTTTTTTGGGTATTGTTGCAATTAAATTTGTAAGGTGATATAGTGTTGACTATTTGAGGAATAAAGGCACTAAATGAAAATTCGTGCTAAACTTTTATATATATATACACACTAACAAATATATATGGATCTGATTTTAATATATATGGTACGTGCTGATAGGAACTTGTAAGGCTTTTGTGAATTTTATGTGAATATGGCAAACCCTTTCTGTTTATCTAGAAGAAGTATCTCATTCATTATTCAAATGAATGAACTATAGAAACTGAAGAAAATAATATCTGAGTAATGATTTGCTATTTGTGAGCAAACATGGAACCATGGCTGGTGGTTGCATTTATTAGATATATAATGCAGACGCTTCAAGTAAAATTGGGCCGAAATTAAATAAATAGGCCTTGAATAGTTTCTCTTGGGTTGAATGGGCCACTTAATTTCTCAAATTTCTCATTACTGATCTTAATTTGTTTCATTGTCCGTCTTAACAAGCTAACATATATCCTTACTAATAATAAAAGCATATTGGAAAAAATAACATGAAAGGGCTATCCTCACATCTGAGCCGTTAATCATTTTCTTCGATAGATCAGAACTGTTGATATACGTTAATGCCCATTGACGTTCTCAGCCCATTAAAATTAAGACCCATATAAATTATCTCAAATTAAGACACATTACATATTATCTTAAAAGTTTATTATAAGAAATAATAATTTCAGCCCAAAGCAAGAAGTGGGCTTTTTACTAATATAGTTATATACTACCTTTTTGACTTTTCATACGCATCTAATTATCTAAATAACAATATAATATTTATTATTATTTTTTTCTATTTACATTCATATGATCAAGCCTACGGTATGACCTGAAAAAGGAAATTAAAAATTGGGCCCTTAATGTAATTAAGATCGATGTTAAATTAAGTTTGTATTATTGGAAGGTTTCTATAGCTATATATTTATCTGTTCTGGTCACTTCTAAGGTAATTGCCATTAGAGAGAGACTTGAATGTTCATTTGAGTTTTTCAATGGTAACTTGAAATAGTGGGGAACCCAAACTAGCTCGTACTAACGTACTAGAAAGTAGAAACTAGAAACGGAGGAACTTAGACGTCACGTAATATTATTTCTAGATAAATATCTAGTTTATTAATGTCCGAAAGCAACTTGCAATTATTTTCTTCTACTTCCAGAATAATTTTTGGAAGGAAGGCATATACATATAGTATTGCAATCATTACGAAAGCAAAATATAATTTTAACAATTATTATTTTGTAAACGTTTTAAGTTTTTTATTTAATTTTTTTACAGATCTAATAACCAGATAGAGAAAAGAGAAAAGCGACAGATATTCACTTAATTATATATATCCCAAACACAAATTAAAATTGAGGGACCAACGCAAACACACACTTATATATCTTTGTTGGATAAAGTAAAGAATTACAATTACACCTAGCTTAGCTAGAAGTAGAAGGTCAATTTGTCAGAGGCCCACTGTCTAAATTTATTAACTTTTTGAGTTTGAGATAATAACGCCAAACAAGGTACAAGGGCGGGGACTGGGGTGGGGTTTGTAAAAGATTGTCACTTGGTACTCGTAGCACGAATGATGGAGAGGAGAATCCAACTAAAAATTAAGTAAAGTAAAAACCATGGACATGCTGTAATTTTCATCAGAATATATGCATGACATCCTTTTGTTTTCTTTCTCGTTTCTCAATTTTATTTTCTTGTCATTTTTATTTATTTATTCTGTTGATACTTTGGGGCTTATATATGTTTATGTTATGCATGTGAGGTCCTCTTTAATTTGCTTCCCTTTTCCTTTTCGTGTAATTAATTAATTAAACTGACAGCAGTACGTTGATGTAATTAAATTGTTGCAAAGTCATTTTGGCATGTTGAAATAATAAAAAAACTTATGAGGGAGGGCAGATGCCCAATTTGTACATTAGATTTAAAAAATAACATTTATTTATATATTTAGATAAGTTTGAAGAGAAGTCAAACTTAATCCATCAAGTCAGCTTGCAGCTTGTTCTTTCCAACTTTAATAATTTATCCATTTGACATATGTTAATTAATATATAAATCCGCTTTATCTGACTTAGGCAAATTTGTTTATGAAATTAATTAATAAGTTTGAATTAGTTTATGAAATTAATTAATAAAAAGCCCCAATATATATAATGATATCCTTGAAATTAATCCTAGCTACTTTATTTATAATATGGGTGGGGAGGTTGGGTTGCTTTGCATGGTGAGGTACTGAGGTGAGAGGATGGAGCAGGCACTAGCTAGGAAAATAACATTAATTAAAAATTAAGAAAAGGAATTAGGCTTGGTTTGAAATTGAAGCTGATCATTTGAGAAGTGCGCATGTACCATTGGGCATTGGGCATTGGCACTGCTAAGTCACGCAATCCGCCATTGAGTCTTATCTGCTGCGTCACTCGTAATCGTATGATATATCGTGGTGGGCAGGCTAGGGCCTAGGGTGTATGTTGCAACTTGCAAGTGATGAACGCATCAATTTAATGTAGGCCATATTCTATAGCTTCATTGACATTCTTGATTGTATATATCTTCCTCCTCTATCATGGTTAATTTTCAAACTTAATTAATTTGAGACTGTCATTTCAACAAAATTAATAAGCAAATTACATTGAACCTCGATCTATGTATATAGGCCGCTCTGGTAACGGCAATTTAAGTACACAATAATGCTCCCTCGATTATGTATCTAGCAATGTGCATGTAAACTTCATTATTTTGACTTTAATTTGTTCATTAATTTGAGATCTAATAATTTCCACACAATACGAGGTGTTCTTTTTTATGTTTTTAATGAACTCAACATAGACTAGCAATTAATGTTTAATTATCTTGTAATATATATATATATGTAACATAACAAAGTCACAATTAACATAATGATGCATAATATAATACAAATTGCTCATTTTAATACTCTTCCAGAACAAATGCTACATATATATAATAATGTACTAATTATTATTCGGAAAATTTGAGTTTTATATCAACAATATGCAATACAAAATCTAATATTTTCCCTAACTTATGGCGTGTTTAGTGAGACCCACTTCCTACAGGTTCACGTTGGTATTTTGGCCCATTGGGAAAATTTCCAAGTTTGGTGTTTGGCAGACTCTTGTACCCATTCCAAGTTCCATTTTCGTTCTCAGTCCAACGACAAAAAATCACCTATTCCATTCGGCCATTCCTAAGGGAAAAATAAAATCATCTCCAACTTAATTTATTTTTCTCATCGCTTACTCGAAGGGAGAATACCCCTTTGATATATCCAACCTTTTTTGATGTCATATATAACTAACATATCTAACTAAGACATTAGCTATAATGTTGTTACAAATTGGATATAAATTATTTTAATTTTAGTACTATATAAAAGTTGGATACTACTTAATTATTTGTTTCGCATATGTTTCGTTTATATTGATTCATTTTTATATATGCAATTATGATTAAAAATAAAAAAAATAACAAAAGTATTACTGAACTTACAGAATGATCATTATCAATTATTCATTTAAGCATTGTGAAATAATCATTTTTCTATGTCAAATTAAAATTAATTAAAATGATAAATTAATTTGCTTTCTATAAATAATAAAAAGTTTCTTACCCATTCCTCTTTGTGCATTTCTATTCTCATTTCCATCTCAATATTTGCCAATTCCAAGAATTCCCATCTCGCACAATCCCGCAACCACCGAACACGTCCTTATTATTGGGTACAGGCGAATAGCGTGTTGTGATAATTTGAATTGCCAATATTGATAGTCTTAGTTTATTGTCAAAATCTCTATTTTAATATTATTTGTATATTTTTGGTCCAAATTTTGAAAGTAAGATGTTAGTCCACCTTAGCTGATCTATTTGTTTCCTGGAGCAGGCCAGGCCAGACATATAGTGATATATAGTCTCTTGTTCGTAGTTATCCCATCCCAATATGCAATATCCCATCCCCGGTTCACGCTACAGTAGACCGCTCTTTGGTACTCTACTACTCACCAGACCAGACCAGACGAGACGTAACTAACACCTCCAGATCCAGAACACACAATTCATCCAAAACACAACACAGAAAACTCCAATCCCCATTTCTTATTTTCTTTCTCCGTCCGTGCAATTTCGTTTCTTTACTTGTCCATCCGAATCCCCTTCTTCCAATTTAATTAAATTCTAATTCCCAATTCTACTGCTTGTACTGCTAGCTAAGCTAAGCTAAGCTGAGCTGACTACCGATCATCGATGTGGGGGGGTGGGGAGAAGAGCTTGTACTGGGCCCGCACCACGGAGGAGAGCGGCGCCGGGAGTAAGGGCATAGTAGTCGTCTTCGCCTGGATGTGGAGCGACCACACCCAGCTCCGCCCCTTTGTCGACCTCTACTCCTCCCTCGGATGGCGCTGCCTCATCTGCCACGCCGATGCCCTCGCGATGTAAGTCCATACCACAAGTCCTACACCAGCACCAATATGATTCCTATTAGGTTTTTTTACCATCTGTTTATCGGAGTGTGCAATTCTTTAATTTTGTTATCAATTGCTTGTTTTCTTACTCTTCTTTCACATCAATTGGGCAGATTTTTTCCTGAGAAAGGCACCACTTTAGCATTCCAGGTTCTTAATGAGCTACTCAAGGTCTGTTTCTGTTTTACAGACAAGTTCTATTTGAGCTGGAGCTTTTTCTTCATTAATATCCTGTCCCGATCGTACGCGTAACACTTGATGAAAAGAATGTCAACTATATGCAAACTGTTTCAGAAAAAATTGCTAGCAACCACAAGTATGGTAGGAGTTCAATTATTGGATGGTTCTTGGTATATGCCATGTGGATTGTTGATCATTGCTAGGTTGCAATTACTTGTCATTCTTTTTGCTAAAAGGGAAGTTTCTCGGATGACCAATTATCATGTAAGAAGTGATACATATAAGGCATATCCAACTTACTAGGTTAAAAAAATGCTTGTTGAACAGTTTCCCTCTTCATCCAACCTGTGATATATTAGCTAGTTGATTCCCTTAGGTAAAGGTAATTGGATTTCAGCTTTCTTGTTATATATGGTTTACCAGCCAGTTACCTTTTCCACAGCCAGGCACCGACTTGGAAAACAGAAATATGCCAGCCAGCTAGACATATACTGGACCAGGCAGCGATTTGTTATAAATTTTGTGATCATTACACAAAATTTATTTCTCCTTTTTTTTTTCTGGCTGACCTCGTGATGATAGAAAGAATGACAATGTTGTATCCCAGTGCCATTAATAGAGAAACACCCAAGTTAATCTGACTAGCTCTTGCAACATACAGCAAGCAGTAATGACTATACATGTTTAGTGGGCATATACCTGATAGTCTACACACGCGATTTACTCATTAGTGTGTTCAAATGAGCATACCAATCTAATCTATCTGTCTTTACTAAATTTCTAGGAATTAAAATCTGAAGCATCTCCTGTAATATTTGCTACCTTCTCCGGTTGGTCAGCAGGGGGATTGTGCAAGGTTATTCAGGTTGTGTAATAGATAACCTTCTAAACTGTATAAATATACCAATTCTATAATTGCAGCTTCTGAAACTCACCAATATTTGTTTATGTGTAGTTACTGGACGCAAAATGGGAAGGAGAAGCTTCGATGGTATGCTATATTATTAGCTTCTAAACTTCTTGTGTTTTATATTTGCTTTGGACTGACAAACATGGTCTTTGCAAAGCTTCTACTTCAGGCACTAAAGAGTAAACTCAAAGAAAGAAAAAACTTAATTGCGATAATTTATTCATGAAAGTATTCTTCATAATCTTATTGCCAGGATGAGTATCAGATTATAAGGGACTGTGTATGTGGGCACATATATGATTCCAGTCCAGTGGGTTTTATAAAGGAAGGCGAGACACCAGACTCAAGTGCGAATATGCGCCAACCAGGATTATTTTCTTGGATGACGAAGGCAGTTGCATCTAGCTTTGACAGTCTCTTTCCTAGTAGCCTTCAGGCACAGTGCAATGAATATTGGCAGACTCTGTACTCATCAGTGGTAAATATTTTCCTCCTCCTATTTTTTTCATCGTTTTGGTATCTTTATTTTTTGTAGGCCCTTCAGCTGTGTTGTTCCCAGCATTTCGGTCAGGCTTTTTAGAAAAATAAAAACACAAGGTGTAGGGACATATATATGGTATTATGAAAGTGACCTGAAATATATACGATATAATCATGCCCTTAGCTGCTGATTAAATTGAAAATGTGCCTTCATCACACTTTTTCTGTATTTTTGAACTGAAAAACTGTTCTTCTTTTTGTGTGTTGGCAGTGGGCGCCCGCTGCGGGGGGGGGGGGGGGGGGGGGGGGGGGGGGGGGTTGGTGGTTTCAGATAGCGATATCTAATTTATTAAGAGCAGTATAAGATTGGGAATATAACTGTTACTTTATTCTCCTTTCCCTGTTTTCAAATGAGTTCCCTGATTCTAATCCCTTTCTGTTCCTTTTTCTAATTGCAAGCCGTCATTCACTCCTTCCAATCTGTACATTCTTTTGGGAATTACAGATTAACTATTTTGTTTTAGGACCAAATGCTTTCAAGGGGACATTGCACAATAAGTTCTAGTATCATCTTTATTGTCTGTCACTCAGAAATTATTTGAAGCATCTCC
Organism: Cyperus esculentus; assembly: GCA_030179965.1. Lineage (NCBI taxonomy): Eukaryota > Viridiplantae > Streptophyta > Magnoliopsida > Poales > Cyperaceae > Cyperus > Cyperus esculentus. The sequence goes on from JASGLE010000012.1 coordinate 1,290,969, forward strand.
CCTCATCGCATGCTCATCACTTTGTTGTGACTTAAAAAGTCCAAATTTTTTTCACATATGCAAATTGTAAAAAAATGAGCTACAAATGCTTTCATATCTTGAACCCTCAACATATTGTTCACTGTCTTTAGTGCTTCATTATATTTGGGAATGTATTCCCCCAGGTTGTCTTTTTTTTAATTTTCAAACAGAGAAAATCACTGCACAGCGAGGTAAGTATGTGGGTTCTTTTGGGGTGGAGTGGAGCAACTTGAAACACAGAAGAAATGAGCTAGAACTAGCTGAATGGGGCTTGGAATTCGTAAATTATTTTATTTTTAATTTTTTTTTTTGTGGGTCTTTTATGAAAAACTATACTAGTAGTCTAAAAGAGATGGCTGGTGACAGTGCTTAATGAGAATCCTTTATATACAAAAAGAAGTCCCTTTGAATCAAGGGAATACAAGGCCAGATCAATTTTCTTCCACATCAGGAAGTAGGAAATATAGCCTCTCCTCTGGAATACATGAGATATAAGAGAGGGTTGAACAATAATTCCCTTGCGATTTATATAAATTTCTAATTATGCAGGCCCCATCTTATAATTTGAAGCATTCCTACACAAGCTTTATCAGTCAAAGCTGACAGAAAGTGCAGATTAAAGCAAAAATAAAAATTAGAGGGTTCTACTTGAACCAAAATAAAATTTTAATGCTTTGAGTGGCAAACTTCCCTTGAAGATAATAACTTCTTTTTAAATGTTCAATTGTGTATTATAGTTCTCATATCCGATTATGAGAACTTTTCTATGAAGAAAATAGAATTTCTTGCTTTGCTGGCTGTAGCTTTTGCTTCTCCCATTTTCTTTTGTTGTACTGAATAAAAGTCAAAATTCTGTTTGCAAATAGGAGATGGGCCCTTTTCTGGTATTTTGTTCAGAGGTTGACAGACTAGCACCATACCGAAGTGTTTGTAACTCTGCGCAAACACTTGCTGATCTTGGAGGTGATGTCAGGCTTGTGAAATGGAGCAACTCTCATCATATTGGTACGTTACGTTCTTCTCATTTCAATTTTATTCAGTTCCATAAGGGAGATTGTGCAGTGTACACTATTATCAGTTTTTACAGGTAGAGAAGCTACTATCTAAAATTTATTAGCACTAACTGCAACAAATATGCAGACATCTATATTTCTACTAGTAAAGAGCCCATGCCTTGCTTTGGGCTGAAATTGTTATTACTTATAATAAATTTTTTAAGATAATATGTAACAGGAAGAAAGAGGTCAAGCTTATTAAAAAAGAGTAGATTAGATTATTAGTCAAAAAAGTGTATCAGAATAAAAAGGAAAAATGTTTAGTTATTGACACATTGCGCGTGGGTAATGGGCTGAGAGCTCATCTCTTGGGAGGAAACTATATGGGCCTTAAATTTTAATGGGCCGGAACATTAACGTTACGTCAACGGTGTTGATCGGTCTAATTAAACAATCAATGGTTGAGATTCTTTCTTTGAGGAAGATAGAACTTTTATGTCAAAAAATCCTATCTCCTTTTATTAATAGTAAGGATAAAGGATAAATCTTCAATAACTCTCTACCTGTAACATCTCTTGCCAATTTCTTTTGTATTCTGAGTTTACTTCTGTATGACCTGATGCATTCTAATAATTAAAGACAATAGGAAATATGGTCTGTGGTTTTCCAAACATAGCGAGAAGACCTACCAAAGAGAAATATGGTTTTGGTCCTTTGGACAACAAAAACTATAGTCCATTATTATTTGGTGCCTTCTTTAAATTGATTGTTTTTGCAAATACCAACTATCTGGTGTTTTATGCAAATTAAGTAAATTATTATGATAGTCTGAGATAACTTTTCAAAATGCCTATGCTTCAGGACATTACAAGTTCCAAAAAGCCGAGTATAGACTTGCTGTAACGGAATTTCTCAACAAGGCATTGGTCACCTATTCCCAAAGGAAAAGACAAATCAGCAATCAAAGAATCGTAAGTGGGCCCCTCTACAACATAGCGGAGTCTGTATGCAATCTTCATGAAGTAGCTGCTACTTCAAATGAGAATCTAAGACAAGTCGGCACATTCCCAACTAACCAGTTCTACAGTGATTCTAGTTCAAATGAAGATAGAGAAGCTGGTTCGTTGATGGATGAACAGAGAAGGGAATTGCTACAATTGCCCCGGATCGAGCCGCAGGGTGTGCTTGGCCAGATCTTATATGATGTGTGTGTACCAAAAAATGTCGAAGGTTGGGATATCAAACCAGGGATGTACTTGAAGGATCGCCAGGCTTTTGCTGCTTCTCGTAGGCTTGGTCCTTTTAATCCTATTAAATGTTTGCTTCGATCTCGAATATAAATAATGGAAAACAGGGGGGGGTGCAAAACAATTTTGTAAATATGCAGGGATGGGGTGTATGTAATAGGAAAGAGTTGATTAATTGTATACAATATGTGAGGCTGTAATTTCTCTGCTAGCAACTAATATAAGGAGCTTGATCAACTGGTACTATACCAAATTTTCCTGTGCTGGTTGTGTACTTGTATATTACTTGGGTGTGTATATCACACATATATATTTCTTGCAAGCGAGAACTTCGATGGTCCCATATTTGACTGGATGTCATCCTAGCTATTCATGAGAATGACTTCTCTAGACAAATTAGTAATTAATTTCCTGTGTTGCTTAAGCAATGATTTATTATTATTGCCTTAACAACGTCACATCTGAAAGGGTGCATATTCAAGTAACTCAACAAGATTTATTGCCTTACGAAATGTCAAACACATGAATTTAGGTGACCAGCGAATACGACGCTGAAAAGATGGTTGCTTTCTTTATTAATGAGTGAAAACAGCTCATAATCAATTATTTATTTGTACCTTCACTTGTCCTTGGGTTACTTTTGGATAGAAATTAAGGAACGATAGAGATGTTATCATTATATATGCCTACATATGACAAAATATCCTCAATATCCTCAACAGAATTGTTGGTCTGTTATCATATTTTTTTTGGATTTGAGTTTAGTGGAGTAGGAACAAAGAATCTAAAGCCCAATATCGTAAGGCCTATTATCTACTATATGAACTTGTATACTTCAAATATATACTCTCACAGATATGCACACACCTTAAATACAGCGTTAATGTACAATGCTGTCTACGGGCTTTCCAGAAAAAAAAAAAAAAAAATTGTACAAAACAAGGACCATTATATGTTAGTGAAATAGGTAGTAGCTATTGCAATGTACACAATATAGGTATAATTCAATTAGCATATTTTAATTCAAAAAAGTTGCAATGTTTTCTTGCCCAGGTGAAAACATATATCGGCAGGTGAAAATTTTCTGTCGATTAGTACCTTCTAAACTTATGTCAGTATTTTTATGACGGCACCGAACATCTGACACCAAGGCAAGAAGAGACAAAATGGCCACTATTGCCACAACCAAAAGAATTAAATTGGTACAGAAGACAAGCAAAGCAAAGCAAGGCAAGGCAAGTAGATCTACATTGAGGTCAGGTTTTTTCATGAATTGAAAGCACCATTCCTCTTCATTTAATAGGAATATGAATGCTACACATACAATACACATTTTGTAGAAGATAAGATAGAGAAAAAATAAGATTAGACAGCTCCATGCCACGCTGTGCGAGACATGCCAATTTAAATCATTGTCTGCAACTGCAAGACAGCCTTACCTGATTCATGAAATACTGATCGAAGTGATGGGAGGAGATATGGGGATATATAGAGTAATGTTATATATATATATATATTTCATAGTACTAAAGAGTAAAAGACCCAACTAATTAATTTCCCCTCTTGAATTAAGCGATCACTGGTACAATTAATGAATTCATGCACCCAAAGGAGCCAATAAAGGAGAATTTAATCAAAAAAGGAGAGGAGCCCCAAATTCAAATTTGAGTTCATTCCATCTACTAATTAAATTAAATTACATTTCATTAACAGTAATTAAAGAGAAGATCAATTACAAACAAGGATGTGCTAGCTCTCGATCGCTAGCTCTATCAACTTCACATCATGATTGCTCCTGAAATTGAGTAACAGAAAAACATGATTAGCTGATGGCAGTCTAGCTTCATAAATTCTAATAGTTAAATTGGAACTAAATAATTGTCTGTAAATTTACATTTGGTATGATTCAGTTGAGAGTTGAGAGAGAAACTTTACTGTTCTGGAGTTAATTTCTAGTATTAATTAATTATTTAATCATGATTAGCATATACAACATTAACATGAGCCAATAAATTAAAGAAAATTTATCATGTTAATTAAGGACACGTACATTTGCCAAAGAAGTAGCTTAAGATAGAAACACATATATATAAATCAGGCGTCTAATTAATTACCAGAGGAAACATGCATGTCAACATATATATATATATAATCTTTAATTTTAGTTATGACGTACACAGAAATTAATTAAGAAGCCTAAACATGATTTTCTTATTATACAAGAGCGAGCACAGGAAAAAAAGAAAAAGAAAAAACCAATTAGAAGGAACACATAATTATCTGAAAAGTGAAATTAAATCAATCACAGAGAGAGAAATGGGTTTTGAAAACTAATTAATCAGAGACCTGAATCACATTATTATTATTAGTATTATTGTCTGTATGCAGCACAGCACTCTCCACTGCACTGAAACTGGCACTAGTCTTATGCCCCTTCTTATTCATTCCAAGAAACTCCTTCCACCTCAAGGAGTGTGCATGTCCCTGCTGCTGCTGCTTGCTGCCCCTCTCAACGTCGTCGCCCAGCTGCCCGCGCAGTTCGTCTCTCAGCGTGGGCGGCCTGTACGAGAACCTGCTGCTGCTAGTGCTGTCCTTCAGTGGCAGTATTCTTCCCTTGGAGAATATCTGGTCAGCCGCTATCATCTGGTGGCTACCCACCGAGAATTCAAAGTCCGGATCGCTTACTGGCAGACACTGGGAGCGAGGAGGCTGGGCGGGCGCCGGGGGCGGCTCGACTGAGAAGTCGTTGGAGAAGGAGATGCGTGGCCCCAGTGCGCCAGCTTGGTGGTCCGCATTGAACATGTTTATGCATGCCATTTCTATTTCTTCAAATCAAATTAAGCTAGCTTAATTAATTGGCTTGATTCTTCAGTATCTTTTTTAGTTTGTGAGGAAGAGAAGAGAGGAGAGATTATGATGCTTATGAGGTGATGCCTGCCCTTTTTATTGAGGGTAGCTAAGAGTTGTGTATGTGTGTATATATATAAAGTGGAGTGAGAGTGAGAGGGATATATCATATAATTATAATATATATATATATCATATGATCATATCATATATAGAAAGAGAGGTTGCTTGGTATTTGGTAGAGCAGAGCTGTAGAGGTAATTAATATAAATTATGGCAAGGATCTAGATCTGCATGTCCTATACTGTATTTATGTCTTGCAATTAAAGCCTTCTGTTCAGAAAAAAAAAGATCTCATCATATGATCACCTTAATTAACTTTTGTATTATGTAATTATAATAACTTGAGCTGTGAATCGGGCTTCGCCCCGAAAAAATAATATTACATAATTAACAGATATTGAAAATAAATATACATTTTTTATAAATATATTTTATTAGATAAATATTGGACTTAATATATTTTCTATATAATATATTTTTAGCTACATCTCAATTTATATAAAAGAATATAAAGAGTTGTAAATATTTTGAGTCTTAAATTGTTCTTTAGGTACATCGTATTATCTCTTTAATGAAAAAAGTGAGCCATTTGATTAAGATAAATGAGGAGAGAGAAATAAAATCAATGGTTGAGATTAATGATGATGTGGCATAGCTAAAAAGCTTGGAAGCTTAACCCTCTTTCTAGGTATGAATTAACCTCATTGTTACAGTTCTTACTCTTTTTTTTTATGCCGATAAAGTTGCATGTGCCTGTCATAACGATATATATATATATATATTATTATAGCCCGTAGGCCGATAGGAGCGCATACACCATACACCCTACCTAATTTGTCCCATCCGGGGTTCGATCTAAGGTCTCCACATAGGGTTGGGCAAAGTATCATAACGATATATATAAGGTACTAAAAATTAACTTAAATAATCTTTCTTTTTTTAAAAAAAAAAATCAACCTTTTAATTTAGTAGTTTCTGGCACTGGCCTTAATTATGTTTTAGATTATCCAAGTAAAGACATTACATAGTGTCATGTATACGCAATTGATGTGTCTCATATCATCCGTGAGTTTGGTTTTGCTTCCGGAGTGAATTGGATACAGAAGCAAATTTCAATACTTTTATTAAAAAAAAAAAAATGTTTTGAGTTCTCTTTCTAATATACATAGATATATGTATGTATGATTAATTTTTTCTTCTAACCATGAAACTACATTCTGTTTTTTTTCCTCATATAATGGCTCCACTTAGGTTCAGCAGCCATTTCTTTCTATAAAATTTATGTTATCACGTCCGAAATTACATATTATGGTGCTCAATAAATTCTTCATATGTCCATAAATTACAATTTATAGTGCTCAATTTATGTTATCATAAATCTCAGTGTATGATACTCAATCAATTCTTTGTATTAGACATTTTCCAATTTTCCAACTTCTTAATTTTTGTTTGAATTTCTTTGAAATAGCTTGTGAGTAAGAATAAAATAAGGAAAGTTTATGCACAAATACTATGTCATTTTTATATTTTCACAAAAAACACTAAAAAATATCTAAAATGGAAAATATTTGTATTCTAAGATATTTTAGTACAAAAGCTTACTGAGCGCCATAAATTGAGATTCAAAAATTATCAAATACATTTTTTAGTTAGAAGTATAGAGGACCTCCATACTCTTAGGAGCATTGTATATATACATGCACTCCCTTTCATATGCCATATATGTAGATTTTTAACTTGGCACCCAATCTTACAAATAAATTACAGCACTATATATAGTGAAGCGGATAAATAATTAAAACATATTTGAATTTGAAAATATGTTTTGATACTTGAATTTGACAGTATTATTGCTAACAGTAAATTTAATCAGAAATTTGCAGCCAAATCAAAGACCGACTTAATTTCATCAAAATAAAAAATACAAGTAACCAAAACGGTTAGAAAAGAAAACATGAAGGTGGTCAAGTTAGTTGCAATAATAAGAACAAATGGGTCAAGAATAGAATCCAAGCAAATTAAAGCTGTCATTTCTGTGGTCCATTTAGTAGGTACCATAGCATGCATATGAAGACATGTTAAGAAGTGAGACCGATGCTTTGACCGGCTCGATCTATTTTGCCTTAAGTGTAGGAATATATATATAATTAGTTAGTTGCGTTGCATTGCATTTCAGTCCCCATAATCAGGGTCCTCATCATATGAGTGGTGACACAGATAAAGACAAGTTTGGATTGGATTTCATCTCATAATTTCATTTTGGCTTCAAAATAGATATGTCAAGCATATAATTTGTGGGCCATTAATTACACATACTTTTGACTGGACGTTTTTTTTTTTTTGTTATATTCTTTTGAGTAAATTACATGGATGGTCCCTAAAGTTTCACTCCTTTACCAAATTGGTCCTTAAAGTTTCAAAGTTACCAATTTGGTCCTTAAAGTATTGATTTGCTACCAATTTGGTCCTTAAAGTTTGGAATGTACCATTTTGGTTCTTAAAGTTTCACTAACATATCGTTTTAGTCTCTAAAGTTCTAAATATTTATCATATTGGTCCCAAAATTAAGTATTTCATTCAAAAGCATTATTTTCATGTATCTTAAATTAATTCTTAGCATTAGAAATATCAATAATATATTATTAAAAAATTTAAATAATGTACAAATAAATATGTTTGTTCATGCTATCAAATACTTATTAAGTAAATTCTAGCATTAATGGATGATGATAGGACCAATTTGGTATGGATAAAATATTTTAAGGACCACAATGATATGTTAGTGAAACTTTAAGGACCAAAATGGTACATCTCAAATTTAGGGACTAAATTGGTAGCAAATCAATACTTTAAGGACCAAATTGGTAACTTTGAAACTTTAGGGACCAATTTGGTAAAAGACTGAAACTTTAGGGACCATCCGCGTAATTTACTCTATTCTTTTTTACTTTATCTATCAAATCATTATTTTAGAACTTTTGTCCACAACTCAATATTAGTCATCAAAGCCATGCCATATACTTTTCCTCCCTATTCACTTAAGAATAATAATAATATAATTCAATATTTTTGATGCTTTCACTATTACAATAAATCACCCATAAAATCACATTCTTGGTGTTGGTCATAATTAGAAAATTTTATTTTAGGACATGCATATTGCCTACTTAAAGTCGTAAACTATACATGTGTTTTTCATGATTTAATATTAAAAAATTGTTTAAGAAGAATCCTATTTGGGTGCAAACAAAATAATAGATAATATCATATGTTGGTGTATGTAAGATCGACTTTTCAATCATTATTTTAATAATAATTCCGTATAATTATTGTCAATTAATTAATATAAGTACATACATAAACCACTTCAAAAAATGAATACATTGTGAAAATACCTCCAACTGGCAAGGGACAAGCGTGTGGCGACTGATGACGGGGAGCTGGTAAGAACATGTGGTACATAATAATAAAGGGGAAACTCTATCCGTCCATGGATGGACGGATCCATAAAGTGATGTGGCAGCCCTGTGGCTGCCACATCATTATGGATCGTTCGTCCACGCGAGCGCCTCTTTGGCAAACCCCAACCCCCGCCGCCCCAACCCCGCTACCCCCATCCCCCGCCGCTGTCCACCCCCGCCGCCGCCCATTAATGTCTGTTGCACATTAATTGTAACAAATCAGTACGCTGGCTGTAACAAACACATAAGTTATGTGTAACAAAACCAACACATGACTGTAACAACTATTTAAGAAGTTGTAACACCCCCAACAAGTGACTGTAACAATTTGGGGCCGGCGGGTGATTGGGGGCGGCGGGGGGCAGCGGGGGGTCGGGGGTGGGGGCGACGGGGGGTGGGGGCAGCGGGGGGTGGGGGCAGCGGGGGTGGGCGGCGCCGAGGGTGTTACAACTTCTTAAATGGTTGTTACAATCACGTGTTGATTTTGTTACACATAACTTATGTATTTGTTACAGCCAGTGTACTGGTTTGTTACAATTAATGTGCAACGGGGGTGGGGGGTGGGGGCGGCGGGTGGTGGGCGACGCCGGGAGTGGGCGGCGCCGGAGTTGGGGGTTGCCACCGGGGCGCTTGCGTGGACGAATGATCCATAATGATGTGGCAGTGATGTTGGCTGCCTGTGGCTGCCACATCATCTATGGATCTTCCATAGTATGGACTGTAGGTATCACTCATAATAAAGCTATATATATATGTGTGTGTGTGTGTCTGTTTAGAGTTTAGACCAATAAATGACGACCACGCGGTGTACGTAGTATCATATATCAATAAATCATACGAATACGATCATGTCTCTCTCTCTCTTTTTACTTAATTTATACTAATTGGATGAACCAAACATTAATTAATTGTTTTTCAAAAATGATAAATATGTACACAATCATGCAATACATACATATATACAATTGAAGGCCTCAATCTGCCATAGAGAAGAGAAGAGAAGAGAACTACTCAACTCAAAATTAATTTAACCAAAGGGAGAGTAGTGGAGAGTGAATTAGGATTGAGCTGGCGACATCGACCTCTCCATGAGACCATGTGGATCGATGTTGATGTGGTGCATACTGCATATATATATTTTTCCTTTCCTCTATTTACTCTTGTATTCCAATGTCTCATCCATGCACCGCTCCTTTTTCTATTTATAAGTTAGTATTATCATATGAACCGATGGATGGATGCACAATTTAATTTATATTTACAGCAGATTTTATTTTATTTTATTTTATTGTAATGTACTTTCTAGGATTTTAACATCACGTTTAATGTTTTCTTCCAAGAATTCTATGGTAAAATCAAGCCGAATAAAATTGAAGGGTCAATCCTAGTTCTTGGTTTGTCGTTTTCGGAAGCAATGTTGGATCTAAATATAAGCAGCATGTGGTCACATGAAAAGGGTCTTAACTCCACAAACAGTGAATTACTTTTTAATCAAATATGCATGTGCCACCAACTTGAAATTAAGTTCGAAGACCAGGCAATAGTTAATTTTGATTAATGTTTTTTGAGCAAAGCCAAAAGAAAAGGCTTGTTCCTATTTGAGTAGCATCCATCGATCACTGGAAGAATGCGTAGAGAGGCAAGCAATATTAATAAGCATGCATACACGAATCGTGGCAAGGCACGTTTCCTCCCTTGTGATTAATCGCTTGAAGGGTACAATTAAAAATAGTGGCCTATATATATATATTGATGTAGGCTTGGGTATGTATATACTAATGTAGCAAAATTAATCAACATCTAGAGACATTAATTAGGTAACTGGAGCTATATATATATTTGCGTGGCTTCTCTAATGTTGAAGTTGAACTGTTTATATAAAAAAGATGAATGATAGCTCAACTTATTATGTTTGTGTAGGAGGATGTTGGTTTTCTAGCTCTTTTTTTTTTGTAAAAAAAAAAAAATGAATTTATAGGTGGTTACAAGGGTTGGGTTTAGAGATGAAAATTGTTTTATTATAAAGAAATTTATATTGTGCTTTGTCCATACTCCACTCCTTAATCCTGTAAAGTGGGGATCAAACGGTCCGTTATTCCCTCCGATTAAATATCTCTTCTCAACATGGAAATACAAGGGAGCAACTTGTTTTTCATGGACCTTAACTTGTTATCATTTAATTGTACCCCCAAGCTAGAAATTGCAAATGAAAGCACTTGTATAATTAATATATATATATCTATATATATATAGTAAAACTACCGTGCTCTTAAGCTCACGAGGGCCTCCCGTGAGCTTAACACCAAAAACGTATCAAACCATATCCAAATTTTGATTTATATGGCTCAATAAATTCTTTATATCAAAATCTTATAGCATGCAAAAATTTTTCATTTTTGGAGGTTTTTAAGTATTTATTTCAGATTTTTTAAAAGTTACATATGAAACATTGATTATTTTATTAATATTGTATAGTTGCTCTAAAAAAATCCGAAATAAATACTTAAAAATCTTCAAAAATGAAAATTTTTTGCATGCTATAAGATTTTGATATAAAGAATTTATTGAGCCATATAAATCAAAATTTAGATATGGTTTGATACGTTTTTGGTGTTAAGTTCACGGGAGGCCCTCGTAAGCTTAAGAGCACGGTAGTTTTACTCATATATATATATATATATATATTATGTGATGATTAACTTGAAATTCTTCAACGCGTTCTTCTATTACTATTGAGTGCCACAATTACTGCCCCCAGACCAGTGTTTATTATTTAATGCGAACCTGTAATTGGGGGAACGTTGCAGAAATATAATAAGAACAATCCCAAGAAGGTGAAGGTGATCTCTCCTTCCTAGTTGTCCTAAAACTATTACAAATCTCAAATTGTTTAATGACTTAAACTCGACTTGTGGATTAATGCTCTAAGATTCGTTTTCTTTTTTTTCTGGGGAGCTAGGCTAGGCTGGAGGGGATTTGACTATTGAATTTGAGACTTGAGAGAGGAACACAACGTGCATTGGTCAAGCAGCACACCCACCCACCGCTTAACCCAATTGTACGATTGTCACTCACATGTATGTATGGATTCATCATTCATTCATTCATTCATATTCATATACCTCAGACTCAGAAGCCAGAATCAGTCTACACGTGTCACCATAAATCATCATCCAAGTGCAACATAAAACCAATTGATCAAGAAAAACCAGAGGATTATCCGAATCTGGTCTCCTTAATCTTAACAACCTTTCCTTCATCACAGTTTTATATTCCTTTCTATATTGATATTGATAGATAGATAGATAGATAGATAGATAGATAAAAGTAAATACACTTGCATTACTGTTGACATGTACGTTGAACGAATATTTATCATCCCAAGACCAATAACTGATATTTTGCCTTTTTACCACTGGGATATGTAACTTACTTTAAGTATAAACAAAGTAAACTGATAAGAATAAGATGGTGAAGTAAAGAAATTAAAAGGGTATTTAATATTTTAAGCCAAACAGTTTCCAATGTCGGCCGGAATATCATATTATAGTGAACACAAGATAACAAATATAAAGTGGGGCAGGGTCCACATACATGGAACTGACAGGTAAATGATAAGCACCAAACAAGGACAAGGACAACAGTATGGTCAAATAACATGAGAGGTCAACAATGAAACAATGCTAGAGGTATTATTGGACACTAAATACTGGAGTTGTCATTAAAGCCTATATTTGTTCTTGATTGCTTTTGTAGTGTACTGTCAATTATCAGATTGGAACAAATACACAAATAATTGGGCTCATGGCCCATGCATGATTGTCTTTACATAGTACTTAATCATACAATGAGAAGTGATTTCATTTGTGTAATTATTTGTATACTGTTAGTGCTTGCAAATCATTTCAGGCCGAGGGTTGGTATCATTTATTATCTATTGTCTATCTGCAACCACAATTTCACAGCTTCTACGAGAAATCAGTAAATTTCGTTTGTAATAGTATATGCAAAAATGAAAAGCATTTTTCATAATAGGATATGATGATAAGATGATGGTACCTGAGATAAAATACCGTATTTGTGTATGTTTGAACAACTAGGTATTGGTAACAACCCTTGGGTCTTGTAAGAAGAGTCAACGATCCGTTTGTACCACCAATCATTATTGTGGTTGATAAAATGTCAATTTAATGACCTGAGCCAGCTAGGAGGAGAACACTAGCACAACAGTTTCAGACAGCACCTGTTGGTTCACTTGCACTAGAGAGAAGACATCATAACAGGACCATTACACCATTGCTCCAATAGTGTTCTAGAGTCTAGACATTAGTCCCATTCACAAAAAGATGACACTTCTCTTAATTCTCCACAGTTCAACCAAAAGCATGACGTGAACATGCACTTAATGAAACCTATTTCAATCTTTATCCTACTAGAGTAACATATTATTCTGGATTTACAAAACCCATGTATTGGAATAATTTCTCTATACAACCTTCCCTTGTCAACTATAACACAATTTGAACTGATGTTAAATCAAACAAAATCATCATCAGATGCATCACAAGAGAGATTTTTCTGTTTGGGTATAGATCGATTATCACAATATGTAATGGGTTTATTCAAGAAAGGAGACCTACTTTGCGGTGTCCTCAATGATTTGGAGTGAACTTTAATTGATGAGTGTTGCAAAATGGGGTTATTCTTACTTGAGTCAAGTGAACATTTTTGCTGCTTGACTTGTGCAGGTGGATACTCTGCTGTACATTTTGGTACGGAATCAACTGGAACGAGCTTACCATCTACTTGATTAGTGAAAACAAAGCTGATCTGCAATATAACAAGCAAAATGACTTTTAAAATCTGTTGGAAGTATATTTGTTCTGTAAGCCTGGGTTCAAACATACTTTTGCTTATGTATATACAAGTCACGAGAGATCTTTAAAAGTTCCCCTATACTCTGGTACTAAATAAATGGCTTTATGCACAAGCACAGAACATGGTAGAAAGTAAATTGTTTGGTAAAATCCAATATATTCATAGTTTGAGAAATTTTACATATACTGCCTGTATAAGTCAAATTTAAATGAAAAGAGGGGCTCAATTTGGAATAAATTTCAGCAACTAAGAGATGAATTAATTCTGACTGATCAAATATTGGACACAAGTAAGAAAAATTTACTCACTTTCAGTACCATCTAGAGAAATTTGAGAGGAAGTTTTTCTACCTCATCACCAGCAGAAGATTGAAGGATACTGTCAGGCACAGTTGAAGGATCTGAGTGATGACCCCAACTCATCAAGTCTTCCTCCATAGGTGCCCCGATCTGAAATAGCAGCAAAACCATGAGAAAGAAAAAGGAAGTTTACTTCATTCAATAGTTTCTCAAAGATTCAAAGATGCGCAATATTTGCAGTTTTCTTGCTACAACCAAATGACTAAGACAGACATGGATGGTCACAGAAGCATGGTCTGACAAGCTATTAAAATCCTTTCAAACAACAACTATTCACTTAGTTCACTAACAATCCAATGTTTCCTTTTCCAACTATATGAGAATAATATTATAGAAGCTGATTAGATAACCTGTTTCTCATGTCTTTTAAGTTGATGCAAGCATCCAGATAATTCAGCAAAGCCGCCAATGTCACCATCCCCAGATCCAGTGATAGCATCACTTGCACTGTCGTGACCTTCTGCTGTGTTGTTATCATCCCCACATCTTGTACACTTTATGTTTTCATGTATTTCAGATCTACATGATTTGTAGTAACTAAAAACTCATAATCTATACATCAGAAAAGGCCTGAGGTAGCATCAAGGTTTCCTTCAATAACCTAGTGGTTCATTTGCAAATTTCATAAAAATTATTTGGTGCTAGTTCGAAACATGTGAAGCACAAAAACAGTACCACATAAATGCAAACACTTTTCAGTTCCTGTTGATGTTGATCATAACTTCATAAGAGAGATTTTTCTAACTTGTCTTTTGCACCAATTCAAATGTAGCCAAGTTACAACAAGAAAAAAGAGAATTTAATTACAGTACCTAACATCATCACGGAATGTAAAAAGATCGCGTAAATCCTCTCTGGAAAGAGAATTTCCCTGCAAGAAGATGAAAGTTGAATCCAGTTATAAAAGGATTGCTAAGAAGGAAAATTATTAAGTTTCAAAATGTTCATGAAGTATGCACCTTCTCCTCACTGTCGACAGTTCCTTGCTGAATTACTTTCTGAAGGCCTTCTTTTGACATCTGACGCTGATACACCTGGCAGATAGTTCATTTAGAAAAGGGTTACAGCTAAGACCATTCATCCTAATTTATTAAGACTCAAGAAATGATTGAATAGTAAAGCTTATTACCTTCTCCTCAATAGTTCCTGTGCTCAGGAACCGATAGATATAAACTCTCTTTTTCTGACCATCTCTCCATACCCTTGCAGCTGCCTTCTCAGAGCACAATCAAATTAAGGGTTCAAAAAACAGAACTTTAAAAACAGAAAGTGCTTTAATCAAACGTTTTGCAAAGTGTCTTACTGACCAACATGTAAAACATACTATGTTATAGGGGAAGCTACTGGCTATTTAACCTAGTAGTACAACCTTTCAACATCAGAATGCCAGAAGTGGCAATTTTAGACACATATATAGCTGTATGCCAATTATAATTGACAAAATTATACATTTGAGATGATGCTCAAATTCATCAAACCCATCTTTCCTCTAATACAAGCCCGTGCATTTTGCCAATGAAACCACACTAGGAGTTGCACAATTGTGGGTTCTTAAGTGAAAGGAAGGAACTTTGTTCACAAAAACTTCAAAATACAGAAATGTTAGCAATTTTTCACACAAAGTTTCCAACTTAGATTATATTACCACATAATACCTGTTTATCATTTGCTGGGTTCCAATCAGGATCAAAGAGCACCAAGCGATTACCTCCTATTAAGTTGAGCCCACAACCACCAGCTTTGCTGCTAAGCAAAAATGCAAACTCATCCTACACCAGGTATAAGAACAATCACTAACCAAGAAAAAAAAAACAAAACAAAACAAAAAATCAAAACAAAAACAAAAACAAAGAAAAATATAGGAACGGTGCCCTTTTATTTAAATTTTGCAGACCTTAGATGGATCGTTGAACCGATTTACAAGCTTTTGTCTTTTGCTAATGGAAGTGGTTCCATCTAGCCTTACAAATGGGTATCGCCTCTCCCGGCATAGTTGTGCAAACAGATCCAGGGTCTGATCAATACCAAATTGACAAGTGTGATTTGAGGGGAAAAATATAGGATACTGAAGAATAACAAAATGGGAAACATATAAGCCACAACTGTGGTTTAATGACCTGAGTGTAATTTGATACAAGGACAATGCGGTCATCTGTCCTCTGGCGTAGGTGGCCCAATAGCCGAGCTAAGACATGCATTTTGCCAGATAGTTCTACCCAAATACCTCCCCCACCAGTCCATGCTCCAGATCTGGCAAAGGAAGCAGAAGAAGTGACTGGTAATCACTTTACTACTTTTTGGTAGGAAATATGATATACATTGTTCTTAAGTTAAGGATATAGATAGACGATGATGCTATTGTTGCTATTGTCCCACTTCTCACTTTGGGTTCCAATGAGCCAATAAGACTGCTCTATAAGGTATATTAAGCAAACTCTAATGAAACAGGTCCCTTCATACTTCCTAGATTTCTTTTATTAATTTTCTTTTTGGATAGAAAAAGTTTGTCGAGTTAACAAACTTAAGGCTCTTCAGTAACACTGCTTTCTCCAAGTCCACAATAAGAGGTGCATGTGGATTTACTCGCATGGCCTGCGTTCATTGTTTAAAATCCAAAAAAAAAAAAAGAAGTTTGCGAGTTGTAGCATAAGGCAATTTTTGCTATGCTTAGCAGGAAAGCTGCCTTGTGTTCTCATTGAATAATGAACATATATACCTTCCAGCAAACAGCTCTGGAGGGAAAAACTGAAGGCAATTGTCAAAGCCCGCAGTCCCTGAATTGCTACTTTTCATTGCGTCATAAATAAGCTGCAACGAAAGAAACAGTACTGAAGTAATGATTTGTTCAAGCATGATACAACTTCAAAAAGGTCACAATGCAAAGAGCCTAATGAGTAAAAATGCATTCAGACAGGATACAACTATAAAAAGGTGACAATACAAAGAACCAAATGAGTAAATGCTTACAACTAAACTATACATTTACCTTTGGATGGTTGCAAAGTTTTT
Source organism: Cyperus esculentus (assembly GCA_030179965.1). Taxonomy (NCBI): domain Eukaryota; kingdom Viridiplantae; phylum Streptophyta; class Magnoliopsida; order Poales; family Cyperaceae; genus Cyperus; species Cyperus esculentus. Next base: position 1,307,849 of record JASGLE010000012.1, read on the forward strand.
TCAGATTAGTTATGCAGGCCAAAATTGTGGACTGTTTTGCATCTTCGGTTATGAGACGTCTCACCTGAAATGGAAAGTTTGTTCAAATGAATAGTCTGACAGAAAATATACAGAAACAATTTTGCAGTAACCAGACAGATACAATACTCACATTCTTAGACTGTATGAAGTGTTTATACAATGTGATCTGTAAAGGGGTAAGCTTGCAACATACCACTTCAATTATCTATATCAAGAAAAGTTAACTATGTCAGTAAACAATATTAGAAATTACATAATATCCATCCTAGAGAATGATAATTACACATGCATGAGTTCTTAACCATATCTTAATGAAAGAGGAAAACAAAAGTAAAAATTTATGTATTGTAACGAACATTTTTGCTATATTCTCAAGAAAACGAAATGAGAGAAAAATAGCACTAACCTTTGGTGGTAGGTGGTTTGACAGTAGTGTGTTAGTTCGCCTCAATATGAACTACAATTTTCATAGTTAACTATAAATCAATTATCAGAAAATAATATCATTATAATTTGAACAACAAACACACAAGGAAGCATTCAGTATATAAAAGATGGTGTAATTTTCTGTATAAATAAATTTACCTGGTTTACTTTAGAACTAAGCTCCGAAGATCTCTCAGCGCCCAATTTCTTTTCTTCTGAGGTGGCAATTGGCTCCCTTCCAGCAATTATCGGTGCCTTCACTCGTATAAAGCCATGAAAATTGTTCAAAAATGCAACAAAGTCAATATATAGTTGGGAATGTATTGACAAATGTAGAATTACTTGCAAAATAGCTAAAATAGTAAACTTACTTCATAGTACCGACGAAAGTAGGAGACATCCCCTAAAATTCCAGGATTAGTGAAATTTACCATGGAAAAGAATTCCTCGAGATCATTCTGTTGGGATTTAAAGATAAAGGGTTTTAACTTTCATAACCATGTTATTAGAGGGGAAAGGTTCAGAACAGAAACAAAATCTTTAATAAGAGCCTACCTGCATTGGAGTTCCAGACAAAAGAATACGTCTTTTACAAGGAAGAGCTGCCAATGCCTGAAAAGAATAGTGACAACATAAGCAGGAATTTTCTCATTTAGCCATCAATATGATAGCATTGATGTTGCGGTACTTTATTTTGCTTCATTGTGTTATTAACAGTTTTTGAGCTTTAGAAATACATATGAAACATACTGGTACCATAGTTTATCACCCACCATATCATACCAAAACATAATTGTTATATGACCCCATAACTATACCCTATTTAAAACCTTATATTTATCAGATAATCTTGCCACAAAGTTACACAATTATTTTGGATTTGTAGGATTGACCTTATTTGTTAGTGTTTGATCATTCTTCAACCTATGGGCCTCATCACATATGAGAAGATCACAGCTATCGGGCCTTTCAAACTTTGCAGAATGCATCCTAAATGTCTCATAGGAAATTATCAACACCTGGAACCAAATTATAGTTGTATATATTAGATCCACAGAAAATCATTTCTTCTTCGGTGATAAAATCCCGAAAATACCGTAGGATTAGTAAAATTAGTGCAGACCAATAATTGCAAAAATGCCACCAGTCTTCCCATTTTGTTCTGAATTTTACTAATATACATTTGAGGAATTTGTTAGCACTTTGAATTTAAGAGAATTACATAGGCAACGATTGCAGTACAGCTAAAGAGATAAGAACATGGTATTTATGCGTAAGTGATCACGTAATTTTGACATCATAAGTTACTAGTAATCAAAGAAAATAAAAAGAGGGACACAAAAAAGGAGTTATTATACAAGCAATTTACACTGACAAAAGCAAGAAACAGTGCCAGAATTGCAGATTGTGAAACTACAAGTATCTCAAGCAAAAATGATCTTAAATAAGAGCTGTGAATGAAATTACCTGGAATCGACCACATGGTTTTAGAAAACTATCGATTCCAGAAAGAACATCTGCACGAGTACTTTCACAAAGAGATAGCAGCAGAACTCTCCCACCGAGCCACTTGTTTATCTCAGACTCCCAATTGCTAACCAGGCTTGTAGGAGTCACAATCAGTGCCCTCTTCACAATAGGCTTTCCATCAAACCCTTGCCGAAGAAGGGTATATAAAAGTGTAATTGATTGTAGCGTCTTTCCCAAACTGCATGGATTAGAGAAGATAGTTGTTATTAGCAAACAGCATCAGATTTTATGCAGGGTATTATTTTGTAATAGATTTAGAAATAACATAGAGTTACATTATTACCCCATGTCGTCAGCAAGAATGCACCCTGAAATACCTTCAGCACTTGACAGCCCAGAAACACAGTCAAACATGAACTGAACTCCCTCTCTGCAATATTACATGCTCTTAAAGTTGTAATCAAATTATAGCATCTGAGTCATGCAGTTACCAGTCAAAAAACGCACAAGTCAGAAATTTCATCCAGGAATATATCTTGACTTTACATATTAAATGTGAGAAAACCAGAAATGTGGTGCTCTAGTATTTCAACTTTCTTTTTCCCAACTTTACATATTATGATTTTATTATCACCTAATGATCCCCTTAGTTTGCCGGTCACTTGATTTTGTTATGATACAAGCTTTCCTTCAAGACTTTTTTGTACTCAGTGGCCAGGTACAAACATCAAATGTTCAATGAGGTTCTTAAAACTCCATGGCTGATGCTTTATACAACATTTTCCAATTCTTCCTTTTGTTTTATTCTATTATTTCACACTTGCTCTTAATATGCTGGTAAGGCTTGTTTCTAAGAGAAGTCAGTATGAACGAGTGAAAGTACCTTTGATGAGGTCGTAGATAACGAACTAGCAAAGGATCAACCTCAATTACAGTTGAATTGTTGTTGTTCTCTTTATCAGTCTCCTCGGAATGCCACAAGATCAAAGGCTCCACACCTGGAGGAAGTTCCTCTTTCTTTCCTAAAGCATCCTCTTGAGTAGAAGAAACAGGCAATGGAGGTATTATGTTAGATACAGGCATCAACGGCTGGCCCGAACCCCACGGGACAAACCTCTTTCGAGCTGAAAGGCGGCGTGCCAACTCTTGATTGTGGTCCCTGTAACCCTTTCCAGAAGGTGGCTTAAATGGTTTCCTGGCAATTGCGGCTGCTTGAGATACAGAGAGGAGTCTGGGGATCAGCGGCTGGCGTTTTACAAGAAGATTTCCTCTGGCAAGTGAAAAGAAAGATTGATTAATCATTAGTGAGACCATATATATATATATATATATATATATATATATAATATTGCAGGTCCATTTAATTTAATTTAATTGAAAGTGAATGGCACATTCAATTTGCTCAGTAAAAAAGGGAAGCTCAAGGAAAGAAAAGGTCTCCATTGCCATTGCAATTAGCATTACCTAAGCAGATCGGCGACATTCTGAGACTTGCGCTCGTGATCAGGCTGCGTGCAACCCTCACCTGCGTCCTCTTCATCGGAGGAAAGGTCGTTGTAATCCTCATCCCCCTCCGATGGAGCAGAATCGGAGGACACCTGGATCTCTTGCCCCTCCTCTTCTTCATAGTCTTCTTCTGCCGCCATGGTTCGCGTGGCCATGGTGCGAGTGCGAGTGCGAGTGAGAGCTCCTGGTCCAGGGAATGAATGTCAGATGAAATTTTGGGCGGTAAAGAGGAGGCAAAATTTGTGACTTGTGTACGTTTTGTTTTGTTTTGTTTTAGTTTCCGGAAGCTTGTCGCTTGTCGCTTGTCGGAGTCTCGGTGATGAATGAGAATGATGATGTAATTGGGCCTTTTGTAAACTGTTGGACCTAAATTCAAGGCCTGCTTTCTTGGTGGAAACCATACAAGGCCCAAATGTAGTTTCCATTCTTTTATGTCTCTCGTCTCAATTTCTAGATTTTTTTTTATTTATTTAGTAATACACGGGAGTTAATGCCGTCACCGGTAAAATACTAAAATCCGAATTTTGTTGATGAGCTTACCGAGAAAGTAAAGCCATTCCCTCTCTCTTTTCAGAAAAGAAAAGAATTGCCGGGAAGCATGCATATCTCTAATCTCTTGCACGTGCAATTATTCTTTCAAATTTCTATGCTGAAGGACAAGCATAAGCATTAGAAATTTAGAACGCTTAACCGCGTCAAGCTTACAAATTGCAAACTTGCGCAATTTCCAAGGCAAATATAAAAACTTAATTACCTTGTAGTCATATATTTGTCAGTAAAACTGGTAAAGGCGTTTACATTGATGTTTCCCTTCATGAAACTGTTTCTACTTATTTAATCGTGTAGTAAAGACTTTTTTTTTTTTTTTTTTTGATTAATCGTGTAGTAAAGACTATTGGCAATGGATACAGTTTTGGCAGTCCAGACTTCACGCTTTACTACATTTCAAAAATATGAACATATATATACAAACAAAATTATGAAAATATTTCATATGTAGACAATATGAGTGTACGAGGACAATATGAAAAAAAGTAATAACTAGCGTCCTTAGAAAAACCTTATGTAGGTTACATTTCAAAATATATCTGTTGCATTTTGAGATGCGTTTGTTACATTCTTTAAAAAACCATCCGTAGCCATCCATAACGTCCATAGGTACTTCTCAATTGACGCAAGATGTTTCTCATATGAAAATAATAAATATGGTCAGATTGTTATTTGGGTATGCTCTGATAATATTGTAAATTAATTTCTGGTTAATCGATATCAGGTAAAATTAAGCTTTATTTATGATGGTTGGATATATATCCATGATAATCCAAATCTAATACAATTAAATATAATTATGCAATTGATTCCACAGAAAAATCAGAGTCATAGCTTGCTAAAAAATTAAGTTTCTCAGAAGCTCCACTTAAAACAAATTTAACGATATTGTAGCACAAATTCAGAGAAGAGTCACGTGGTTGAGGTATTTGAGGAATTCAGCAAGTGAAGTGACAAGTGAGAATGTGAGATAGCTTCTTAATTTCTTAAGCATTTGAAAATTAAAGAGAGCCCTGATAGAGTCCCTGATCGATGCATCCTACAGCTCCGCCTCAAGTACACCAGTCTTACCAGCAGAAAGCCACATCTGTACCGGTTCCACCACAAAACTCATACCCTATGTATCAACACTCATCTCAAGCCCGTCTGTCGCAGTGGTCCACCGGCCTTTGCCACTGCATGGACGATCCTGGAAACTGTAAGGATATCATATATATGCATGTGATGATCACCTTCTTCGACCTACAAATCCTAGTTTAATTTTCTCAGTTTTACTCAATTACTTTTTTTTTTTTTAATATTTGTTTGATTTTATGCATGATAGAACTAAATCATGATATATAAATAATCGATCTGATTCTTTCCTTTCTTCTTTTCCTTTTGATCCAAGTTATAATTACATGCATATGCCCTTGTATCACATTTGGCCAGATTGCTGAAATCGTCGACAGAGGTTCATGCCGTAAGTAATTTTATTTAGTCCTTCACCTCCTCTTTTCCTTTATTTCCCTTTTCTATATATTTTTCAGCTAATTTAGAACAGAGTGGCAGCATGTTTAATTATGATATAGTATATAGCCAGGAAAAACACAGTTGGTGAATAAAATGTAAGTTTATAACTAAACTTTAATAACATTTGAAACCTTTAGTACTTGCCTACTTGGTGTGTTAATTTGAATGAACGAGTATAACATCAATTAAAAATTTGCTGGTCAATGGTCACCTTAATAAATAGAACCAGAAAGTGGTGGTACTGGTACTGGTACACAATATATATATCATGCCATGCGATGTACTGTATCTGTATTGGATTTAACAACTACCTTAAACTACTAATGCAGCTTGTATACTGAGCGGAACGGTGTACGGACTTTTTTGTTCTGTGGGGCTGGGATGCCTGTATTCGTGCTTCTACCGATCAAAACTCCGGAGCCAATATGATTTGATTGAGGGGCCACTCCCTGATTGCCTGGTTCATTTTTGCTGTGAGCAATGTGCGCTTTGCCAGGAGTACCGTGAGCTTAAGAACAGGGGGTTCGACATGGGCATCGGTTAGTTATCTCTTGATCCATTTTCTTGTCTTTGCATCCATGTCAATTTCAATTACTAGCTAGAATTAATGCATGGTGGTACTGACTAAACAAGGAAATAATTCAACTGTAATTTCGTATATAATTTGTATTCAGTTATTTTGTGTTTAACTCTGACAAACTTTTGGATGACATGTGTAAAGGATGGGAGGCCAACATGGAACGGCAGAGACGTGGTGCCACCATAAGTCCGGTCATGGGAGCTCCGCCGATGCCTGGTGGCATGATGAGATAAACTGAATATTTAAATTGTTCTTATTAACCCTACGGCTTACTTTTCTTTTTGTTGTTTTTTTTTTTAATTTTCGATTGATATACTGTATTCCCGAAGCTATCCTGTTGAGGTGTGTTTTATCTGGGTATAAGAAGAAGTGTGTTGTAGTGCTATTTGTGTCCAAATGATTGGGGTTTTCCTGTTTAAAATGCACGAAATTGCATGTTATGCACTATTTTCATCTGCTAGGGCCTTGCTAGGAGATTAATGTGTTGTGTGTAAATAATTGGATTTGTGGATGCATGATATCGTCTATCAGAAACATAATTATTTTTACATAACAAGTCCGTTTGTATGTTGAAACTATAAGAAGAAAATATATAAGATGAAGATGCTCCTATTCCTATAGTCTACTAATGAACATCCCTCTATATATCCTTACTATATATAAAAGCATATTGGAAAAAATGACATGGAAGAGCTATCTTTCCCAAATAAGAAACCTTAGCCGTTGATAATTTTCTTAGATAAATCAAAACCGTTGATTTATGTTAATGCCCATTGACGTTAATGTCTCAGCCCATTAAAATTTAAGGCCCATATCAATTTCCTCAATATAAGACCCATTACATATTATCTTACAAATTTATTATAAGAAATAACAATTCCAGCTCAAAGCAACGCGTGGGCTCTTTGCTAGTAATTTCTAAACTAACATATGTAGAGGCCCATGGGCATGTCTTGAATACTTGATGAATTCAGCCCACTGAAACCCAACTCACCAAAAAGCAAGTCCACAACACCCTTCAATCCGGCCCAAAAAGGCCCATGGGCCGACAACTGACAGTCCCAACTCCCATCTCGCAACGCCCTCACCGGCGACAAAAGCGAAGCTCCGAGAAACCCCAACAGCGGAGGAGCTACAGCTACCACTACCAGACCAGACATGCCCGGCGCTCCGCCTTCCCTCCCTCTCTCCGCGGCCTCCATGCCCTCCTCCTCTTCTCCCCCTCCCCCCAACCCCATCGCGGCACTCTCCTCCTTCCTCCACCATCACTTCTCCCACTTCTCCGCGCGCCTCCACCAGACCATCCGCTCCGCCTCTGCCTCCTTTGCCTCCCTCTCCCTCCCTCCGCCGGCTTCGGTATTGGCCTCGGTTGCACAACCTAAGCACGCCTTTGATGTAGCGCTGAGCGCGGCGGATGTGGCGAGGACACTGTCCGGGACGCCAGTGTACACTGTCAGCAACTCGAACAACGAGTTTGTGCTCATCTCGGATCCCAGTGATGGGATGAGATCTCTGGGGTTGCTCTGTTTTAGGCAGCAGGATGCTGAGGCGCTTCTTTCGCAGGTGCTGTTTTGTGTGTAGATATAGTTGCATCTTCTATTTTGTCGTAGATTAATGTTGATAGGTGCATTTCAATTGTTGAACTGATGGATGTGGAATTGGTGGTGCTGCTCTTCTAGGTTAAGGCAAGGCAACCGGTTTTGGGCAAAGGGGCAAGAGTTGTGCCGATTACTCTTGATCAGGTGTGTTCTTTAGACCCTAAATCCCTTTAGTTGTATAATGATATAATGCTATAGTCTTATTATATAATGATATGATCATCAATTGGTTTGCATGATGTCATTGTATGGCTGAAACTTAGTAATTAATAATGACAGTACGGATGTTTCTGTTGTCATCTTGTTGTTGCTTTGTTACTTTAAATAGAAAGGTTATATTTGAAGGCATTGCCATGTAAGGACCGTACTACCACATAATACCATTGAGGATCTGTCAGTACATACAACTCATGGTTTTATGCAATCTGGGTCATTTACATGCCTGTTAGTTTCATACATGTTTACGAGATGCCTGCATCTAACCTCTAAAGCGTACAATTTTAGCATTATGTGTTTGTTTGTATTAATTCTCGTCTTTTGATTCTTCATGGGGTATGCTAACTTTAGGCATGCAGGTTTACATGTTAAAAGTTGAAGGAATTGCTTTTAGGTTCTTGCCCGATCCTCTTCAGATCAAAAATGCATTGAAGGTTATCTTGTGAATTTCTCCATTTATTTTTTATTTGTCATCTTTTTCTAATAAATCGTTTGCTGTTTGCTTCATGAAAATACGTGCTGAAATTATTGTGGGAATGCATATTATTTGATTTCTTTTTTAAATCTAACAACAGAACGTCAATATAACCAATGGTATTTTGTCCCTTTTGAGTTAGTTAGCATGAAAATACTTTAGTTCACATGAGAATATACACACTAAAAATGATACTTTGATGTATTTTTCAGCAGCATGCTGATCCCTGTACGGTACAAAAGTTATTTATGCAATGTTTTGATAATAGTTTACTGAATTGTTTACTTGCATTGCATTCTTTATTTCAGTTGAAATCATCCGATGTATCAAAAGGATTTGATGGTGTACCAGTTTTTCAGGTATACTTCTTTTTAATAGCTCCTGTTTACAAATATAAAATATGATAGACAAATATCTTGCTGCAATGCTCAACTGTTGCATTGATAAAGGAAAGTAATTAGCATTGGTATTGCTTACCTTTTGTTACTCCAGGATTCAATATGCTCCGCAATGACTAGTTAAAGGTTTTACATGGTTAAAATGTTGACTCTTTTCGTTTCAATCTTGGTTAAATGTTGTAGTTGTAGTTTTCTGCTATGCACAGACAATTAGATTTTCATTTTTCTATTTTCAGTCAGATTTACTGATTATAAGGAAGAGAAATAGGAGATACTGCCCCATATATTTTCAGAGGGAAGATATAGAGAAAGAACTCACAAAAGCATCAAGACAATCAAGAGAGTCAAGCTCATCCCAACAGATTGTGGTATATGCATAATTTTTATTTTTTCCCCCTTGATGTATAAAGGATGCTATTTAATTGATTTGATTTAAATTGGATTTTTGCTTCCCCTCCAGGTAGGGAGTTTGGAAGATGTACTAAAGAAAATGGAGGTACATATGTTAATCTGCTATTGGCCAAATTAATATATGACCAAAATAAGTATTTTCCTATTTCAGTAAGCTCTAGTTTTGTACTAGTTGAGATGAAAAATCCAGGCTCCACATACTTAAATAAAGAAGGCTTTTGCTTGGGGTAATCTAGTGAATCTACGTTTTCTCTACCTTATTGGAATGCAAATTAATATTTGGGGCCTGGTAGGAGTCTGTAATGCTGTAAAGCCATTAAAACTGTGGTTTGGTGATATTAGATGAACCTTGAAAGAAAAGATGATATTGGATCTTCATTTTGTGATATAATAATTATTGGTCTAGTCTGTAAAATAACAAATTTACTCGTGCGGCTGACCCTCCTTCTCATTAAAAGAAAGTGCATTCTGTTCTAATTTCTGTTATATTTTCATGTATACAGATGAATGACAAGGACTCTGGATGGGATGACTTGATATTTATCCCACCCGGCAAAAGTTGCACACAGCACCTTAATGAGGTATCAGCTTGAGAAATGCTCTGAAACAACTCTTGTCGATTGGTGATGTGTTCCATATCAGTTTTTTAGAGGTTGGAAGTATGACCGGACCCTCCCATCATGACTTATACTGTGTGAAGAAAGAAACTTTCCAATTTTGAAGAAGAGTCACCAAGGTTTTTGTTGAACTTTCAGTGTTGTAATTTAAAGTTTGGAAGAGTTCTGGGTTGTTAGATTGAGATGGGGAAACATGAGCTGTTGTACTTATGAAGCATTTTTGGTTTTGGGGGTGAATGAAGTGTGCTGCTGAACAGAAATGTAAAAGTAAAACATGATTTTTTGAGAAAAAGAATAAATAAACATGATTACAGCTCCTCTCTCTCTCTCTGTGCCATACAATGTTGACTTTTCCCATTTCATGTGATGTTGATGTTTCACCTTTAATACTAAAATAAAACTAGCACACATAGCTCTTTGATGCGTCCGTATCTGCTGAGATCCAAATCGGATCTCAGACCCGGAGATCCCGATCCGACGGTTCTCAGGACCCGTATCTGTTGAATCCGGATCTCAGAGTCCTTGAGAACCGTCGGATAGGGATCTCAGGTCCTGAGATCCGATTTGGATCTCAGCTGATTTCAATGCGCTCTTTGATCTCCTCCTATGCTCAGCTCAATGAAGGATGTAGATACTATTATATTCGTCATGAGATGTTGATCTGTAACCTTCAGTACTCAAAACTGAAGGCCATAAATAACCACTCACAAGGTTTGGTTTCCTATCCTAGCGTGGGTTTGACTAAAGCAAGGTCACATGGCTTTTGTTTTTTTTTAATTAATTAAGTAATCAATATTTTATGTCTTTGTTTGCGACCCAGCCCAACAATGAACGTGGAATCTAGGTTCTAGCTGAGTTCCCTTCAACCTTTGTGAATTGTGAGGGAGGGGGGCAGAGCAGCAGCTGCACAACTCTGGTGGAGATCAAGATTAGGGAGATGATGGATGCCAATCGAGTAGCGTTTTTTGCGGGTTTCATCTCTGTGTTGTCGCTGCTGATTGTGTTTGATTCCTTGCGTGGTGGGATTGCGTTTTCTTCATCGCAAACAGTGCAAGTTCAACCCATCAAGCCTCAAGGTTTGTTACCTTAATTTGCTCTCCTTTCCCTCTCTACCTCTTTCTTTTTTTTTCTTCCCCTCTTCTCCTCTTCTTTTAGCTGTTTTTCTTTTGGGCGTGATTATGTGAAATAAGTTCGTTCAATCCTGAGGTTGAGATCACGAACGTTAGTAGTATACAGAACAGAGTAGAACTTAAGTTGCCCAGGACAAGGAAGATGCTAAGCTCAATACAATTATACAATAATAATACTTGGGGCTTTCTGAATTGCACAAAGAAGGATCCTCCCTCCAAAGCTGCAGCTGCTGTTCATAATTATTTTCTTTCATTTTGTCCTCTTTTGGATATAGCTCCTGCTCCGTAGAATGGGTGCTCAATTTGCGGGTAATGAATATATGATGATATGGTATATGGGCAAACTCAATTTGCGGGTAATTTGTTTGTAGTAAATGCTGTTTTTTCTTATTGTTCCTTATTTACCAACTCTTACGTTTTAAAGTAAGAAAAAGAAAAGATATCGAATAATAATACTAATAATAATAATAATAATAATAATTATTATTATTATTAGTCCTAAGTTCCTCCTAGCCTAGGACTAGGTCACCCAAATAAAAAAGATGCATCACAATTCACAACAAAACAAAGCCAACTCGCTTGCATTAACGCCCTCTTCACAACAACACATAGGGGTGGCAACGGAACAGATTTTGGTTCTGTCCGTTGTAACGGAACGGAAACGGAAGAAAATTTGGTTCCGTCCGTTATAACGGAATGGAAACGGAACACGCCATTTCCGTTCTGTTCCGCCCTAAACACGTATTTTCCACGTATTTCCCACGTATTTCCGTTGTTCTGTTCTGTTCCGTTATAACGGAACATTCAACGGAATGGATTTTGATTCCGTCCGTTATAACGGAACGCTCAACGGAACGGATTTTGGTTCCGTCCGTTATAACGGAACGGAAACGGAACACGCCATTTCCGTTCCGTTCCGTTCCGTTCTGTTGCATTGCCACCCCTAAGTCAACACATACACAACAAGTGAAGTGGGATCATAGAGCCATCCACATCCACTCATTAATTAATCACATAATAAAATGTGCAGTGTAGGTGCCCACTAATCCAGTTTGAAAGCTTCCAATACTTGATTCATTGACAACAACAACATGTGTGACTAATGAATATGCAATGAGTGACGCAATAGAAAAGAGATTTGGTCACCAACTACTCTTCTCTATAGTCTGCTCCATTATTATTATATAGTCAGTCCTAGGGATGGCAATTTAGGCCTGAAGGCCCATGGCCTGCATAGTCCTGCCTGGCCCGAAGCCTAGGCCCAGTCGGCCTGATCCCGTAATGGGCCGGGCCAGGCCAGGCCAATCTATGGGCCGGGTCAGGCTCAGGGTTGGCCTTAAAGCCCATGGGCCGCCTGGATTCTTGGTAATATATATAGTTGAAAACAAATATTAACACAAATGGGTTTTTGGCCTAGTGGTAGTGTTGTGCTATGGGAAGAAGAGGACCCGGGTTCGAATCCTCCTTCAAACGATTTTAGGGGATATTTTATTTTGCTACCAAAACGTATATGGACCGCACCACAGCCCAACTTCGCCTCCCACCCTGACCGCGTACGGCCCATCAGGCAGGCGTGGGCCTGACAGGCATACCCGCAGGCCGGGCCGGGCCGAAAAATTTGGGTCTGGTTCCTTCAGGCCAGGCAGGTCGGGCCTGGAATTCTAGCAGGCAGGCCGGGCCTGGGATTGGTAAAAAGCCTGCAGGCCCGGCCCATTGCCATCCCTAGTCAGTCCTGTCCATGTACAAGTAGTAGAATCACTGAATAGTGAATAGGGGTGCATAAGGTTCAGAACGCAACGGAATTGGGTTGTTTCGTTAATCGTTTCGTTTTGTTTAACGAAATAAAAAATCGTTTCGTTTTTGTTTCGTTTAGGACGAAATGAAAAGAAAGAACGAAAATAATCATTTAACAGTAGCATTTTTCTGTAAAAATAGAAAACGAAATGGAAAGAATCATTTCGTTAATCTTTTCGTTTCGTTTTACGAAACAAAAAACCATTTCGTTTGGGACGAAACGGAACGAAATAACGGAAAACGGTCTTCCGTTTGCACCCCTAATAGTGAATAATCAGCCAAGACAACATCATGTGTCCAGTCCAGTGCAAAATGAAAATCAATCAATATTTGTGTTTCTAATGTTTGCGCCTGGAACTCCTCTTCCTTTCCTTGACAAGTCTTCGTTTTATATAATATAAAACAGAGAAAACACACAAAATATACCAAAAAAAAAGGAGACACAGTTCTGTGGGGACCTGTCTCTGTCTGGTACCAGTAGTCCAGTACCATACCAAAGAAGAAGCTGACCCAATAAATGAAGGAAGGAAGGGAGGAATAGTCTATATATTAATGTTTCATAAATCTGAATTACCTTTTCTAATGTTATAACAACAATAATAATATATTATAGGAAAAGGTATCATATTTCATTTTCATATCAAATTAATTATATTATATATTACATTACTCCCACTAACTATTCAACGCACCACCTTCGGGCCACTTCCATCGTTTCCTCTCTCTTTGTTGATCCTCATCCTGATTCCTCAAGAAGAGAAAGTCAAACTCGAACAAGAAGGAAAGGAAATTAAAAAGAACAGGAGATAGTGCAGAAAGAGAGAGAGAGAGAGAGACTCAAATGGATATGAAAATGGGCAGGAGTCCAAGGAGGTCACAAGCAGAGGAGGATGCTGCCGAGGAGGACAAAAAGAAGAACCACTGGCGCCGCCTGCGGAAGTCGGAGCTGCTGGTGATTGGTATTTTTCTCTCCATCCCCATTATCGTCCTTCTCGTCGGCGGCCGATGGGGAGGTAACGCTGGAACCGCCCAACTCACCGGTGCTTTGCCGAAAGGTATTATTGCATACATAGACATAGTAGGGGTCTACCTTCATTGCAAATATGCATGCCTTCCCTTTGATTGATTGATTGCCACATTTTTTGCTTGACTATATATCTATGGCCGGACTATGGTTCAGTTGCATGCATATAGAAGTTGTCCTTGTGACAAGTTTGGAACTTTGTTCATATGATTTCATTCATATTGGTGGAATTTGTGAAGCATTTTTGAGATGTCATGAGATGGAGATTTAATTTAGGTTTTAGGTTTTAGGCCTGAAGAATAGTAGTTTAGAGTGATTTTATAATTATGAAAAAAGAAACTATGATAACATTCCACAAATTCGTTAATACAAACTACAAGTGGTCCGAAACATTGAAAAAGGGTTTTTGTAATAAAAGAGTCCAAGCTTATTATAAATATAACAGGAAAATATCCATGGCTGGTTGAGAGATAAATAAAATCACTTTAATTTTGTGTATCCCACCAGAATGATCTGGAAATGGGAAAAATATTAAAGTTAATGAATTTCCTTTTGTTTCACTAGTTGGGTTAGTGGGTCCCACTGGTTTACAAGTATTCTATTCCTTTATTGATGACGTTGAAAGTTTATATTTTTTCATTATATTTTTTATATATGATGATATGAGGTCATTTTCAACTTGAACAGGAGAGGGGAGAGGAGACCCAGTCAGTCTATGGAATTAACGGTACAGTCGGTACTGATATAACCTTCTTTATCTAGAGGAGGGATCCAATGACACACAAAATTTTGACACAAATGTTACACTAAATCGTATAAATTTATAAAAAATTTTAAAAATAGAAAATCTTGTATAAACATGTTCATTTACTTATAGATCGATTGTGTATCAAATTTCATTCAATTTAAGTGTTATTTGATACTCCATCAACGACCATCAAGTTTATATAGTAATTAGAACGGTCTAAATTTAATGATTCTTGATAGAGTATCAAACGACACTAAAATTGAATGAAATATGAAACACAATTGATCTATAAGTAAATGAATATTTTTATGAAAGATTTTCCATTTTTAAAATTTTTTATAAATTTATATGATCTAGTGTAACATTTGTGGCAAAAAAATGTTGTGTGATTTGATCCCTCCTCCTTTATCTATCTGTTTATTGGTACTGGTATTTGTATTTGGTAACCTACCAAGTCCAAGTCCAAGTGTCATGTTCATGTTCATGTACATCACATGTACAGATGTACTACCAGACGTGATCAAAGCAACTTTGACCTTTGACCCCATCCAACCCCAACGAACGAAGGAACAAGCAAATACAAATACAAATACTCACTAATTAATTAATTAAGGAGACGACAAAGTTTGTTCTCAACTTCTCTTTCTTAGCTCTTAATTTGTAGGCCATGGCCGATAATCATGGTGACTAGTGAGGACACTACATTCCAATTCTCACATTTCTTCATGCTTCCAAAGTCCTATTATTAACAAATTAAAAAAAAAAAAAAACAAAAGTACATAATATGAGTATTTGCTAATCATTTGATCAATAAGTTCGTAAATTATAACTTTTGAACAAAGTTTTGTTTGTAGTTAGTATCCTCGTTATCGTATTTTTTAAACCTGGAACTACACAAGAGCTGGGCCCTGGCCCAATTTCTGAACGGGGAGAAGCCGTTTGCAGCAGTTTTTTTTTTTTTTTTTGCCCCAGCAACTATATGTTTCAGATTATTCGATTAACCATTTTATAAATTCTTAATACTGCAGCATATATCCTTACTACTAATAAAAGCATATTGGATTTTTTTACATCAAAGGTCTATCTTCCCTAAGGAATAAACCTCAGCCGTTAATTGTTACTTTGATTGATCACCACCGTTGACATACGTTAATGCCCGTTAATGTTCTCAACCCATTAAAATCAAAGGCCCATATAAATTATCTCAATTTAAGGCCCATTACATATTATCTTGAAAATTTATTATAAGAAATAACAATTTCATCCCAAAGCAAGGCGTGAGCTTTTTACTAGTACTATTATAATAATGCTTATTTAACTTGTCAACAAACTACTTATTTACTTAAAAAATGAGTTCTTATAACATTAACAAACCGCAAGCACAATGTCATGCAACACTTAAGTTCATGATAGATGTTGGTATTCGCATAAAACTTGAGACTGTTTTGTGAACAGGGGCATTTCACTAACATTTGGGTAATTTCAGAAGTTTCAGGCAAGGAGGTCAACAAGGTCGAGGAGATCAAGGAGCCCACCGGTGGTTCAAAACCTCCCATAATTAGTTCAGACAAATTGCTTGGTGGGTTACTGGCCCCGAATTCTGATGAGAAATCATGTCAAAGCCGGTACAAGTTCGACCAATACTGGCAAAAGTCTCCCTTCACCCTTTCACCTTACCTCATTAAAAAGTTGCGCAAGTACGAAGCATACCACAGGAGATGTGGCCCTGGCTCAAAACTGTACAAAAAAGCGATGAAGCAACTCAAATCTGGTCACAATTACGAGAACTCACAATGCAAATACGTCATATGGTTCCCATGTAATGGATTGGGCAACCGAATGCTGAGCCTAGCCTCTGCATTCCTGTATGGTCTTTTGACAAACCGGGTTCTGTTAACCTATACAGGCAAAGAATTTGAAAACCTTTTTTGTGAACCGTTTCCCGGTAGCTCATGGGTTCTACCTCCTGATTTCCCATATAACCAACCATACATGCTTCATGTTGACACAGCTGAGAGCTATGTGAATATGCTAAAGAGGGGGGCTTTTTCATATGGTGCCAATGCTTCTTCTTTACCGCCCTATGTTTATCTTCACCTAGAACAGGTTGCATTAAGGATGCAAAATAATGTCTTTTGCGATGAGGATCAAAAGATGCTTCAAAAGTTCAATTGGATGTTACTCAAGTCAGACAGCTATTTTGCACCGGCGCTCTTTTTGGTACCTGCATACCAGGAGGAGCTCAACCGGATGTTTCCAGAAAAGGAATCTGTTTTTCATCATTTGGGCCGCTATCTCTACCACCCTACAAATGAAGTCTGGGGAAGGATTGAAAGATATTATGATGCTTATCTTGCTCATGCCGACGAAAGAATAGGGCTTCAAGTTAGAATCTTTCGTGAAAAACCAATCAAATTTGAAGTCATGTATGATCAAATAGTGAGATGCACCAACCAGGTGAAACTTCTACCTGAAATCACTCATACTGAATCCATGAGAAATTCATCTACCAAAAGTAAACATAAAGCTATTTTAATTACTTCTTTGTATGGGGGTTATTATGAAAACATCCGAGCCATCTATTATGACCATCCCACTCTGAATGGTGATGTGGTGTCAGTTTACCAACCTAGTCATGAAGAGGAACAGCAAACTGAGGCACAAAATCACAATCAAAAGGCTTTAGCAGAGATATATCTTTTGAGTTTCTGTGACAAAATGGCCATAAGTGCATGGTCGACATTCGGATATGTGGCACATAGTTTTGCGGGAATTAAACCGTGGATCTTGCTGAGACCCGATTGGGATAAAGAGGTAGCAGAGGTGCCTTGTATCAGGTCCAAAACTGTTGAACCATGTTTGCATTCGCCTCCTTTACTCGAGTGTAGGGGAAAAGATACCGATGCAGCTCATCTGGTACCGCACGTAAGGCACTGTGAGGATGTTGGCTTTGGTATAAAGTTATATGATAGTTAGGTTAGGTACATTGGTTTGTAATTGTCTGCTTCAGCATTGCTGGCTGTTTTCTTTATTTTGTGTTTATTCAATTATAATTGGTTGATTAAGGCATAAGGGCATAGATATGAAATGTTCCAGGAAATTTTTTTAAACTAGTTTGTTGACATATATATATACACCTTGTTTTGGGATTTCTTTCTGGAAGCTAATCTTTGAAGTTTAAATTATGACCTGTACTAGCATACTATTTAAACAAAATTAGCCTTGGGTTTGAATTTGCTTATCTGAAGACCATGTCACGTCATTTGATCTTTGCATGTATTTTAATTATGCACGCACAGGTTTACCAGTAACATATATACTATCACAAATTTATAAATATAATATGCAACTATCAGTTTAAAAAAAAAATGTACAACATTCAGAAGTAAATTATGCTTTCCTATGCCACCACTTGTCCTAATTTTTGCCTCACTAATATGGTGCAGACATACTTTAACCACCTGATTTATATTATTATATTTGTTTTTTCAAGCGGAGGTTTCAATTAAACCACAGTTTGCCATTTACTGAGTCCTTTTAGCTTCGTCTAAATAAATTATGTCCTTTGATTGTTATGCACCCCTAGATAAACATTTTCCATAGAATTATTTAAAGAAAAACAATTTATGGAAGTTTTTGATTCCCCAGTTTAATTAAGCCTAATTTAGAAAAACAATATATGTGAACCACTCTTCCCTAGTTTCATTATTTTTAAGTATATTCAATATTATAATTTAGTTGACAAAATTGAATTGTTGAGCTGGTTCGAGATCGATCACAAGCATTGTGTTTGCACCCAGAAAATAAAAGGTACATTAATTATCAACATTTGGAGTTCATCTGATGCAAGACCAACATATATATCAAAATAAACAAGGAACAATCAAAGTTATGATTGGTATAAATTGTAAGTTCATGATTTATCATTTGCATTCGGTATATATATCTTCCTCTAATAAACTGATAGCTTCATGACGCAAGTGCTTGTGCAAGCAGGACGGCTTAATTAAGGGGGGGAAATGACAAAGATGATATGCTTGCACGATTGGGCTTTACCAGTATTATCAACATGGGCAGGCAGGATCTACATAATATAAATACACCTGCATGCAGGCAGAACTAATTTAGTGCCAAGGTCAACTATATTTTTTCATTCTAAATTTCTTTCACTTCTTTTTTAATGCATAAATTAACAATACTATCATTAACTTACAATTTCAATGCCATATATATTTTATTAACCCGCAATATCTAATTTTTCTTCTAGAAAGTTTGTGGGCAATGGTATGGCACGATCTCAGCACAATAACATTCAAGTGTATTAGTAAATTAATGCAAGTACTTGAGGCTAATTGGTCCATATAGATTATATTTTGTTCAGTGCACTCTTGCAGCACTAGACTAACCAGCAACACGATATATATCAACTTCAGTTGACTTGTAACACATATATATTAGTTGCATCAAATGAACTATCAGCATTTTTAGGGAGACAATAGCAATTTCTTCATTAAATCTTGTAGCTAGTTAGGAACCATGGATGACAATGTGGTGAAGGAGGAAAGCAAGGGATGGTGGTGGCAAGTATCAGTGGGACTGAAGCCCGTTATTGTGCTGATTCTTGTTTCTTCTTTTCTGGTTGTTTTCTTTGGAAGCAAAAGTGGGCCTGTGTCAGTACTGTTCGAAACAACTGATAAGTGGATAGCTAACATAGGTTAGACATTTCACTTTTTTTCTTTTTTTTTTTTTTTGTACGATTTTCGTAATCTACTGGATATGCCAAACTAGATTAATAAGATATATATGGAGTTTGACTATTATACTAACGTTAGCATTTCGGACTGAAATGCTAACGGCTCAAAATTGTTGTTACCGTGTCCGAAATCATGATTTATAGTGCTTAATAAATTCTTTATATGGAAATATTAGGGAATACAAAAAATTTTCATTTTTAGATTTTTCTAAGTATTTGTTTTGAATTTTAAAAAAATAGCTCATAAATATTAATAAAATATTGATGTTTGTACATGTTATTTTCAAAAATGCAAAACAAATACTTAGAAAATTTTAAAAATAGAAAATTTTTGTATTCCCCAATATTTTCATATAAAAAATTTATTGAGCACCATAAATTGTGATTTCGGACACGATAACAACAATTTTGAGCCGTTAGCATTTCGGTCCGTTAGTATAATAGTCTAGCTCGATATATATGTACAAAAAATTACTTTTGAATGAATTGCTATCCTAGGATACACACGCACTAATAGAATATATTTTTTGGGAAGAGATATCTTAATGCATATGCTTAGAAATGGTACCAGTATAGAATTGTTAGGAGCGAGTGACTTCAACTCGAGAAGCTCAGAATATGTGGTGCCTTGTGGCCTGTGGGGAAAACAAATTCAAAGGAAAAGAAAAATAAGAGATTAAAGGTTCTGTGCATAACACATCGATCTAATTATCATCACATCCAGAAGCTAATTACAGCATTAAGGGATACAATTTGAGGGTGAACCTTAAATAAACTGACAATTGATCTTTCTTGGTGCTTTTCAATCAGCACATTAATTAATTTATTTAGTTCATTTGGTAATTTCAAGAAATGAGTAAGCTACATATTTTTGGCAGGAGGAAAAGACGAACTTCTTGGAGGATTGCTTTCCCCTGATTTTGACCAGGAGAGCTGCAGAGCCCGATACAAGTCTTCATCGTATCGCAAGCCCTCTTCTTTTCAAGTATCCCCTTATCTTGTTCAAAAACTACGAAATTATGAAAAGTACCATAAAAAATGTGGCCCACATTCTGAATTATACAAAGAAGCAATTGAACAACTGAAATCAGGCAAAAATGTCGAAAATATGGATTGCAAGTATACAATATTTGCACAAGATAGCGGTTTGGGGAATAGGATGCTTGCTCTTGTCTCCACATTTCTCTACTCTCTTCTTACAGACAGAATTGTAATAGTAGAAATGACAGAGGAAACAAAACATGTATTTTGCGAGCCATTTCCCGAAAGCTCATGGGAATTACCATCTGATTTTCCCATAAAAGAGTTAACACGTAAATTTATGAGGGATTCCCCAGAAAGCTTCATAAACTTGTTGGAAAATAAAAGTATCAGTCTTGATGCTAATGTGTCGGCCAAGTCTTTGCCCCCTTATGTGTATTTTGATGCATGGAGTAATGCGTGGCACGTTCACAGTCACATATTTTGTGAAGATTATCAAAAAATTGTTCAAAAGTTCACTTGGATGATTACCAAATCCGATTGCTACTATGCACCTGCTTTGTTTTTGTATCCCGAGTTTGAAAATGAGCTGAGGCTTTTGTTTCCTGTCAAAGAATCCATGTTCCATCACTTGGGTCGGTATCTCTTTCAACCCGCAAACCCGGTATGGGAAATGATTGAAAGATTTTACCAGACTTACCTAACAAACATGGATGAGAAAATTGGGCTTCAGATAAGAATCGTACCTTATGATCCGCCTCCTTTTGATAAAGTATACGGCCGCATAATGGAATGCTC
This sequence comes from Cyperus esculentus, assembly GCA_030179965.1. Classification (NCBI taxonomy): domain Eukaryota; kingdom Viridiplantae; phylum Streptophyta; class Magnoliopsida; order Poales; family Cyperaceae; genus Cyperus; species Cyperus esculentus. The sequence goes on from JASGLE010000012.1 coordinate 1,328,856, forward strand.
AGAGAAAGAGAAGCTGCTACCCGAGGTCGGCACTTCAAATGTCACCAACTCTGCGCCAGGTCGAACTAAGAGAACATCAATCCTGGTGGTTTCTTTGCTATCAGAGTATTATGAGAAAATCAAATCCACATACTATGAGCACTCCACAGTAACAGGAGAATTAGTTGCAGTGTTCCAACCTACACATGAAGAGACACAAAAAACATTTGCGCAGTTCCATAATCAGAAAGCATTGGCTGAGATGTACCTGCTGAGCTATTGTGACAAGATAGCTATAACATCAATGTCTACATTTGGATACATAGCCCACGGTTTGGCCGGGTTGAATCCATTCATACTCAGAACACTGTCCTGGCAGATCCCTAAGCCTGGTCCAGCTTGTGTGCAATCCATGTCAGTTGAGCCATGTTTGCACTCACCTCCTTTTCTTGAGTGTAAGCCTAATACAAAAGTTAGCCCTGTTGAGGCGGTGCCTTATCTTCGGACTTGTGAGGATTTCGACAATGGAATCAAGCTGTTCGACTAGATTAATTATTTAAATAACTAATGTACTGCTTGTTCTATACGAATTATTTAGTTATGACATCTTGCTTGTGTAAATGATATAAATGTTGATCTTTGTGCCTTTATTGTTTACCGTTATCTTTTTTCTTTTGTGGCTGAGACAGGCTAAATTTTTATGTATCCTCCGATTCCAAGTATTATGTTAGGTTCCAGGCTTTTCTTTTCTTCTCTTCTCTTTTCCTTTTTTTTTTCTTGAGAAAAGTAATCTCACAGGGTCATCGTCACTGATTCCAATTTCAGAAATCATATAATTAGCAGTTTGGTTCAAATTAAGTTGTTTGGATCAATGATGTTTTTCATTATAACTCTGTGTATATATTTCAATTACAAACTGGTTTATATCGCTGATCATGCGTATGAGTGTATCTTTGGATTATATGTTCTTCTTTTATTCCCTTTTTCTGTCATTTCAGGTTCACTGTACCAGAGTAACATGATTTTTTTGTTGCCATTCATGTTCGCTGAACTAAACATAGATTATTTCATGTTAATAGAATTATTTTGCTCAAATATCAATATAATTTATTTGTGTCTCTTGGTTCTCTTGGTTTGTTTTAGTAATTTTGAAGCCTCACCGACTGATATAGGTCAGTTTCGTTATCTCGTTATGGTTTATCCTTGTAATTCTGTTTTTATGCTGGCATTTTGAGTGTTTGTGTGTGCTTCCGGGGTGCTCTAATTTATTGTGTTAATTTCTCTGGTGAATGGATTTCATTTGCAATTTAAAATCACAAGCAGTTCATGTATGATTCACATCATCCAGCTTGGATTTGGAATAGCCGGTGGAACTAAGCACCTACTGACCTACATATATATACCGATGACTGCCAGATGGGACCCATATGATGAGTGTGAGCCTTCTGAAAATGCCGATGTCCTAAAGTCTCTATCCAATTATCAATCCATTCGATTGTATTCAACAAGATCCAAGTATTGAAATGGGGATGACATGTCCCCCATTTCTTTTTTCCAAACTATACACACATGACATGTATGGTAGTTTGTAATGAATACAGGCATCTTCTTAAACAAATAAAAAAAAGTAGTATTTGAACCCATATTTTTATTATGAAAATATTCCATGATTGAACCCCATGATCGTATAATTTATGCTTTTAGTACAATCATTTTATTGATTTAATATTTGATATGGTATTTGAACCATCTAAAAATTATCTGGATCAGTCAGCGCTCAAGAAAATGTAATTATTAAATATAACTTCATGCTAGCTTGTTCTGGACGATGTTGGCTAGCTTATTTGATCAGGCTGTTGCCTGCATGTTCATTGGAATATTATTGGACATTTTCTTATATTATCTTCATGATATATATACCTATAGTTAAGCTGAGAACAATATGAGGCAGCAAGAAATTAAGACCGGCTCTAACAAATTCCTAAAGATGGCTGCAGAATTAGCAGCACCAGCGCAGAGGAAGAGGGTGTGGCAACGAGCTCCATTACCAGAAAAGATGGTGGTGCTTGGCATCATCATAATGTTCTTCCCCCTAATAGTCTTTCTCAGCGGCCAACAAAAATTCATACCGTTTCCTTTCCGTATCTCCATGAATATCACAGGTAAATGTGGATTTTTTTTTGGCAATTATTGTTGCTTTTGTGCATGCTTTCATATCTCATGTACATGTTTTGGTTTTCAGGATTATATAGTGGTTTAGATCAGACTTCTAATAACTATATGAAAGGATTGATCTCTAACTACTTCAGTAAAACATCATGTCTCAGCCGGTATGAGGCAGCACTGTTTTACAAAACATCTCCGCATGTGCCATCTTCATACCTTGTGCAGAAGCTGAGAAATTATGAAGCTCTTCACAAGAAGTGTGGTCCAAATACTCCTCTTTATCAGAAGTCGATAAAGCAGTTGATCTCAGGTCAGAGCTCAGAACTCATAGAATGTAACTATGTAGTTTGGATCCCTTACAATGGATTAGGGAACCGAATACTATCCCTAGCAAGTACATTTCTCTATGCTGTTCTTACCAATAGAGTTATGCTAATTCAACAAACCAAAGAACTGGAGGGCCTCTTTTGTGAGCCGTTTCCTGATACTTCCTGGATTTTGCCTCCTAATTTCCCAATTAAGAAGTTGCATCAGTTCAATGTTAACTCTAATGTGACCTACGGTAACATGCTAGATAAGCATGTCATAAGCACTAATTATCCGAAAACCATGATTGGTTCGTTACCTTCCTATGTGTATATCCATATAATCGAGGATTATCAAGATTTGGACAAGTTATTTTTTTGCAATGACGATCAAATGGTCCTTGGAAATGTCAACTGGTTGTTACTGAAATCAGATCTATACTTTGTGCCTTCTATGTATTCAATACCTTTATTTGAAGAAGAACTCAACCGACTATTTCCATCAAAAGCTAGTACATTCTACCTACTAGCACACTATCTGATTCATCCCAGTAATGCTGTTTGGGAATTGGTCAGGAACTACCACAGCTCTTACCTCGCAACGGCAGATGTAAAAATTGGGGTACAAGTACGAGTTTTCCATTTTACAAAAGTCTCCTCTAATGTTATATTCCAACAGATCCTTAATTGCTCAAAAATGGAGAGCGTACTTCCCGGATTTGGTTTGAATGAAACGACAACCTTTAAAAACCATAAACCAAAAACAAAAACAATTCTGGTAGTATCATTGTCTGCAGAATATTCTGAGAGGTTCAAAGCCATATACTATGATCATCTCGTAAAGACCGGTGAGTTTGTGAATGTTCATCAACCGAGCCATGAAGAAATACAAAACACAGAGGATACATTACACAATCAGAAAGCACTTGCAGAGATTTATTTACTAAGTCTTAGCGATGTGCTCATGACAAGCGGCTGGTCGACTTTCGGGTATGTCAGTTCCGGTCTTGCGGGGAAAAAACCAGCAATTTTAATGCCAATTTGGGATCAGAACATACCTGATTTGCCATGCGTTAAAGCAATCTCAATGGAGCCATGCCATCTTTCTCCTCCAAGACCTACTTGTAAAGGAAATACGATTAGTAATATAAAACTGGGACAATATGTGAAGCAATGTCCAGATGATATTTATGGGATCAAGTTGTTTGATTAGAATTAGATGAAGTATTAAGTATAAGTGATATATATATATCGGATTTTCATTCGGATTAGAAGATGCAATACAAAAAAGAAAAGTTAATGAAATTCAATTTTATATTTTTAATTATAGGTCGTATTTAATTTGTTTATGATTATTAATATTATACTTAATTGTTTTGGATTCAAAGACAATTTTAAGCGGTTGTAACGATTTGACATTTTTCAATCGCAAGCTAGCTAGATGCATGCCTAGGTTAATATTCTTTCTTTTAAAAATGTGAGTTGCTATAATTTGTTTAAATTCTTTTTTCTTTTTGGGTAATTTTTGAGATGAAACTTTTTATTTTAAAAATTTTGCATCACTCTTAGGGGGCGTCTGGTTCATGCTATAGGTAATTCCAAGGGATACTTAAATTCCAGGGAATGCTATACCAAAGAATTCCATTCCCAGTAATATGTTATTGCCATGTTTTGTTTTCGGCGGCTATCACTTATGGCATTTCAGGGGATTTGTAATTACTATGTGGTTGAAATTTTGATATTATGCTTTTTAATAGTTATCGATTTTCATCAATTTTATCACCTGTAAATTTTTGTCCTTCATATATGCGCTATTCCAACAAACCAATTTCAAAAGTTTTAATCTCTTACTTAATTAATATATACTTTGTAAGATTCAATTAATTTTATTTGTTGACCATTATATTTTTATGTCTAGCATTATATTAAAAAAATGAGATTATTTAGTTGTCTACCAAAAGTAAATAAAGACAAAATATAATGCAAATCCAAGTCTCATGTATTAAAGATATATTAACAGAAACATATAAAGAAAAATATAATAGACAAAAGGCATATACTAAGTAGAGAATTAAGATTAATTGTTGGGTGTCAACAAATTCATGTTGCATGAATTTCCTAAATGGCACTTGTTCATACAATAGGAAAATATCTGACGGTAATAATGATAATTAAATATATATATGCACTATCTTATGAGTAAATAAGGAATGAAGCAATTCCCTTCTAGCAGGAATGGAGAAAATCCACATCTAACATGGCTAGCGTGATAGTCACAAAATGCTGGAATCACAATTCCAAGGGATTTATTGGTTACCATAGCTATGGCTTGCCTATTTGAACCAAACACGGTAATGCAATAATTTTCAATCTGATATCCGGAAATTACTAACTAAAAGAGCGAACCAAACGCCCCCTTAAGGAAAAAAAAATAGAGTTTGACGTTCACAAACAAATTAAATGATGCACAATATTTTAAGTCTTCATATGTTATGGCGTGAGCGACTCGGATTTTGCTACCTACACTCTAGAATTAATATCTGTTATATTTTATATAGAGTATAATATTGAATATTGATACAAATTAAATAGCTATTATATATTATTCTGCCATGATGGTGAAAACCAGTACTACTTACACCAGATATGCCATAATTAACAACCAAGGGTGACTTTAATTGTTTTTCCTTAATTCTTCACTTGAGCGTGTTGATAAAATAAGTTATTTGATAGAGATAGAATTTGACTAGCTATATATGCAGCTATGCAGCTATCAGCTCTAAATTATTAATGATATAATATTTGTTAGTTGTATTGGACCGGGAGAAAATTCCTATATGTCAGGCCAGTACGTACGTACCGGTGTTAGATCATCTCCAAGAGACTCCCTAAAAATATATCTCAATATATCTATATTAGATGTCATCTTAAATTTTTTTGGAAGCAAATTTCACCTCAATATCCAACAGATTCCCAAAATATGGATCCCAATACATTTGAACGGTCTGGATTTGGCTCTGATTTTGGGAAGTTGGATTGGGAGTGCCCAAAAAGGCCACCAGAATAGGGAGATTTGGCTCTGATTTTGGGAGTGCTAAAAATAGGGATAGCTTTTTGGGTATCTCTTGGAGACGATTTTCTCTCCTTAATTCCCAATTTTCGGTTTTAAGAGTGTTTTAGGAAGTTTATTGGAGATGCTCTTAGATTATATATATATATATTCTTTTCATTTACTTCGCTAGCTGGAATATGACCTCTTTTAAAAACTAATTAATTAGTTATTGATCGACCATGTGTATATCGTGCTTCTTGTTGTTTCCATGGATGGATCATGCAGGCGATCGATGTGGCGTTGAATAAGTTCATAAAAGGAAAGAGAAAAGTCTGATTTTGGTCCTAAATTATTGTATTTGGTTTAAATTAGGTTCTAAATTATTATGGTTAGTTCAAATTGGCCCCACAACTATTGTATTTGGTTTAAATTGGTCCTTAATTAAACTATTTTTTTTGTTAAATTTGGTTCCTGAGCTACATGGTTGGATTCGTATTACTCCCCATTTTACTTCCATTTGTGCTAAATGATATAGTTTATAAACTAATTTTTGTTTCAATATTAGTATAAATGAAAGTAACTGGGAGATATAGTATGAATCAAATTGAACAATTTAGGGATCAATTTGAACAAAAAATAGTTCAAGGACCAATATTTTGAATCAAAAAAATAGTTTAGAGACTAATTTAAACCAAATGCAATAGTTAGGACTAATATTGGACTTTCCTCTAAATGAAATTATGTTATCTGAACGGAAGTACCTTCCCCGGCCCGTTTTTATGATGAAGGGGCAATGCCTTGTAACAAGTCATTCCCGAGTTAACATGACAAATACCCCCCACTATTTAAGACAACAATATTCAAGCATCTAATACTTTATCTGGGAGTTGAAAGGTCGAAATGGAGTGTTGACCCATAATATTAAAGTATATGTGTTATATTAAATTTTATTTTACAAAAAGCTAAACATTTTTAATACATGAAATGATATATAAAAATTTGTAAAAAATCTTAAAAATGAAAAAACTTATATGAAAAACTTATATGGATGCATTACTTACAAGACTTATAGATTTGTAGTTTTCAAATTTCAATCAATTTGAATATCCTTTAATGGCTTATCAAAATTTTGTATACTTTTTAACGATTGTAATTTATGAGTCTTTAACGAACTTGATGCACCGCATTTATATATGCATTTTTACCAGACTTGCACATTTATTTTGACCAAAAATTTCTAAGTTCATGTGCATTTAGGTAGTAGAATGTCTAGAATTTGGTTACTTCTTTGCTTTGGTCCAATTTTCAGGAAAATGGAGCTTTTGGAGCTATTTGGACGAGACTTGGAGCATAGAGACACATTCTGGCGCTGGAGCACATTTCTTGCGGACTGCAAACCCTCACCTGCGGGCCGCAAACATTGGAGAAAACTGCTACTTCTATTTGTTGCTCTTGCGGGCCGCAAGAACGGTTAAAACTGCAGTTCTGTCTATTTTCTGGCGTTCCAGCCTATTTAAGGCTGACTTTTAGGTTGAGTCCAGGGAATATTAAAAATAAGGATACAAATCCTCAACCACCAACCGCTAAGTCTATTTCAAGCACTTCCAAGTCCATTTCAAGCACTGCCAAACCTATTTCAAGCAACCGCCAGAACTATTTCAGATACTTGTGACCCGCAAGACCGACCTTGCGGGCCGCAAGACTTGTAAAAATCTGCCTATTTTTTGCTCCCTCTAGCCTATAAAAGCAGACTTGTTCAAGGTCTGAAGATAGCAGATATCAGATCAGATCAAGATCATAGAGTCAACAATTAGAGAGAGAGCGCTGTCCAGAGACCAGAGAAGAGCGGTTATTTGCTTGTTCAACAATTCTTGAAGGAGATTTGAGAGAATTCTTCCTTCCAAGGCAGAGATCAAGCGAGATTCTAGTCGTTCTTCAGTTTAATCATGATAAACTCTTTCTTTTACTTGTTTTCTCTGTTTTCTTTGTCTATGTCTGAGTAGTTTACTAGTTCTTAGGGTTTAGGATGATGTTTGTTTGTATGGATTGACTGTATGCTTGTTTAGACTTACTTGTTTTCAATTTACTTAGTGTTTTCATTAAATTGTGCTTGTATCATTGCTTGTTTGTATGGTAAACCCGCGGATTAGGCCAAATCCGGTGTGATTAAGATTATCATCTGACCAAGAACTGTTATTTGCACTAATTGGGTTGATAGTTTTCTATCCTAGAGTATCCGAGAGGAGAAATTGTGGTTTGATGAAAGTTAAACCGAATCCTAGAACAAAAGTGAATTGAATATAGGTTTAGAGATATTCCTATAAATTTCTATTGAACTAAAAGTGTTGAAAGTACCAAAACGTGACAACTGAGGGCCTTGTAACATCTCTGGTTTAATTAAAAATTGATAACTTGAGTCAAAACACCGAAACCAGAACATAACTGCTGTCTGCTAGCAGCTTGTGGACTGCAAGCAAAACTTGCGACCCTGCAAGCCTCTGCAGACATTTGTAAAACAGAGGTGCAGCGTTGCTTGTGACGCAAGAGACGTCTTGCGGCCTGCAAGCATCGGTTATCTTTTGACCATTACCCCTTACGACCCGCAAGAGACATCCTGCGGGCCGCAAGCAGTTGATCTAGACAGCAAACTGATTCCGAAAACCCTGGAAACGCCTTTTTAGCATATGTTTTAAGAGTTATTTACTTATTTAGTATCTTTAATTGTTTAGGAAACCAATCTTCAATCAAACCCCCCCCCCCCCCCCCCCCCCACATACAAAAACACCAAAAATATAATCTGTTAGGATTTAGAATTGAGTCTAGAGTCTAGTTTAGATTTAATTTCCGTCTCTGTGCATTCAACCCCGACTGTACTGCAAAAGATCGTACGCTTGCGATCGACTGCTTATTTAGGGTATTAAAAGCCTATCCACCTCCGAGTGGCCGAACTAGAAAATGTCGCTTAAATTGAATATAATTAGAAACATAATCAATCTATAAATTACAAAATAATCCCGTATAATTTTTTCTATTTGTAAGACTTTTTTATGAACTTTTACAAATTTTTGAAATATCTAATTGCCAATATTTATACCTCCTATAAAAAGGAGCTAAGGAATGGACCCTAGCTCCATTGATGGTCATAGTCTAACTTATAACTTAATTACCATCCATCAAATAATAAAGGTTGTGAATGCATCCATTTCTTATTATAATCTTCTTCATTTACTTTTCTTGGATTGAAGCGTCTAACACAAATGAAAAAAAAAAAAACAGAGAGAGAGAATTTGGTGTCATCCTTTTTTCACTCTTCCAATCATTTTCCCTTTGATCCACACACATCTTACTCATCCCTTCTATTTCTTTCTCAACACTTCTTTTCTTTGTTGGAGGAATCATATAAATAATAACTAACAAGAAGAGGTAGGTTCTTACTAAATTTCAATACAAAAGACATATTTACGCGTATATTACTTAATTCATCAAATCGGTACCCACATTTTTATAACATGAATAGCTTAATATATAGCAATAAACTTAAAAATTTTTTAATTATAATAGCATTTTATTATGTGAAAAGAAACTAAAAAAGCCGTTGCAACGCGTAGGTATATCTCTAGTTGTCAAAATAAGGTTTGTGAACCGATCCCTCCCCTTATAATATTGAACATCCCAATGAATCCACTACGTACGTACGTACCTTTTGCTCTTTCCATGGAACATAATGTTTTTCCTGATGTCATGCATTTATATATATATTTTACCAGACTTGCACTAGTATTTTGGCCTAAAATTCCTAAGTTTAATTGCATTTAAGTAGTAAGATGTCTAGATTCCAGTTACTTCTTTACTTTTGTCCAAATTTCAGGTCAATCGGGCTTTTGGAGCCAATTGGACGCGATTCGGAGCCATACACAACAAGTCGAAACAGGAATGAACTTCCTGCGGTCCGCAGGACCCCTCCTGCGGTCCGCAGGACCCTCCTGCGGTCAGCAGGATCCCTCCCGCGTCCAGCAGACGGAGGTTACAGCACGTTCGACCTTCCGCTCGGCGCTGAAAACTTCCTGTGGAGCAGAAAAACCGCCATTTCCTTCTTCCTGCGGTTCGCAGGCCCGTGCCTGCGGTCCGCAGGGAGGTTACTGCACTACAGTTTTCTATTTTCTGGCGCTCTGCCTATATAAGGCGGTCATTGGGACGGTTCCAGACATCTTTTTCACTCATCTTCTCACGCCGTTTCATTGCATATTCACAACCAGAGGCAGAGGAAAGAGGAGAGAAGGCCGTTCATCATTCTTCGAAGCGGATTTGAGAGAATTCTCGCGCGGGAGTGAAGATCGTGTCGCCTCGAATTCTTCTTCGGTTCTTTTGCATCATGATTTCTTTTAGTTCTTTATTTTCTTTGTTTTCTTGTGTCATGAGTGAGTAGATCTATCTGTTCTTAGGGTTTGAATGATGACGATTGTGTTGATGGATTAGTTGTTTGTGTGGATTAACGTTGTTTTCATAATCGCTTGAGATTTTCATTATTATGTGCTTGCAATTTGTTTGTTCATTTGGTAAACCTATAGGTTATGGCCAGACCTAGTTGGTTAATGTAGTATCTTTTGACCAGATCTGATTGTCTGCACAACTTGGGTTGAATTGTATCCGAAAGTACCCGAAAGGCGAAACTGCGTTTCGACTAACCTCGAAACGGACCCTAGAATTAACAAGTGACATGAACGTAGTTTAGAACTTATTCTATGAGTTTCGAATTGATTTAGAATTGTTAGGAGTACCAAAGGTGAAAACCAATGACTTGTACCAACTCTGAATTGCTTAGGAACTGACGACGTTAGTCAGAACACCAAACCAGAATTGAAAACTGCTCTCTGTCAACTGCCTGCGGTCCGCAGGAGACATCCTGCGGTCCGCAGTCAGTTACAGAAAGTGCAAGACAGGAGTTACAAAACTGACTGCGGATTATTAGAGAGATCTGTGGTTCGTGGACGGTTTTGCGACCCTAACCAACTACTTGCGGTCCGCAAGATACATCTTGCGGAACGCAGGCAACTGATCCTGAGACCAATCTGATTCTGACAACCCTGAGAACGCCTTTTAATTAATTGTCTTTCAGTTATTTACTTGTTTTAGCACTGTTTCCTTGTGTTTGTAACCAGCCTTGTTAAAACCCCCAACAATTGACCCTTTAATCCAAACTCTCTTAGAATTTAGAAGTAGGTTTAAGTGAAGTCTGGTGTTAATCCCGTCCCTGAGGATTCGACCCTCAAGTACTACACGAGATCGTACGCTTGCGATCGAGTGCATACTTTAGGTTTAAAAGCCTATACCCGTTCGCGCGGTCAAGCTTTTTGGCGCCGTTGCCGGGGACGGCGATATTAACCCTAGATTTTGCTTTTCTTTAGTTCTAAGTTCTAACTTCTCTTCTTCTTTTCTCTCTTTTTCTGTTTCAGGTGAACGACGCTGGACGGATTCCCTCCTCCTGTTGGCGACTACTTTTTGAGGAGCGGACCCCGGAGTCCGATATTCCGATCTCCGCGAGCAGGGATCAGCGCCGTCCTCGCTGATTCAGACCCGTCGTCTAACATGGCAGACGACGCGGAGCGCGAGCAGCTCCGGATTCGGGCCGAGGAGCTCGAAGAAGCTCGGCAACTGCTGCAAGAGGAAGTCCGACAGCTGAGGCAGCAGGTCGCAGAGCACGCCCTCGAGCCGCGGACCTTCAAAGAGTTCCACAGCCCACGGGTTGCTGACGCACAAGGGCCCATCATACTTCCAGATGTGCCCGGAGGTCCTCCGACTCTCGGAACCGGAGCCGTGAGCCTGATCCAGCAGAACTGCTTCCACGGCTTGGAGAACGAAAACCCGCACGATCACTTGGATAACTTCCTTGGGTGTTGCCGGGCCGTGAAGAACGCAGACGCGAATCCCGACTACGTTCGCCTTGCCTTGTTCCATTTCTCTCTCCGGGACAAGGCCAAATTCTGGTTCAACTCTCTCCCGAAGAGCTCAATTGGTTCCTGGGCCGAACTTTCATCGCAGTTCCTCGAGAAATTCTTCCCAATTAGGAGAACAGCCAAGGTTCGGTCCCAGATTGCCACATTCAAGCAGGCACATGACGAGTCGCTGGGGGATGCATGGGATCGGTTTAACCACCTCTGCTTGTCTTGCCCCCACCACAACTTCTCCAACATGATGCTAGCAGATGCCTTCTATGATGGACTGACTCAGCAGAACCGCGTCACGGTTGATGCATGTGCAGGTGGGTCCATCGTTGACCTAGAGGCGCAAGACATCCTGGACATCTTTGACAAGCTCGCTAAGCAGCAGCAGTGGTCGAGCCGCGAGTCCAGCAGGGGCACGAAAGGGCGCTACGAAGTCGATCAGCTCGCCCTCGTCCAGGCCAAGCTAGAGGCACTGCAGCTGCGGATGGACAAGCAGCTGGACCAGCAGAAGGCAACCTCGAAGGCTGTGCAGGCTCAGCCCTACATGCTCTGCGGTGAGGACTCTCATGTCTATGAGAGTTGTCCGCTACGGCAGCCCGAGGAGGAGGAGGAGCAGGTCAACTCTCTCAACAATGCTCCATTCGCGCAGGGGTATGCCAACCCAGCAGACCGGCAAAGCTGGAGAGACCGTCCCAACTTCGGGACCAAAACTACAACCCTCCTCAGCGATTCCAGAATCAGGGGCAAGCAGGTGGGAACCGCAACTTCTTCAGCAACTCCCATTTTCAGAACCAGAACAGACCTGCCCAGCAGAATGCCTTCCGCCTGCCGTATGTACCTCCGCATCAAGAGCTCAAGCCTGCCGTTGTGAACAACTTCATGACTGAGCAGAACAAGATGAACCAGATGATATTCGAGCAGATGCAAGCCCTCAACGAGAAGTTTGCCAGGATTGCAGGAGGAGACGTAGGCGCGCCATCGAGTTCGGGCACCAAGTTGCCGAGCCAGCCGACGAACCCGAATGGCGAGGTGAAGGCGATCCACACTCTGAGGAGTGGGACACAGTATTCTGGCCCTCCCATGCCAGAGGACGAGGATCCGGCGGTGATCAAACCCGCGAGTGCCAAATCAGACCCGCCGGCAGCAGACAACACATCAGGCGCCACATCCTGCGGTCCAAGATCGGTCTTGCGGTCCGCAGGACACTACGCCGGGCGCCCAATCAGACCAGGCAGCTTCCCAGCCGCCTCTCTGCGTTCCGCACGACATGGCTCGCGGTCCGCAGGACGCGGTGGCAGACGGACAGACTGCGCCAATATCCGAACCCGTCGCGCAGTCCAAGCCGAACAGCGACAAGGGGAAGGCGCCAGCAGAGCAACAGGTCTACCGACCGCGGGTACCATTCCCGCAAAGGCTCGCCAACCATCGGTTAGACGAGCAGTTCTCCAAATTCATGGACGTCCTCAAGCAGCTGACGGTCTCTATCCCATTCACCGACGCGCTGACTCAGATGCCGACTTACGCAAAATTCTTGAAGGACATTCTGTCCAACAAGCGGGGCTTAAAGGACTGTAAGAGCGTGCAACTGAATCTTGAATGCAGCGCGGTAGTGAGTCGGGAGCTTCCTCCGAAACTTGGAGATCCCGGGAAGTTCACCATCCCATGCAAGATCGGCAAGGCAGACATTAAGAAGGCACTGTGCGACTTGGGAGCCAGCGTAAGCCTCATGCCACACGCCGTCTTCCAGAGAATTGGGGTTGGTGAGTTGAAGCCCACGCGCATGACCCTGCAGCTAGCAGACACCTCCGTCCGCTTGCCGCTGGGTATTGTTGAGGATGTGCCGGTTCAAGTCGGCAAGTTTTTCGTGCCCGGAGACTTCGTTGTTATGGATATGAAGGAGGACAAGGATGTGCCAATCATCCTAGGCCGACCGTTTCTCCGAACAGCTCGGACAGTCTCCGACACGTATGAGGGCACTCTCACGATGAACGTCGGGGGCGAGAAGGTGCAGTTTCAAGTGGCCAAAGCCATGCAGTACCCCGACTTCTATGAGGACTGCAACCGTGTGGATGTGATCGATCTGTTGGTTCAGGAAGTTCAAGAAGACCTGCTGGAGCAGACGCCTGATCTGACCAGCGATGAAGATGTATCAGATACCATTCTCTGCGGGCCGCAAGACATCTCTTGCGGAGCCGCACTCAGCAATGAAGACAACGGGTACCCAGACGGCCCCCTGCTCCAGCCAGTATTTTCAGCATCCTGCGGTCCGCTGGACGACTCCTGCGGTCCGCAGGAGGAAGCATCCGAGGGCTGAACTGACAAGGCACCACCGCTCGACGCTCCGAGCAAGGTAGACCTGAAACCACTGCCCGACAACCTCAGGTATGAGTTCCTGGATTCTGAGAAGACTTCTCCTGTCATAGTTGGCGCTCAATTGAGCTTTGATGAGACTTCCAAACTTTTGGAGAAGTTGCGCATTCACAAGGGTGCCCTCGGGTACTCAATCAAGGACATCAAGGGACTCAACCCGTCCATCTGTGCTCACCGGATCCACCTCGAGGAGGACCACAAGCCTTCCGTGCAACACCAGCGGAGGCTCAACCCAGTCCTGCAAGAGGTAGTGAAAAAGGAGATCCTTAAACTGCTTGATGCTAACATCATTTATCCGATTCCAGACAGCAAGTGGGTGAGCCCGGTGCATGTGGTTCCGAAAAAGGGTGGCTACACTGTCATTGAGAACGACAAGGGCGAGAAGGTCCAGATGCGCCCCACGACCGGGTGGCGGATGTGCATAGACTACCGCAAGCTGAATGCGGCCACGCGCAAGGACCACTTCCCGCTGCCATTCGTGGACCAGATGTTGGAGCGCCTCGCCAAACACTCTCACTCTGCTACCTTGACGGGTACTCCGGCTTCTTTCAGGTACCCATCCTCCCCCAGGACATGGAGAAGACGACATTCACATGTCCCTACGGTACCTTCGCCTACCGGCGGATGCCGTTCGGCTTGTGCAATGCGCCAGCTACATTCCAGCGGGCGATGATGGCCATTTTCTCTCCTTACATTGAGAAAGAGGTCGAGATTTTCATGGATGACTTTTCTGTGGTTGGCACTTCATTTGATGAGTGCTTAGCGAACTTGTGCAAGATCTTGCAGAGGTGCGAGGAGACCAACTTGGTCCTCAACTGGGAGAAGTGCCATTTCATGGTACAGGAGGGCATCGTGCTTGGTCACCGCGTCACAAGCAGGGGCATCGAGGTTGACAAGGCGAAGATCGAGGTGATCGAGCAGATGTGCACGCCTACCACCGTCAAGGACGTGCGCAGTTTCCTCGGTCACTGTGGTTTCTACCGCAGATTCATCAAGGACTTCGCCCAGATCACCAAGCCGCTGACCAACCTGCTAGTAAAAGACTCTGATTTCAATTTTACTGATGAGTGTGTTCAGTCTTTTAACAGGTTGAAGGAGGCCCTCATCTCAGCACCGATCCTGCAGCCCCCCGACTGGTCTCAGACTTTCGAGATCATGTGCGATGCCAGCGACTATGCTGTGGGGGCGGTTCTCGAACAGCGGAAGGACAAGAAACCCGTAGCCATCTGCTATGCAAGCAAGGTCCTTGACTCCGCGCAGATCAACTATACCACGACAGAGAAAGAGCTGCTAGCCGTGGTGTACGCGTTGGAGAAGTTCCGCTCTTACCTGGTCGGCTCTCAGATCATTATCTACACCGACCATGCAGCGATCCGGTATCTGCTCAACAAGAAAGATGCCAAGCCCCGTCTCCTCCGCTGGATTCTGCTCCTGCAAGAGTTTGATGTCGAGATCCGAGACAAGAAAGGATCTGAGAACTCTGTAGCAGACCATTTGTCCCGCCTGCATTGGAAGGGAGAGGAGCGGAACATCATTCCGATCGATGATTCGATCCCGGGGGAGCAGCTCTATTCCCTTGGCTCACGCTCGTACAGCTGCCCCCAGCCCACGCAGAACAGCATCCTGGCAGCATCCTGCGGCCCGCAGGGACATCCCTTGCGGTCCACAGGAGGCTCATCCGAGCTGCCATGGTACGCAGACTTCGTCAACTTTCTTGCCGCGGGTGTTCTTCCTGCTGACATGACCTTCCAGCAGAAGAAGAAATTCAGGGCTGATGTCAAGTACTACTATTGGGAGGAGCCCTTTCTCTTCAAGGTAGGTATCGACGGTATTTACCGGCGTTGCGTGCCGTATGAGGAGGTACATTCTATACTCTCTCATTGTCATTCTTCTGCTTACGGAGGCCATGCCTCCTCATCTAAGACCGCTGCCAAGATTTTTCAAGCAGGTTTCTATTGGCCAACCATCTTCAAAGACGCACATGCTCTTGTGCAGTCGTGCGATCAGTGCCAGAGGACCGGCAACATCTCGCGGAGGAGTGAGATGCCCCAGCAACCCATTCAAGAAGTCGAGATCTTTGACGTTTGGGGCATCGATTTTATGGGACCGTTCCCTTCTTCGAAGGGGTATGAGTATATTTTGGTGGCAGTGGACTACGTGTCCAAATGGGTGGAGGCGCTAGCTTGCGCCAAGGCGGATGCTAATTCCGTCAAGCGCCTCTTCAATGATGTGATCTTCCCTCGTTTTGGCATTCCTCGTGCCGTGATCAGTGATGGAGGCAAGCACTTCATCAACCGTCAGTTTGAGTTACTCCTGAGCAGACATGGTGTGCACCACAAAGTCTCAACCGCTTACCACCCTCAGACCAACGGGCAAGCAGAGGTTTCCAACAGGGAAATCAAGGCCATTCTGGAGAAGACCGTGGCGAGATCGAGGAAGGATTGGGCTTTCAAGCTCAATGACGCGCTCTGGGCCTACCGCACGGCCTTCAAGACTCCGATCGGCATGAGCCCATTCAAGTTGATCTATGGCAAGCCATGCCATCTGCTGGTCGAACTCGAGCACAAGGCGTATTGGGCCACGCGCATCCTCAACCTCGACCTGCAAGCAGCAGGTGAGAAGCGCATCCTCGACTTGCATGAGTTAGAGGAGATTCGGCTCCATGCCTACGACAATGCCCGGATGTACAAGGAGCGCACCAGGAGGGTGCATGACAACCGGATCATGCGACGCGACTTCAAGGAGGGCGACCTTGTCCTCCTCTTCAACTCGCGTCTACGTCTCTTCCCGGGCAAGCTAAAGTCACGGTGGTCCGGCCCTTTCGAGGTCAAGAAGGTCTACCCATTTGGAGCGGTGGACATTGCAGGCAAGGACGGCGTCGCTTTCAAGGTGAATGGTCAGCGTCTCAAGGTGTACGTGGCTGACCAGTACAAGGAGGATCGCCTCGCCTTGCATCTGTCCCACCTACCACCAGCAGAGATTTAGATGCTAGTATGGTCAAGCTCACGACCTAAAACAAGCGCTTCTTGGGAGGCAACCCAAGGTTTTAGGTTTATGTTTTTTTTTTTCTTTTGTCAGATCTACTTTCTCTTTGGCATAATTTCTTTTAGCATTTTAGTTCATTCTCATGTTGCGTTAGGTGTTCTTAGTTTTGTTTGTACAGTGCTAAGGAGCAGACTCGAAAGAACGACGATCATTGGGGCACGAAACCATGCAGAAACGAGGTTCTGTCAGCATCCTGCGGTCGGCAGAGACGACACTGCGGTCCGCAGGAAGTTTAAACGAGCAGCAAATCTGTGCGCGGGCAGGACAGGGAAGTTATAGCATACTGCGGTCCGCAGGGAGTTGCTATTTTTGGGCAGAACGAGGAGCAAATTAAGAACTGCCGATTTAGGGGTTTAAGTCGGTTTTGAAGCCGACTCCAACCGCCTAAAACTCTATAAAACAGACCAGAACTCATTCTCTTCTATCTTCTTCTTCCCCCATTAAGCAACCAACTCATCCAATCTTCCCCTCCTCTCCTCACGCTGCCGTAACCACCATCGCTGCATCCCGCTTCTCCTCTTGGAAGCACAGCCACCTTGGCCACGGACCAGCAGCAGCACGTGCAACAGCGCCGCTGCCCCGTCGCGTTCGTGTTTTCCTCCACGCATCTTGCGCCATAGCCGCTTCGTGTCATCGCGCTCTAATCCGATTTCTTCTCCACATTTTGAGGTTTAATTTCACAACTCTACTTTCAATTCCAAATTTCAATTTGGTTGATTTGTGAAACGAGAACCCGACTTCGGATCAGCGAAAATCATAACTGCCCCCTACGCTGTCAGCCACTAGACCCCTGCCAAGCCGAAACCAACATACTGCGGTCCGCAGGAACCTACCTGCGATCCGCAGGCTCCATCCAGACAGCAGGATTCTGGTGCAGCAGCGCCGTGCCACGACTTAGACCATGAAGCAACCAGCGAGCAAGGAGCAGTTAGAGGAGAAGAGGAAGCGGATTCAGGCCGCTCTAGGGGTCAACCATCCTCGTAACATTGCTCCTCGTCCAGCATCAGACTTGACTCCTGAGGACAAGCGAATCAGAAACAATCGCCTAACCCTTCAAAACAAGACCGTAAACTCCACGCCGCGCATCGATTTTGGGTTTCTTGAGAAGATAGGGATCCTTGGCGAGTTCACTCGCCTCACTGAGCGGGTGGGATTCACTCGCGCGTTTTGGGAGATACCCTCGAAGCATCCTGCATACATCGAGCCGACGCTCGAATTCCTCGCATCATTGGCCCTTCAGGATCTCTCAGACGGGACTCAAGGTATATCTTTTCGCTTAAAAGGTCACACTTACAGGAAGAGTCTCGTTACACTTGCGGAGTGGTTCCACTTCGACCCTCACCAGACAGACTATCTCGGTTACGTACCGGAGGATAGGGTCGACTCAGATGCTTCTCAGGCTGATCTCCGCGCTTCCTTTTGGTTCCGTATCACCGGACAGCGTCTTCCGCGGACCGGTCCTCAGGACCCACGGGTTACTTCGATCATCCATCCCGTCCTCCGTTTCATTGGCCGTGTCCTAGCGCTCTCGATCTTTTCACGTGGGGAATCGTCACTTAGGCCCAGACATGACGAGTTCCAGCTCATGGCAACCATGCTCCGCCGAGATGACCAGTTGCAGCGGCCCCATCTGATGCTGCTTATGGTTAGATACTGGCTCTCGATCCTCACCACGGGCAAGCCTACTGGGATCGTCAACATAGGCTCCTATGTCACATTCATCGCTTCCAAGTTGGAGGTGGATCTACGTGGTGAGCCCGGAGGTGTTCTCAGTGGTACGGCATGTCATCCGGGCAAGCTCCTCGACAAGGATGCCTTCACGTCTTGGTCATGGCTTTCCACTCAAGCAGCCCAGCGTGGCCGGCCTACAAGTTACAAATGGAAGACAGAGCTCGGCGACTTCAGGCTCCCGCTCCAGTATCCGCCGATCGACTTCACACGAGGTTCTACGTGGCGTTTGGAGGAGCCGCTAGCAGCCCCGCCCCAGCAGCAATCCGCACAGCAAGCAGATGATGTTCGCTTGAAGGACGTCGACACAGAGTTGCCAGCAGGTGCAGGAGCTGCTACAGCAAGAAGGAGGGCTGCTACAGCAGGTGCAGGAGCTGCTTCAGCAGGAGATGCCACGCCTACTCAGCAGGTACCGTTTCAACTTCAAGAGCACCAGTGGAAGCAACTTTGCAGCCAGGTCCAGGAGATTCACGCCATGCAGGCCGACACACAAGCGATCGTCCGCCAGCTGAAGATCGGGCAGACTCGAGACCGTGGCCGCATTTCTGAGATATATGAGCTGCTTTCTGCCATTCGAGCTGCTCAGTCCAGCGGACACCCCGTTGGCGCTCCAGACGACACCGACGCACCATGAGTCCCTCAGGTTGTATCTTTTTTCTCTCTCATTCATTTTTACATATATGGGTCAATGCACTGAGGACAGTGCATAGATTAGCTTGGGGAGGGAGGACAGTACGTCTGAGTTTTAGGTTTTCTTTTTCATTTTCATTTTCATGTCTGCATTTTTGAAAAATTTTGTGAAATTGTTAAACTCAAGGGCATATGGGAATTTTTGAAGTTTGCATTGTGGAAAATTGCGCATGATAACTTTATGAGATTTGTGTTAAGGTCGGAGAATCTTGTTCTGTAGTGATTAGTCCCATGAATAAAGTATGATCAAACTGGAAAAAGTAGCAAACCGAAAATCTGATTGAGGACGAAGGGTAATTTTCCGGTTTGTGGTATCCACGTGAACATGGTCTGATGAAGTGAAAGTTTTAGCCTAGATTGTCTTAAAAATAAAAATGACACTTCAAGGTCGCAGTCAGGTAGGACGAGTGTACCCCTTTTATTTTGTCATCCGACTGACTTGGGCTTTGGGTGTCTGATTTAAAAAAAAAAAAAAAAAAAAAAAAAACAGAAAAACAGAAAAACAGAAAAAGAAAAAAAAATAGAATAAATAATAAATTAAATTTTCTTTTGATAAGGCAATTCAAGGTTAATGGAAATAGAAAGGTTGAGAAGGTTGTTCACTGTGGGGTTAACACAATCGGGATACCAACTTTGTAGTTCAATTGAAAGATCTAGGGTCCGAAAAAGTACAATGGTCATACTTGCAATTTAGGTTGCGTTTCATGCAACAAGAGTCGCTCGTCTCGATTTTCTGTGCCTTAGCCCATGTTTTGTGGAATTATTATGCGTAATTATTTACAATGCGAAATTCAAACTTGCTCATAAATTCTAGGTTTGGCATTTTCACAAAGTTATTCTTTGCATTTAGGACGACTTGGGAATTTAGGATTACGTCTAGGTATGGTCAGCTTCTTAGGTTCTAGGTTTTGCTTGAGGACAAGCAAGGTTCTGAGCTTGGGGGGATTTGATGTCATGCATTTATATATATATTTTACCAGACTTGCACTAGTATTTTGGCCTAAAATTCCTAAGTTTAATTGCATTTAAGTAGTAAGATGTCTAGATTCCAGTTACTTCTTTACTTTTGTCCAAATTTCAGGTCAATCGGGCTTTTGGAGCCAATTGGACGCGATTCGGAGCCATAGACAACAAGTCGAAACAGGAATGAACTTCCTGCGGTCCGCAGGACCCCTCCTGCGGTCCGCAGGACCCTCCTGCGGTCAGCAGGATCCCTCCCGCGTCCAGCAGACGGAGGTTACAGCACGTTCGACCTTCCGCTCGGCGCTGAAAACTTCCTGTGGAGCAGAAAAACCGCCATTTCCTTCTTCCTGCGGTTCGCAGGCCCGTGCCTGCGGTCCGCAGGGAGGTTACTGCACTACAGTTTTCTATTTTCTGGCGCTCTGCCTATATAAGGCGGTCATTGGGACGGTTCCAGACATCTTTTTCACTCATCTTCTCACGCCGTTTCATTGCATATTCACAACCAGAGGCAGAGGAAAGAGGAGAGAAGGCCGTTCATCATTCTTCGAAGCGGATTTAAGAGAATTCTCGCGCGGGAGTGAAGATCGTGTCGCCTCGAATTCTTCTTCGGTTCTTTTGCATCATGATTTCTTTTAGTTCTTTATTTTCTTTGTTTTCTTGTGTCATGAGTGAGTAGATCTATCTGTTCTTAGGGTTTGAATGATGACGATTGTGTTGATGGATTAGTTGTTTGTGTGGATTAACGTTGTTTTCATAATCGCTTGAGATTTTCATTATTATGTGCTTGCAATTTGTTTGTTCATTTGGTAAACCTATAGGTTATGGCCAGACCTAGTTGGTTAATGTAGTATCTTTTGACCAGATCTGATTGTCTGCACAACTTGGGTTGAATTGTATCCGAAAGTACCCGAAAGGCGAAACTGCGTTTCGACTAACCTCGAAACGGACCCTAGAATTAACAAGTGACATGAACGTAGTTTAGAACTTATTCTATGAGTTTCGAATTGATTTAGAATTGTTAGGAGTACCAAAGGTGAAAACCAAGGACTTGTACCAACTCTGAATTGCTTAGGAACTGACGACGTTAGTCAGAACACCAAACCAGAATTGAAAATTGCTCTCTGTCAACTGCCTGCGGTCCGCAGGAGACATCCTGCGGTCCGCAGTCAGTTACAGAAAGTGCAAGACAGGAGTTACAAAACTGACTGCGGATTATTAGAGAGATCTGTGGTTCGTGGACGGTTTTGCGACCCTAACCAACTACTTGCGGTCCGCAAGATACATCTTGCGGAACGCAGGCAACTGATCCTGAGACCAATCTGATTCTGACAACCCTGAGAACGCCTTTTAATTAATTGTCTTTCAGTTATTTACTTGTTTTAGCACTGTTTCCTTGTGTTTGTAACCAGCCTTGTTAAAACCCCCAACAATTGACCCTTTAATCCAAACTCTCTTAGAATTTAGAAGTAGGTTTAAGTGAAGTCTGGTGTTAATCCCGTCCCTGAGGATTCGACCCTCAAGTACTACACGAGATCGTACGCTTGCGATCGAGTGCATACTTTAGGTTTAAAAGCCTATACCCGTTCGCGCGGTCATTTCCGCACAGAAACTTCATGTTTAATCCATGGGTGGACGTCAAGAATAATTAATTATATTATTATAAATGTAGCAATTAAGTCAAGCATTAGATTGGGGCTTGAAGCTTCTCATCAGACGTTAGTCACAACACGCATATATGCAGCAAGTTCCATTCATTTTACTTGGAAAAGGATGCTACTGCTAGCTCATATTTCTGACTCTGAGCGCCTGGACTAATTACCGACTACTCTTCACATATACATACATACATACATACATAACCATGTTATTTAATTAATTAATTCCTCTTTATTTTACAGACGCTATATATATATAACCATGTTATTTAATTTACAGACGCTATATAAATTCTAGCTGTTTTATATTTTGTGTTAACTCCTTGAAAATGACTTGGATATTATACATTAATTATTTCTAAGCAAATGACAATAGATTTTGCCCATCTCATAAAATAATTGAAACAACTAATTATATAAATCAACTGAGACAATTAATTAATTAATTAATTAATATCAATAGTATATATAATAATTAACGCCTAATTATATTGGACGACAATTAATTTTGACCTTTCAATGTTTGACTGTCCTTTTCATCTTAGGCCGGTCTAATTAACCAACAATTAATTGATCATTCTCTAATTCTCCATCTATGTCATGTCTTACATTACTATTGTAGTATTGTATTGTGTGTTTAGTTTTTAATTTAGAAATTAAGGAAATGAAATTAAAATGCATGGAATTGGAATATATGCGTGAGCGTGACTGCGATGATCTGATGGTGATGGATCATGATATAAGGAGACGTTTCACTCTCCCTTGCTACCTTCTCCTCATGTTTTTCCCTTCCTCCACAAAACTAATTAGTATATAATATATACACACTCCTATATATATATATATACATATACCAAGTTACAAGTGACAACCATAGCTACTGAAATAAATTAGAGACCATTTCATATATACAAGCAAGTTTTGTACGTAATTGACTTAATTGTTCTGGTCTTCATGTTCATTTGACATTTCTAATATTACCTCTATATATATGATTATGATATATAACTAACATTTATAGCTATAGAGACTATAGTGAGATATATAGAGAGTGAAACCAAATTAATTAGATCTAATAATTGTTCAAACATGGATGTCGAAGCGCCCTCGCCGCCACATGCACGAGAGAAGTGGTGGCAAGGAACTACGGTCTCTGAGAAGGTGGCGCTTGCATCGATCGCTGTCTTCTTCTCTCTGATGGTTTTCCTAAGCGGACAGAAAAACTTCCAAATCTTTCCATCCCAAATCTTCAATATCCCAGGTAAATATATATGCAATCTAGCTTTAAACTAATTAAATTGGGCTCTATATCTGTATATATATATGGTGCATGTAAACAGTAGTGATTCATGTGATGCCCAATCAAATAGAAAAACCTATCATAACTTAATTTTTCACAATTTAATTGTAAGTAATTCTGTCAGGATAAGTTAAGCTTCATTTGTTCAAACATTATAGGCCAGAAATCTTATTTGTAGTCATAATAAACTTATTTGGCATATATTACGATATCAACTTATCTAAATTAATCACGATTTTGTGCAAATTTATATTGTGATTTTCTACTATTTTGGAGATAAAATGAGATTTTCTACTACTTTGAATTTTTTTTTTTCCAAACCCAAACGTCCTTGTCTCACTGTGATCATAATGTTAAGTTAAAAAAATTTTTTATACATATTTCTTTTATAAGACTTTACTTAGAATTACGTGGTTTCCATTTCCAGGGTTCAAGCATGGTTCAAATCAGACCTCTGCGCCATGGAACGATACCTCTCTGAAGGGATTAATTTCCTCAAACTTTGACAAAGGATCATGTCTGAGCCGATTCGAGTTGGCACTGTACCAAAAATCATTTCCTTATGTTCCATCTGCACATCTTCTGCAGAAGTTGAGAAACTATGAGGCCCTCCACAAGAGGTGCGGTCCAAATACACCTCTATATCGTAAATCGATTGAACAATTGAACTCTGGTCATAGCATGGAATCACTAGAATGCAGCTATGTAGTGTGGATTCCTCACAATGGATTAGGCAACCGGATACTATCCCTTACAAGTACATTTCTCTATGCTATCCTCACTGATAGAGTTTTCCTAATTCAGCAAACTCATGAGTTGATTGACCTATTTTGTGAGCCGTTTCCTGATTCATCATGGGTTTTGCCTCCCGATTTTCCAATTAAAAACTTACAAAAATATAATGTTTTCTCTGATATGAGCTATGGTAACATGCTAAATAAGCATGTTATAAGCAATAATAATCTAGAAAACAAGACGGAACTGTTACCCTCTTATGTCTATATCCATCTTGTTGAAAATTATCATGACTTGGATAAGTTGTTTTTCTGCAATGACGATCAGGTAGTTCTCGGAAAGGTCAATTGGTTGTTACTTAGATCAGATCTGTATTTTGTACCTTCCATTTATTCAACAGCTTTGTTTGAACAAGAACTGAACCACCTATTTCCATCAAAAGCAAGTTCATTCTATCTACTAACACATTATTTGATTCATCCCAGTAATAACGTTTGGAGAATGGTTACCGAATACTACAAAAATTACCTTGCTAAAGCTGATGAAAAGATCGGCATCCAAGTACGTGTTTTTCCTTTCACAAAAGTTTCTTCCGATGCTATATTCCAACAAATTCTGAAATGCTCAAAATTAGAAGGCATACTTCCCGGCATTGGGTTGAATGAAACAGCAGCAAAGGAAGGCAACCAGAAAAAATCAACAACAATTATGGTAGTATCATTGTATGTAGAATATTATGAGAGGTTCAAATCCATGTACAACAAGAATTCGGTAAAAACAGACGTGTTTGTGAATGTTCACCAACCGAGCCATGAAGAAAGACAAAACACAGGGAACCAATTTCATAATCAGAAAGCACTTGCAGAGATTTATTTACTAAGTCTCTGTGATGTGTTAATGACGAGTGGTTGGTCGACTTTCGGATATGTCAGTTATGGCCTCGCAGGGATAAAGCCGGTAATCCTAATGCCAATTTGGGGCAAACATATACCCAATGTTCCATGTGTTAGAGAAGTTTCAGTAGAACCATGTCATCTTACCCCTCCAAAACCTAGCTGCAAAGGAAAGACGATCAATAAGGAAATGTTGGAACGATATGTGAAGCAATGTCCGGATGATAGTAATGGAATCAAGTTATTTGATTAGTGACTGATTTGTTATATAGGCTCGATCTTTTTTAAATTAGAGGTCATATGTAGTACTAAACTATAAATTAAATGAGAGAAAGTTCACATTTGCTTAAGATTACTTTATTTATCTATGATTTTACTTGAATATATATACTTATATAGGACTAGTTGGAGTTCGATTACTTTGAAAATATTTACGTTCTCAATGGAAACACATACGACTCAAATGCATTGTCACTTTTGAAAAGTTCAATTCATGGTTCAAGATAAATTCTTAATAAAGAAAATATATTTGATATAAAAAACTCTCTTTTCACATTTATATGATTTACTTTTTTATGTGTTACTAGAACTGTAACTCAGGCTTTGCGGGCCCTGAATAATGGTATCAAATAAATAATCAAGAATTAATTTATCAAATTTTAAATATTTATATTAAATAAAATTTGAACATAATTTTTAAATCTTTTGATGTAAATAATAATATAATAATTTATAAATAAGAATACATAAATGTTAGACTATTTTAATTTTTAAGATTTAAATTTTGTTTTAGACTATCACATTTATCTCATTTAATGAGGAGAGAAAAAAAAAACATATAAACCATTGGACCAAAATAGATAAAGAGTTTCAAACAAAATAAATAGTAAATAAACAGTGATGATGTGACATAGTTGAGGTACTTGAAAAACTACAACTCTCTATGAAGTATAGATTAGTCACTTCTTCCTAATTCCCCATTGTTTAATCAGAGCTTCTTTAGAAAAACAGAAATTTAAAAAGAAAATTCCCGTATTCGCTTGTTCTTTCATGGATTGTTTCAGCAGTGCTATGGGACACAGGGACGGACGTAGGCATGAGCAAATCTAGGCCAATGCTCGGGCTTGATTTTTGAAATATATTGATTAGTACTAATTTCTTCTTTATATTAAACAATACTTATTTACATTTGTTGTTATTGTGTTTGGGCTTAATGATTTGCCAAGCAAAATACAATGTAATAGAGCTCCTTACTTTATATATTAGATAATTTGTATCACAGCTTAAAAATTTCTTAGATCCGTCCCTGATGGGACATACCGAAAGCCCCCATAACTAGGAAGATATTAGGAGAGTACATTTTTCTTAGGTGAACGGTGAACCCAAAAAAGGGGTTAGGCTCCTGCAGATCACCGTGACGAAAACTTTATAGTTGGGTTCTCTGCTTTGTCTGAGTTCCGAACTGAACTGGGCTTCAAATTCTGGCCTGGTTTGGCGTTGAGATGTTGAGATGTGGTTTGGCGTATAGGTACAACACACAAACAATTCTGACTTTTCCTTGCTTAATATTTTTAGTGTCTTTAATTTCCCTTAACCACAAATGGCATTTGTTTTTCGTGCAGGAAAGTACTTTTGTTGGAAATATATATTATGTTATGTTTAATGCATGGTTGTAATTAATTAAGTAAAAAGACATGGAATGCATGACCCCGATTAAAAAGAGGTTTTACTCAGCCACTAGGCCACTACTAATTTTGGTATATTGATTTGTTTCAATGGTTTTCCTTAAAAAAAAAGCAAATTCCTACAGTGCTACCCAATGCGGTCTTATGTATTATGTATATATACAACACGTAAAATAATTTTTTTTAATAAAAAAAAAATAAAAGACTTCTATTTGGCACAAGCACATTAATTATTGAAGTTGGATTGGCGTGGCCTCCATAAATTTTCAATGATAAGTAGGATTAAGACGATGAGCTAGATAGAGAGTAGGAAGAGATAGAGTGACCAAACAAGAGAGAGAATCGATAGAAGATCTAATAGCTAGCTAGGTTGCTACAACCATGACTATTCAAACTGTACCCGAAGCTCAGAAGATGGCACGGTGGCACCGCATGAAAAAAATGGACACGATTGTACCAGGCATGATCATAGTCTTCTTCTCTCTTGCGGTTTTTCTCTTCCCCAGCCAGAAAAGCTTCTCCGTCACCCTTTCCAAAAGTACAATGAATTTCGTGGGTGGTAAGTTGGCAATAATTATTAATTTGTTCTGATATCTTGTATTCACAAGATAATTAACCTTATTATGACAAGATAAATTAAATCATAAATCCAATTTTTCATAATTTTGGAGTTTTTATTATTATTATTATTATTATTTTTTTTTTTTTTTTTGTCAGGAATCAGGATCACAGTACTTGCATATATATAGAAATACATTTAGTGTTCATCAACCCTCTTATTGTGCAGCACCTTTGTCCACCTTTCATTAGTTTGTTAATTGTAATCTTCTATATATCTATACTATATTATAAAGCACGTAGCTATCACACCCTCCATTTGTTTTTCCAGTGTTTTCATACTTTTTTTAATTCCTATTTACCCTTTTTATTAATCCAAAGGCTAAAATTGTGTCCAGTTATACCGGTTCCTCTCCATTACAGTCGCTTATAAGGGAAGTTATTTAAGTTGATTGATAACTAATGCACCTGAATTTTAAAATTATAATACATTATATAGAAAGACACCAACTGGCATTATCTAACTTGGGATAATTCATTAAGTTGATTAAGTGTTAATATGGAATGTAAAAACAAATAATCTACCAAACAAGGTAAGCATATTTCTGTTTTTATTTTAAAATATGTAAGTTCATACAAGGTAATTGATCTGTCAAGTTACTACACGAAGAGATTAATTGTTAATCATGGTCTCATAATAAACTATTTTTTATCAACTAGCGAAGTACCCGCGCATCGCGGCGGTCATTATTAAGAAACCCGTTCATTTGTGTGGGCCATTTTAATTTTGATCGCCGCAAACAAAAGAAATAAAACTAATCTACTACTTACAATTTGTATTAATGTTACACCTTAATTTAAATATTAAACTATTTACAACAAAATTTGAAAGAAGTATGTGAAACATAAAATTACATAACTGAAATTCAGATATATTTGTAATAAAAAATACAAAACATGAATCAAAATTCTTTGCAGCAATTTACTTTCACTTTCCTTTTATAATTGGCAGCCAAAATAATTTTACTCAAAAAAATTAAGAAAATAGAAATAGCCACATGCATTTGAGTGTCACATATTGTTGCCAATTAATATGACTCAATATGGTAATAACGTAGTAATTGTTTCTCATTTCTTTCCTTATACTGCCATGTATAAATGGAGGGGAATGGTTCAAAATTGAGGCGATCGTAGCTGTCTGATATGATAAAACCGATATGCACCGTTTGATGAAGGGTATTATGCGTATTTAAAAAATTTGAAGAAGAAATAAAAAAAATGGAGAGTATAATAGTTACGTGTTTTATAATATAGTATAGATATGGATTTGTATATGTTTATTGAAATTCAGTACTACACATATGAAGTGTACATTTTCATTGATATTGATACTGTGATACACGTGGCACTGGACATAGTCGTAACAATGTAATTTTTTATTCTAATTATACCTTTTTATTTAAACCAATATATTCTAAATCCATTGATAATTCAATTGATGATATTTATTTATTATTAAAAATCTTTATTTCATTCTTATGTTTTATTAAAAAAATATATGCCTCTTATATGATATGTTCCATTGCAAATTTTAATTTTTGAAACCACCCATATATTTAGTTAATTTTAATTTTAGAAATCACACGTAGCAATGCAGGCATTCTTACCATTTTTTTTTTGCTTGCAGCGAATCAAACTTAAAATGGCCCGCACAACGAGCGGGTATTTTGCTAGTTAACTATAAATACACAATTATTAAATACTGAAGTCCACAATTTGTAACAAATGTATAGAAATACATACAAATTTGTAGAGTTTGTTAATTTGCAATTGTGAATCTTCAGTGAACGCGTAGATAATGATTTCTACCGGGGGGGGGGACAAAAGGTGGATGGAAAAGAGTAGATGCTATGTAGGACTCTTATACTTATGACATAAACATTGTAAATTGAAGAGATTTATGCCCTTAATTAACAACATCCTGATCCATATTTTTAAAGTTCACATACATGCGATCCTCTTTGATTTTGTTACAGATGCAGAACACAGCCATCTGGATCATGGTGAGACAACGAACGATAAATTTCTCGCCGGGTTGCTTTCTCCTAATTTCAGTGAGCAAAACTGTGTAGGCCGCTACAAGTCTTCGACGTATCGTAAACGCTCGCCATTTCCTGTATCTCCCTATCTATATTAAAAGACTAAGAGAATATGAAGAGTACCATAAGAAATGCGGACCGAACTCAGAGCTCTATAAACAACATATTGAGCAGTTAAAATCTGGTAGAAATATCGAAAATTCAGAGTGCAGATACGCTGTTTCGACCAACACTTGTGGCTTAGGGAATAGAATGTTATCACTTGCGTCTACATTTCTCTATGCACTCCTCACCAACAGAGTTCTGATCTTGGGAGACACTGCAGAGATGCAAGACCTGTTTTGCGAACCGTTTCCTCATAGCACATGGGTTTTACCTCCTGATTTTCCCGTACGGGACTTATGGCGGTTTAAAAAAGATTCACCTGAGAGTTACTTATTCATGGTTGAGAACAAAACAATCAGTGGTGATGTGAACATTTCTCCAGAGTCATTACCTCCATTGGTGTACCTTCATGCCGAAAGTCTCAACTTGCGCTTACCAAACCACATCTTTTGTGAGGATGATCAAAGAATTCTTCAAAAATTCAACTGGATGGTACTCAGATCCCATAGCTATTTTGTACCTGCGCTCTTTTTAATGCCCATGTACGAAAAGGAACTCTCGCAGCTGTTTCCCGTTAAGGAGTCGGTTTTTCACCATTTGGCTCGGTATCTCTTTCAACCTGCAAATCCAGTGTGGGAGATAATAGAAAGGTATTACAAAACATATCTTGAATATGCCGATGAAAAAATTGGAATTCAAATAAGAATATTCCAACATGCTCCTGATCCATTTGAGAAAGTTTACAAGCACATTCTGGAGTGCTCGGAGAAGGAGAAGCTGTTGCCCGAAATTGGTCCCTCAAACATCACAAAAAACAGCTCAAATAAATCAAAACGCACCGCAATCTTGGTTGTTTCTTTACTGCAAGAGTACTTTGATAAGATAAAATCTACATATTACGAGAACTCGACAGTGACAGGAGAGCTTGTTGCCGTATACCAACATACTCATGAGTTGCAACAAAAAACAGAAGCGCGATATCACAACCAAAAAGCACTAGCAGAGATGTACTTGCTCAGTTATTGTGACAAGTTACTTACAAGTACAGTATCAACATTTGGGTATGTCTCGACTGGTTTGGCAGGTTCGAAACCATGGATAGTTCGAACCACAGGTTGGATGCAGTCGAAAGATGGACTTGCTTGTGTGAAGTCATTTTCAGCTGAGCCGTGTTTGCATTCACCTCCAATTCCCTGTAAAGGGAAAGGTAATTCAATTTCAAATACCACAGGGAGCAGCAGGGTGCCGTATATCAGGCAATGTGAAGATAACAATTCTGGTTTCAAACTTTTTGATTAATATGCTAAGTTGGTTTCATCAAAATAATAGCTAGCTATTCGTGAGTTGTACTTATGGGACAATTAAATTAGCATTAATGAGTTATATAAGTAGCAATTTTGTATCAATCTTTTAGCATATTGTAAGTGTCAAAGAAAAAAAAAAAAAAAAAAAAGATTGGAGTGACTAGAGGCTAAGAAAGTGAGTATAGTCTAAAACCTCAACAATATATTGTTATGAGAGTATATGCGCTTGATTCAAAGTGTACTAATTAATTAGTCATTTACAATTTTCAATTTATTTTGCTGATCAATACATTCTTTTTATCAATGTTTTACCTGACAAAAAAAATTACATTTTTTTTTTTTCTGAATACTTTTAAGTACTTATTTTTAGAGTAAAATTACCATGAGCTTTAAGCTCATGGAGCCATTTCGTAAGCGCATAATATATCAAACCACCTTGAAATTTCGATTTATATGGCTTAATTAAGTTCTTTATAATAAAATATTATGGAACACAAAAATTTTCCATTTTTCGAAGTTTGAAGGTAGTTTGATATTTTTTTTAAGGTAATCCGAAGGTTTTTTTTTTTTTAAAAAAGTTGTTTATATATGTGATAATATAGTATTAAAAAGTCTACTATCAATTATTTTTTTAAAGTCAACTATCAATGACTAATTATTAATTAAAAATATCGCAGGTACTTTTATCATTCCTTAAGGAAGCACACGGAGGTTTCACTGGCATTAATCTGTCTTATATATATATAATAATGACACTAGTCGCACTAGCTATCTTTGAAAGTAATTAAGTTCCGTATGACATATATTTCTTATGACGGACATAAAGTAGCACCCCATAGACAATTATAATACATGAATCACATATCCATGCAATGGGGAGTGTGTTAGACTATTACATTTCCTAATTATATATAACACCAGAGAATTCAGTACTCAATTAGATTCAAATCAATACTAGTGCATGTGTTGAATGAAATGGGAAACAAACGTGAAAACAATCCATATCAGAAACTCGAAATAGAGGAAGGTTCGCCAGCGCGTCAATGCAAGAAAGAGAAGAAAGACCATGAGAGGAATTGCGGAGTTCGTGAAGCGATACTGTTTGTTTGCCTGATGGCAATACCTCTTCTTCTGTTTCTCTTTGGCAGAAACGCGAACTCGACGTTGATCTGGCTGCAAGATGTGCAGGCTTCTGCTGTGAATGGTGAGTGTATGATCAGTATATGCTCCATGCTCCATAGTAATTCATAATTTTGATGTATACTATGCATGCATGCATGCTCTATTCTATTAGGATCACCTTATTTTTGTACAATTTTATATGTGAAATTACGTCCTTCCTTCCTTTCTTTTTTCTTTTTCGTTTTTGGGTTTTTTAATTTGGACTTTTAGCAGATATATAATTTATAGTATAATTAATTCTTACATTTAAGATTTAAAAACGAAGTTTAATAATTAATATGTCCAAAATGTATCCCAACATATTTTGACTGCCGGGTTTCGTTTCACATTACAAGTTTGGGCCATACACTGGATCAAAAGGCCCGGCCCAGACCAGCCCAGCCCAGAAATAACAGAAATTTTGTTGCCTCGTTGTTCCTCTCCTGTATGGCTGTATCAGTTTCAGGCTGTGTAGGGTGACTGGTACATAGGAGGCTATTGACCCTCTACCAGTCTACCAGATAATATATTGTAAACGTGCACAGAAGTCCTCCGGACTGGAGTGAGTGACTCAATTCCTCTTATGCAGCTATGCCATAAATCATAATAATGTATCATTTTTGTACATAAAGTGTTCGATGAAATGCATGCCCGAGCTGGTATATTATAGATTGCTATTGAATTGGCCTTAAACACTATAAGATGGGGCTCTTTTGTTCAATTTGCAGACTTTGATTAGGACCCATAATAAGAGATGCTATTATCTGATTTCTTAACTTTACTTTTTTCAATTATCTTAATCTTTTTTTTTTAATTAAAGCTCACAATGTATTGATTTTCAGGGATCAAATTTGCTACGAATCAGACTTCTGCTCCGTCTAAGAGGAACCCCCTCGATGGATTGGTCACCCCAAACTTTGACAAGGAATCATGTCTCAGTCGGTTTGAGTCAGCACTGTACTGGAAAACATTTCCTTACATGCCATCTTCCTACCTTTTGCAAAAGCTAAGAAATTATGAGGCTTACCACAAGAAATGTGCCCCAAATACTCCTCTTTACTCAAAGTCCATTCAGCAGTTGAACTCTGGTCACAGCATGGAGCTCATGGATTGCAACTATGTCGTCTGGATCCCTTATAACGGGTTGGGTAATAGAATAATATCCCTTGTAAGTACATTCCTGTATGCTTTGCTTACCAACAGAGTTCTACTTATTCAACCGACTGACGAATTGAATGACCTCTTTTGTGAGCCATTTCCTAATACCTCATGGATTCTGCCTTCTGATTTCCCTATCAAAAAACTAACCCAACTCAATGTTTTTTCTAATGAGACCTATGGCAACATGCTAGATAAGCATGTTATAAGTAATGATCGGAAAACCAAGGTTGAGTCGTTGCCTTCCTATGTGTATATCCATCTAGAACATGATTATCACCACTTGGATAGGATGTTTTTTTGCAATGATGATCAGATTGTCCTCGGCAAGGTCAATTGGTTGTTATTACAATCTGATCTATACTTTGTGCCATCTCTTTTCTCAACGCCTCTGTTTGAAGAAGAATTCGGTTGGCTATTTCCAGAAAAAGAGAGTGTCTTCTACTTATTAGCACACTATTTAATTCATCCCAGTAATTCTGTTTGGGGACTGGTCAGAAGATACTACATTTCTTATCTTGCCAAGGCAGATGAAAGAATCGGTATTCAACTACGCGTTTTTGATTGGTCAAAAGTTCCTTCTGATGTAATATTCCAACAGGTCCTCAATTGCTCTAAGGTAGAAAACATACTTCCTGAAATTGATTTGGAAGAAACTAAAGCTTCTGATACCAACAAACCAAAATCAAAATCAAAAGCAATTTTGGTAGCATCATTGCAAGCAGATTACTACGAGAAGTTCAAATCCATGTACTATGAGCACTCGGTGAAAACCAGGGAGTTCGTAAGTGTATACCAACCGAGCCATGAGGGAAGACAATCCACAGAAAACAAATCACACAATCAGAAAGCACTTGCAGAGATTTATTTGCTAAGTCTTTGTGATGTGCTTTTAACAAGTGGCTGGTCAACTTTCGGGTATGTCAGTCATGGCCTTGCAGGGATAAAACCGGTGTTTTTACATTCAGTTCGAGGCCAAAATACACCAGATCCACCATGTGTTAGAGCTGTTTCAATGGAGCCATGTCTCCACAGTCCACCAAAAATCGGTTGCAGAGGAAAGACGGTTGATAAGGAGAAATTGCAACAACATGTGAAGCAATGTGAAGATGTTAGTGAGGGAATCAAGTTGTTTGACTTGAATGATTTATGATCCAAAATTTCTTTTGGACGCAACTGCAAAATATAAACCTAAATGAGGTTCAATTTTGTTAGTATGGTTTATATTTTGACGTTAATTATTGTTGGCATTTGTATTGAAGGAATTCGAAGTAGGTATTCCCGAATAGAACAATTTGATTGTATGCTTTGAAAATTTTCTTAAAAGTAGCAGGCAAACTAATTCCCATGCTTTAACATTTATGTTTCAGAATAGAATTACCATTACTTTCAGTTTTTATTTCTATTGATAATTTTGACTATATATAGAATCATTGATCAAATGACTTTGGACTTGATATTCGCAATCAAACTGTGCAGAAGATTTATATGGAGAAATTTGGAAGCAAGCAAGCAACATTCTGCTTCAAGATTTACAGTCGAGTGGGTCTTCTGACTAACGGAAAGAGGAAGTGAAGCACAACGTGCTAATGTATAAAATATTAAGAACTGAAAAATCTCCAAATTAATACGTGAAATTATATTTATAATTAGAACATTCATTTAGTGGAGCTGTGCCTAACTAACTTTTTTGTTTTACTTTTTGCCAAACTGATTTAATGGAACGAGTGCTACCTTGCTTCTTTTATCGTTTCTAATGCTAATCCCCGTCGATCTGATTTTGCCATGCCAATTTGCCATCACAGTAGGCCATCCCTCTTTGAAAAAAAAGAAGGCTGACATGAAATTCGGAGTATGCTTAAAAGAAAGGAGCTGAACATAATACAATTAAGTAATTAACTATACTGATGGTGATGGATACATATCTACAAATAATTAGACAAAAATACTTATTTTCTTGGGATCCAGCACATTTCAACTTTTTTTTAATTAAGAGCAGGGATTAATTTTTGAAAAGTACCAGAACCTTCAAACTAAGAAATGAACAAAAAATTTGGCATTTCTTCGGTCCACCCAAAATTCTTTTTAAGTAGACCAATTACTCAAATCTGTCAATTTAAGGTATTGACTTTTGAGGTCAATGATTGGACTCGAGGGTAGACCAATTGGCTCTGTGCTTAATTCACTTGATGAACTATAATAAGCTTTAATCTCATCTCTAGTACATATTGCATTAAGTTACACCTTATTTCTGGAACAAGCAACACTGACTAATTTTGGATCTCAAGCAAAGTCTTAACAAGTATAGAGGTCCTCTTCAAACATCTCTAATATCATCAACCACGGAAAGCAAAAAACACTGTTTTCTTTTCATGTTAAGATCAAGAGAAAATGGCAACTCTCAAAAGGACCAAAAGTGACGACAAGCTAGCTTCGAAAAGTGCTCTGGTTTTCAGTTCACAAAGGACACGGTTTGTGGTGATCACTTGCTCAGCGATTTTTCTGCTTGTTCTTTACCTCTGCATTGTCCACTTGAACTCATCTAGAAATTGGCATCAAGGTATGTCGCATATTTGTTTGAAAATATTACTAAAGTTTAGTTCATGGTACTTGCATCGACACATATGGTACCAAGTTCATTTGAAATTTGTGCTTTCTTTATTTCAAAATTTCAGAATCTGTGCCAGAACTGGTTGGCATAGGGCTATAAAATCTCTGTATAGTAGATCACAGTAGTAACTTGTATATACTGGTACAGTGGTACTGTACATGAACTTAATGTAAATGTATTATTTTCAATAAATGCAATTACATTATGGATATGGTATTAGAACTGTGTAATTAAGCATAATCAAACTATATTTCTATAAATGACAGAATAAGCATCTAACTCCGTTATAATTGGCGTACCACCAAAA
The DNA here is from genome assembly GCA_030179965.1 of Cyperus esculentus. Lineage (NCBI taxonomy): Eukaryota > Viridiplantae > Streptophyta > Magnoliopsida > Poales > Cyperaceae > Cyperus > Cyperus esculentus. The sequence continues at coordinate 1,364,667 of JASGLE010000012.1, forward strand.
TAACCAGGTTTAAGGGTCTCAGAAGAAACGCAACAACCAAGAGACAAATTACTAGATGGCCTACTTTCTCCTAATTTTGATGAACAATCTTGTCAGAGCCGATACCAGTCTTCAGCACACCGCAAACCTTCACCCCACAAACCATCCTCATACCTCATATCACAGCTAAGAAACTATGAAGCGGTACACAGGAAATGCGGCCCAAATTCACCATTGTACCACAAGTCAATATCCCAGCTCAAGTCAGGCCATAGCATGAGTTTCATGGAGTGCAACTACTTGGTGTGGTCACCGTTCAACGGTTTAGGCAACAGAATGGTGACTATAGCATCAGCATTTCTGTATGCGGTTCTAACAAAACGGGTTTTGTTACTGCACATCACTGATGATTTGGTTGACCTTTTTTGTGAGCCATTTCCTGGTTCGACTTGGGTTCTTCCATCTGATTTTCCCATAAAGGATTTGGAGAAATTACATTTAGGCTCTGAACAAACATACGGTAACTATCTAAAGAATAAAAGAATAAGAACCGATATAAAGGTTATGTCCGAGTCCCTTCCTGCTTATGTTTATTTACATTTAGAGCATGACTATCAACACTTGGACAGGCTATTTTTCTGTGACAACGATCAACAAGTCCTTGCAAAGGTAAATTGGCTTATGATTAAATCGGACTTATACTTTGTGCCTGGTTTGTTTTTCCTTTCCCAATTCGAAGATGAGCTAAGATGGATGTTTCCGGAAAGGGAGACAGTTTTCCACCACCTGTCACGATATCTCTTCCACCCCAGCAATACAGTTTGGGGAATGATCATGAGATATTATGATTCATACATGGCAAAGGCTAATGAAAATGTGGGCTTCCAAATCAGAACCTTTTCATATTTTCCTATTTCCACTGAAGATTTATCAAATCAAATCATTGCTTGCTCTTGGCAAGAAAACCTCCTTCCGACCATCAATGGAAGCATAACTCAAGACAACAAGAAAGGTGGAAGAACGAAATCCGTTCTGGTCACTTCACTAAACCCTGAATACTATGATAAAATGAGGTTGATATACTACGAGCACACGACAAGCACGGGCGAGATAATTAGGTTCTCACAGCCCACCCAGGAAAAGGCGCAACACACAGAGAAACAAACACACAACCAGAAGGCACTGGCTGAGATGTTTCTGTTGAGTTACTGCGATGTGTTGGTGACTTCTGGATGGTCGACGTTTGGATACATAGCACAGGGTCTTTCTGGTTTGAAGCCATGGATCTTGCTAACAGCAAAGAACCAAAAGGCACCGGAGCCGCCATGCCGTCGAGCCATGTCGATGGAGCCATGCTTTCACACCCCTCCTTCATATGATTGCAAGGCCAACAGGAATGTGGATTTGGGGAAAGTGGTAAGGCATGTCAGGCATTGTGAGGATGTTGAGACTGGTATCAAGTTATTTGATTGATTAGTATGATTAATTTCCGGTAATGAATTAAGAAAGATAGTAACCTAATAAATTGTTTTATGTGATTTGTTCAGCATATATTTTATTTTTCTAGATTCGTCTGAATATGTATTATGTATATGATCCTCTTTGCTGCTACATACATGCATACATGCATCAACATCACTTGTGTGTGTAACAGTGTAAGACTAAGATCCGTGTATAAAGAAAAGGAATCTTGATTTGAATTTATACATATTGCAGCCCGTTAGATTAATTTTGACAACCTCCCTGTTGCTAAGCCCAAAAACAAAAAGCAAAGTCTGTGTCGCACAAAATAGGTCCGTCCAATTTATATATGAGTGAGCTGCTAAGCCCAATTTATCTCAAGTCATCTACTACTAGTTTATCGGACGGTTACCTAGCGCTGTCAATTTTTAACCGTCCGATCTCATTTCATTTCGTGTTGTTTTTAATTTTAATGATCAACAAGTTTATAGGTCGTGGCAGAGAAAAGTGTACGGAGGCAGTGTGAAATAGAAGAGAAATGGTGAATTACTTGTATTGTATTAATCTGAGAAGATACATATATACAAGTTACAATCAAATCTCTGAGGATCTGGGAAATAAAAGAATCCCTGTATCATTGGGATTATGACAGTAAAGGAATACACAATATAAATGACTAAATAAAGATTACAGAATCAATTAACTAAATATTGTACAGATTCTCCAATACTCCCCCCTCAAGTTGGTGCGTGGATGTCAAGTACGCCCAACTTGGATACTAGCTGTAGAAATTGGTCCCTACCAAGTGCTTTAGTAAACACATCAGCTCTCTGCTGTGCTGTAGGCACATAACAAGTTTGAATGATGCCAGCTTCAATCTTCTCACGAACCACATGACAATCAATTTCTATGTGCTTCGTACGCTCATGATATACAGGATTTGCAGCAATATGCAGAGCTGCTTGATTGTCACAAAATAATTCAACTGGATTCTTTTGACTCATTCCAAGATCTGTCATCAGAATCTTCAGCCATGCTATTTCACAAGTAGCATTTGCCATGGACCTGTACTCAGCTTCTGCTGAAGACCGGGACACAGTATGTTGCTTCTTGGTGCGCCATGAAATAGGACTGTCACCTAGGAACGTACAATATCCAGTGACGGAACGACGAGTCATTGGACAACTCGCCCAATCAGAATCACAATAAGCCGTTAATTGCAATGAGCTTGATGAGGACATAAGAATCCCTTGCCCTGGGGTATTCTTGAGGTACCGCAGAACTCGAAAAGCGGCATCTAGATGTGGCTTACGTGGTTGATGCACAAATTGACTGAGAATGTTAACAGAGTAAACAATATCTGGCCTGGTTACAGTCAGATATATCAATCGCCCCACCAGTCTACGGTATTGAGAAGGATCAGGTAACAACTCCCCTGAATCAGAGGTAAGCCGAAGATGCTGCTCCATTGGAAATTCAGCTGGCTTTGTCCCCAAATAACCTGCATCAGCGAGAATATCTAGTGTATACTTGCGCTGGCAAAGAAAGATACCTTTCTCAGAACGAGCCACTTCTATACCAAGAAAAAATTTTAGAGGTCCCAAGTCCTTTATGTGAAACCTTGTATGCAGAAAAGCTTTCAACTCTGTTATAGCTTTAGGATTATTGCCGGTTATCACAATATCATCAACGTAAACTAGAACAAATGTTTTAAGTTCACCGATAATCCTGGTAAACAGAGAGTAGTCTGCTTTTGACTGAATGAAGCCAGCATCCTTCAATGCATCAGAGAATTTAGCAAACCAATTACGAGATGCTTGCTTGAGACCATAGATAGACTTATTTAGCTTGCAAACTCGTTTCTCTCCCTTTTGAGCAAACCCAGGCGGTATATCCATGTAAACCTCTTCTTCAAGATCACCATGCAAGAATGCATTTGTCACATCCATTTGATGAAGAGGCCACTCTTCCACAGCAGCAACTGCAAGTATGAACCTTACAGTAACTAACTTAGCAACAGGAGCAAAGGTTTCACAATAATCTAAGCCTTCTTGCTGCGTGTATCCCTTTGCGACCAGTCTAGCCTTGTAACGTTCTAGAGTGCCATCTGATTTGAGCTTGACCTTGTAAACCCATTTGCATCCAATGGATCTTTTGTGTGGGGGTAGGTCGACCAGGGTCCATGTGCTGTTTGCTTCAAGGGCTTTGATTTCTGAAGACATTGCTTCTCTCCAATGAGCTTCTTTCATGGCTTCTGTGAAGGATTTGGGCTCTGACAAAGTTGAAAGTGCTGCTACAAAAGCTCTGTGACTCATGGACAGTGATTCATAGGATAAATGATTTGAGAGTGGATAAAGTGCATTACCTGACCATACCTCAGTAGAGTTTGACTTGAATGTGGCAGCGGAGGAGCATTTATAATCAGCCAGATACTGAGGTGTTTTCTTCTGACGGTTGGAGCGTCTAGGAGGTAAGGAAAGATTATCTGATGGAGTTTGTGGACTAGAAAGTATAGTGGTGGACACATTTGTATTCAACACTGATTGAGAGTGATCTGGAATTGGCAAAGGTATAACAGCATGATGCTCTCTAACTTGCATAGTTGATTTAAATGGAAAAATGGTCTCATGAAACTTGACATCACGACTTGCAAAGAAATCTCCAGAGTCCAAATCATATACTTTATATGCCTTCTGTCCTAACGGATAGCCAACAAAAATGCAACGCCTTGCACGTTTGTCAAACTTATGCTTGAAATTTATGTTGTGGGAATAGCAAAGTGAACCAAATACTCGCAAGTGATTGTAATCAGGTTGGCATTTGTAAAGTATTTCATAAGGACTCTTTTGATTTAAAATTGGTGTTGGGAGGCGATTTATAAGATGAGCAGCAGTTTGAACACACTCCCCCCAAAACTTCAAAGGTAAATTTGCTTGAAATCGCAAAGCTCTAGCAATTTCAAGCAAATGCCTATGCTTTCTTTCAACCACACCATTCTGTTGGGGGGTGCCTACACAACTATGCTGGTGTATAACACCTTTTGACTTGAGAAAGTTTTGCATGTCAGAACTAAAGAATTCTGTTCCATTATCAGTACGAAGGACATGAATAGAGGCACCAAACTGATTCTTAACCATTGAGAAGAAATTTTTAAGATGAGAATTAGCTTCAGACTTGAAACACATCAAATAAAGCCATGTATGCCTACTAAAATCATCAACAATGGTTAAGAAATAGTGTGCTCCAGACAATGAAGGAGTAGAATATGGGCCCCATATATCAACATGAATCATATCAAAACAAGAAGTAGTAGATATAGTGCTATTCGGAAAAGATAATCTTGTTTGTTTTGCTAAAGGACAGATATCACAATGACAAGAACTAGAAGTAATCTCATTATTTGACTTAATAATATTATGCAATCTAGATTCGGATGGATGACCGAGACGCCAGTGCCACAAATCAAAAGATTGAGATGGCAAAGAACATGCTGAAAGTGCAACAGTATCACGTGGCTGAAAATAATAGAGTCCTCCTTCACGCTGCCCCATTCCAATCATTCTCTGTGAGAGTAAGTCCTGAAATACACAATAATCAGGGAAAAAAGTCACTGAGCAATTTAAATCTTTGGTTATGGCACTCACAGACAATAAGTTGTGGTGAAATGAAGGAACACAGAGAACCCCTTTTAATTCAATGGGTGGTGTTAGATTAACAGTGCCAATATGTGAGACAGAAACAGCACTTCCATTTGGCAATTTTACTGGACTTTGTGGCACCGCCTGAGTGACGGAGGTCAAAAGACTTGGCAAAGGTACCATATGATCTGTAGCACCAGTATCAATGACCCAAGGTTTAGAGGAAACAGATTGAGAGCAATGTAAATTTTCTTTACCAGTTGGGTTAGGAGAGATGGAGCTACCATTGGAGAGGAGAGCAACAAGGTGATTGTACTGCTCATTGGTTAATGGTGGTGCAGGAGCAGAGGCCCAAGAGGAATTGTCGAGAGGGCTAGACTGATCAGTGGCACCAGATTGAGCGGTATTAGCACTCCTCGAAGGGTAACCATGAAGCGCATAACAAGTTTTCTTGAAGTGACCAAGCTTACCACAATGATCACAGCGTGGACGGTTTCCCTTCTGCCGAGAGAAATTTGCTGGTTGCTGGTATTGAACTGCAGCAGCAGCAACTGTCGGGCTTGCTTGCTTCTTTGAACTGTCAGAAACTGGTACAACATTACGGCTGATATTAGCTGCAAGGAAACCTTCATTCACCGGACTCCTTATGGCATAAAGCAAGCGTTGGCTTTCATCTTGAAGAACCAAATTATAAACTCTATTAATCTCTGGAAGCGGTTCGATTAAGAGAATTTGGCTTCGAATTCCCGAATATGAATCATTGAGACCCATCAAAAATTGCATTACACGCTCTTGTTGATGAGTTTCCATCAGTACTTTAAGGGAGCCACAAGAACAAGGAGGTGTGTTGAGATAAGTTGCCAATTCATCCCACAAAGCTTTCAGTTTTGTGAAATACGCACTAACCGAAAGCTGCTCTTGCTGGAGCTGGATGATTGCACGCCTTAATTGATAGATTTTGGTAATATTACCATGAGAGAACCGTTCATTGAGATCTTTCCAAACAGCAGAAGCCGTGTCAAGGTAGATGATGCTGTCACACAAGTCTCGGCTGATAGAGTTGAATAGCCAAGACAATACCATCATATTGCACCGGCACCAAGCCGGGTAGGTCACAGAAGAAGCATCAGGTTGAGGTAAAGTGCCGTCCACAAAACCAAGCTTATTCTTGGCAACCAAGGCCATACGCATAGACCGAATCCAACTGGAGTAATTATCTCCATTGAGAAGATTGGATACAAGACACATACTAGGATTATCAGATGGGTTTAAGTAAAAAGGATCATTGTAATCAGAGGAAAAAGGTTGGGAATTTTGACCCTTATCTAACTGAGTTTTATCACCTTTGTCACTCATGTTTTGAAGTGGTGGAAAAAAAATCAAGGTACGAGATGAAGCTCTGATACCATGTGAAATAGAAGAGAAATGGTGAATTACTTGTATTGTATTAATCTGAGAAGATACATATATACAAGTTACAATCAAATCTCTGAGGATCTGGGAAATAAAAGAATCCCTGTATCATTGGGATTATGACAGTAAAGGAATACACAATATAAATGACTAAATAAAGATTACAGAATCAATTAACTAAATATTGTACAGATTCTCCAATAGGCAGGGAGAAAAAGAAAGATAATGTGCTATCTTTTTGACTGTGAGGTGACACGCAGACGCAGTGACAACCCATTTAACTTACCTACAGTCGATCCGTTACATGAAAAATCCATACCACTTAGCATGCATGTGCAACATTTCATTTAGGAATCACGAACATGGTTTGGTTCATGATCATAAGCCGAATGAATGTAAGTAACATTTCCATCATCCATTGTGGTTCATTGCACCAAGAGTGCTCAATCAATAAAAAGAGAGCAAACTAAACTAAACTCCCCACATGCCCTTCTCCTTCTGCCCCGCGAGATTACAGAAAACAAAAAAATATTCTAAAAGCATTCCATATTGTACTCCAGCAATTCTCCAATGCACCACAATAAATTCTTTAATCAATAATAATTTATTTAAGAAAATAAATAATGATTCTACATAATCTAAATACATACTAATTTAATAAAAATTCATTTGATATTTGACCGAATGATCATAATAATATATGGATTCTTCACAAATCGATTTGTCACCAGCCTCAAAAATGTGTGGCCTTTGAAGTTATAAATAACTTTAAATTCACCAATTTATTCAAAAAAATTTTGGTATATACAATCATATATTTTAGAGTTAGACTACTATACTAACATTAGCATTTCAGATTAATACGCTAATGTCTCAAATTTTTATGTTATGGTGTCCGAAATTACGATTTATGGTGCTCAATAAATTCTTTAAATGAAAAATATTAGGGAACACAAATATTTTTCATTTTAGAGTTTTCTAAGTTTTTTTTTTTTTGCATTTTTAAAAATAGTATGTACAAACATCAATATTTTATTAATATTTATTAGCTCTTTTCTAAAATTTAACATAAGTACTTGGAAATTTTTAAAAATGAAAAAATTTTGTATTCCACAATATTTTCATATAAAGAATTTATTGAGCACCATAAATCATGATTTCGGACACAATAACATAAATTTGAGGCATTAGCATTTCGGTCTGAAATGCTAACATTAGTATGATAGTCTAACTCTTAGTATAATAGTGTAACTCATTTATGAGCTCTTTTAAAAAATGCTAAAAAAAATACTCAAAAAACTCTAAAATTAAAAAATATTAGTATTCCACAATTTTTTTATATAAAGAACTTATTGAGAACCATAAATCGTGGTTTCAAATATGATAACATAAATTTTGAGGCATTAGCATTTCCGTTAAAAATGTTAATGTTAGTATAATAATCTTACTAGGATTATATCCTCCAAAGGTGTAAAAATATTTTTATCACTTAATGCCAATAAAACGGTAACAAAAAAAAATATTAAATTAGGTGTGGCAGAGCGCGCACGATGCCTAGTAAAAATGAAATTGCATAACATTTTAACCACATTCAATTTATACTCGAATATTTATGTTTATATTTTTTTTTCACTTTAAAATATTTACAAATAAAAATTGTTAAATGAACTAGTCTTCACCTACTCTTAATTATTCTATCTCATTTCTTTATGTCCGTATAGAGTTAATTATAGTTCTTACTTCTTACCCTTTTTTTTAATAAAAAGATGAGGGTTTTAGTTCTTACTTGTTAGATACGACTGTTTGTGCTTTGCAGACAACGAACTCAGTTTTCAAGAAACCTTGGCATTGTCAAAGTATCAAAACGCATCTCAATATACCTCTGAAAACTCCATTCTAACTAAACTATACTTTCCTCGTTGATTTTTATACATTGCAAAAAGTATAAATTTGACTGCATTTATTGTCAACGTTTCTCAATGTTACTAAGCTCCTTTCTTTAAGGTCAAAGTCTTTCCCGATTCTAAACCAACCGTCTACATCTAATACCTTCAAAAAAGAAGAAAAAATATATATGTAATGTTAGATGTTCTCAACTTTAAAAAACTGAAATATCTCAAACAGATACGATTGGATATTACTTTTTAATTAATTTGATTGGCACTACAACACATACCAGTTGATCATTCGTCATGAAAATTTAAATACACAGACCTGACCATATGCATTGTTAATAGCTGAAAAGAATGTAATGTTATTATTGTAGGTGCCGTATGCTCAGAAGTCATATTTTTTCGAGAAAGGAGAAGAAATGAGAGAGAAACGCATAAGTAGAAGAAGTTTGACCAAATACAGAACTTCAAAAATGAAAGGACTAAAAAAACGGATGGCCATTATAAAATTATACTTCCTCCGTCCCAAAATATTTGCATTTTTATCTTTCTTATCTTGTCCCAAATTAAATGAGTTTTACCCAATTTATATCACAACTTTCTATTATATCACAACTTTCTAGAAACCTTTATATCACAACATTTCTATTAAATTGAGGGTATAAAGGTAATTTCACTTTCCCACTAATTTAGTTGACTTTTCCTAAAAATGTAAACATTTTGGGACGGAGGAAGTATTATTTATCAAAAAAAAAAAAATGTTTGACGAAGGAAAGCCACACTAAAGTCTAATTGGCAGCCACTGCCAATCTTTCGAAAAAAAAAAAGCCACACTAAAGTCAGACTTTGGTATTGAAGAAAGTTTTAAAAATATAACTAAGTTTTTTTTTATTCAAAACGTCTTTTCTTTTATAAACTATTAATTAAGCTGCAAATAATTTTGAAAGAGGTATGCTTTAGAGGTCAAATTTGTGTATAACAAATTAACAATGTCCTAGAGGAAGTAATAGCAATATTTGGCTTAACTTGTCAATTGCTTAACGTATCAGTTGACACTTACAAAATTATCACACACTAGAGCTGTAACTCGGGCTTCGCCTCGAAAAGTAGTATCAAATAAATAACTAAAAATTTTTAATGTAATTAAATAATAATATTGTAATAATTTACAAATAATAATATATATAAATGTTGGATCATTTTAAGGGTTAAAATTTGTTTTAGACATATTACATTAATCTTATTTAATGAGGAGAAAAAAAAAACATTAGTCATTAGATCAAAGTAGATGAAAAGTTTCAAACAAAATCAATGGTTAATAAGAGTGATGATGTGGCATAGTTGAGATGCTTGGAAATCTACCCCTCTTTATAGAGTATAGATAAGACCAATCTATACTCTGGAAAGAGGGATAGCTCTCCAAGCATCTCAACCATACCACATCATCAATATTATTAGCCATTGATTTTGTTTAAGTCTCTTCATCTACTTTGATCAAATAATATATGTGTATTATCTCTCCTTATTTAATAAGGTGAATGTTATATGTCTAAGACAAAATTTAATCATTAAAATGGTTCACATTTATATATACACTATTATTTATAAATTATTACATTAAATTTATTAGAGAAAATGTCATCATCCCTGCAGCTCTGTCCCAGCTAAAATCCCCCAAGGCTCCAACTGGTTTCAAGCCAGTTCATTTGTTGAACATCTTCCTCCCCTCTTTTATTTTTCCCATTTTGCTCCTCTTTTCTCTCATCCAAGGCAATCCCTCCGTCGCCTGTGACGGTCACGATCCCTCGGTCGCCTCCGACGGTCGCGATCCCTCGGTCGCCTCCGACGGTCGCGATCCCTCGGTCGCCTCCGACGGTCGCGATCCCTCGGTCGCCTCCGACGGTCGCGATCCCTCCCTCGACTCCGACGGTCGCGATCCCTCCCTCGACTCCGGCAGTCGCGATCCCTCTCTCGCCTCCGACGGTCATGATCCCTCCGTCGCCTCTGACGAGCAATATCACTTATACTCGTCTAAACATTTTTCTGAGAAAACTAAATACTTTTCAAAGTTATATAAACAATTTTCAATCGTACATAAACACTTTTTAGGTTTATGTAAACACTTTTGAAAAGCAATATAAACACTTTTCAGGTTTATGTAAGCGCTTTTCAATCGTACATAAACACTTTTTAATCATACATAAACACCTTTTAGGTTTATGTAAGCACTTTTCAAAGTTATATAAACACTTTTTAGGTTTATGTAAGCATTTTTCAATCGTACTTAAACACTTTTTAATCGTACATAAACACTTTTTAGTTTTATGTAAACACTTTTCAAAGCTATATAAACAATTTTCAGGTTTATGTAAGCACTTTTCAATCGTACATAAATATTTTTTAATCGTACATAAACACTTTTTAGTTTTATGTAAACACTTTTCAAAGCTATATAAACACTTTTCGGGGAAAAATGGTGAGCGATTTTGTGGCCCTGTCAACACGCCGCTGAGAACTTGCCATCTAGCAAAAGGTCGCGTGATTTGGGCCAAATTGGCCTGTCAATAAATGAACATTAAATTCTATATAAACACTTTACAAATGTATATTAGGTGTATGTAAGCACTTTTCAAATCCAGATAAACACTTTCAGGGAAAATGATGAGTGTTTATTACTTTGGGCCTGCAAGTGGGTCGCGCGCGTTGGGACAGGCTAGCAACGCGTTTTTCCGTTTTTGGCAAGTTTGGGATGCACGTTTTTGCCAAAAATGGAAAGTTAGTTTGGGGATTTTCTTGGGGGATTTAGTTTGGGGTACTATTAGTCTTTTCCAATTTATTATTCACGTCAAAAATTAAAATTTTGTTCAAACTTTTTTTAAATAAATATTTAAATTTATAAGCTTTATTATTTATTTAATATCATATTTCGGGGTGAAGCCCGAGTTATAGCTCTAGTAAAAGGCAATTATGGAACAAATAATATAATTTAACTATAAGTGATTTCACGCAATTAAGCAATTAATGGGGGAATTGAGAGAGATCTATGTGATCACAAGACAAAATACAACAAAATTGTCAGTGAAGTAAAGTGAACAGAGAGAATAACAAAGAATTTGTGGAGTTAGACTATTATACTAACGCTAGTATTTTGGACTGAAATGCTAACACTTCAAAATTTATGTTATCGTGTCCAAAATAATGCTTTATGGTGCTAAATAAGTTTTTCATATGAAAATATTGGAGAATACAAAATTTTTTCGTTTTTAGAGTTTTCTAAGTATTTATTTTGAATTTCAGAAAATAGCTCATAAATATTAATGAAATATTGATATTTGTACATGCTATTTTGAAAAATGCAAAACAAATACTTAGAAAACTCTAAAAATGAAAAAACTTTTGTATTTTCCAATATTTTCATATAAAAAAATTATTGAACACTATAAATCGTGATTTCAGACACGATAATATAAATTTCAAAGTGTTAATATTACATACTGAAATGCTAATATTAGTATAATAGTCTAACTCGATCGATGTGATCATACATAGTCTCTCTTATATTGAAATGATGGAAAAAATGGAAAAAGTCGTCCGCAATTCGGCCGAGTTCTCTTTGAAGAAGACAAAAGAAAATGTTTAAAAAGTGTAAAGCAGTCAGGAGTCCATGTACTCCCTTTATTTTATTGTGTCGGATATTTTGCTTCTTAATTGTCTTTACAAACACGTCCCAGCTGAATCCAAGTCTATATATCATGTCGTTACATCTGCATCTACTTAATTTTGGTCACAGAGATGCCACCACCAATGTTGTGAGTCATCAATCAGGATTCAAAAGTGCGGACAACTCTCCGGAATTCTGCGCAGGTGAGTGAAGATACAATTGCAACTGCAACCACAATTGAGGCCCCAGGATCGGAATGATCCCTTCCCTAATCGAGGCCGTCCGTTTTCAGCGTAGAACCATACTGCGTTGCAGAGGATGACTTCCTATGGACACACATAAGTAACACAGATAGTACAGGAAAACTAGAAAATCTCCGTCCGCCGATACTGATACAACACCTAGTGGTCCAACACTCCCTACTGCCGGACGCACGGACTGACGGACGGACCCAATAACTCCCCCATAAAAGAAAAGCTCCCAAGTCCCACCAAACCCAGTAATTGTAAAGATTGCACCGGGTTCATTTCCTTCCTGTCCCCGCATCCGCATGGCCGCATCCAAATGCTGTTTTATAGTTGTAGTTCGGTTCAGACGTTCAGTTCTCCCAACACACAGTTCTCCTGCTATTTCAAAAAAAAAAAAAAAAAAAAATACCGACTGTATTAACCCATAATTGGTCAATGAACTTCCATTTATCCGTTTTTTGTCACTAAACTTTGATATTTATTCAAATTTGCTCACTCCGTTAGTTTTTCCATCCAACTTAACGGAATAAATGACATAACATTAATTTTATGATTTGGACATATATTTTTTTCATGTAAAAAAATTTAAGAATATAAAAAAAAAATTATTTATTTATTTTCTTTATAATAATACATAATTTTCAAATTTTTAGACATGTTATAAATTATATACCTTATATGAAAAAATAAATAAAAAAATAATTATGAAAAAAATAAATTTATGAAAGAAAATTAAATAAAAAATATTTTAATTGGTCTTATATTATCATATTTTGTATATTTTTATGTAAAAAATTGATTTCCAAATTTTAAAATTAGGGTCATACTAATTATTCCGTTAAGTTGGATGAAAAAACTAACGGAGTGACTAAATTTGGATAAGGGACAATGACCCGAGACCCCCCCGAACTTTCGGGTTTTGACAACTTGGCCCCCGAACTTTTAATTTGGACAAATGCCCCCCCGAACTACCGATTTGTGACAAATTGCCCCCCAACTATTAATTAGTCATCTAATACACCATTTAGAAGTATGAAAAGACCAAAATGCCCTTATGAGTATATATATATGATATTTTTAAATATAAATATGTTTAAAAAATATTTAGTTAATTATTAGATACTAAAAAGTTAGAGGAAGTTATTCATATTTTGTAAACGCAAAATTTATACAAAATATTTATTCTTTACTTTTTATTTTTTATGTCATGAACATAATTTTATTATATTTATGTAAATAATCATAATGGGAAAAATTATTATCGTTTTAAATGATTTAAATTTTTAAAATAAATTTCACGTTAGTAAACTTTTTATGGTCATGTAGTCTGTCAGTTTGCAGTTAAGAAAATTATTTTGTATCATAATTAATACAAATTTAAGACAATAAAATAAAATTAAAATAGAAAAAATTGTGAATATTTAGTTAAATAAAACTAAGTCAAATATAATATCCATAAGGCATAAAAATTTTAAAAATATATATCATGTACATATAAATAAGGGTATTTTGGTCTTTTTATACTTCTAAATGAAGTATTAGATGACTAATTAATAATCGGGGGCCAATTTGACACAAATTGGAAGTTCGGGGGGGTATTTGTCCAAATTAAAAGTTCGGGGGCCAACTTGTCACAACCCGAAAGTTCGGGGGGGTTTGGGGTCATTACCCCTTTGGATAAATATCAAAGTTTAGTGACAAAAAACGGATAAATGAAAGTTCAATGACCAATTATGAATTTAAGGTAAAGTTCAGCGGCCTCGCAAAAAATTTACCTGGCTTTATTATACAACTTACCTTCTACTACTACAAGTCTACAATGTATTATTAATTAATATATTTACCTGTCTGGCAGTTCCCGAGATATAAAATGAAACGGAAAGCTGGAAGTTGAAACAATGATGCATCTGTTATTGCCAAATTATTTTATTTTATTTAGATGGGCGCAGGACAGACTGAGTAGCTGTGTTGAGATTGAGAAAAGCACACCTGTCTCCCGCCTATTAAACCCTGGTTGCTGCCATTCTCCAACACAAGACTCTCTCTTTTTCCTTTTTTTTCCTCTCTATTTCCTCCTCTTCCTCTTCTCCCCATCGCCACCGACTAATGCCGCGTCCCTCCGCCGCGATCTGATCACCATTGTACCCTACGAGCTCAATAGGTACTGCTATGGACATGAAGCGCATTCGGAGGCTCTCTCACACCTCGCCCGACCACCTCAAGGCCCACGACGACCTAGGGGAAGGAGAGTTCCTGCCTCACGCCAAGAGGAACGGCGTCCAAATCTCCATCCCCGTTTTACTCACCATGGTTTGTTTTGTTGGCGTCATGTTCTTCGTCGTCACGTCCGGAGTTCACCGCAGCGACTCCATCGTCACCATTTCGGGTGCGGGCGGTGGAGCCGGAGGCGGCGAGGGGAAATCGGTCCTGCTATCCAGGCTTAAGAACAGTGAGTGTGTTTATATTACATTTAAACTTTATATTTTTTTTTCCTTACATTTTGTGCTGCCCTTTTGGAAGCAATTGAATTTGTTGGTATCTGATTAATGAAATTGAATAATAATTGCATGGAATGGAAGTCTAAATTGTGCAAAACCTTTGTTGGGTTGGGTGGTCCAAGTGATGTGGATGTGTCTTAGAACTGTGTGTTAACAGTACCAGGTGATTGCCTTCATCAGTGGGAGGGGACTGGGCCCTTCACAAAACTCTTTGTTTGATTATTGTCATGGAAGTTGTAGACCATTGGTCTCACCCAAGCAGAATACTCAACTTGCACTTCCATCATTTGTCCCTTTCTTTTCTTTTTTCCTTTGGTAAAAATGTCATTCTTACCACCAAATAGGATGCAATTTGTTAGGTTCTGCTAAAAATGCTGGCAGTGGAAATTAGACCATCATTTGTCCCTTCCCTTTTCCTTTGGTAGAAGTGTCATTCATACTACCATATAGGATGAAATTTGGGTATTGCTCAAAACGCTGACAGTGGAAATTAGACCATCGTTTGTCCCTTCCCTTTTCCTTTGGTAATAGTGTCACACCATCAAATAGGATTCAATTTGTTGGGTATTGCTGAAAATGTTGACAATGGAAATTTGACCTTAATTTGTCCTTTCTTTTTCCTTTGGTAAAAGTTTCATACCACCTACAAGGCTCCATTGTTTTCTAAGTTAGAAGTTTTAAACTACAGTTGAGCCTACATATTGCGGTAGTTGCGTCTTAATTCCATGGTGTGGCTTGCTAGAAGAGTATGTTATGCATATAAAATTTTTGTTTTCATTTTGTTTGATCGATGGTAAGCTCCGTGTCAAAATCTCCATTAATTATTTGTACCCATTTTCCAATGTACACTTCATTAAAGAATGTATTGGTCCATTGCTATTATTTATGAGATTATATATATAATTCTCTAGTTGAGTTGACTTCTGATAAAATTTTGCACGTTGAATTATGTGATTGCATTGAACAATTGAAAAGCATACCAATATATTCTGTTATAGACTTTGTTAGAAAGGTACCTGATGTATTAATAAGTTGCAAACGAATGCCTTCAGCTTTTGTTATTCTGGTAAGGATGCTAATATGTTTCCCACAACATCTCCCTTGGTATGCCCTTAAACCTACAAGCTGATAGGCCTCCAAAGAACAGTGAATCTGTCGCATTGCTACCTCATATAGTTTGAAGGGGATAACAACATTTTATGCAAAAATTAAAAAAACACCCTAAATAATATGCCTTCAACATTGTTTAACGTCTTTTAAGAGAAAATAAAAAAACTTTGGTAAAATTTATTGGGACTTTAAATGAGTAGGTTACCAATATAAAACAACAATAGCATGACTACTATATTGCACTGAAAACATGCTACTGCTGTTGAAGGCCTAATACCTGTTGCTCCTTTCCAGTGTTCCTCAAGGATGCATAAATTACAAAATGAAAAAAATGGAAGAAAATTCACAGTTTTTATCTCTTTTTTTTTTAATTTATTATTTTTTTATTTCTGCCAAATTTGTGTTAAACTTATAT
Source organism: Cyperus esculentus (assembly GCA_030179965.1). Classification (NCBI taxonomy): domain Eukaryota; kingdom Viridiplantae; phylum Streptophyta; class Magnoliopsida; order Poales; family Cyperaceae; genus Cyperus; species Cyperus esculentus. The sequence goes on from JASGLE010000012.1 coordinate 1,380,982, forward strand.
TTCATCAAATTTTAAGATTCTTGAATATTCTTTGATTAATGTTTTTTTAATCAAATTTTTAATCATTTGGATTTCATTTTAGGTCTTACAAGCCGAGACAAAACCCTAGGGGGGCTATTAGCAGCGTCTGGTTTTGACGACCAGTCGTGCCTGAGCAGGTATCGTACAGCATTTTACCGTAGAACTGTGCCACACAAACCGTCTCTCCACCTTGTACAGCGGCTAAGAGCTCATGAAGCCCTCCAGAAGAGATGTGGACCGGGCACAGTTCAGTATCAAAAGGCTGTGGAACAGTTGAGATCTGGTCACAGTAGGAACCTTGACACAGATTGCAACTACCTTGTTTGGATCTCTTATAGTGGATTGGGTAACCGAATCCTTACCGCTGCATCTGCGTTCCTTTACTCTCTCTTAACAAACCGGGTTCTCCTAGTAGACAGAGGGAAAGACATGGATGAACTTTTCTGTGAACCGTTTCCTGAAACCTCATGGCTTCTTCCCCTTGATTTCCCTCTAAAAAATAAATTAGCAAATTTTTCAATCAAATCTGAAGATAGTTATGGCAACATGATTAAGAATAAAGTAGATGTTGAAAAGGCTAACTATGTCTATCTACATCTTGATCATAATTACAATGATGAGGACAAGCTCTTCTTCTGTGAGAAGGATCAGAAAACAATGCAAAATGCAAGGTGGATGTTACTACGGTCAGATGGTTATTTTGTACCTTCTCTCTTCTTAAATTCACTCTTTAAGGATGAGTTGAACCGGCTTTTCCCGGAAAAAGGTTTGGTTTTTCACCACTTGGGTCGTTACCTGTTCCACCCAACAAATGCTGTATGGGGCCTAATTACACGATACTATGAATCATACATGGCCAAGGCAGATGAGAGAATTGGGATTCAGGTACGAGTCTTTGAAGTTAAACGTGGACCATTTCAACATGTACTGGACCAAATTATCTCCTGCACACAAAATGAGGGCCTGCTACCGGGAATTGTTTCTGATGAAATTGCTCATCCTGCAACCACCTTGAAAACAAAAGCTGTACTATTGACCTCACTTCATGGTGAGTACTATGAGCATATACGAAGCATGTATTGGGAAAACCCAACATCAACTGGTGAAATCGTCAGTGTGTTCCAACCGAGTTATGAAGGGTACCAACAGTCAGAAAAAAAGAACCATAACAAAAAGGCATGGGCAGAGATGTACTTGTTGAGCCTGACTGACAAGCTGGTGACAAGTGGTTGGTCAACTTTTGGGTATGTTTCACAAGGTCTAGGTGGTTTGAAACCTTGGATAATGTTCAGACCGGTGAACCGAACTGTTCCGAATCCCCCTTGCCGCAGGGACATGTCTGTTGAGCCTTGCTTCCATGCACCTCCATATTATGATTGTAAAGAGAAGCGAGGGGCAGATACAGGAAACATGGTTCCACATGTCAGGCACTGTAATGATATTAGCTGGGGACTTAAATTAGTTGATCCAAGTGAGTTGTAGTGTTGTTATTTGATTAATTTTAGATTAGATAGTATAAATTTTGATAATTTTGTAGAATATGATACTGTCCTGGCTTTTCATTGTTTTTTTAGATTATTATGCTTATAGTGCTCTTATGATGTATCCAGTAGGCTCAGCAAATGCAATGGATATTTATATTTTCATATAGTGCAAAAGATAGGAATTTAGATATGTTGAAATTCTCATTTTTGTTGGGTGTAATTCTGACGAGGTTTATCTGTAAAATGCAATATTAAATGTTGTACCAGGACAAATTTACCTGTTTATAATATATGCTAGATTGGAGACTTGTAGTCATGAAAAGAGTTCACTAGTCAAATACATAATACATGATTTAGTATGTTGCAATAGGCCATAGGGCTGACATTGATGCTCGGAAGAAACCTAGAGGGCTCCCATTCTGGCAGTGGCAGAATCTGCATGGAGCTGATGATAGCTGTTAAATTATTAATTTTATTGTATTAGGTTGAGTATCTAGTAGTTTTTTTTTTTCCCTGACAAATTATTAGTATGATAAAGGATTATTAACTTGTTATTTTTTGTTTGTTGCTTCTGACATATTAGTGGTCTTTCTATGAGATGACTAATATTTATAAACTTCTCACAGTACAAAAGCTTACAAAGCACGTGGATTTTTTTTTTTTTTTTTTTCATTTTTTCCCCCTGATTTCTTCGATTGGTTTTTATTTTTTCAGTTTGGTTGTGGGGGTAGGGTGATTCTTTTTCATACTGATTTCACGTTTGCTGACACCTTGTAAATATTCCTTCAGGAATCACGAGATCGAGTGGGAAGGGGAATTAGTATTAAACTATTGAGGGATTCTTAATTGTTGTATGATTTGTTCAGCTTTCAACATGTTTATATTTTTGAAGTATCATTAATGGCATCAAGACTAAACTGCCTATATCAATTATATATTTAACATGGTCTGACCTTAATTCATTGCAGCAATCGAAGATCAAGTTGAATTTGTTAATGCAAGCCATCTCGAGATCTAGTTCTAAATTCCGTGCTTAATACAATTTATTAATATCCATTAGTCATTCAGTAATTAATAGTACCAGTACACATATATATTATTTAAAAAACTGAAGTGAACAGATTTAGTCTGTCAATTAAAGGGTAACATGGTTTGCATTGTCATTCGTAACATGACTTTCAATTGTAGTAATAGTAATCTTTCATAACACAAGCAATCTTTACCTTGTGTTCCACAAAATGGAAGAGTAATTAATAAGAAATGGGCCATTGTGAACCCAAAGGAAAGGATAGTTTCTTTATTTTTTTTCTGGAGAAGTACATTCTTCTCCCTTTCTAATTAGAACTTGAAAGGGTTTGAATGATGGTATGGTGTAAAGGATCCGAAATGTGGGTCAAGAGATTGTCGATTGGGCCCGCATGAGTCACGGCAGCTTGCACAAAGAAGCCGAGCATAGCGATCATTGCCAGCCTTCCTATAATTTGGTCAAAACTACTGTTTATTATCAGTTATTATGAATTGATACTGAATTTGTTGATCAGCAGGTAGCTATGTATTAAAGATGTACCGTTCTTGATTTCCTTGAGCTTCAGTTCATGCTCACTGTCAATATCTTTGGCAAGGCCTAGCGGGTTAAACAGCGGCCCTCCTGGGTATCTGAAACATTATTATTTCTTTTCTGTTACATCAAATCAAATATACTGCATGCCGATACATTTTTACCAGTAGAAACTAAGTATGAATAATTTGTCAAGTCAAACTCAGAAAGTGTTGTGTTTGTGTAAATACCCGGGCCTTTGTCCTTGGAGTGCTGCCTCAAGGCCTAGAAAAGAGCCTTCCTTTGCTTGAGACCCAGGACTCACATAGTCCATGTACCTTTTCGTTTCTGCAAATCTGCCATTTTGTATTATCTTATCATTCAGTCAAAAACTCAACAGCAAAATCAATGCACATATTGCAGAATAGTGATATAATATGTAGCAACTGCATTTCTAAATTAAGTTTGGGAAAAATTTTACCCCATCAGGAGGAGCTGAACAATTATTAGTGTCCCTATGTCTGCTTTATCATACTTTGCTGCTCCGGCTTCATACCAGACTGGCAAATTGGAGATCCCCGATACACGCAGCAGCTAGGAAATACCAAAACAATCAATTTAATCTCTTTTCTTTTAAATTGTATATGTATTACAACTTGGTATTTAGTTTAAGAGTATGTAAAAGAATTTTGGTCTATAATTGAGTAACACAGAATACACAGATGAGTATATATGTTACATACATCAGTGAACAGAATGCCGGCAACACCAGCCATGGCGAAGCGGCAGTGAACAAGTTCAGCCTGCACGTACCATCTCAAGGCCTCCGGATCCTCTCCAAGCCCGAGGGGATCAAACCCATAATCACCAGTAAGTCTATAACAAACCAACTTAATCAATCAACTCAAATGCAGCAAGGCCAAATCTTGAACTGAAATTTGACAAATAGACAGTTATTTAAAAGGGTTGGAGAACAAGAACAGACTTGCCATCCAGATAAGGCGGTGGGTCCAGGCCGGGTAGCCAAGTGGCACGTTGCGCTCGGACTATTGTCCTACTGTAGTGTCTTAATTTGGGGAAGATTAATCTGGTAGTTGTTGTCTTGAATGGGGAAGCAATATTCTGTCTGCAGAAGGAGATGTTGCATGACATGCTGCCAGTAATTGCTGCAGTGGATGCCATTGCCATTTGATTTGAGCTTGTTGAATTTCTCAGTGGAATTCAGTAAACTGCTAGTGCTAAGTAATTGGGCCTGGATCAGAGTTGAAGATGGGGATATAAAATAAGAGGTCCAGAAGTCCTTACTACTTAATCCCTGATTGCCTGGCTTGGCTTTCCTTTGTGATATACATTCATTCATTCGAAAAATGTTCTTTTTCTTTTTCTTTTTCTTTTGACCCAACCCAACCCAAGTATTGGGACGGGACCGCCAACCCCATTTTCGTTTCGACCCTAATCCTATAGAAAAGGACAAAATGGAACAAGAGATGGACAAGTAAAGACATTTTAGCTGCAGTCTAGATATTCGGATACCATTAAGAATATCGTCGGGGATAGCATGATCTTTGACCAATTCAACTAAATCTAAATATTTACCTTAACTTCCTAAATATTCAACTTAACACATTTTGCTTGATAACCAATAAAAACTCCACATAATAAAAACCTAATTGCAGCATTACATTTAACACATTTTGCTTAACACATTTTACTTTACAGTCATTAAAAACTACTCTTAATTTAACGTGCAGCATTACACTTCTTAACTATTCAGCTTATCCTCCTAAATATTCACCTTAACCTCCTAAATATTCAACTTATCACATTTTTTATTGGCAGTCAATTTTTAATGGTATCCCGAGGGTATCTTTTGCGGTATCCTCCTAACGTTTTCCTTTTAGCTATTGTTTTTAATTTCTTTGTTGCAATAAAATACCATTGTTGCATCCTTTCCTTGGTGAAGAATAACTATAACTAAATAAATTAATGGAAAATTATACACCATCCATTCTGCTGTTTGGTCTATACTCCTTTAAATCAATTTAATTAGTAGTTCTAAGATACATCTTATATTCATATACATATCTCGAATTGTACTCATGTTATATTTTACAAAATTAATAATTCATGAAAGTATTTTGTTATGAGGTGCAACATTTAACCAATTTACAACATAAATTGTCTAATTATCAATCTTTCGTAAGGAGCCTAATAATTAAGATTTTGTTTGTACAAAACAAAAGAAAAATAATATGAAATTGGTAACGGAAGGATCCTCCTGACAATTATTTAGCTTGATAACCTTGACATACAATCATGAATCCATAAAAAATCATCAGAATAAAAAATCTTTTGTAAACATATTCTTAAGTTTAATTACATATATCATTTGAGTTCATATTTTCAAATTTTATCCAATATAATTGTTATTTGATATTCCATCCAGAATTCTATTAGGCGAAATTTAGTATTGGAAACGAGATTAAGAACTTGACCAATGTAATAGCAACCACAAAATTGATTTTCTCATCTACTTAATAATTTACAATTAGACCACTTAAGTTTTCTCCAACAAAACCGAGTACTAAATTCTCTATCCTGATTAAGTTATTATTAAAAAAAAAAAAGAAAGAAAAGCTAAAAATTAACGGTGATAAGTTCAAGATTCCTCATCTCCACTAAAATATTAGATTCTAGAACAATTTCCTAATCTCCACTAGTGTCGCCATTATCTGACGAATTGCTGCAGATGGCCCAATGAGAATATGAGAATGAGATGCACCTCTCGTGGTCGTGGTCGTGGGTAGATGATTGAATGCTGCTTGAAAATAATTGAAAACTTTAATTATTTATATTGATTAAATCAAATCTATGACTGGTTTTCTATTGCACAACTAATAACTATAAAAATAAAAATATTAGCTGGATTCTTTAATTAATTGGGTCAGAGTAAAAGAGCGGTTGGATTAAATTAAAATTTTGACTATATATATATGCTGCCCACGTAATTAAGAACTAGAGCTATTTCCTTAAGTATGCTGTAAGTAGTTGACTTAAAAAAATAATTAAATTTTCACAAATTTATTTATCATAATATATCACTTCATGCAAGCGAGTTTGTAAATAAGGAGTTGATTAATTTGTTCCATCGGGCAGGCATATTATTATATAATCCATAAGAGAACTATTGAACATTTCTTATATTACCTTCATTATATACAAGGAACAGAACAATAAGGAGACGAAGAAGAAAGAGCAGAGATCTAGGTAGAAAACTGCATGCTAAAAGAAAAGATGGGTGCAAAATTAATGGCACCAGTGCACAGGAAGAGGGGGTGGCAACAGCCACGGGCGACGACACCACAAGTGAAAATGGTGCTTGGCATCATCATAATCTTCTTCACTCTTCTACTAGTTTTTCTCAGAATCCAACAAAACATCTTATTGAATCCTCCTCCTGTCTCCATGCATATAACAGGTAATATGCAGACTCTTAATTTATGTATTGGTAGATTGCTGACTCTAAACTATATTAGCTTGGAAGAACCAACCTTTGGTCTAGTGGCTAAGGGCAACGCTCTCCGTGTGGAGGTCGCGGGTTCGAAACCCGGATGGGGGGTCTTTATAGACATTTAAATTTGAGTGGCTTGACCCTCATCTTTATCTAAAAAAAAAAAAACTATATTAGCTTGGTTACTATATATATTGCATTGACAATATATTACCAATGTTGAAATTAAGCTCAGTACCTGCTTGCTCTTTTCCAGCGTTCCAGCATGAAATAACTAAATGGACATTTCAAAGTTTGTGTTAAACTTATTTTTTCTCAAAATTTAAGATTCTAAACCATATATTGTTCAATGTTATATATCTTTGAACACCTGTCTTTTCTTTTAGGTCTTACAAGCCAAGATAAAACCTTAGGGGGCCTTTTAGCAGCATCCGGGTTTGATGACCAGTCGTGCCTGAGCAGGTATCGTACAGCATTTTACCGTAGAACTGTGCCAAACAAACCGTCTCTCCACCTTGTACAGCGGCTAAGAGCTCATGAAGCCCTCCAGAAGAGATGTGGACCAGGCACAGTTCAGTACCAAAAGGCTGTGGAACAATTGAGATCTGGTCACAGTAGCAATCTTGGCACAGATTGCAACTACCTTGTTTGGATCTCTTATAGTGGATTGGGCAACAGAATCCTTACTGCTGCCTCTGCATTCCTTTACTCCCTCTTAACAAACCGGGTTTTATTAGTTGACAGGGGAAAAGACATGGATGACCTTTTCTGTGAACCGTTTCCTGAAACCTCATGGCTTCTTCCTCTTGATTTCCCTCTACAAAACAAATTAGCAAATTTTTCAATCACATCCGAAGATAGTTATGGTAATATGATTAAGAACAAAGTAGACGTTAACAAGGTTAATTATATCTATCTGCATCTTGATCACGGTTACAATGATGAGGATAAGCTCTTCTTTTGTGAGGATGATCAAAGAATGATACAAAATGCAAGGTGGCTACTACTAAGGTCAGATGTTTATTTTGTACCTTCTCTCTTCTTAAATTCACTTTTTGAGGATGAGTTGAACCGGCTTTTCCCCGAAAAAGATATGGTTTTTCACCACCTGGGTCGCTACCTGTTCCACCCAACAAATGTTGTGTGGGGCCTAATTACACGATACTATGAATCATACATGGCCAAGGCAGATGAGAGGATCGGGATTCAAATACGAGTATTTGAAGTTGAACGTGGTCCATTTCAGCATGTCATTGACCAAATCATCTCCTGCACACAAAATGAAGGCCTCTTACCGCAAATAGTTTCAGACAAAATTGCACGTGACGAGGTCATTCCGAAAACAAAATCTGTCCTCTTGACCTCACTTCATGGAGACTATTATGAGCACATACGAAACATGTATTGGGAAAATCCAACTTCAACCGGTGAAATTGTTAGTGTGTACCAGCCAAGCTATGAAGGGTACCAACAGTCAGAAAAAAAGAACCATAACAGAAAGGCATGGGCCGAGATGTACTTGTTGAGCCTAACTGACAAGCTGGTGACAAGTGGTTGGTCAACTTTTGGGTATGTTGCACAAGGTCTAGGTGGCTTGAAACCTTGGATAATGTTTAGACCAGTGAACCGAACTGTTCCCAATCCCCCTTGCCAGCGGGACGTGTCTATTGAGCCTTGCTTTCATTCACCTCCGTGTTATGATTGTAAGGAGAAGCGAGGTGCAGATACAGGAAACTTGGTTCCACATGTCAGGCACTGTAATGATGTTAGCTGGGGAATCAAAATAGTTGTTCCGAGTGAGTTGTAGTGTTGTTATATGAAACATGTAGTCTAGATAGTAGAAATTTTGTTAACTTTGTAAATGATATGATACAGTGTGACTGCTGACTTTTCATTGTTGTTTTATATTGTCATGCTTTTAGTGCTCTTATGGAACCAATAGGATCACCAAATGGAAACATTTTCATATAGTCAGGAATATAGGTTTTTGGATTTGTTTTCCCCTTTTGGCGGGCATAGTTTTGACTTTTGACCAGGTTTATCTGTGAGATGCACATTGTACATTGTATCAAGAATTACAATTTTACCCTGTTTATATTATGTTAGCTGTGTTGTAGTCATGAAGAATTTACTAGTCCAATACATCAATAAGTTCGTTGCAATAGATCTATAGACAAATATCATACCGAGTGGCTGGCTGCAGACATGATTCTTAAATGAATCTTGTTAGAAGGGCTATCTATATATATGTGCCAATTAAGAACCCATGCTGCTATCTATATAGAGCTAACGATAGCTGTCATGTTATCAACTTTCTTGCATAAACTGGATATATAGACGTTTATCTCTTAAGATCTAGCATATGGTACCGCATTATGAAATTGTTACTCCATTTCTTGCTTTTCCTTGCAACTACACATGAATTGTGGTGGAAACAACAAACAAAGTCTCAAAATTTACTAGATTTGGTCCTTGGCTACATAAACCAGTACCGATCAGTACAAATTTCTTGAGCGTACAAAATACCAGTAAGAATGTGATGAGAAGGAGAGATGGTAGAGACCTAGAGGCTACCTGGTGGAAGGGACTGCTGCCTGCGTAATCCCCTTACTTCCTTTCAGAACCGGCGGGCAGGGCTGAGCCTGAGAGATTAAGACAAAGGCAAATGTACAGTACAGAAAGAGCGCCACTCGCTTATCGCGGACAATTTTCACAAATGGCCAAGGCCCAAACTTAAATTCATCAGTAAATTCATCAATGGCCTTAGGCCAAATATATCTTCACCAATAGTTTTCTCAAAGATGCCACTTGAAGTCGCGCCCTTTAAATTATATTTTCTCTTCCCGCCGTTACCCGAAAAGTTAAATCATTGAAGAACACAACTTGAACTTGCGCCCTTTAATTTTTTTCAATTTTTATTTTTCTTTCAAAATGCCACCTCTTGTAGATCTTTTCCGAAATGTGGTTGTACGTTTTGTGGTGAGCTTTCTATCAAAAGTTATACATATTTGAATTTTTTTGTTCAATTATTAATTTTAACTGCATTTCTTAATATTATTATACATATTATTTATTCGCATAATTTAGAAAAGTTTTTTATAGTATTCTAATTATATAGAAACTATAAAAATTTAAAATTTTGTGTAATATTTTTAACAAATTAAACTAACGCAAAATGTAATGTAAATTTACAGTGTTCTTAAGCTCACAGAGACCTTCTATGAGCATAACCTTAAAAACATATTAAATCATATCTAAATTTTGATTTATATGGATTAATAAATTCTTTATATCAAAATAAAATGGCTTGCAAAAATTATATCGAGAGAATATAATACAAGGTTTATAATTAAACAGAAAACTTCAAATATGCATAACTTTTGATAGGAAGCTCTCCACGAACGTACAACCACATTTCGGAAAGGTCGTGAAAAAAAATCTTCAGGATTGTGATATTTTTGAAAAAAATAAAAATTGAAAAATATTAAAGGGCGCAAGTTCAAGTTACGTCCTTCAATGATTTCACTTTTCGGGCAACAGAGAAAATACAGTTTAAAGGGCGTGACTTCAACTGGCGCCTTTGAGAATGCCATTGGTAAAAATATGTTTGGCCCAAAGTCATTGATGAATTTAAGTTTGAGCCTTGAGCCATTTATGAAAATTGTTCCTTATCGCGGCTTGGAGGAGGCCACAAGTCCAAACGATGCTGGGACTGGGAGGATCAAATAACATATATTATATTAGGCCTTTTTAATAGCGAATTGAGTGCCTGGGCTTGTGAATTTTGGGCTGAATATATAGATGTTCTTTTTTACTCTATATGTAGCACGGACACTCCCAATAGCAAGGCGTGTCGGAGTCAGATACGTGTCCGACACGGACACTCGTACGACACGCGGTGACACGGTGTTGACACGGTCAATGCCGACACGTGACACAGTCAAAGCACGGACATGTTTAGGACACTCATTCGACACGGCAAGGGACACTTCACAGAGAATGAAAGTGCATCCTGTTTTTTCTTAAATAGGCCACCAGAGTACAATTTGGATACATGAACTAGCTGCATAGGATGTAGGTCACTAGTCACGTGCTGGGCAAATATAGAAGGAAAAACCAAAACCTGAGGGATATGTGGGAGTGAGATTTGAACTTCACATATTTACAAATTATAATGTATACAAATTTTGTCCTTACTTACCGTGTTCAAGCCGCATTGTGTCCTCTATTTTTTGAAAATGTCGTGTCGTACAGATTGGGATACGATCGAGCTTAACTTTCACTTTCACTTTGTAATACGATCGAGCTTAACTTTTGAATCTAGATAATGGATATTATAATATGGGCCTGATCTGTGACTACATATATATTGTGCCCGGGCTTGGTTTATTGTTAAGGCAGCAGCCAGCAGATGGGACCCCACACTACACTACACTCTACACATGTTGGTCGAGTTGAACCGAGACGCATCCGACATTTTAACATTTAATTAATTATTATGAATTTATATATGATCATTGCATCGGATAGGTAGGAAATTACCACCCTTTGTCAAAACTAAAATAAATATTAATTATATGCATCCGAATCAAATTAAGTCGGTTTTGGATAACTTTATTTAATTTTGAGTATACCTTTTCATTTTTATATAATGATTACATGAGTCATATAACGCGGTTTTATGTTATATCAGCTGCAAACAAATTGGTTTAGATCTAAATGAGTCGTAGTCAGTCATAGTATCTTTAATATTCACATTTTGTACGAATATCACGTCGATCAGGTATTTTTTTTTCCCTATATAAATCGTGTTAAGCAAATGATTGTTAAAATAAACATCAAATTGGTTGTGCTTAGGCACTTGCTTCATAATCTATGAACCAGGGATACCTTTTTTTTTTTTAAAAAAAAAATGTGGCTCGAGTTTTTGGGAATCTGGTGTTATCGCGTTTCAAAATCACGCGCGGAAAAATAAACATTTATTCATTTAAAAATCGTTTATTGAATATAATTCGGTCAGACTCGGTTCCAATTAATTGAAATCAGATGTATTAGTTGGTAATTTGCTATAGTTTCCAACTGCTTAATTTATTTGTTTAATCCTGATAATGTTGTCGTTTTTTAAATTTGATTAGGATAATTTTATGTTGGAGCTAATACATCAATATCCTCGTTGATACCGTCGTAACACAACTTTAATATGCACATTCAAATCTATACTCATTATAACTCGGTAGATTTCTAAGCACCTCAAATATGTCACATCATCACTATTATTAACTATTGATTTTGTTTGAAACTCTCCATCTACTTTAATCCAATGGCTTATATGTTTTTCTCTCCTCATTGAATAAGATGAATATGATATGTCTAAAACAAATTTTAACTATTAAAATGGTCCAACATTTATTTATAAATTATTGTATTATTATTATTTATTTAATTATATTAAATATTTAAAAATTTTGTTCAAGTTTTGTTAAATATAAATATTCAAAATTTTATAAAATTTTTAGTTATTCAATTGATGCCACTTTTCAGGGCGAAGCCCGATTACAGCTCTAGTTAGTTATTATGCTTGTTAATGACTCTGCTACATGAACTTATTTATTTTCTAAAAGTATTGTTATTAATTTATTATACAACTAAATTGAGTTATTAGGCATAGTAAGTATTGATGTTAAATAAAAGAAATATACTTCAAAACAATTTTATAATAAAGAGGAAGGTTTCAATACATTCATTTTTTGTGCTTCCATCATGCCTCAACTTCTTAAATTTCAAATAACTCAAAATTTTGAACTATTTTGAACTATTTTTTTAAAACTTTTTCACTAAATTTGATCAATATCATTTTATATATGCATATATAAGAAACTTTCAAATTTAGATATTGTATTGCTTGGTATCAAGAGTAAAAAAAAAGTGGACTAACATGAGCAATTTCGGATATTGATTTTTAAACTCATTGATTCATATAAAATAAAATAAAAAAAGTAAAAAAATTTGTTATGTACACAAAAAGAGTGTTATATTGATCAAATCTAACAATTTAGTTTTAAAAATTTAGTTTGCAATTTTTAAGTTATTTGATTTTTTCAAAATTGGAGGCATGATTGAGGCACACAAGTAAAACTTATTTTATCTACATAATAAAATCATTTTGGAGATCATAAAAGTAAAACTTATTTTATCTACATAACAAAGTCGCATATCGACTTTACATCACATTTCAACATGAAAATCTCGTGTGTTGATGGGTTTGAGTTTATATATCTAACATTTAACAAATCCAATTTAATTTAGACATCTTCTTAATTAATTATTTTGTTCAGATTTTCCGGATTAAGAGCGTTTAATTTTATTATGCCAAGAGATGAAAATGCGGATTAATAATATAATAATATAGGCCAATTTTTTTATATAAAAAATAAAAAGTCTTATTTTTAAAGAGGAGGGATCAAATAATCACAACTTTTGGTACCCCATCATAACTACGAAATAAATCTCAAATAAATACAAATTTAATGGTTAAATAATAAAATTTTAGTTGATGGAATGTTTTGTTTATATCAAATTCTATGTATAATAAAAAAATTATATCATTTTGATTTTATTTACATGTGAAATAAGCATTAACAAAAATCAACTGTTCAAATTTTATGATTTTTTCTTCTCTCTTGATGGCAATCAAAACAATGTTAAAATTTCATCATTTTATATATATATATGTTATTGAGATGATTTAGAATACATCTAACGGTTTAGATTTATTAATTTATGTATAAATAATAATGTAGTTATTAAGGGTACCAAATTTTGTGGTTATTGGATCCCTTCTCATTTTTAAAATTCGAAATAAAAAAAAAAAACTTATTTTCAATAATAGTAAAACCGGGTTCCCCAAACCCGGCCTCACAAAAGTAGGCCGTTTCCCGGGAAACCGGCCTACTTTTATGAGGCCGATTTCCTATGAACCGGCCAGAATTTTTTTTTTTTTTTATATTTTCTTCAGATTGATCTCATTGTTAGCTTTTCGTAACCGCGAAGTTTTCTCCGATCAGAGTTTCCTATTAAAAGTTATGCCCGTTTGAATATTGAGTGCCCGAAATATAGGATAAGATTCAGTATAAAATTTAGAACGGAATTCAGAAATGTTTTCAATGAATAATATTATAAATAAATATTAAATATCACAAATAATATTAGAAAGAAAAAATATAGAGAACAAATCTTAAATTTATTTGAAATGTGAAAAAAGCTCTACGATTTACCAAAAATTTATTGTGTAAATAACAGTCATGTACTAAATTTTGTACTGAGTTGTATTTTAAATTTTGGGTACTCAACATTCAAACGGCCATAATTATCATGCAATAAATTTAAATTATATCTTTATATCTTATTTCTAATATTATTTATGACATTTAATATTTATTATAATATTATTCATCGAAAATATTTCTGAATTCCGTTTGGAATTTTATACTAAATCTTATCCTATATTTCGGGTGCCCAACATTCAAACAGGCATAACTTTTGATAAGAAACTCCGATCGGGGCAAACTTCGCGGCTACGGAAAGCTAACGAGATCTATCTAAAGAAAATATATATAAAAAAATTCTGGCCTGTTCTTGGGAAACCGACCTCATAAAAGTAGGCTGGTTCTGAGAAACTGGCCTCATAAAAGTAGGCCGGTTTCCCAGGAACCGGCCTACTTTTGTGAGGCTGGGTTTGGGGAAATTCGGTTATACTATTTTTAAAAATAAGTTTTCTTTTTTATTTCGAATTTTAAAAATAAGATTTTATATTTTTTATATAAAAAAATTGGCCAATATAATGTGATGGCTGTTTGCTTGACATCTTCCACCAACCTTCGAAGGAGCGTCGACCACCGTCATTTAACATTTGTTTAATTATATTTTATCATTAAATTAGTAATTATTTTAAGCCAGTTCTGACGTCCTCAAACTTACCGTGATCTTCATATTAAATTGGTTTTGTATGATTACATTGATAAGCTGATGCCAACTATATATTAAATCGGTAAACTGTGTCATCTCATCTGGTTGACTGGGAGTTGTATATTTCATCAATGAACAATGACCCATGAATTGGATAGTTTGTGGCACTGTCTGTCAGCGAACATAGTGTGAGAATTTTGAAGCAGATTACCATTTTTAAGTATATATGACGCAAAGCAGCAACTTAATATACATAGTTTACTTTTACAAATTAATTGTGTTGTCATGTTTGTTAAAAATAACATTTTTCAAAAGAAATGAGCCATCTTTTCTTCTTTTTTTCTTCCACTCACTAGTAGTGTCTTACACAAATACAAAATTAATAAACTTATCTTTTTATTATATGTATGCAAAGAATATAATAACATTACATCAATAACACACTATAATTTCTTTCAATCGAGGAAGAATGTAAATCTCAAATAAAACGGAATAATGTTACTATTGAAGTTTTAGCGTCCACTCTTGCACTAAAAATACAAATATAACGAGCATAATTAATTCTTAGGAAAAGAAACACACAGGTTATGTTTGGTATGAAAATAAAATGAGAGATAAAGTTATCACTTCTCTTACGGGTGATAAATTTATTCTCTCTTATCCCCTCTTTTATCTCCGTATCAAATATAGCCATATAGAAGTGTACTATCCGTCGCCACAAGATAAACTGACACCGACTGGGAAGTGGGATCCTTCCTCCAAAAAAAAAAAATGGAATCCCAGACGTGACACCTGACACCTCCCCACTAGAAAGTGATAGCAGAACAGTTAATATAGTTGTTTTGTTTGTTGCCTTCTTGTCAACTTCAACTTCAACGCGGATTCTTTTACAGTTTGCAACTTGGAAATGGAAACTTTACATCTCACATAACACTGTTTTAGTGTTTAATTTGCAATTAAATTATAATTATAATGTAAGACGCATGGTCAACATCAGTCCGTTTCAATTACATTATATTATATTATATTAATCAGTGTGTTACTGTTACCCGCTGGCCGCTGCCTGCCAGGCACTCCACTTAATTAATTAGCTATTATGCAATAAAATATCAGCACTCAACACACGAGTTTGTTCATTAAATAATTAATCTCTCACTGATATGAAACTTGCGTGGAAGAAGTGGGCACAGAATCTCTTAATTTAAATTTGACTTGTTGATTAACTGGCTGTTACGTCATTTGCTTTCTGTTTACAGTATGGATCAGCTTTAAATTAATCTTCTCAGGTTGTTAGTTTCCACCAACTTCCGCGCTCCATGCGTATACTGATACTGGCTCGCATTTTCGTTTTCTGAGAAAATGCTTAACATGTGATTTTATTAATAGTCATCATTAATAATCAGCTGGCTTCCAAGGACTGGAAGTAAGATTAACGCACAGTAATTTTTAATTATAGTGTTAAGAAAATGCAGAATTAGTGCAAGAGTACTTTTGAATTTTAACAGGAACCATATATAACACATGCTCGTTTTGATTTTTATTTTGTTGAAGTTAAAGTTAAACGACCATTTATTTCATTCAAATTCTAATTAAAACCCTGTACAATTACTTATCATAGCAAATTAGCAATACACATAAGTGATAACAGTACTCTAATTAAACAGTAACTGCAAACTTCAATAAAACGGCTGAAATTGACAATTATCCAGGGTGATCAGGTCCTGCAATCCATCCCATATCTCTGGCACCTCTGCATTCCACATCCCCTGATCATCATCACATCTCTCCGCATTCCGTTGCGTTCCCAATTCCTCCGACAGTACGGGTGACGCCGACTCGTCCTCGGTCGCCATTTGCTCCGGAAATGGGAAATTGAGCTTCGCACGCGGCCCCCGGAATTCAATGGCTGCACGGTCGTACGCTCGGGCCGCATCCTCAGCAGTGTCGAATGTACCTAGCCACTTGCGTACCGCTCTGTGCGGGTCCCTTATCTCGGCTGCCCATTTCCCCCATGGCCTCTGCCTCACTCCCCTGTACTTGTTCTTGTTGTTCTTCCTCCTCACCTTCTTCACACCCTGTTCCGCCGTGTTGTCACTGTTTGATGCCTGAGTAACTGTCTCACTCGTAGCACCAGCAAAGAAGTTACATCCGAGGCAACCCATAATGCCGCAAGACGAGCATGTTTGGGTTAAAAAGGGAAGGCCGGGCGGGGAAGCAGTATTGCCGGAAACGACTTGCGTCAAGGTATGAACTATGATGAAGTTCTCCTGCTCCCTACTAATCGATCTGACATTGACATTGGAGATGGATGGTACTGGCGCCAACTGATCAAACTTGGGCTGCATGAAATGAGGTTCCTGTCTAGCTACCATGTCGATTAATTGAGCTTCGATCTGTCTGTTCTTCTTCTGTTGATGGGAAGTGGAGTTAATTGCTGTTGCATGGAGTGAGGGAAACAGGGGGGGGGGTGGTATATATATGATATGAGGGCAGGGGACAATCGAATCGCAACGTAAAGACTAAAGACACGGACTTGACACTTTTTTGGGTTTAAAATTAAATGTAAGGTACTTATTAATTAAGCGCACGAGATCCGCTCAAAATTGAAAGTTTTTTAAGTTATCCGAATGGAAAACGTTTTGCGCGTGCGGAAATGAGTTCTTAAGAAGAGAAGAGGAGAAGGGAGATATGGTGCTGAGCAGTTTGCTCTGAGCTGGAGCTCTCGGATGCCGACCTCTGATCTAGGATACTAACGGAGATTCTGTGTGGACATGTTGACATGTTCAATTGTGAACCCAACACCTGATTTTTCTATTTGGGAAACTAACAACATGAAAATCATATGTGAATATGTGATGTGATGAGCAGCACATATTCAGCACGGATATATTAATTAAAGGAATCTGGGGTGGATGCATGGATCCATTTGTAGGAAATAAATTAATGGAGTCAATTGAGCTTTCCCCCAAGTATTTCTTATGAACTTTTCATTGACCCTTTTTATTGAAAATTTTGTTATACAATATTTATTAAATCGTAAGAAGAAATTAACTTTCCATCCTGAACAAACATGCAATCATGCATGCATGTTACAACATAATGTCAATAGATCATTCACCAAGCTGTCAGATGATGATGATGAACCTAAGCAAAACTAAAAGGATGTCAGAGTAATATCACATAACTGCGTAAAAATTGGTAAAGCCACGGAGAATCCAGACATTTGGAAGTGGGTTGATGAGATCCGGTGAGTGAGGGTGGATTGATGGGACCCTTGATTCCACCTCATATCATATTGACTAGGTCAAGTGGACCAATTCTTTATTGTATATTTGTATTTTCCTTTCCTATAAGAGAAATGAAAGTAGATGAATCCTGTGACCTGTCCATTCTCTCTTTTTCACACTTTTTTTAGTAAAGGAGTAAAGTAGTAAAGTGGAGCCTGTTTATTCTTGTAAAAAGAGTGAAATGTTACTCTGTGGATAGGACCCACTGTAAGCCGACCTATGCTGCCTGTTTTAAAATTTAAACTGAGGCAAATTTGAGAGGATTAGTTAATGGTGCACTTGTAAGAGTGTTATTAGTCGGCCGATTTTTTTTCCTAAATTATTTTTTTTTGGCAGAATATTAGTCGGCATCCAAGCTACTATACATAACCAATTATATTACTATGATAGTAGAGGTCAGTGATTATTGGGACAATGATGTATTAATTATTGATGATACTATTAAACATGTGCAACCACTGATTCGAAAAACTAATAGAAAATGGCAATAATGACGGTAAAAGTAAAATTTCCTGTGCAAATTAACACTCGATCATATTAAAATGTTCCTACAGGTTTTTATTCTATATATTATATATAGGAGCTGATTAAGAACAGAACTTTCATATCTTAATTTAATTGATTTCCATTAATCCGAACAAAGCAGCACTAATTAAGTATATCCATCTTACAATTCGTACGCATAAGGATATATATATATATTTTATAATGTTCCATTCACCTTAATTTCTCACAGTTTCTTTTGCATAGAGTAATTTATTTTTTCACTATAGCTGTATAAAACGTTAGTTTATTATAATGTGTTTTATTCGCTAATATAACTTTATATTTGCAGATAAAACAGATCGATTACATAGATTAAAATAATCAATATTTAATGTATCAGTTTAAAAAAAATCTTAAACAAATATATATTTAAAAATATTCAAAAATAAAAAATTTTGTTATCTCATGTGATTTTGATATAAAGAATTTATTTAGCCATATATATCGAAATTTGAAGGTAATTTGATATATTTCTGAGTCATATCATTCCGTGAGCTTAATCTATAACCTTTTAAGGGGCTAAAGGGCGTTTGTCAATGTTAGTTGTGGAACGCACGACACAAATCTTTTGTTTGCCTGCAACTATATTAGAAAACTTGAGAGTTGAGAGCGAGGCAATTTTCAATTAACCAATATATTCTTGGTCATAACTTGAGAGTAAGACGTGACAAAATATTAGGTCAAGATGTACAAGAAATTGAGTCTCACAAGAAATATTTATTTCCCCGATATCAGACAGAAATCCAACAATACAATTAATGACATTAAACGAAACAAAATGACATGCATTTAACATCAAAACGGACAAACAATGCGGCATATTAAACCACAATTGCCATCATATCAAACCTTGCGCACATTGATAGGAGGATAAAATGGGAGATGTTCTCTCACATGTGATAACTTTATCCTCTCTTTTATCCTTCTCCTAAACGGGGCTTAGAGGTATGTTTGGATTATCAAGATTTGGTCTATTCTGAGATTAATACCACTGTTCCGAGATGTGGTGGGACCAAACAGAAAGTTGAACAATTGGCTTTGTTCGGCATGGATTGGAATAGGAAAGGAAAAGGGAATAGAGTGGTCTTGGGACTGGAGCTATTTCTACACTATTCTAAGTCTGTTCGACAGACATGAAATAGTGGAAAAGAGGAAGTAGCTCTATTCCAACAATTAAAGACACTTTTCTTCTATTCCACCTCCCCCATGGAATTTGGAAGAGCCTATTCCATGGAATATGGAGGAACCAAACTGTAAAATGAAGGTGTTTGACTGTAAATTGTCATCTCTTTTCCAACTTTTAACTTTTGTACAATTCCTCTCTATTCCATTCATGTTCGGTTGGAATAGATGCCCTTTTCCATTTAATTCCCTTATTCCCTTTTCACAGAACACAGCGTTGAGAACATTTTAAGTTAGAGCCAAAGCGCAATTCCTACAAAACAATGGAATAGCGAATAACTAGAGTTTGGAAGTGATGAAATAATATATTTCTCATTTTTTATTACTCCCCCCTCTCGTCTTTGCTTCCTAGGAGAGAGAAGATAAGTAAAACCATTTTTTGATCCTTCAATTTGGATCAACTTTGTAAAATTCTTTTGTTGTTTCTTCATTTACCATTGTGTTCTCCTCATCATATGGAGTCTATAGATGTCCCACTTGACCACCTATTTTAATTGATGCTGAGTTCTCCGTCATATTGAAACTTGCTTCTTGTTTTCTTCAATTTTGAGTTTTCAAGTTCTTTGTTTTCTTGCCTTTCGAGCGGAACTATTAAAGACTGAATGCTACATACGGAGCAACTAAATAACAATTCTCCAATTATGTTACAGCATTGATAGTATCGAACATTTGAATCCAATATGAAATTTCATGTGTTGGTTTCGCCATCCATATATATGTTGGTATTGCAAAATTTTGACTGTATTTAGCTTTAAGTTATTGGTTTTTAATTTTTTTTTGTATAAGTAATATTTCAATTAAACAAGAGATCGATCATGGAAGCAAAGCACATATAAGAGTATTTGGCTAAAAAAAAAAGAAATAGACGTTATTTTTATTATTTCTCCTCATTTCACTATTCTAAACATACAATTCAAACGACATTTCTTTCTATTTAGAATAGCACTAACTTTTACTATTCTTTATTACTAATTCAAATCACTATTTTTTATTAATCCTAGTTACTATTCTCAATTCTTCTATTCTTACACTAATCCTTACACGATCCAAACGTACCCCTAGAGAATTTATTAACTAAAACACCATAGGAAATTAATTAAACCCGAATTAAGCAAATTAAGCTATATATTACATGTTTTCTAAAAGTGTACATTCCAAAATTCTGGAACTGCTACACCTTCTCCCAAACTGCATACTGATTTCCACTGGCAGCCAAGCGGAATTCCTTGGATGGAACCAACCCTCCAAGATCAATTCTTGATCCAATCTTCACCATTATTTTCTTATCTATCTCTGCCAAGTAAAGATCCGCATCAGCCATTAGGATCCGCAGCTGGCTTCCCGGGTTAACGCCGTTTCGGTTTCTAACCGCTGACAACGCACTGATCTCTGCCTTCAGACCCCAGTCGAACATGTGGTCGTAGAACTTCATTCCACCAAAGAAAAATCAGTGAACTTAATTAATTCCAAATATATTCGATCTGTGAATTGCACTGAATTATTAGCATCAAAGGAATTATTCGAGCTTACGATGGTGGGTGTGCCGGGATGTGTAAGAATGTATGCGTAGCCTTGCATGACCTTGTCACCGGGGAAAGGCCACATGTGCTGTGTAGAACCTGTGTCGTGATTGTCGATAAATGTGACAGCTCTCTCGGGCCACCATCCGATCATACCCGGTGATTTTCCATTACCGTCACGCAGTCGCCACAGCTCGCCTTGCACGGCTGCCTGAAGGATCCCTTTTGTAGTGAAGTCAAATGCTGATGCCGGACCCCCTGCCTCCTGTACCCAATTTACCAGTTCTTGTCGCTCTGAGTCTTGGTTACTCGCCGGTTTTCCGTCTGGCCCATATGATAAGGAGCTCCATATCTCAGCAACCACAAAGTCTACATTATTGATCCAAATTAAGTTTGTCAAGACTCAAGAATAATGAATATCTTATCAGTCAGATTATTTATTGAGCAAATTTTGTTAATTAGATTATTAAGTTGATCACTAACCCGCTGCTGTGTTCTTGATATAGATCTTGGCGATGTCTGCGGAGTATCCTTTGGCAAAGTCCAGACGCCAGCCATCGAATCCAATATCAGACTTTAACCAGTTCAACCAATCTGACAGCTCCTTTTGGACCCTTGGGTTCTTGTGGTCAATGTCGGGAGCAGCGGCAAAATCAGAGCCAGTATCCGGATTGCCTCTGCCATCAGAGAACTGGGTGTCATCACGGCAAATCATATCAGGGCCCCAATCCAGACGCCCATCAGCAGTGCCGCCTACAAAAATGCAGTATATGCCTCGCGCATCTTTTTTGTCAGCACAGCGGTGATTGATTACCGTATCAGCGACACACTTGATGCCCTTGACATGGAAAGCACTTATCAATGACTTGAGCTCACCAACTGTACCGTACTTTGATGCATTGAGATCGTAGAGCCTCCCCGGCATATAACCTGATTTAGTAGTAAATTGGCCGTTGTAAGCAAATTAAATCTTGTTTACGTAGAAAGTGATAAACTCGGTAGAACAAATTAAAAGCATAAGCTCCTTTTTTTTATTTTCTAGTAATATTCTAACAACTTGTTTTGTAATATAACCTGATCTAGTAATATATTAGGCAGAAGATGAGTAAGCAACCTTGTGGAGAAACAGAGTGAGAGGGCGGAGGAAGCCAAACATGAGTAACTCCAGCTTTAGCTATGTCATTCACCTGAGCCTTCAACTTGTTGTACCATCCTCCTTCCTTTCTCCACGACTCCCAGTTAAATCCCTGATAGTGATAACAAAGGTTAATTAGTCTCTAAACGTTCTTATAATCTTAATTGTTATATATGTTACGGTTACAGGTTACTTTTTTGTTAATCATGGCAATATATATGATGCATTAATCATAAATTAAGTAATTTATGGGTACTTTTTGTACTTATATATAATTTTTGTATATGGCACATTCAATTATTATGATAGGTACATATTTTTATAAAAAAATACTGGAAATTAAAAGTTGTAATTAATTTTAGAGGGGATGTCTATTCAAATTTGAGTCGGTTCGGAGTTTCGTTGGTCATTATTCCCAAAACTACTAAAAATAAAAATCTTTAGTATTATTTGATGGAAGATTAATTATTAAAATTAAATTAAATTTGATACATGTTTATACCAAGCAATTAAGAAGACACCTAATAAATTATATATGTTTTTCTTGTTTGAATTATATATATTTCTTAAAATTTTGGTATAGTAAGAACCGAACTTACCATATAAATTTGAATGCTTGTCAGAAAAACCCACAATAATATGACTGTATAATATAATATTTTTGTATCATACATGCAAGAGTGCTACAATTAAAATGTGTACATAATATATATATATACCTGAAAGAGGATTTGAGCAAGTGCTGTGTTCACAACAAAAGTGAGGAGAAGTGCAACTAGAAGGAAAGCTTGCATTTGAGAAACAAAATGCTTTCCCATCCTGTTTGGTTAAAATTATCAAGGGAAAACTACTAATCAAGTATATCTCTTACAACTAATGGGAAAATGAAACTTGTTGTGGTGAGAAGCTGAATGGCCATGTGGTGCATTTATATAGGGAAAGGAAAATGTTGGGCCACGGGTTTAAGGTTCTGAGTGGCTGCTATTGCTATTGCTACTGCTATTGCCATTGCTATTGCTATTGCTATTGCTATTGCTATTGCTATTGCTGCTTACTTGGAGTCAATACTGTTGGAATAATTCAAATTCGGTTCCACCATTATTTTGTGGATAAAGATTGGTCGTTACTCGATCGTTAGCAAACCGAACGAGAATTGCTACCCATTTATTTGTTCTCAAAACTATGTGCGCCAGTGGAAGTATAGTTTTCATGAGATTACTAGCACAACTATATCCGACTCCAATCCAATCCAACTTACAAAATCAGAGTGAAAAGTAATTCCCATCTTCTTGTACTAGAAAACAAACTAATTTGTAGTAAGATATAATTCATTTTTAGAAAATTGATTATTCACAAATGGATAATCCTAACATACATATATCAATTCTTGCAGTATATACATTTTACAGAAATTATTCACTTTTAGAGAAATTATTCAAATTTAAAATATATAAAATCTTATGCGTATTCATTATAGCACTATTATCTGTCCAACATGAAATTGATTAATGAAAGGGTAAAACTTAATATTCTTTAAATATTACATCTCCAACATGAAGTTATTTGATGAAAGACTAAGATCTAAATGTTCTTCAAATTAACTTAAATGTTGTATGCATTTCATCATTTCATGTAATAACTGTTTCACAAAGAATATATCTATAAGTTCTTTTATTTTTTTCAATACTACTGAAGAATTTAATCCTAATGTACACCAAACTCTTGTTTTAAAAAATAAAGTTGGAGCGTTTTGAGATGTATAATCAATGAAAAGTACAATAGATAAAAGGGCTTATTTGTAAGATTCTTGGAGGAAAAATATCAGTACATATTCATTGGAGCACACTTTCCATTTTCGTTGATTAATTATACAGCTAAAAAGTTACAATTTTTTCTACCAAAAAAAATGTGTACCATAGCAAAACTCAGGGCCGGCGGGCCGGGGGGGGGGGGGGGGGGGGGGGGTTGACCCACCCATGTTTTTCGAATTTGTATACAAAAACGCTAATATGCAGTGTATTTTGTTGAGAATTTTTTATTTCACCCCCCCCCCCCCCCCCCCCCCCCCCCAAAATTTTGTCCCTCAGCGTCTCACCCCCCTAATTTCAAATCCTGGCTCCCCCCTGACAAAACTGTAAAACATAAGTTGCTTTTTATATAATACTATATTAAGTACTAAAATTGGTCATCTCAATTAATATAAAAACTAACATGAAAAAAATAATTTTATATTTATTAAGTTGAACTTCTTTTTCTTTTTTTTTTTTCAACATAGGCAAAATTTGCTTAAACATTTATGAGACACTAAAAGTAGTTTGTGCCTAGCTAAAATAAAAGTAAAACATCTAAGAAATATGGATAAACTTCAAGTAGATTTGTTATGACCATATGGAGATCATATTGTGCAATCCAGATTGACTACTTAATTTTTTTTTTTTTTTAAAAAAACAGAGATTTGAGTCCAATCAGTCCATAACAGACAATTTGTCGGACATATATATGAAGAGTATGAAACCCCGATCGGATAGGGTCTTTAATTACTAGACAATTATGAAATTAATTAATCTGAGTGGGCTAAATAACATCTTTATGATATATCTCCAAATAAGAAAGGACTATATATACTATCCTGTGTTTGGTAGCCGTAATAAAATTGATTTAAGCTCTTAAATCAATTTTAAGTCACCAAACGAAAGTGATTTAAGGTGTAGTAAGTTAACGCAGCTATATAGGTGTAGTAAACTAAATCACCAACATTTCACATCTTTTACACATAACATCAACTTTATTTCATCTATTTACTTCACTACCACCAAACACCACTAATTTAAGGTGATTTAACGTTTTACTCCGCTTTAACTTACTACACTTGTCAAACAGGAGATATATTTGTAATATGCATATTACCATATATGGCCTCAGTAATAAATGTGATCGATGGTAGCAGCCAGCATATATATTAATTGTGTCAAATTAGCAGCAAAGAGTAGAGCTAGCAGCTAGCTTAGCCAGGTTGAATGTGTATAGCCGGCACGTCAATGGTGGTGAGCCTGACCGGCCGATAAGGATAACTAACGTAACTACTAATAAATTGGAGGCGGCGACGCCCAGCGACGTACCACCTCTACCTCTACCTGTACCTGTACCTAACTACTTCATCTTATCCATTTTATTTATCCATTTTTATCTTTTCAATTTCATGCATGTACATTTGTCAAAAAACTATATATATATATAATAACATGCATGTAGATATGCAACATATCGATCAGGATATGAAAAGCCTTGATGATTGCGATCATATCATCATCATCATCATCACATACCCTGACTGATTGCCACCTGACCTCTGTGGATAGGCCTCGACCCTTTCTTTGTGTGTTGTTCTTTCCTTAAATTGTCACAATTAATTAAGTAGTCCTGAAGCTGCAGGCTGGCCTGCAGCTATCCATCCATTGCATTAATTGCTAGCTAGCTAGCTCTTGCTTATCTCAAAATCAAAAGACGATTGCGGTTTTGTATTCACAGGACAGGAGGCAAGTCTCGGAACGGAAGTAATTGTAATTCTTGTTGTATGTGCAGCTAGCATTAACTAACTAACGTCAGTTTTAGCGGCTCAATTGTAGATCGAACAGCAGCTGTAGGCTGTAGCTAGCAAATGACAAACGCTCCAGTTCATACAGTTTCCTTCTCTACAAAGTTTGGATTTTATATATGAGGAGGGATCCATTGACAATACTTATATTGACAATTTTGATAATGGAGATTTTGAAAAATTTATAAAAATAGTTAAAAATTCGAAAAAATAGAAAAAAATTTATAGAGATATTATTTAACTTATAGATTGATTATGTTTCAAATTATATTCAATTTTAGTGACGTTTGGTAGCTCGTTAAAGCTCGTTAAATTTTAACCGTTAAAAAATGTATAAAATTTTGGTAAGCTATCAAACGATGTTCAAATTGATTGAAATTTAAAACACTATTAATCCCCAAGTTAAAAAATGCATCCAAAAAAGTTTTTTCATTTTTATGATTTTTTATGAATTATTATAAATTTTTCAAAGTCCCCATTATCAAAATTATCATTATAAGCATTGTCAATGGATTCCTCCTCTTTATATACAGAGGATAACGAAAACTACTACCCAAAAGTTCCTTCTCATCAAACAGTTGACCATTTTCATTTTTATTTATTTATTTATTTGTTGTTGTTATTATTATTATTAAAGAGAATATTATTCTATGTCGTTCAATCCTCTTATTATCTCCCAACCTCCGGCCATCTTTTTGAGAAACTTTATCTCTAAATTTGAACTACCTTCTTCAACTCTCTCATCTATTTAAAATTTTCCCCTTGTCCCACTAATTCATTGATCCAATCACACTGATGATCTCTTAATTTGGCGATCTCTCCGATGATATCTCTGACGATCCCTTGGTAATCTCATTTGTCTTTCTCCTCCATGCCCCCCTCTGCTGCTTTCTTTCTCCACCGCGACCTCGGCCCTCCCGCTCCCTTGCCTCTTCCTCTCCTTCTCCCCCCTCTCCTCTTTTTGTCAATCATTATCTTTCAACGATCTTATCCAACAACACTTATTATTCACATCTAAATAATTTTATAAGAAACCTAAACACATAAACGAGTAATATAAGCACTTATTCTCGTCTAAACACTTTTGCAACTGATATAAACACTTACTGTTTCTCATGTAAATACTTTTGTAAGAAACCTTAATACTCTTGTAAACAATATAAACATTTATCAGTCTCATCTAAACACTTTTGTAATTGAGTTTGGTAGACATATTTACCAACCCAGTTCTGCAAGTGGTCTAGGAGATGCATATTTCTGTTTTTGACAAGCCTCCAGCACAATATAAATACAATTTTAAATTTATCAAAATACTTAATGTGACATATCTAAAAACTTGTACCACCCATCTAAACACTTATGACTGTCGTTAAAGCGATTTAGTGAGAAATAAACACATTAATGAAAAGTCACGAATTTTTTATTTTTAGCAACATTAATGAAAAGTCGCGAATTTTTTATTTTTAGCAATATTTTGAGTATAGCTTTTATCTAAAAAAGAAAAATCAGTTAGGGAGATTTGGTTTGAGGAACTGTTAGTTAAAATAAAATAACATAAATGATATTGATTTTGATTTCTTTCAGACATCCCTATAATATTTTTTTAGGAGCTTTCCAAGTGTCCTCATTTTAACTATCCGCACGTCCACACATACACAAAATTTGTAATTCTTATCTCAAATTGTGTAACACTTAAACTCAAATTCTATGTAAAATTTGGATATGTGGACACTAATTTTGAGGACACTTGATATGACCCTTTTTTTTATTCTAAAATCACAAAAGGATATCTGAGTTTTTTTAATAAAGAAGATATCATATGATATGTTGAATGTAATAACCAGAAATGGGAAAATGTTACTATTTGAAAATTAAAACAAGATTACAAATACAAAAAGAACAATAAGCAAATTGTGGCAAGCTATATATATATATAATTCGTTTGCAGTTATCTCGTCTTGATCTCCCAAACTGCATAATCCTTTCCATGAGCAACAGTCCTGCTATACGGAGGCACAAGATTGCCAAGATGGTACCGTGGTCCAATCTTCATGATGATTTTTTCATCAATAGCTGCAACATACACATCGGCCTCAGCAGCAATGATACGTAAAACACTCGCCGGGTGAATCCTGTTTCGCCTTCTGATCATTACTAGGTTGTGAATCTCATCCCTTAGACCCCAATCAAAGTAGTGATCATAAAACTGCATATATAAAGAGGGAATTATTTAATTAATTCTGAACTTCAGAGCATTAATTTTAAGTTTCAGTACTAGCTGGTACAGATTCTGCAACAGATGGGCCATTCAGAAGGATTTACAGGGTTTCTGTGGTACTGATTAATTTGGTACCAATTTTAGATTTATTTTTTTTTATCATTCTTTTTGTTCGATTGAAATCCATTTTCTACTTTCTTTCTAACTTTCAGCAGGATGGAATCTCAAACTTATCAAAGTGGCATGCATAAAACTTACTATGCATGGAATCCCGGGATGTGTGAGAATATATGCATAACCTTGCATGACCTTGTCGGCAGGAAAAGGCCACAGATTCTGTGTCGAACCAGTATCATGGTTATCAACAAAAGTAACTGCCTTGTCTGGCCTCAGACCAATCATCCCAGGCGCCTTTCCACTCGGGTCTCTCAACCTCCACAACTGCCCCTGCACCGCACTTTGAAGTATCCCTTTTGTCGTAAAGTCGAATGCAGTTGCTGTGCTGCCTACTGTCCCCACCCAGTTGACCAACTCCTCTCTGTGCGCATTTTGGCCATCGTTGTCACCACCTAGCGGGCTCCATATCTCTGCTACAGTGATGTTGGGTTCTGAGTTCTGAATGTAAATCTTTGCAATGTTGGCAGAGAATCCCCTGGCAAAATCAAGACGCCAGCCATCAAAGCCAATTTCATTTTTCAGCCAGTTTAGCCAATCTGAGATCTCACGCTGAACCTGTGTAATTAGACACTTATATAACTTCAACTAAAAGCACAATACAGTATTCAAGATCATATCAAAGTAATGCCAGATGCAGAGAGATCTTTTCAGAAATCACCTCAAAACGTAGTTTATCATGTTCGATCTCTAGAAAAAAATTCTGAACAGACAATAATTATACTGGCAATCGCCAGTTATCCCAATAATAAATGATGAAATTTGGCGCATGTTTCACATGATATCAAACTTTGTATTAACTTTTTCAATGGCCTAAAATTCACGATACAACGTTTCTCAAACAATGCATGCAAAAATTTATATGAATATTACTGGTAAGCCAGGTAGGATATTTATATTCACTTGTATAAACGTTATTTGCTTTCAATTTTATTGTCATAAAAATTTAAATTGGATTACTCATAATCAAGAAATAATAAGTTGGTGTATGTATAACACAACCACTTTATTGGCCAAGATAACTGATTGTCAAATTATCCTCTATTGGATAAAACTTCCAGTTTTTATCCTTATGAAATGGGATAGTACATGCAGTTGATTTATATAAAACAGGCACGTGAAACAGATTAAACACAAATTATCTTTCCTTGATTTCTCATATATTAGTTGCATAGAAAGCGACCAATTTTTATCATATCTAGTATCCTTTTTTGTCAGATATGCTTACTTTACTTCCGATTTTAAGGAAAAAAAAAAGTACACAAGTTTCTATTTGAAGTTAAGAATCGCAAAATCATCTGCAGGTTCTTTCTAGTGAACAGTCTTGGAAGCAATATAACTTTCAGTTTCATACCACTTTGATTTGACATAGTATGTTAGTGCTTTTAGATGCAAAAACCATTTTGAGTTTTGACATAGTAATCTTGTTTAGGTGATTTCCATTCTGCAACATTGTGTAATGAGAATATGCAGTGCAAGCACCTGCGGATTGAGATGGTCTATATCAGGAGCAGCACCAAAATCTAACCCCGTGTCAGGGTTTCCAGTGCCAGCAAAGATGGTGTCAGTGCTGCAGATCATACTCTGGTTCCAGTCTAAACGTGTGTCGGCGGTTCCACCCTCAAAGACGTTGTAGATGCCTTGTGCATTCTGCTTCTCTGCAGTGCGGTGGTTGATGACGATATCTGCAATGCATTTGATTTGTCTTTTGTGAAATGAACTTATCAGAGCCTTAAGATCCCGTTGATCTCCATATCGCGATGCGTTCAGGTCATACAGCCGCCCCGGCATGTAACCTTGCTCACCAACAGAGTGAGAAGGTGGGGGAAGCCAGACATGTGTCACCGAAGCATTTGCAATGGTTCGCACTCGGCCCTCGATGAAGTTGTACCAGCCTCCTTCCGTCCTCCACGATTCCCAGTTGAAAGCCTGCAGAAAAGAAACTCAGCAAAACAACATAATTTAGTATTTGATTATAACACAAGAAAGAGCTATGGTTAAATTACAAGGTTAAGTTTTGACCTGAAAAAGAATTTGAGCCGTCGCCAATTGCGGTCCCAGAATCAGTATAATAGAAAACAGTAACAAGGCCCCAAGAGTTCCTCTCATTATGTTATCCAAAAGAAAGGTACCTTCTGTTTTGTTGTACTAGTTGGTCAAGTAAAATCAAACCCCGAGCAGTCAGCTGATATATATAACAAGTAGAAGTTCTTGTGACGACATATATAGAGAGACCCAGGAAGCAATATCAGACATTGGGAATT
This sequence comes from Cyperus esculentus, assembly GCA_030179965.1. NCBI lineage: Eukaryota > Viridiplantae > Streptophyta > Magnoliopsida > Poales > Cyperaceae > Cyperus > Cyperus esculentus. Next base: position 1,411,421 of record JASGLE010000012.1, read on the forward strand.
TGGGATAAAGTACCGTTCCACAATTCAAGTTGGATCAATATCCTTTTGTGTACTTGAATTCAAGTTGGATCATCCTTCTAGGTAGTAGCTGCTCATTAATTGCTACTAATTTTGTCCAGACATGGAGAGATTTGGTGGTGCCTTCAACTCCTCTTTGCAAGATAGATATCCTAAAACTAAAATCATACTAAGCCAGATATTGCAAGGCGTGGTGAGGATAGAGGTTTTCTTGGACATTTAAACGATCAATCAATGCTAGAGAGACGTAGATGACAGGGTATATGAGTCCGTATCGGCTACGATCCAAATCGGATCGGAGGGCCCTCCAATCCCTGATCCGACGACTGTGGTTTTTAGAGGGTTTTTTTGAAATAATCTCAGCCGTCCAATAGAGATTGGAGGGTCCTCCGATCCGATTTGGATCGTAGCGGATTTCAACGCCAGGGTATATATATAATATACATGACTAACAGAATTTGTTCTCTTCTGGCATTAGACTGACTGGTCCAACTGCTAACATCACGGTCAACCCGCCCAATTTCATAGTTATCTTTCAGCAAATTAAGTTACTTGATAACATCACGGCTGCTTGCCGCCACAGCTGACAGCATTAATACCTAATAGTCAAATGCATAGGTTTTAGAAATGTAGTTCCAGCGAGTATGTTCAAACTTCTTTAACTGTGGTCAAAATGTCATAAACATAATTCGATTTCTGATAGAATTAAGTTGGTAGCGCATGTCAGATTTTCTTGTAAGTAGTATTTTATTTTCTTAAGCAGAATACACGTCGGGTTTAATTTGTTTATCTAACTTCAAAAAAAAAAAAAAAATCATCTGACAATTTGTGCATGTTTTGTAAGTGAATTCCAAAATAGAGGAAGCAAGAAAGTATGATTTAGGAAGATAAATGCATTGTTTTGCTTTGCGTATGGGAATTTCCAAAATAGAGAGGAGAGCCTATTAAGTAATCCTAAACGAGCCGTTCATTGGTCTCTTAGAACAAGTAATCGTATAAAATGGAGCTACAATCCGGCCCATATCATATATCAGGCTGAAGCCCAGTCAGTAGGTTGAGTTGATCCACCAATTAAGACTTAAGAGAGGCTATCAGAATCAGACCCATCAAGTGCAAGTATGCAACAGAGCAATTACAGAAGTACAAAACTAATTACAGCTCCAGAAAATGGTCTCACAAGTTAATATATTTATTTTTTCAATAAAATCAGCACAGAGAGACCGGTTGCTATTTGTAAAGTTGCTGGTCATTAGCAATGAATTGTGCAAAGATTGCATTTAATTTTATCAATCAAAGATAACTTATTTTGAATAAAATTACAATAGAACCTACACAGTTTGTTTCATTTGTTTGATAACCATGAATAACTGCTCCACAGCTTAGAAAGCTTGGGGAAAATATCGGAATTGAATTTTTGTGCAGCATCAATACTTCCTTCAATATTCATAGCACCTCTGTATTTGTAACACAAATTGCTTAACATACATTTGTTGAGTTTCTTTCAGGATACACTGAAAAGAAAATAACACCAGTATTTCAATATTTTTTCCTATATTTTCTTTCTTTTTGGCTTTTGTTTCTGAAACCAAACTAAAACTGGTACATGAATTTTAATCCAAAAATGAACGAACAGAAATTCTAGTATTGGGCTATTTGCAACTTTTAGGTTCATCATATGCATGTTACCATAATAAGAACCACCGAGACCGACACTGATAGTATCTAACGTAGGATGTTTTTTATTTTTTTTTTGAAAAAAGTAGGCTCCAATAGTCCTACCGATTCCATTCAGAATCTTAAATAACTAACGTAGGATGTTGCATGTCATAGTTTTAGCAATCCTTTTTTTTTTACAAATAGTCAATGTCATTCAGTTTAATGAAGTTCTAACTTTTTCATCAATTGTTACTGAACTTAAATCGGAGGGGTTTTAATTTGAACCATATATATTCTATATTCCATATTTCCTTTAAGACGGAATTGTCACAATTACTATGTGCTGGCCTCATCAATTACTATGATTGATCGTCCTTTCAATTAGAAAATCAACATAAAATCAACCGTAGCAACCCACGGGCATTATACTGATTAAACTATTACAAATGTCTAACTGTTTTGATAGTCTTTAAAATGACACTAAATTTTCTCTATAAAAAATTTTCAATGGGCATATAAAAAATTCTCTCTATAAAATGACACTAAAATTGATTAAAACAAGAAACACAGTCAACTACAAGTTCAAGGATGTGTGTAAAAATTCCTATTTGAGATATTTATCTTTTTCCCTATTTATTTGAGATCATTGTCAGTCAAGATTGTCACAAATTTAGATTTACAGGGATACCCACTTAAAACAATAATGACACGAACTAAAATTAAAAGCCAAAGGCCCAATTTGAAACAGGTCATTCTTCCCAATGTGATACGGTACCAATCCATCGTGGTTTTGCACCTGAATCACAAAACTAATTACAACTCCTGAAAATGGTTAAACAAGTGCAAAATTTGTGGAGCTAAAATCAACACACAGACTGATTGCCTTCTGCAAAGATACTGACCATTATCAATGAATCGTCATAGAGTACACTCATTCAAAAGAAAGATAGCTTATTTTAAATAACATTACAATAGTATTCATATAAAGTTTCTTTCTTGTACTTATTTGATAACCGTAAATAGCTGCTTCACAACTTGGAAGGTTTGGGGAAAATATCAGGCGTGAATTTCTGTGCAGCACCAATGCTTCCTTTAATCTTCATATTACCTCTGTAATCGCAACAGAAATCAAACACAACATATATACATTTGTTAAGTGTCTTTCAAGATACAATGAAGAGAAAAGTAAAACCAGTATTTGAACTTTCTCCCTTTTCTCTTCTTGGTTTTTGTTATTCATATGTTCATCATATGCATCATAAAAAAAATACCAGCGATACTGGTAATGCTATGATCTAGAAGTCGTATGTTGTCTATTATAGTTAATATTTATAATACAATACTTTTTTTTTTTTTTTTTTTTTTTAACAAAGCTCGTCGGCTACACGCGCACACACCCCTCAACCTGCCCAGCAGGGTTCGAACCCATGCCTCCCCATGGAGGACTTATGCCATAACCAGCTGCTCTACGGCACTGGTGGCCTTTTTTTCTAGTCAAGGTGGTTGCCAGTTTTACCAGTACTGGTACAAAGTATCTCCCAAAAGAAGCAACATCTCAAATTCTCAATGCAATACTTCATATAATACAAATACTAACAATAACTAGTCTATGATCAATGCTAAAGGATACGAATTGAAACCAAATTAAATTACCTAATGAAGGCAATCTGTGGGTTCATCTTCCCAGAAGCTATTGCAAGGAAATTATCATCAGTAAATGAAAATGTCGCATCAGGTTTCCCATCATATGGTCCTGAAACAAGAAAAAATTGGGGCAGAAGAAGATGTTCATTCTTAGTTGTAACAAGAGATGCTGCAAGAAGAATAATCTTGTTCCAGTTTCCTCTCAGCTTGGACATGAAATCATCGGTTAAATTAAAATACCCAAAATTATAAGGCCAATTGCAGAGATTCATTGTATTAATCTCAAAGAAATAAACTAAACACAAACAACAAGAAACAGTAAAGGGGGGAATGAATGGCAAACCTTTAGAGACTTTGCCCTCTTTAAGATCAACCACGAAGATCTCCTCGTTGAACCCAATTTTCTGTCCACCACAAACAACAAAACCGAAACAAACATCAGATATCAGATCTCGCCAATTTCATCAAAACCCATAAATCAATTAAATTAAATAACCCAAGACAAGACAAGACAAAAGAACAAGGAGAATTAACTTACCTTGGGAGCGATGTTGAGCTGGTAGACGAGGCCAATTTTGTCCTTCAATGCCTTGCCGGCGTCGGTCTCTAGGTGCTTCTGCATCTGCTCCAACAAAGCGGCCGATTTCAAGGAGCTCTCCATTTTGTTTCTTGTTGGGTCTTTTTCTCCTTGGTGGGTTTTGCGGTATAATGAAAGCGGTGGATGGATGGCTTGGGATTGCGTGTTGGGTATTTAATCCTCCATGGATTGATTGGGGGGGGGGGGGGGGGGGGGGGGGGGGCGGGGGGGATGAAGTTGGGAACGGTTGTGGGAGGGAAACGGTGATGTCAGGCTTCTGACTGATCTCGGTCTACAAGCTTCGTTTAATCAATTTTGTTTGTTTGGGAATGGGCGAAATTAGTTCCTCTAATTGAACAATAATTATGATTTCAGATATTAATAGTGTTTATCTATAATGCAGGGAGAAAATAATAGGATATCTATTATTATTATAAGATCAGAGAATAGAAAAATAATTGAACTGTAAATCATACAAATAGAAAACTGAAAAGGGTAGTACTTAACCAACTCGTAACCACGTTCTAACATAGCCAAAATAACAAAAGATATAAAAAAAAAGAAGAAAAGAAAAGAAAAAACAAAGAGTAGAAAGCTAAAATAACAGAAAATCTCCTTGTGACGTAACAGAAAAACCTCCTTACGGACCTTATCCTATCCAAAGGGATATTTTTATCCATGACAATAATTTTTTTTCTAATTTGGTAACTGTTTGCAATTCAGAGCTGATAGAACTTTGTTTAGGCTTCTAGCAGACTAGCAAGTAGCAAGCCATGTCCGCTATTAGGATTGAAACTAGAAGAGTAAGTCTCAAAAAAAAAAAAAAAAAAAAAAAAAAAATAGAAGAGTGCCTCGCTTTGCTTCGACGGTAAATATTAAGCTATATCATTTGCTTATGCTAAACAAATTAAGTTTCTAATGAATTCACAAAGCAATTTGAGTTTCCATCGAAGAATATCAAGTTTATATGAAATTTAAAATGCAATTAATGTACAAATTTAAAAAAGGACTTGTTTGTAATGTAAAGTTATTAATTATTGAATTGGAGATTCTTTGTAAGATTGTTAAAATAATTGTTCTCAAGAAAACCCCACCCTTTGTAGTGTCAAAGAAAATAATTTTAATATAGTTTAGTTTTTTTGTGATGTGTTAACATTAAGGGGCATGCTAACTGTCTCCCAAGAAATCTCACTTAAATGTCTCTCATCAGTACACCCTCTTGTATATAAGGTATGAATACCCCAATGTAATAGATATGAACACCCGACAATACATCGTATGAACACTCAAGTTCAGACGGACGGTCATTCACTAGAACGTGGAATCTTGGACGGCCCACACAGAATATTCAATGCGTAGGTATGAACACCTATTACGTTGACTATTAACACCTTATCGTGAGAGGTATGAACACCCTGACGGATAGATATGAACACCATGATTTGCACAGACAGTTATTTACCATAATGCTATGATATAACAAATTTAACAATTAAGTGGCGGGACACAACTTTTCGAGTCAAAATAAATGAGTAATTAGTGAGAATTTGAATCTTAAACTAGAATCTTAACATAATCTTGGTGGGGACATTTAAGGGGGCAAAAGAAGGGGACAAGAAGAGTTTCTATAATATTAATTTATTGAACTATATGAAATTTGGATGAAGTCAATATTTGTATAAGCTGATATATCTTTAAATTCATTGCAAATTATTTTTAAAATTATAAATCAATCATTGTTAATATCTATATATATTCCTCCTGATCAGCTTTTTGTACACTCAAGAACATAATCAATGTCTTTAGAGTTATATAAGACCTAAAACCATACTATAAATCGTCGAGAATAAATAATTGATGTCAAGAAAATCAAAAGCCTCAGCTCAAATTTAATTGCTTCTACACGTCAAAAAAATCAAGACAAATACAATGGGTAAATTTTCTGAATGGTCACTGAACTTTACTCTCAATCCATAATTGGTCACTGAACTTCTATTTATTCATTTTTAGTCACTCATCTTTGATATTTATCCAAATTTGGTCACTCCGTTAGTTTTTCCATCCAACTTAACGGAATAATTAATATGAATTCAATTTTAAGCCTTAGACATATATATTTTCTATATATAATATATATATATATGTGAGATGTAAGAAACAAACTAAAATTTTGTTTATTTTATTTCAAAAAAACTATTTTCTTTCAAAATCATTTTAATTAATATTCTCATGTAAATTTAATATTTAACATTTCTAAAAATATGAAATATTATTGCAATACAAAAAAATAAATAAATAATAATTTGTATCATTATATTCTCACTTTTTTAGTTTTACATTGAAAAAATATATGTGTAAACTCTAAAATTGATGTCATGTTAACTTTTTCGTTAAGTTGGATAGAAAAACTAACAGAGTGACCAAATATAGATAAACATCAAAGTTAAGTGACAAAAAATGAATAAATGGAAGTTCAGTGACCAATTATGGATTTGGAGCAAACTTGAGTGACCTCCTAGAAAATTTACCCCAAATACAATATGAATTCTTATACCAAGGTGAGTCCTCCATCTTTCAAATTTTACTAACTCAAAATATGTTTAATAAAAGAAAGATGTACAATAGAAATAAAAAAGGTTTTTATTTTAAGAATTTACTTACTCAAAACTCAAATTATATAAGAATATCAAATTTCTGATAAAATTGTGAAGAATTTTAAAGTTGCAAAGCTCAAACTCTCCAAAAATCATTAAATGTTCTAATTAAGCATTAAAAAAAATATTACCACTCAATATAAAAATTATAAACAAATAATACCTGAAATGATTATTTGATGATAATATGACCTCTAGTACAATTTTTGGTGAAAAGCACGATGGGTTTTCTAAGAAATTATTTTGAAAACAATTATAAAGAGAAAAATAAAATTTAAAAAGTCAAATAGAAATCTTCATTTTAATTCTAATGAAGTAGTGTAAAATGATAGAAGTGATCACTGGATTCCTTTCTCTCTCCATCATAGAAGCATAAAGTCAAAGAATTAAAAAAAAGGAATAGCAAATCATACTAATGAGGTGGCAAAATTTGATCCAACCCGAGTTTCAGGGAAAGTCAAACTGACCCAAACCCGACCCGACTCATGTTTCAGAGAAAGGCAGACTGACCTGAACCCGACCCGACCTGTATTTTAGGGAAAGTCGGACTGACCCGAACCCGACCCGAACCCGAGATGACCCGGGAATAGAGGTGAAAAATCTGATCAGACCCGAAAACCCCCCTGACTCGAAAAAATATCGGCAGACATCGACCCGACCTGAAAAAAATGTCGACAACCGTCAACTTGATACTCGACCTGAAACCGATATTTTTATTTGGTCAAACTGACCTGACCCAACCCGTCCCGAACCTGAACCTAACTCGACCCGACAATCTGTCACCTCTACTAATAGTGCAAACTGCGGACCGCTTTGACAAGTTCCCTCCATAATGATTCGGCTCTTGTTACACAAGAAAAAAAAGAGTTTACTGTAGTTAATACTATAGATTTTACTGTAGAAACGCATCCCAAAATAGTATACTATGATAGGGATATGATTATATGAGGACGAATCAGTTGCACAAAAATTTTTTGAGACAAATTACACCAAACCTTATAAATTATGAAAATGAAAGAGCAGGTTGTGCTCTTTTCAAATCTGACTGTCCAGATAAACTGAAGAATATTCTATAGCATCAAACTGAACGCATCGTTTGATCCCAAAGAGTAGGGTAAGAGGAGCTGATTCTTACCCATTTATCTCTGTTACTATCTCTATCTCTACTCCTTTATTAAGTATCTTGGGTGTCTAGATTCGTCAACGGTTGGGATTTCATCTCAAAATTTCGGAATGAACATAGATCGTCCGATGAGCTGTAAGATACTTTGTGGTGACGCTTTGTGTAGAAGTCTCGATTCAATTGATATTTTGATTGCTATACACAGACAAATAAACTCATGGGGTACTTTCTCTGGTTTCTTGTTTCCCCTTTCGCCCTCTCACCATGTCACCAAATGGCGGATCCAGAGTATTGCTCAAGCCCGGGCACAATTTGATATATTTCTTGAAATAACTCAATCCTCTTTTGCTAAGACCTGCATAAAAATATGCTACTGACGTGAGTAAAGCTAAAGCAACCGTAGTATTTATATCATTCGTAGGGGCGGCTAACTTTCCATGAGGTAACTCGATAATTTTCCAAGGGAAAAGAGACCTGACCAATTAGAAACAAAAATAAATAGGAAGCAACAACCATAGCAATGCCGGTGATGATGTAATATCGGCTAAATCAGATAAAAAGAAATTATTACAAGGCTTATATTACATTTAATTGTTGGAAAATTGTATAAAAAATGTTGTCGGAGGATTATGCTAAGACAAAAGATTACATTCAAATAATGTACTAATTTCTAACAAAGAGTACAAGCAACTAAAAAAATTTTATATATTTGATTAAAGAGAATTTAAAAATACTCACCGTCAAATAGATAAATGAGAAAAGTAATGATTGTACCCTTAATTATTCTTAGAGAAATGATTGATTCACTGACATATTACAAAGAATTAATTACAAAAAAAGTATTACAAGTGTACATATTTTGTTCGATTTTACGTTTTTTTTTTTTTCTATCACCATACAAAGAAATTTTATAAACTTTTGCTATTAAATTTTAGAGAAAAACTTGTTGTCCCCACTCATTTGCACACCGAACCTGCATCCGAACCGAATGAGATACCGTACTCATGGAATTCAGCCCACGTGTTACTTTTTTTTTTGGTTTTACACACTTTCGCCCAACTTTTCTCACATATTGCGTTAATTTAGTTGTCTCTCCTTATCTCCTGGCATCGGTATCGGCTGAGATCTCGATCCGACAGTTCTCGGGGACCTCGAGATTCGGACTCAGCAGATATGGGCCCTGAGAACTGTCGGATCGGGATCTCAGGACCCTGAGATCCCTTTTGGATCTCAGCAGATACCGACCCTATCTCCTGGTAATCTGCTGGATCTAATTAAGCAAAGGCACCCTCTCTCTCTCTCTCTCTCTCTCTCTCTCTCTCTCTCTCTCTCTCTCCATCTTGCAAACAAAAAGAAAAACATCTTAAAAATTGAAGTTGTGGCATCATTTAATTTTTTTTTTCTCATTTTCAGATTTTTCCTAATGGCAGCAAAAAATTACTATTTTTTCTCTCCTCCCCGGCCTCTACTCGATCTGCTTTCACCATCTTTTTTTATTTTACCTTTATTTTTTTTCTTTTGTGTGTGGGTGAAACTGTGAAAGCAATCATAGATTTTTTTTGTTTTTCTTTTTGTTTTTTTTTTTTTTTGTAAAAGCACAATTTATAATTAGTGTAAACACTTTCGATGACCTCATTTAAATCACTTTCATTTTCATGTATAAACAATTAATGTATCTTGTGTAATCAACATTTCTAATTAGTGTAAACACTTTTAATAATATTGAAACCACATTTACATGACTTATGTTCAAACTTCTTAATATCATTCAAAACTGTCAAAACACTTTTTTACCTTCTTAATATCATTCAAAACTGTCAAAACACTTTTTTACTTGTAGACCGTTTATATTTAATCTTTGAAATGTCTTCCATTAACAATTTTTATGTAGGAGTAAAATCATATACATTAAATGCCTTCCATTAGCAACTTTGAAATGTCTTCCATTAACAACTGCACCCCCAACTTTTATATATGAGGAGGGATTCATTGACAATCCTTAACTTGACAATCTTGACAATTTGATACTTCAAAAATTTGTAAAAAATCATATAAATTCTCAAAAATAGAAAAAAGCTCACGGAATTATTTCTTGACTTGTAGATTGATTATGTTTCCAATTATATTCAATTTAAGTTATATTTGATAGCCCTTCAAAGATCTGTTAAATTACAACCGTTAAAAAATATACAAAATTTTGATAAGCCATCAAACGATGTTCAAATTGATTGAAATTTGGAATACTATTGATCTATAAGTTAACTAATGCATCCATAAATCTTTTTTCAATTTTAAGAATTTTTATAAATTTTTAAAATGTTCTATTGTTAAGATTTTCAAAGTTAGCGTTGTCAAGGAATCCCTCCTGGCCTCTTTATATATTGGGTAAACACTTTTCTTTTCCATGTTAAACATTTTTTTTGTTTTGTGTAAATACTTATTGTGAGTGTGAGAAGGCGCTGGAGCGCTGGGTGGCTGACGCATTTGAATGCTCATTCAATAGAGAAATTCTTTCTATACACCGTATCGTGCACACCAGAGTTGCACACGGAAAGATTCTGCAAGATTCCTCTCATTTAACTACTGTCTGCGCATTTAATAGACCTATTTTAATACACCTTCTTATCCGACATGTCTCATTTTCTCCGTCCATTAAATCCCCATTTAATAGACCTATTTTTCCGCTTCTTTTTTTCCGACTAGATTTTCCGACATTTTCCTTTCTTCTTCTCCGGCGATTCCTCTCATTCCGGCGAGTCCTCTCCTTCCGTCGATTTCTTCTCCTTCTGGTGATTCCTCCATTCCGGCGATTCCTCCCTTCCAGCGGTTGCTTTCCTTTCGCTTCAATTCTGCCTTTCATCAGATCGTGTAAGTTTTCTCACTGATTTCATCTTATATTTTCCTTTCGCTTCAATTCTGTGTTGTTGTAAGTGTAATCACTTAGATTACAGTCATTTTTATCATTGTGACTGTAATTGTAGTTTACTGATCATTGATTAGAGTCATATTTGTAAGTTTTTTATACTGATCCTGTTGTATATGTAGTGAATTGATACTCTCTGGTTAAATTATCTGACTGAATTAAGTATTTCTTGACTGAGTTGAGATTGTATTTCATTAGTGATTTGATGAATTGGTAGATCAGTTCTTTGTTTGATGATTTGTGTCTTAATTTGTGTAAACTGTGTTGTTGTAAGTGTAATCACTTAGATTACAATCATGTTTATTCATGTTTATCATTGTAACTGTAATTATTTTGACCGACTAAATACATGTTATAGTTTACTGATCATTGATCAGAGTCATATTTGTAAGTTTTTTATACTGATCCTGTTGTATATGTAGTGAATTGATACTCTCTAGTAAAATCTGACTGAATTAAGTATTTCTTGACTGAGTTGAGATTGTATTTCATTAGTGATTTGATGAATTGGTAGATCTGTTCTTTGTTTGATGATTTGTGTCTTAATTTGTGTAAACTGTGTTGTTGTAAGTGTAATCACTTATATAATGCAGTTTTATCAACTCAGTGTAATTATTTGTTGCTATCTTTTGCTTTTAAAAGTATTTGTATTTCTAAACTGTTGCATTCTGTTTCATAACAGGATAATGGAGACCGATTTAAACGAGCAATGGCATGAGGTTTTTTCTGCTGATGATTTTGTGTTCAGCAACACATACAAGGAATATTTTTCTGGTTTAGTTAATCCTATCAATAGCAAAGCACCAGCTGTAGAAGTTTGTGATGATGAAGGGGATACTGTACAAGTATGTGATGATGAAGTGGATACTGCAGTTGTTGATCTGGAGGGACCATACGAAGAATCATGCTCGGCATCAAATGTTCCACAAGTTGGCATGGTTTTTAACTCTGCTAATGAAGCATTTGAGTTCTATAATGACTATGCGTATTCTACTGGTTTTGGTGCGATTAAACGGTCTTCGCATAGAAATGCAAAGTCAGAGGTTTATAATTACACTTTGTCTTGTAACAAGTACAAACAACCTGATGTAGAAACCAGTGATGGTAAACCCACTGTTAGAGAGAAGAAAAGAGGTATACTTGGTACTCACTGTAAAGCATCAATTACCATAAAGGATGTTGATATTTCAGGCAGGTGGGTGATCAGTAGAGTTTGTCTTCATCACAACCATGAGCTTGTCCCTAATACGGTTGACCTAATAACAACCAACAGAGAAATACCATTTCGGCTTAAAAAAGAGCTAGAAAGCAATGCAGATTTTGGCATGCCCATTAATGTTAACATCAAAAGTGTTATTAACCATGCTGGTGGTGTTGGGAACTGTACCTTCACTGAGCAAGATGCACGCAATTATCTTGCTGTGTATCAGAAGGAGAAATTGAAAAACTACGGTGGGAATGATGCTGTTGCGATGCTAGAATATTTTGAGAAGAAGAAGTTGAGAGATGAAAATTTCTATTACACTTATTCTTTTACTGGTAAGGGCCATTTGACTGATATTCTGTGGTGTGATGGTGTGGGAAGAGCAGCATACAAGTATTTCAGTGATGTTGTTGTGGTGGATGCTACATATTTGAAGAACAGGTACCATCTATTGTTCCTTTCATTCACAATTAGTGCTCTGTATAAGTTCCTTTCATTGACAACTATGCTCTTGGTAGTGTTTGTTTGTGTATGTATATTAGCCGTGAAAAGTTTTGTACAAACTTAAATTTTGTTGAATAGTTTAACTTTACAGTTTATGTTTTCATATTTATTTTTGTAATTAATTTTTTTTTGTAAATATATGCAGATATGACCTCCCTGTGGTGCTTATTGGTGGTTGTAACCACCACTTCCAGACAATTGTATTTTGTGTTGCTCTTTTGTCAGAGGAAAGTGAGGCTGGTTACACCTGGGTATTCCAAAAGTTTCTGGATTGTATGAAGGGTGTGAAACCGAAAGGCATATTAACTGATCAGTGCTTGAGCATGGAGTTGGGCATTAAGAATGTTTTTGGAAGCGATACAGTGCATCGTTACTGCTCTTGGCACATTCTCAATAAACTTCCTAGCAAATGGGGCCGCAATAACTCTGACGGCTGGACTGATATTGTTAAATCAATTGTCTATGATTCTTTAACTCCAAAGCAGTTTAAGGAAAATTGGAAGTTATGTATGGAGAAACTTGGTTGTGCTAATGATGAGTGGTTTAAAGGGTTGTATGCTATGCGTAAAAGGTGGGTTCCTGCATATCTAAATGATAGATTCTGGGCCGGAATGACAACAACACAGCGTGTTGAGAGTTTGAATTCTTTCCTGAAGGGCTTTTTGAACAGCAAGCACACTTTACATGAGTTTGTTCATCATTTTGATGCCGGGATGCTGCGGTTGTGGGACAGACAGCATAAGGCTGATCATGATTCGAAATTCAAAGAACGGAAAATGGTTGCCAAGCTTCCAATGGAGAAACAGTTCTGTGATGTCTATACGAAAGCAATGTTTGATAAGTGCCAAGTTGAGTTTAACTACATGATTAACCTTCGAGCAAAGTGTCAGGCTGAGGAGGATGATTGTGCATATTATGTTGTGACAGATGTTTCCAATGGTAGGAAATTCCAAGTTTTATATGATCGCATAACCAAGGAAGCTTGCTGTATCTGTAGATATTTTGAGACTATGGGTATTGTCTGTTGTCACCTTATGGAAGTGTGGAAGCAGGAAGGTGTTCATACTATACCTGAGAAGTATGTGGTTGATAGGTGGAAGCAAGCATGTAAAAGGGCAAATCTGGCAATTCCTGACTTGACTTATCTGAATTCACCAGATAATAGCAGGTATCATTTAAGCATTTTTTTTTCCTCTTTTTTTATATGACATAAATTTTTGTGTTTATGTTGATGTTTTTGAAATTTTTGTAGATATTCATCTCTTTACAGAGTTGCTAATCCTGTTATTGAGGATATTTTGGAGATTGGATCTGTCGATGAGAAAACTGGGAAGGAAGTAATGAATGCTTTGGTTGTTCTGAGAAGTCAGATGACTGGTTAGCTTATTATGTTTGGTCATGTTTTATTTTGAAGACATTTTTATTTATTTGAGATCGTACAATTTATTTTGTGTTCTGAATTTTCCTTTTCAGGGTCTTTTGTGCCAGATAGTGGTGAAAATGCTGATACTGTAAGAGGGAGAGGCAGAGGTAGAGGTAGAGGGAGAGGCAGAGGGAGAGTTGGAAGAGGCAGAGCGCGAGAACGTGGAAGCGGCACAGGTACAGAATTTTTAATTTTTATATGAGAGGTTTATTATCATAATTGTTGTCTTATTTGTGATATATGTAAACACTAATTACATATTTGGTTCTGGATTGCTCTTATTTAAAATTGCAGTCCCTAGTCCAATTATTATCCATGATGAGGATATTGTAGTTGATTTAGTTAGTAGGGATGCATTCAGAGGGAGAGGAAAGAGGCCAGGTAGAAATTTTTTCGTACTTTTTGTGTGTTTTTATTGATATTCTTTTTTCTTAAGTTTTTGTTTAAGCTAGTTTTCTGATTTAAAATCCTTTTGTTTGTGTTGTTTTGCATGAAGACACTAATTTTTGATATGTAATTTTTCTGTTTTGCAAAATATTTTATGCCAGCTTCTGCTGTGGATGAGGAAGCATTTGCTGATTCAGTTGGAACATCCAGAGAAAGAAAAAGAAGAGCAAGTGGTGGTACAAGTCTATGATCTCTTATCAACTTTTTTTTAGTGCAGTAAATTATTTCTTTATGAGATATAAATAATTTTATTGTAGATAATTACTTTTTTTCATTTCTTTTATTAAAAATTGCAGTCCCTAATCCAATTCTTATATCTGAGGATGATATTCAAGTTGAGAAACCTCTGGCTGATACAACTGGCAGGAAAGTATTTACAGGGAAAGGAAAGGAGGCAGGTACAAATTAAAGCTACCTTTTTTATTCTATAATATTTTTTTGAAGTTTATGTTATACTGTTTAAGCTTTGTTATTTATGTGGAAATGTTTTGTATTTTCTATGGCATAAAACATCTATGTCAGTTTCCATTGAAGATGATGATGGTTTGGTTGATGTAATTGGTCAAACATCTGCAGGAAATGTACCAGGAGGAAGAGGTAGTACAATTATTTAATTTTCATTATTTTTTTTCATTTTCTATTTGCATTTTTGGGTTGGATTCTTAGAATTCCAGTTGTAGAGCTTATATTAGTAATGTAGTGACTTTTTACTGTACCTTACGTACTTTGAGAAACTAAAGATTTGCAATACATGGTTTGATTTTTGCTATTATGTTTTATGAAGGTACAGTGGAGCTTCCTTTGAATAATAGAGTTTCTGCTAGTCCTGCTGTTATTAGACAAGGTGTGAAAGAGAGATTTGTTGCAAAATTCCATGCTCTATTAAGTGCAGATGCATGCAAGAAGGGAATTGAGCAACCTCATTGCGAAGATGCAACTGGCAGGAATGAAATTAGTAGTTCTAGTGATGGAGAAGAGAGTTCTGATGGAGATGAGAGAAATCTCACAAAACAGTCTACACCAAGTTTTGTCCGTCAGTTTTTGAAGTCACCAAACCCAGAATTGCAATTGAGAGGTTATATAAACTTTTCTTTTGTTATAAATTATCTGTTTCAGTTTGAACAGTAGTATTGTTTAAGGTCTGACTATTAAATTTTGTCATTTTTCAGACATTAGCAATGTTATGTCTCCTGGTGTTGATGGTAGGAGGGCTAATTTGCAAGAATATGTAAATTCCCCACCACCAATGAAGGTGCTAGCTCCTATGAAAGTCAGGCGTAGAGGCAGGCCCAGAAATCGTCGGTTCTCGGGGTCATACGATTTTTACATGGACAAGCTTAACAATTTGGACTAGAGAATTGTTATCTTGTTCTCTTCCAATAAATACTCTAAATAATTTTGCATTTAGACATTCTTTTGTCATATAGAAATAAAATTTCTGATAGTTATTTGCAAAGGATCAAGTACAATTGAAATTCCTTCTGGAAAGATAGCTTCCTATAGTTTTGAGTTTGTTTTCTGAGAATGATGCTTTTATGTGTGATGTTCATGTTGTAATAATTTGTGATAATTTTTTGGCTATGGAATAATCAGAATTTTAAGAACATGGCAAATTATGTTGGATTCTGTTTTAATTGCCTTTCTTTTTGTTATGGTTTGTCTGTTATAGTTGTAGTTATTTTTATGAATTTTAATTCTTCAGTTATGAAATGGAATAATTATTTGTACTTCTTCATGGAGAAGTTCAGGAAAACATTCTGCATGAGTTTTTTTTTTTTTTTTTTTTTGATGATTGTTAACACTTATAGAGTTTCTGTAAATAGTTGCAACAGATAGGATTGTTATTTCCCCACTTGTCAGTGAAGGCCATAGCGCTTCATTCATTAGTTATGGCCAGTAATTGCCAGCATTTTATCATGTCATGCATCAGTTATGAAAATTGAATAAATGTAGGATCACTTCATTATCATGCATCAGTTATTGAGTATATGTAAATGCTTCTGAATTAAATGTAAACACCTTTTGAGTTCATGTAAATGCTTTTGAATTAAATGTAAACATTTTTGAGTTTATGTAAACGTTTCTAAATTAAGTGTAAACAATTTTTAAGTTTATGTAAATGCTTCTGAATTAAATGTAATTGTTATTTGATTTTATGTAAATGCTTTTGAATTAAATGTGAACAGTTATTGAGTTTTGTGTAAATGTTTCTGAATTAAATGTAAATACTTTTATGTTTAGTTATAGCACTTCATTTATGTAAGCTCATTCATAAATGAAAGATCCTACTGGGGACAATTTGGTCATTTGACTTAGCTGTGTGTCATTTTTTTTTTGAGAAAATAGTTGTGTCATTGCTTAAGTTATCCGAGTGGGGACAATTTGGTCATTTCTTTTGTTATTATTAAAGGAGAATAAACATTCTCGAAGAAGTCGAAGAAGTGTGTTGGCCCGGTCGACAGTTTCAGTTTCGAAGTAGTAGAGAGGTTTGCTGTCTGTGAGAGGAATTGTTTGGGAGGAGTGATTTCTGCGACATTTTCTATAGAAGCTTCGTGCGAGAGGAGAGGAAGGTTCTTCTTCTCAAGGGGCTGCTGTCAACTGAGATCGTGTAAGTATTTTTTCTTCAATTCTTCCTTTATTCAACACTGATATCGTCTTTGTCAGCTGAGATTGTGTAATTTTCTTGAACCTGATTTGTAATGAATTGATAGACTGACTGAAGTAATTATAGCTTGCATGTTTTCAGTGTTGTTATGAATTGATAGATCTGTTTTTTTTTTATGATCTGTGTGATAATATGTGTAAACTGTGTTACTGTAACTGTAATCACTTTAATAATCTATTACTTTTGGCTTCATACAGATCATGTTAGTTTTTGAACTTGATTTTATAATGATTGAGTCATGTAGATTGTTGACGGAGGCACTGGTGTTGTAAGAATGGCGTCACATCAAAAGTTTAAGCACAACCCTAACCGTACCTCAGATGGTGATGGCATCAGAGACAATATTCATCTGGATGATGACGACTGTGTTCATCAATTCGAATTGAGCCTCGCTGGTTTGGTTACTAAGTTATCAGGACCTGGTAAGAAAGACTTTCGAAAATTTCAATTTAAGAGGTATTGTAATTTATCGGCTAATAAATTATGCACAATTTAAGAGGTACTGTAATTTCTTGTACTTCAGTCAAATCACACAATTTTTTATTTTTTTATGTCGTTATCTGTCTGTATTAAAGGTAATGAAGGGAAGCCAGATGAAAGGGAAGAAGATAAAAATAAAGGAGATGAAGGGAAAACTAACAAAAATCCTCCTCCTAATATTCCTCGTGGCAGAGGGAGACCTAAGGGGTACAAGAAAGGTACACATGAGGTCTTTAATTTTCAATTTTTTGATTTGTTCCCAATAATGTAGTTCTGCTTTGAAATTTAAAAAACTAGAGTGGCCCCCTTTGTAAATATTTGGCAATTTAATATGCAACTTCTTAGTACAAAGCTGTAAAACATATCTTTTTAAATTTTTTAGTATCTGTAATCTGTTATTTTCTATTTTTTCCTGCAATTATGTTATTTTGATGTTGCATAATCTTAATGTTCTGATTCATTTGATGTTAAATTACAGGTGAATCACAGAAACCTCTCACTGCTAGGAGTACACTTATCGAATCTCGTTGTTGCGTTGACACAGCCATGAAGTTCTTTTATACTGAGGTCTTCCATCGACTTACCACAGAGCACAAGGAAATTCTGGCAGGCACTCCTTTCCTACACCTTTTTTGCTTTCCAGAGAAGACTCAAGTTAGTAGCCCTGTACTACATTATATCATTTCATCTTGGGATGGAGATGAGGGTGTTTTTTGGTTCAAAGGTAAGAAGTTCAAATTTCGGGCTGAAGAGGTGTCCTTCATGATGGGGTTAGCATTTGATGGTAGCCCTGTCCAATATGATAGGTCTTCTCTTATGGACTCAATAGTTAGGAACAAGTACTTCGACTGTAATGTTCCATTATATCGGGTGGATTTAGAGAACAAGATAAGGGAGTTGTTGCTTTGTAATAATGGTTGTCCAGCTAGTGATCTTGTCGCTTTATTGATCATGTACCTTTTTACTACTGTTCTTTTCCCGCAAGCTAGTGGAAGGGTACCAGTTAACATGTTTTACTTCGTGGATGAGTTGCATTTATTATCATCTTATGCTTGGGGGAAAGCGGTTTTCAATATGCTTGTAGACAGCCTGGGGTTATGCTCTGCTTGGTGTAAAGATATGAATTCAAAATATGCCGCTGGCGGTAGTCAGTCAAGCCGAAGTGTGGAAGCAGTTTCAAGCCAAAGTGGTCAGTTAACCCAAGTTGGTGCTGCTGAGAAAACTCAAGGAAGATACTTTTTTGGATGTGCTATTGCTCTTGAGGTTAGTGATACAGTTTTTGTTGCAACTAGTTGTTTACTGTTTCTTACTGATATCTTTTGTTTGTTTTTGTATTTATCAGACTTTTTGGTTTGAGCATATTGATTTTACAAAAGCTCGGAGGAGATCTGGAAGTATTCCGAGATTCCTTAACTGGAAATTTGAGACAACTTTTACTCGGAAAAAGTTGGAACGTATGTTGGCGGAGATCCCAATGGCTTTAATCAATCTAGATATAATCAAGCCATCAACTATTGAGAAATTGATTTCCCGAAATGGTTTCGTTGCAATGGATTATATGGAGGCAATGAACAATGAGAAATGTGTCATGCACTTTTCTAACCGGACTATATATGAATTATTAGTACAAATGGCTCCGGTCTTCCATAAGTTTGGTTTTGCTGTGTGTGTTTCTGTGTTTTGTAATGTACTGAAAGAGAGATTGGAAGAGATTTCCTATACTCGAGTGATTCCAGATGATGGTGTAACCCCTAGTCTTGAATATATGTATGCGGTGGCTGCATCAATGGGTGAGAAAGAAGCTGGTGTACACAGGGATCAATTACCAAAAAAAGGTTGTTTTCATGCAGTGGAATATTTTTTACATTTTGTTAGTATGTTTTCGTGCATTAGTTACTTCTAGTTGGTTTTGATACATTTATTATTTTTTCCTTTATATAGGGAGAAAGCAAGATGAAGCTGTCCAAAAAATTAATGTTCCTGCTCAGAAAAGAAAATGTGCTGGTGTGCTTTTGTAACTTTGTGTAAATGCTTTTTTCTAAATTTTTCTTTTTTGTTCATTTTGCAAAATTTTTCTAAACTTCATCTTCAAAACAGAAGAAGACAAAAGGAAAGATTTGCAGGCAAATGCTAAAGGGAAAATAACGAAAGGTACATTCTATTAAATGTTCTTTTTTGATTTTTTGTTTGACCATTCTAGTAATTTTTAATCTATCATTTTGTATATCTTGTAATATGTACAGGAAAACAAGCAGGAGAGGACATTGATGGGTCTAATCAGAAAAGAAAATCTGGTGGTTTTTTTTTTTTTCACCTCGTGTAAATTTTTTCTTTTCTGATATTCTGTATATCATATGAAAATAATTAATTTTTTTTTTATACATGGAAACAAACAGGTGATGACATTGAAAGTTCTCTCCTGAGAAGGGACTCCGCAGGTCCTATTGGCAGTTGTTCTGGAATTAGGAACAAAATTACTGCCAGTAAGAATGTTGGTAGCGCTGCTCAAAGAAAGAATGTTGGCAGTGCTTCTGAAAGAAAGGATGCTGCAAACGATGATGACGATTTCGTAGACAAAGAAAAAGTCCTCAAGGGTTCTCAAGGCAGTGAGTACTTGCGGAAAGTTGCTGGTATAAGAAAGCCGAATACTTCTACATCAGCAAGCCCAAAAACTCCTCTGTTGGGTAAGAAGTTCAATACTCCGGCAACACGAGCAAGGTCCCCATTAAACCCTGACTTGCAAATACCATCCCGAGAATCTCCTAGTATTGGGCGCAAAGCTCCAAAGATTGAACATAAATCTAAGTGTAAGAAAATTCTTGAAAAAATCCCATTCTCTGGTGCACGTGTATGTGGCAAGGAAGACTTGTATTTTTTGGGTTCAAATCCTCCAATACCGGATTTGGTAAATGAGAAAGTCATAGAGGAGGAGATGCCTTATGCTGAGTGGTGGCAATATTGTTGTCAGCTTACTCCACCAGAGCCTTTTCCATTTGTTCAAAAACCTGATGGATGGGATCATAAATCTGGTCTGTTTGCCGATCCTGGCGGTGAGGACACTGAAGAGAAGCCAAGCCTCTATCATATGATGGTCTACAATGGTCGGGATAATGTTAGTAATAAGGTTACTTCAGTACTTGATGTATGGGTTCAAAAGCTTTTTGCGGGGGAGTATAGCAAAACAAGAGATTTTCCATATAATGTGTTTAAGGGACCCATTATTAACGTGAGAGAGTTTGTTGAACATCTTTATGGTGAAGCTATAAGTGTTGAGGTTAGAAAAACTAACATTTATTACATCCTTGTACTTTTAAGGTTTATCAGATTATCTGTTTTAAATATTTTTTTGATGTTTTGTAGGTGCTCGAGAGTCTTTTCAATTACATGATGAAGAAGATGCCTGTTAGTGACCCATGGTTCTATGTACACCCTTATGTTGCTGTACGTGCTCTAACTTCAAATTTTTTTAATTTGTACTTTATTAATGTAGGACTAATCATCTCTCTTTCTTTCAGGCAATCATTCATCGCTGGCCTTATACCGACATATTACGTGCTTATCCTTACCTGATGTCCAATCAGTTTGATTCTGCCCGTTGGTTCTTTCTCCCTTTAGTGGATGCCGTGCACTATGTGCTAACTGCTGCTGACATTCATAGTGTCAAAATTTTAGGGTTCAATTCAATGCTTAGGGGAAAGTCAAGATTTTATGAAAATGTGCATAAGAAACCTATTCAATTTCTTCGCAACTTCTTGAGTTGGCGATATGGTCAGTGTTCTTTTTTGGGAAATGTTTTTGTTTATTTAAGATGTTTTTAAAATATTTTTCACTTACATGTCTTAATTTTTGTGTTTTTTTTGAAGAACTCCCTGTCTTCAGAACAGTAGCTATAGAGTGGCAAACAGGCATACCAAAGCAGAAGGACTCCATGGATTGTGGCTTATTTGTTCTTCGGTATGCATATTGTCTTCTCCATGATGCAGACATGGATTTTGATCAGGTAAACATTTTGAATGGGAAAATGTTAAAATAATTCAAATAGGCATATTATATGAACTTTTGAGAAATGTTTGTGATTCTTTTTAGGATGATGTCACCTTGGATCGTGCGGTCCTTGCGTACAAGCTTCTGACGGATGATGAAAATGAGAACCATTTTGATCCTGCAAATCCTTTACCTCCTGCAATCAGGACAGGTAGTTACTCCTTTGAAGAAAGTGACAGCAAGGATGATAGTGAGGAGGAGTCTGGCAATGTCAGTGAGAAGGGCTCTCAGGATGCCAGTTAGAAGGGTGCTTAGGATTTCAACTAGTCTAAATACATTTCAATACTTTTTGTGAACACTTTTCAACTTAGGGAAAATTGGGAAAAGTGTTCATCCGTACTATTTGTTTTGTGCAAACGATTGTGTAGTTTAAACCTTTTCAATACTCACTGTGAGCACTTTTAGTTTGATGTCAAATTATCTTTTTTCATACTTCAATATGCTGTGAGCACTTTAATTATTTCCAGTGAACATTTTCAATAATTGATGTGAACACTTTAATTATTTCCAGCATTTATTGGTTTAATCACTCGCAATATTTGGTGTAAACACTTCAATATTTGGTGTAAACACTTCTGGGCTTGGAGGGTAAACACTCCTATATTTGGTGTAAACACTTCTGGGCTTGGAGGGTAAACACTCCTATATTTGATGTAAACACTTCTGGGCTTGGAGGGTAAACACTCCTATATTTGGTGTAAACACTTCTGGGCTTGGAGGTAAACACTCCTATATTTGGTGTAAACACTTCTGCGCGGAGCGCGCCTGGATGCGCGTTGGGCCGGGACGGGAGAAGCGGCCTGCTGGGGCGCGCGGAGCGCGCCTGGATGCGCGTTGGGCCGGGATGGGAGAAGTGGCCTGGATGCGCGTTGGGCTGGATCGTGCGTTGATGCGAATGGGATTTTGGCGCTTCGTGCCAAAATGAATGCATGTGGGCCGGGTGTGCAGATCCGGTGTGCAGAACGTGGTGTGCTGTTATCTTCCCTCCATTCAATAATAGAATCTTTGTTTAGGATCTGTTGGGTGCAAAACCGGGGTGCAGAACATGGGGTGCAGTTATAATTCCTCTAAATTTTATGAATTGCAGTGAACTGATCATTTTATGAGCGCATCTAAACACGCAATCACTAATCCTGAATAGTGAGATTAGTTACTATTCTACTAATCCATATAAAACATGGATTAGCTACCATTCTTTTCAACCATCCATTGCTATTCTAAACAAACAATCCAAATAACATTTTTACTACCCCGAATAGCACTATATTTATACTATTCTTTAGCTAATCCAAAAATCACTATTTTTTTACTAATCTCATCTACTATTCTCTATTCGACAATTCTTTCACTAATCCTTGCACAATCCAAACGGACCCTTTATCTATTATAGCTACAACTTATATATGTATATCATGTAATATCTTCTCACATATGAACAATCTTTAGAATATTGTATTATGTGCCAGTGCTAAGAATTAAAATGGTTTCTTTCCTTTTAGTTTCAAGTAGCAGGTCACTTTCAATAGCTTCTTTAAGTGGAATTGGTGTGCGTGGACCGTGTACAATACTTGTTAGTTTGTATAAACATATCCATGAACCAAGTCTTATTAATTTATAAGTGACTTTCCTCTTTCCAGTTCCCAAATAACCCGTCTTCTCTAAAAATGCAAACCCAAAAATGGAAGCCAGTCCTCCTAAACCATTCGAACCACCATTTTTTTTCTGAGCCGTCTTCAAATCTAAGAAAATCAAAGGCACGCCAAGAAAGAAGCCCAGACACAATCGCCTTTATACTCCGTATTTTCTAAGATGGAAGAGTATAAATGATCCTTTGGTCTCGGGGTTTAGAAATCAAGCCTGGGCACGTGCCTGGGCTTATCCAAAGGGAGCTCCGCCCCTGCATGTCACCCGCTCCTTTTCATGAGCGAAAAAATTCCATTATCCTGTTTCCACTAATATATAATTAGTGTCCCAATAAATATGAAAATAGTATTTGTGTATTTTGATAGAATTAGTATGTTTTTTTTTTTAAAAAAAAAAAAGTTGATAGCAACTATTTTTTTTTTACTTTTTTAAAATAACTCGCAAGTATTTTATTTATCAAGGGTCCGATCCCATCACCTTGCCTCGTTTCCCCTTCACTGTTTGCACGCGGCTCTAGCCTCCTTTCGCCACTCTCGCGTCACCTTCATTGCACATGAGTTGTTCTTGCCTCCTTTCCTTGGGTTTGCCTCGTCTACACTGCTTTGCGGCTGTTGTTGGTTCTTTTCTTCTGTTAATTTCTTTTTCATTTTTTCTTTCTTTCTTCTATGTTTGTCATGTAAATGCATAAGTTTTATTTTATTTAATTGAAAAATTGGTAAGCATTCTTACCAATCACCTCAAAAAAAATGTAAAATTTTTTGAAAAGGAATAGAAGAATTATAAGATCAAATTTCTGTAGTGACAACACACAAAATTTTTGTTTATCCAGAAAAATAGGGTGAGAAAGATGTGCACAAAGGGTCTGTTCGGTGAGGAGAGAATAGAGGAATTGGATGGAAAAGACTGCCTATTCCCAATGAACAGGTTCGGATTAGACTGGAATTGAGGATTGGAAGAGAGCATCTTTTCCTCACTTTTCAATTCCAGCGGGGGGATGGAAACGGGATTGATAGTGGAATAGAGGACAAATTTTTTTTTTTTAATATTTCCATCTCTTGCTTTTGCTGATGTGGCCTCAATGCCAACGGTTTTTTTAGTGTTTCCTTTCCATGTCTTTGCACACCTCCCAAAGAAAAAATGGATTTTTCTTACAAATGATTTTTGGGTCATATCTGATGATCAATTGAAAATTTTTAAAATCAGAGTACATGAAATTAATGAGAACAATTTACTCTTTCAAATGATATCCATATTGTCTATATTTTGATGGTGTTTTAGTCCATTTTTGGATGTCTCATTGAGTGAATTGTGTTTCATTTGAAGTTTTGGGTGCAGTTTACATGGGTTTTCTTTCAAAGTCAAAGAGAGGAAGGACCAAATCTGTACTATTTATATTAGTTGTTTGCAATTTTATAATAGAAATTAGTTATACTCTTCTCATATTAGAACCGCCGAACAACATTGGAATAGATCAGATTAGAAGCTACTTCTCAATTCCACAAATCCGCTTTTCTCATGCTATTCTTATAATCGCCGAACAGACCCAAAGAGAGTTCATAATGTTTCAGAGAGGCAAAGAGAACAAACTGTATATAGCAACAAAATTAATCATTATACAACAATTTAATTATGTTCACAATTTTATGAAATATTATTTCACATAATTCATATCGTTGAACCATAAAATCAAGCAAAAAAAAAAAAAAACTAATGAGATAGATGAACTTTTATAACTGCCAGACAAAGTTCATCCCTCCTGTTCACAGAGAATCCCGGTGAATCTTCCATTTTGAACTCCTTTCGAGTCATTCCACTCGGTAACTCCCAATCAAAGCGATGTACTAGATTTGCTAATGCAAGCTCTATCATGGATGTGGCAAATGATATACCAGGACAAATTCTGCGTCCTGCACCAAAGGGGATGAGTTGAAAATCGTTGCCCTTGAAGTCCACTTGGTTGTCAATGAATCTTTCTGGTTTAAATTCCTCTGACGCCTCCCATGATTTTGCCTCCCTACCAATGGCCCATGCGTTGATAATGACTTTGGTTCCCTTAGGAATTGTGAAACCATTTATTTCACATTGTTCCATCGATTCCCTTGGAAGCAGCAAAGGGAATGCAGGATGTAGTCTGAGTGTTTCTTTGATTACACATTTTAGGAAATTCATATGGTTCAAATCTTCTATTCTAACCATGTCATTATGTTGTACTACTCCCCTGACTTCCTCTTGAAGCTTCTTCATGGATTCAGGATTTTTTATAAGCTCTGACATTGCCCAGTCTATCGTGGTGTAGGTTGAATCAATTCCAGCACCAAATGCATCCTGGGCAATGTTATGTAAAAGTATTAAAAAAAAAAAACATACTCAAGGTACCTGACGTAATTATATATTTGAAGTTACTCTCTCTTGCTTGTATGTAGTTAGCAATATCAGCTATCTTAACGACGTTGCAATACAGTGATGACATGCAAGCAAACTCAGTTTTTCATTCCAAAATACGACATTTTTTTAATGCAAGTCCAAATAGTTTTGAAGTGGTTCAAGAAAAAATAAAAAGGAAACTTACAAATAGTAGTCCTTTCATCTGCTCCGTGGTTAAATCAAAGTGGGCATTTGGATCATTCTTCAGATAAAGTAGAATATCAACAAAATTATCATGCTCCTTTATATTCTCTTCACTTTGGACATGAGCTTGGATTAGCTCTTCGAGAAACATGTCCCATTTTTTCCTATTTTTACTAGCCCTTTTGCTCAATCCTATAAATCCTTCTAAACATGTCAAAGATGGAAAAAGATCACCGATACTGAACTGTCCAAATAAATAAATGTTTTCCTCTACCACTTCTCGCATAATTTTGTACCTCCGTTCTTCCATAATAAATTTGCCAGAAACAACCCTGCATACTAAATCAATCATGAATTGGAACAATACCTTGCTTAATTCTATAGGATTGTCACTCGATGAAGCTGCATGACCGCTAATCTTTGCAATCAAATTAGCAACCTCCTCCTCTTTAATTGTTTTATAGGAGTTAACTTTTTTGGTACCCATTAGGTGGATTGTGAAAATCTTTTTCAATTGCCTCCAATTCTCACCATAAGGTTCTAAGGCAAGATCACCAAAACGAAGGATATTACCGACAACAGAAGAAGGTCGAGTGGCGAAGGTGAGATCATAGGTCCGCATGATGGCACATGCCATGTCCGCTGAGGAAACAACAAGCCAGGGCACTTCACCAAAGCGAAGTAGCATGAGTGGCCCATATTTGAGAGAGAGCTTGTAGAGAGATTGATGGTACAGAGAGCTTAATTGGTGGATGTTTCCTATGAAAGGAAGTTTTGGAGGTGAAGGAATCGAAATTTTTGGGCTTCTTGAGAAACTATTTCTCTTGATACTGAAGTAAAGTATGAAGATAGATAACAGAGAGATACAGATCAGAGACAGATGCTCCATTAATGTAAGTATGGTCTCACGAAGAAGCCCCATGGCCATGTTTGTTGCGTACACTCCTTTCTTCTTTCCTTACCGTCATAGACTTATCACAAAAGAAGTGTGTTGTACTAGTGCATTAATAGCCACAATGAGATGGCAACATGACTACGACTTTCTCACTATTTAATAGCTCTAGAGCAATATTTTATATATTTCAATCCTGCTATGTTAAACATATAAATTAATTCTTATTATAAAATTATGGTAGTCCAAATCCAAACTTGAAAGGAAGCGAATTGAGGGGATAAGAGTTTTTTTTTTTTTTTGAAAGATTGGTAGCGGCTACCAATCGTAATGAGGGGATAAGAGTTTTTTTTTTTTTTTGAAAGATTGGTAGCGGCTACCAATCGTAATGAGGGGATAAGAGTTTTTTTTTTTTTTGAAAGATTGGTAGCGGCTACCAATCGTAATGAGGGGATAAGAGTTGACTTCATTAATTTATTAGATTTTCCTTTTTTGGGGGGAGATGAGGAGATGAGACAGCCAGCTGGTTATTATACTCTTTCATGTTATCTTTCCAAATGTTTCCAGATATTATTTCCTCCAAGAAAAAACATAAATAATTACATTATATATTTCAACACCAAAATTTTTTGAAATAAACAAAATAATATACTAAATTAAATATTTAGTTAAATGATACATAGATTTTGAGATATACTCCCCACAGATTTGACTGTAGTGAGGTGTGACTTGACGCCTCAAATTCGGTATTAGAGAGGCGTGAGGACGCCTCTCTACAGAAAGTCTTGAGGCATGACCAATGCCTCTCCACAAAAAATCGCGAGGGGTGATGTATTTCTCTTAGATTTGTTGCTAGTTGGGAAGCTTTTATTTATGCCTTTTGGATTTGCTACTAGTGGGAGAGGAGTACATCACCCCTCGCGATTTTCAATGGAGAGGCGTTGGTCACGCCTCGAGACTTCCTGTAGAGAGGCGTGAAGACGCCTTTCTACTACTGGATCCGAGACGTCAAGGCACGCCTCACTACAGTCAGATATGTGGGAGTATATCTCAAAATACATCTATCATTTAAATGAATATTTAATTTGGTATATTATTTTGCTTGCTTAAAAAAATTTCGGTTTCAACGAATATGTATCAAGATGCTATATTTTTTTTTTGGTCCGGATTTAGTGATACCAATATACCATTGGGTATCTCATGAAGATACCATATAGTTTGACTTGGTTAAACGAACTAATTATTTAACTTAACATACTAATTATTTAATTTAATATACTAATTATTCAACTTAGCATAACTTATAAGAATAATTACATCAATAATTATTTAACTTAACATATGAATTTATTATTTGATGTAGTAGGCGATTGCCTACTATAAATTTTCATTAAATCAAATTAAAAAAGAGTTGGATACATATCAAAAAGAGAAAAAAGATAAAAAAAAAAAGATAAAAAAAAAGATAGAAAGATTTGAAATACAAGCATCATCCCAACCCAAACCCTACAAACCCCAAAAAGAGAAAGCTTCATTTGCCGATCCGCTGACACCTTGTAGCATCGCAAGCATGCAATTCGATTGGTACCTGAGGCAAAGAAGGAAGAGAGAGGATCAAACCAAAAGGAGAGTTGAAGTAACTGACAGAGAGGAAGAAAGAGACGGCTACATGGAGAAACCAGAAAACTGGGTTCCCTCCTCCCTCTCCTATCCATAGTTATTCCACTTTTCTCCCTAGGTAAGTGTTGGAGTGAAACAATGAAACCCAACCCAACCCAACCCAACCGAACACGTATCAGTGAAGCACCATCAGTACCGGCAACACTTAACACAATGAACCAACAACCCTATCATCCGTAATGTAATAAGTATTATAGTGAAGCAATGAACCATCAACCCAACTGGTATCAAAGCAACAATTGTAAACCCAATAGTGTCAGCATCAAACAATGCACCAGCAACCCAACCGAAAATGTCAGTGGGTCACAATCGGTACTAGTAGCAATACAATAAAAGACCCAAGAATGTTAGCATCAAGCAACATAGTAAGGCCATGTTCAGTTCTCCATTTGGGTGTGGGAAATGAGTGGATTTCTTGCCCAATTGTGAAAATTTTCTCATTGGTGTTTGGTGCTTCTTTTTTAAACACGTGAATGAAAGAAATTCTCATATTTCTACCCAACTCTTCACAAAATGGTGGGAAAAAAATATTCACTTGGATCCAATTAATTTTTTCCCACACTCTCTTATCAAATTCTTTGAAAGTGAAGAAAAACATAATTTTTACAATAAAAATGCATGCAAAGAGTACATTACTATGTCTGAAGCTGCTTAAATAATTTATTTTGAATAGGACATGAAATTAATATCTGAATAGAGAAAAAAATAATGAAATTAAGTAATTTGGGACTAAGGAGGAGCACGGCGCAAAAAATGAATGTGATTGTAGCTCAAAACGAAGAAGAACAGGGCAACAAGCCATGAATTAATCGGGGATGCCTGAACTCCAGTAAGTAGAATATGGGACGTATTATAAAAGGAACATGTGTTAAGTAGATACCAAAATCAATATGAAGATAGAAGTCTGGGTATTGCAATTAGTTTTTGTCTACCATCACTTACTGTTAACCTATCCATCAATTTTTGTTACTCGTATCTGTGATCTGTCCCACCTATATAATATCTATCCCCTTCTTCTTCCTCAATTACTTTTTGGATGACAGCCACTAATCTCTTAATCGAAATTCCCAAGAGCTTCTGCACAAAGCACAATTGAAGCCTCATGAGAACACAAATTATTAACCATGCATTGCCTGTTCTAGATTACAAATCAGCGCTTCAAGGGCACGAACATTCAAACTTCAAAGGGAGGCCCCAATCATATTTCATGGCAGCACACCATATTTAAGACTCACTTTCATACTTTACTGCTTAATTTAGTGAATTTAACCCACTTATTTTTTTTTTTTTTCAATTTCAATTCGGTTTCCTCGCATGGAACAGATCAGAAAACCAAAAAGAGGGCTGCTTAAATTAGAAACAAGGAAGAAGTATGTGTCTATGGTTCCAGTAGCACCGGGTGAAATCTTGGTGGGGACAAAAGGAGGAAGAAAAAATTCACTGCATCTCCAGTAAGTTAAGGGCCTGTTCGGCTCCCCTCAGTTCCCACTGGGAAGTCACTGTTCACATGGGAAGAAACAAATTCACTCTCACATAATTCAATTTCCCATGTGAACAGTGACTTCTCAGTGGGAATTGAGAGGAGCCGAACATACCCTAATTTTTGTTATGGTCTTGTCTAAAATTCTTCTTTACGCTTTTTCCGTAACATTTTAAAAATAATACCCAAGAAAATTTTAGTAGTGACAAATTACATTCTCGTGATTATTAATCATTATACAGGATGCACTATTTCATTGTTATCATATATGATGAAATATGATTTCACGTTATCTTGTCTAATCATAAAGTAAGCCAAAAAAAAATACACTAATGAGATGTTTGAACTTTTTTAACAACCAAACAGAGTTCATCCTTCCTTGACAGTCAATCCCGGATGAGAATCGTCCACTTTGAACTCCTCCCATGTAATTCCATTTGTAACTCCCAATCAAAGCGGTGTACCGGATTTGTAAAAAGTCCTATTCTTACCCATTTATTTGTTAGTTCCAATGGGTTGTTGATATTAATTCCTTATCTTAATTTCCCAGTAGGGAGGCATGGTTTCTTTTCTTAAAAATAAATGTCCCAAAAAATTTACGAGCGAAAAAGTTTTCATTCTCATGATGATAGAATGAGTGTGTCAAAACCAGTCATCAAGATCCATAGTCTATCTCTCTATCAATATTATTATTAGCCACGAATTAGAGCCGTGCGGGATGACATAGTATTTTCCAATTTCTTTTATTAACTGGAGCTGTAACTCGGGCTTTGCCTGAAATATGATAACAAAAAAATAATAAAGCTTATAAAATAGAAATATTTATTTTAAAAAAATTAAACATAATTATAAAATTTTTTATATGAATAATGATGATGATGATGTATAATTTATAAATAATAGCACATAAATGTTGGATCATTTTAAGGATTAAATTTTGTTTTAGACATATCATATCATCTTATTAAATAGGGAGAGAGTATGTCACACCCCGAACCAAATCGATACGGTATGGACGTGACAACCGCCACGTGTACACTAAGACAAGTATACACGAAAGGCTTTTAATTACATACAAATCATTCATTTATCTCAACAAATCAAATAAAAGTCCATAATAACATGCCACATTGAATAATTAAATAAAACGAATGTTAAAGTTGCGAAAGCGAAAACGAATAATACAAATTTAGATGGTACCGTGAGGGTTGCCATCATCAATCTCAAATCAACACTATCCTAACAAATTTATAAGAAAGAATAAAAGAAACCAAAGTGGCAGCAGCATCATGAACATCTCCTAAGTCAGTCCTCACAACCTGTCAGCTAGCTCCAACCTGGACCCCACAACCACCGTGGAAACGTGAGTGACAAGTCAGTGCGGTTTTAGGTCCATCCTTTGAGATATAAAATTTCTCTAGACTAGGACTTGAAACCCATTTATTTATTTATCAAAAATAATAGTGATAATAATATAAATAGAAATACTAACATAAAGTTTTTAACGTAATAAAAGATAAACTTAATAATTTCTTAGTAACATGTAACTTTCAAAAGTTTACAAGAAATGTGTCAAGTGTGATGCAAAAAAATTAAATATGCACTACATGCAATGTCATGTCAGTCAATAAGAAAAAAGAACAAAAATGAAATATATAAGTATAATAGTACGAATGAAGTGACCAACCCATATCATATTGACTTTGCAGGGTCTTAATCATTGAGCGGGAATCTACAGATCCGCTTTAAAAGAAAACTGATATATGAGACCTGCTAGTCTTTTATATAATAAAATAATAAAAATAAACGGCTCAACTTGCCATATATGTAATAATCAGGAAAAGGGAGACTACCCAAAAATAATAACTGGGGCTGAGCCACACAGAAGACAATGAAGACCCGTGACACCTCATAAGCAGTGCACGGCTCGCCACCTGTACCGGTTTAAAACGAGATACAAAAGAAAAGGGCAGTAGTATAATCACTGCGGCAATAGTATAATCACTACGACGTAAAGGTGTAGCTCCTTGGTTTAAAAATGGCACGTAACTCACACTACAGCTGAAGCAGTATCGAAATCATCAAGTAGAAAAGGAATATATATACAAAAGAAATAGAGATAAAACAAAGCCTCTATGACAAAGCGCTCGTCGGACGGTTTCACTTACAGCTCGGTTGGGAGAGAGCCACCATCATGTGATTGGGCGATACTCTACTCCCAACGTATACCGTAGGTGATACAGGCCTAGATCACTAAGCCCGACACTCTTCCCATACCCAAATTTGGAAATTCGGATGTGCAGGTATATTTTAATTACTAAATTTTATTAACACTTTTAAAATCAATTAGATTTACAAAACATTCTTATTTTTATTATATGATTTAAAATATACCATATTTCTAATAAAATATATTTATTATAAATCAACCATAATTATAACTTAAAGTATGAAAGTGTTTCCTAAAACATTCTTATTTTTATTATATGATTTAAAATGATTAACTATTTATAAAACTTGACTAATCACATCTAGTGTTAAGTATCTACATGCCAAAACAACTATATTATAACAATAAATTTCTAACTTAAAAATATAAATAATCATATCAGTCAGATGCCATGCAAATGATATGCAAAAGTGCAATTAACCTAATAATGAAATGCAATTAAAGTCCTAATTGGAGAAATCAAATCTCAGTAGCAATGCGCACCTGATAGAAGGACAAGCGAGACAATCAACAACCATGACAGTAGGCTCGTCTGATCACCTATTTCAAAGAATCGATTATTTAGTCATTTATTAGATGACATATTTTAGTATACATTAGGCCGGATTATTGAACTGGACATCGAGTCATCATTGGATACCAAGCTTAATTAGCAAATTTTGCACACTGCTCCAACACCAAATGCTGTTTTCATTTTCAATTTCTTTCATTCTGGTATCGATTTTCATTTCATCTTTAATCATGACATTTTGTTTTCTTCTTACTTTTATTAGAAAGGGTCTAAGCTAACTTGTGGAAGGTCCAATCCAATTTGTATCCAATTTAATCTGACACGTTTCCACAAATCACAAATTCACAATAACATCATGACTCAATCGGGTTTATGGGGGCAGCAAGGAGGCACAACACGACCGACACATAGTCATCCAAGGCATACACAACAAGGCACGGCACACCCAGCCAGGAAAATAAAATGCAAAAGGATCGAATCGTACCGGCAAGGAAGTGGGCCAGCAGCTCAGTTATCTCCAAGGCCTTCTGTCTTTGGTCTCGATATTCATCTCGTCTTAGCAACAAGTGCGGCCACTGCTCGCACAGCACAAGGCAGCAACAATGGCAGCAAAAAGGGATTCGAATAGTACCAAAGGAGGGACGGGAGAGGATCGGTCGGGCTATGATTCATGTAGGAGAGGGCGGCTTCCACCACGTCTTCATTGTCATGGAGATGGCATATGTAACACCCCGGTGTGGGGCACTATGGTACGGTATCTTGTGCATCCATCCGATGGTCCGTCAACCTTTCTTTGGAAGTAAAGAGGAAGTGATAACAAAATTTCTTTCGCGGAGACAAGTATGCACACCGGGCGATCTATCGAACACCTGGCGTGCGTGAATGGTGGTACACGACTTAGACTCCAACGAAGACGATGAATGGGCAGCAAGGCGGAGAAAGCTCGGCTTAGGTGTGGGCTGCTCGGAATGGTGGGGACGGCTTGGTGGTTCCGGTTGCGTCGCCGGCCAGAGGAGTGGTGCTGCTGGCGGTTGTGGGACGCGGCGTGACCTAGGTGAAGAGGCAGTGGGTAGAGGGGCTGAGTAGTGCGGTGGGGGAAAGGGGTGGCGACGGCGGCAGGTGGCCGGCGCGGAGTGGGGCGGTGGGGTGATGTGAAGGAGTTTAACAAAGGGGAAAAGGGGAATGGGGACTGGGCAACTCTGAGAAAAGGAGAGGAGGAGATGTTCGGATGGTATCCAATGTGGCGAGAGGGTGCATCCATTCGCATTGCATTTTGATTTTGTTTTTTTTTTTTGTGCAGGGTTTCACGGAGTAAATATAAATCATTGGATCAAAGTAGATTAAGAGATTTAAATAAAATCAATGGTTATTAATATTTATGATATGGCATAGTTGAGGTGTTTGGAGAGTTACTCATCTTTCTAGTTTATAAATATGAGATAGATGCAACTAATAAAAATTAAAAAATAAAATATGCCATATAAAATATGAAATAGACTTCAAAAAATAATAACAGAGTTATAAGATCAAATTCTTTAGCAATTAACGTAGAGAGAATTTCAGAAACACAAAGAGAACAAACTGTACATAGCATCAACTTTAATCATTATACAACAACCAAACCTTAACCATGTTACCTATTTATGAAATATTATTTCACATAATATTGTTGAATTGTAAAAATAGGAAATAAAAACACTAATAATCTGCCTAAACTTTTTTAACTACTAGACGAAGTTCATCCATTCTATTTACTGCGAATCCAGGTGAATCATCCATTTTGAACTCCTCCCGAGTCATTCCACTCGGTAACTCCCAATCAAAATGATGTACCAGATTTGCTAATGCAAGCTCTGCTGTGGTTGTGGCAAACGATATACCGGGACAAATTCTGCGTCCGGCACCAAAAGGGATGAGTTGAAAATCGTTGCCCTTGAAGTCCACTTGGCTGTCAATGAATCTTTCTGGCTTGAATTCCTCTGGCACCTCCCATGATTTTGTCTCCCTACCGATGGCCCATGCATTGATAATGACTTTGGTTCCCTTAGGAATTGTGAAACCATTTATTTTGCATTGTTCCATCGATTCCCTTGGAAGCAGCAAAGGGGCTGGAGGATGTAATCTGAGAGTTTCTTTGATTACACATTTTAGGAAATTCATTTGGTTCAAATCTTTGGTTATGACCATATCATTCTGCTGTACTACTACCCTGACTTCTTCTTGTAGCTTCTTCAAGTATTCATGATTTTTTATAAGTTCTGACATTGCCCAGTCCATCGTGGTGTAGGTTGTCTCAATTCCAGCACCAAATGCATCCTAAAAAATTTCATAGAAAAAAATAAATACACACTCAAGGTATTTGACAGAATTATATGTTTGAAGATATTTTATTCTCTTGTATGCAGGTAGCAATCATTAATTTATATATCCTGGCAATATCATAATACGGTAATCACATGAAAACTCAATTTTTAGATTTAGTACTAAATCGAACATTTTTTTATTTTTGCAAGCCCAATAGTTTTAGAGTAGTTCAAGAAAAGATTAAAAAAAAATTTACCATTAATAGTCCTTTCATCTGCTCTGTAGTTAGATCAAAGTGGGCATTTGGATCATTCTTCAGAGAAAGTAGAATATCAACAAAATTATGAAGCTCTTTATTCTCGTCACTTTGGCCATGTGCTTGGATTAGCTCTTCCAAAAGCATGTCCCATTTTTTCCTATTTCTACTAGCACTCTTGCTATATCCTATAAACCTTTCTAAAAATGTCAAAGAAGGAAAAAGATCACCAATACTAAACCGTCCAAGTAAATGAACATTTTCCTCTACCACCTCTCGCATAATTTTGTACCTTCGTTCTTCCATAATAAATTTTCCAGAAACAACCCTACACACTAAATCAGTCATGAATTGGAACAATAACTTGCTTAATTCTACAGGATTTTCACACGATAAAGTAGCATGACCGCTAATCTTTGCAATTAAATTGGCGACCTCCTCCTCTCTAATTGTTTTATAGGAGTTAACTTTTTTGGTACCCATTAAGTGGATTGTGAAAATCTTTTTCAATTGCCTCCAATCCTCACCATAAGGTTCAAAGGCCATATCACCAAAGCGAATTATGTCAGCAACAACAGCAGATGGTCGAGTGGCAAAGGTGAGATCGTAGGTCCGCATGATAGTGCATGCCAAATCAGATGACGAAACAACAAGCCACGGCACTTGACCAAGGTGAAGTAGCATAAGTGGCCCGTATTTGAGGGAGAGCAAGTGGAGAGATTGATGGTATAAAGAGCTTAATTGGTGGATGTTTCCTATGAAAGGGAGCTTCGGAGGTGAAGGAATGGAAACTTTTGTGCTTCTTGAGACATCTCTTCTCTTAAGACTGAAGTAAAGTATGAAGATAGATAACAGTGAGATACAGAGCAGAGACAGATGCTCCATTGAAGTAGGTATCATCTCAGGAAGAAGCACCATGTTTGTTGTGTGCAGTGTTTCCTTTTTTTCTTTTCTCAACAATAGGTTAGATTTATCATAGAGTGCGTTGTACACTTCTACTGGAGCTAAATATAATCCATTCCTTAAAGTCATCAGCTGAGACAGTATATATGCATCACTTATTGACAATGTAAGGATTTTTTTTTATTTTTTATTCTTTCTCAACAACAGGTTAATTTATCATAAAGTGTGATATAATGGTGCATTAATAATAACCACCAAGAATTGTCTCAAAAAGATTACCACCAAGAGCTGTCTCGTAAGAAAAATAACTACAAGAGTTGTCTCAAATCAAAACTGATACGTGGATATTCAAAGTGATACCAAAATTGATACTGAGACTATGTTAGCATTCATATTAAATGTATCGATATTTAATTTAACTCGTTAAAATGTTAACTTATGATTATAATATATCTCAGTATAAAGTAAGTTGCACAGTGAGACCAATATTTTGAATAAACACCTATTTAATTTGAGTGTCAATATAGTCGGTATCACTTTTGGTATCTCTATAACATTTTTTAAAAGTAAATAACACCAAGAGAAGACAAAATGAGGGGAGAAGCTGGAGTTGGATTTAACGTATGACTTGGATTGCTAATATTATCCGTTCATTTCAACTAAAGTCATCAGGTGGGAGCCTAAGACAGTGATGCACCACTCTTGAGTCTTGACTATGTACAGAGGCGGATCTACACTTGATGAATGGGGTCAATTGACCCCCATTCATTTCTGAAATTCCTATATTAATATGCAATGTTGTCATGTATTTCACAACAAAATGCTATGAGAACTATCAAATTGACCCCCATTCATTTTTCAGGGAAAAACAATCACTAGATAATACGTGTTGATTGGGGTACATATAGCATATATACGTATTCATTCTCCAGAAGTTAAAGCTGAGTCGTGATCCATGCACTCTTCTAACACCTCTCTCCACTCATTAGTTACATATGTCTGACTCTCTCTCCCAAGTTCCAATTTCCAAGTTTTCTAACCTCCCAAAAATTGGGGGGGGGGGGGAATCCTCTCCCTCCCTCCTCCCAATTGAATTGCCCCTAAATACCTAAATGCAATTATGCAACCATTTTGCAATTTTTAATTTGAAATCTAGCAAGCTTCTCAAATTTTTATTGTTAAAAGAATTGAGGAAGAATCTGAAGAGGCAACAGAATACTAGATTTAATATTTCAAGTAGGTTTGATTGTTAACGTTGGAGTTAAAACTATAGTACATTTTAACAAAGTGACCTTGTCCAAGTAAAAGAATAACATCAATGCTTATATTGCATAATTAGTTAAAAAAAATAACTTTATGAGAAATTGGCGTCGTATAAAGGAGGGAGACCAAAGCAATGTATTTTTTTTTCTTCCTTTTGCGGTTCATTACATAACATTCAATTTGTCAATTTATGGTCATGCAAATTGTTGAAAAGAAAGTGTCCCGGCCCGTAATGCAAAATATTGTTTATATTCTTTCAATTTAAAAAAAAAAAAAAAAAGATAGATAAACTAATATTTTTATGCCTCATGATATCTCAGTTGCAATTTCATGAACACTTGCTATCTGGTGAAATTTGATGTTTATTTTTCAAAAAGAAGAAGTAAAACACGTCTCCTAAAAAATATAAAAACACTCCTAAAAAATATAAGTAAACTAATATTTAATTAATAAAAATATAATTAGTATTTTTTATTAATATAAGGAGACTAATACAATTGACCCCCATTATCCGAAATTCTGCCTCCGCCCCTGAATACCTGACTATGTAAGGATTTTTTTTCATTCCGAGGAACAGATAAGATTATGTGATTCATGTCACTTTCTTCTAATTTTATGAACGAACAGTCCATAATATAAGGGTGTGTTTGGCAACCAAAAATTGGAATAGAATAGCAA
This sequence comes from Cyperus esculentus, assembly GCA_030179965.1. Taxonomy (NCBI): domain Eukaryota; kingdom Viridiplantae; phylum Streptophyta; class Magnoliopsida; order Poales; family Cyperaceae; genus Cyperus; species Cyperus esculentus. The sequence continues at coordinate 1,449,192 of JASGLE010000012.1, forward strand.
AATAATAGCTATTCCATGTGCCAAACAGAAAATAGCTATTCGAATAGCTCTAAATAATTGCTAATCCGCTATTTCTCCTATTTGATCGAATAGCGGAATAGCTATTCGAATAGCTCTAAAAATAGCTCTAAAAATATTTATCACAATACTATTCTAATTGTCATTTGTCAAACAATATTTCTACTATCCGAATAGCTCTAAACATTACTATTATTTTTACTCTTCCAACAACCACTAATCCATTTTTACTAATCGGATAGCACTATTCTATTGCTATTCCTTAATTTGCCAAACGGACTCTAATAGAATATAAAAGAACAGGTAAAAAGGCAGGTTTTAACCTCTTGTCGAAGATATATAGAAATCAGGACAGCATGACAAATCATGTTAACCTTTTCCTCTTACTCTTCCTCTTCGGTGGAGATTTTGATTTTAGTTCCTTATGTATCTTTTATTGTATTTTTTCTTACTTTTTTTTATCTTTCTTTTTGGATAACAGAGGCAAATATTACTGTTATCACTGCTATAATCCACCAATGGTTTGAGAAGTGCTTTACATATAAACTAGTAAAAAACTCACGCCTTGCTTTGGCTAAATTGAGATAATTTATATGGGCCTTAAATTTTAATGGGCTAAGAACGTCAACAGTGGTGATCAATCTAAATAAACAATCAACGGCTGAGATTTATTTCTTGGAGAAGATAGACCTTGATCTCAAAAAATCCAATATGCTTTTATTAGTAGTAAGGATATGTTTGCCAAATAGAACAGAAGAGATAGAATACATAGATAATCGGAGGCAAATATTATAGGAAATTTCATCAAACACCTGGTATGCGAGGTCAGAAAACATACTAGGAAGAACCATACCAAACTAGAACCATGACCCAAGACACTCCCATGTGAAGGTTAACCGATCACTGGCACATAACCCTCAGATAGGCACATTGTACAGCTAGCCCGGGCTGAATCGAAAATGCCTCCTTGCCATGACCTCCTGCACGTGTGAACTGAAAGACGAGCATGCACCTATATATATATAGCAGGAAGGATATCATGGGGAGGCGCTGCAGCACGCTAGGCATCAAGCGGGTAGAATCTTTAATCAAAGATATATATACTGTAGTTTATTGGCATTGGCAGTGGCGGAGCTTGGAGTAAATAAATCGGGCTTTGGCCCCCCTTTCCATCCAAAAATACATATAATACTCTTTGATTTATAGGTAAAAATTAAGATAAACCCAATAATTAATAATGGTTGGCCCCCCCTTATATATTTGCCAGGCTCCGCTACTGCGCATCGGCTCCCTGAGAGTGAGAGTGAGAGAGCATTCAACAAGATATCAAACTTGTATCTCATCTCAGTTGAGACATTTTGTCGAGCACATAGCGGCAATACACAGTCTATCCTCATGTCATGTGTCACATTTGTGTCTATAGAGAAACAGTACACATGATGATGATGGTGGTGTTCGGGGTGCTGCTGCCTGTGGTTTCAACGCAGCTGCCTGCAAAGTTTATTGATGATTCCAAACAATATATGCACTGCGGTAGACCTTAAAGAATCAGAGAACAATAGAATAGAATATATATTTATTATAGACAGAGCTTGAGTTTGAGAGGCTTCGGAAATCGGAATAGGAGATGATGAAAATAAAGATTTAAGATTGAAGAGGCTTCACTCTTCAGAGCTGATGAGAAAATATAAATAAATATTGACGTGAACGCTATATATCGCCCAATCAAGAAGACGTCAAGCTTAAGTGTGGCCCGCCAGGCGCCAGCGTTCATTCAGCCTACTTCAATCTCCTAAAATGACTAGTCCAGAGAACCCAATATGAACGACTCCATCGAATTTTTTTTCGTAATTGGCTTTCCTTGTCCACAAAACCATTATACACGAAAAGAGATCAAACGTATGGTAATGGTATGGAACATCTAAATTAAATTAATCATTATACAGGATGCAAAAAATTTTATTATTTTTATATATTTATCAAATATGATTTCACATATTTTCTAATCATAAAATAAGCAAATATACAATACACTAATTTATGAGATGCCTAAACTTTTTTAACCACCAGACAAAGGTCATCCTTCCTCTTGACAGTCAATCCTGAAGAATCGTCTAGTTTGAAATTCTCCCTTGTCATTCCACTCGGCAACTCCCAATCAAAGTGGTGTACCAGATTTGCTAATGCAAGCTCTGTCGTGGATGTGGCGAATGATATACCAGGACAAATTCTCCGTCCTGCTCCAAAGGGGATGAACTGAAAATCGTTGCCTTTAAAGTCCACTTCATTGTCAATGAATCTATCTGGCTTGAACTCTTCTGGTGCCTCCCAAAATTTTGCCTCCCTACCGATGGTCCACGCGTTGATAATGACTTTGGTTCCCTTAGGAATTGTAAAACCATTTATTTCACACTGTTCCATCGATTCCCTTGGAACTAACAAAGGGAGTGGAGGATGTAGCCGAAGTGTTTCTTTGATTACATATTTTAGGTACTTCATTTGATTCAAATCTTCAGTTCGGACCATATCATTTAGTTTTACTACTCCCCTAACTTCTTCTTGTAGCTTCTTCATGGATTCAGGATTCTTTATAAGTTCTGATATTGCCCAGTCAATCGTGATGTAGGATGTATCAATTCCAGCACCAAATGCATCCTAGAGAATTCATGAAAAAGATTAAAAAAACACGCACTGAAGAGGTACTTGACATAATGAATTAACGATATGTTTGAAGATACTTTCTCCTCTTGTATGCAGTTAGCAGGTATAAATTAAGTTGTATCCTGACAATATTGCAATATCACGGCAGTCACATGAAAACAAAGTTTTTTGCACTCCAAAATCAAAATTTTCATATGCAAGCCCAATAGTAATAAAGTAATTCTAGAAAAAAATAAAAAAAAACTTACCAGTAGCAGTCCTTTCATCTGCTCTGTGGTTAGATCAAAGTGGGAGTTTGGATCATTCTTCAGAGAAAGTAGAATATCAACAAAATTATCATTCTCCTTCTCATTCTCTTCACTTTGGACATGAGCTTGGATTAGCTCTTCCAAAAACATATCCCATTTTTCCTTATTTTTACAAGCTCTCTTGCTAAATCCTATAAATTTTTCTAAACATGTCAAAGAAGGAAAAAGATCACCGATACTAAACCGTCCAACTAAACGAATGTTTTCATCTACTATTTCTCGCATAATTTTGTACCTCTGTTCTTCCATGATAAATTTTCCAGAAACAACCCTACATACTAAATCAGTCATGAATTGGAATAATAACTTGCTTAATTCTAGAGGACCATCACTCGCTATAGTTGCATGGCCACTAATCTTCGCAATTAACTTGGCAACCTCCTCCTCTCTAATTGTTTTATAGGAGTTAACTTTTTTGGTACCCATTAAGTGGATCGTGAAAATCTTTTTCAATTGCCTCCAATCCTCACCATAAGGTTCAAAGACCAGATCACCAAAACGAATTATGTCGGCAACAACAGCAGATGGTCGAGTGGCAAAGGTGAGATCGTGGGTCCGCATGATAGCGCATGCCAAATCAGATGACGAAACAACAAGCCACGGCACTTGACCGAGGTGAAGTAGCATAAGTGGCCCGTATTTGAGGGAGAGCAAGTGGAGAGATTGATGGTATAGAGAGCTTAATTGGTGGATGTTTCCTATGAAAGGAAGCTTCGGAGGTGAAGGAATCGAAATTTTTGTGCTTCTGGAGACATATCTTCTCTTTAGACTGAAGTAAAGTATGAAGATAGATAACAGTGAGATGCAGAGCAGACACAGATGCTCCGTTGAAGTAGATATCATCTCAGGAAGAAGTACCATGTTTGTTATGTGCAGTGTTTTCTTTTTTTCTTTTCTCAACAATAGGTAAGATTTATCATAGAGTGCGTTGTACACTTCTACTGGAGCTAAATATAATCCATTCGTTAAAGTCATCAGCTGAGACAGTATATATGCATCACTCATTGACAATGTAAGGACTTTTTTTGTTTCCGTGGAAAAGAAGGGAAGTGATCATGTGGCTCATGTCCCTTTCTTTCTGATTTTATTGAACGACCTGTGACCTGTCCATATACTATATAAAAGAATAGGTATTTAAAAATAATTAAGCAGGTTCACCTTTTGTAAATAAGAGCAGCATGAAAAATCTATTAACTATTAAAAAAAAGGGTTAGACTAACAATCCCCCAACAAAAATCCCCCAGTTCTGTCCCCCTACAATTATCAGTATCAAGTATTTATATCTTTAAGGTGGGTATTTATAATTGTGAAGTAAGTATTTATATATTAAAAGGAGCATGTTTTATGCAATACGTATTTATAATTTGAACGCCGGTATTTATATTTTGAAAACAAGTAATTATATTCTTAGATAGCCAATAGTTGCTTATAGAATGTTTATATTTTAGTACTGGGTATTTATATTTTATGAGACAATGTTTATACTTATATAATACGGTTAGAAAGCATACATATGCAACTTCCAACAGTTAAATTTTGATACTACATATTTATATTTTCATCTTGTTAGACTCTTCTCTTTCTTCTTTATTTACAATCAAACGTCAACATTTTATACAAGGTGTTTATATTAATATGTCAAGTGCTCATATTTTTTCCTCAAGTATTTATATATCTTGAGTGTGTTCTTATTTTTTAGATAATTTCATAGAAATAAGAAAGTGGCAACAATGGATGTATGAGTTGTACAAAATCTCAAATAAATGGTCAGACTAAGATCTCAAATGGAGGAACTGTCTGAGATGTCGGACGGAGAGATCGGAGTGAGATACTGAACGGAGAGATCGTCGGAGTGAGTGTTTACCCCTAAAATATCTTAGGGTGTAATACAAAGAAGGAAGAGACTAATAGTACCCCAAACTAAATCCCCCAAGAAAATCTCCCATACTAACTTTCCATTTTTGGCAAAAACAAGCATCCCAAACTTGCCAAAAAGGGAAAAACGCGTTGCCAGCCTGTCCCAACGCGCGCGACCCACTTGCAGGCCCAAATTAATAAACACTCACCATTTTCCCTAAAAGTGTTTATCTGGATTTGAAAAGTGCTTACATACACCTAAAAAGTGTTTATATACATTTGTAAAGTGTTTATATAGAATTTAACATTCATTTATTGACAGGCCAATTTGGTCAAAATCACGCGACCTTTTGCTAGATGGCAGGTTCTCAGCGGCGCGTTGACAGGGCCACAGAATCGCTCACCATTTTTCCTCGAAAAGTGTTTATATAGCTTTGAAAAGTATTTACATAAAACTAAAAAGTGTTTATGTACGATTAAAAAATATTTATGTACGATTGAAAAGTGCTTACATAAACCTGAAAAGTGTTTATATAGCTTTGAAAAGTGTTTACATAAAACTAAAAGTGTTTATGTACGATTGAAAAGTGCTTACATAAACCTGAAAAGTGTTTATATAACTTTGAAAAGTACTTACATAAACCTAAAAGGTGTTTATGTATGATTAAAAAGTGTTTATGTACGATTGAAAAGTGCTTACATAAACCTGAAAAGTGTTTACATAAACCTAAAAAGTGTTTATGTACGATTGAAAAGTGTTTATATAGCTTTGAAAAGTGTTTAGTTTTCTCAGAAAAATGTTTAGATGAGTATAAGTGATATTGCTCGTCAGAGGCGATGGAGGGATCGTGACCGTCGGAGGCGACAGAGGGATCGCGACCGTCGAAGTCGAGGGAGGGATCGCGACCGTCGGAGTCGAGGGAGGGATCGCGACCGTCGGAGTCGAGGGAGGGATCGCGACCGTCGGAGTCGAGGGAGGGATCGCGACTGTCGGAGGTGACGGAGGGATCGCGACCGTCGGAGGGGACCGAGGGATCGTGACCGTCGCAAGCGACGGAGGGGTTGCCTTGGATGAGAGAAAAGAGGAGCAAAATGGGAAAAGTAAAAGAGGGGAGGAAGATGTTTAACAAATGAACTGGCTTGAAACCAGTTGGAGCCTTGGAGGATTTTAGTGGGGACAGGACTGCGGGGACAGGACTGCGGGGATGATGACATTTTCTCTTCAAAGAAAATGAACTGACAAAATGCAACAAATTGCAATTTCGAAAATCGAACGATGCATGAAAATTCCAAATCTAAGTGAAGATACAAATAAAGTAAAAAGTATTTTTATGAAATGAAAATAAAATATTTCATGAAAATATTTGCTTACTTTTTGTAACTCATCGGATGCCGAAAAGAACATGTCAGCGAATTAATTTGCGTCAGCTCGGTAAATTAGCCAAACGAAACTAAGTTAATCATTTGATATGCTAAGCATTAATTAGACATCAAAATTGGCTAAGCTGCTCTTGTTTACGTTTCTAAGTTGGGTTTCAGTTTTGGTCCTAATTCTTGAAATGGGCCTCTGAAAAAATCAAGATATCAATACTGTTAGCTTCATTGGACCGTTCTTGTTGCTTGCTGCTTGGGCTTAGCTGCTTGATTAAGTTGGGCTGCTTCTTCTCTTTGGTTTGAGGCAGCACCAAACTCAACAAACCAAAACAAAAAAGGCCTGCTGCTCCCCTCATTTCTCTCCTGTTTGATGCTGCCCCAAGTCCAGCAAGCAACACAAAAGAGGAGATGCAACAGCAAAAGAAAAGAAAGAAAGGGAGATCGTGGACGATTTTTATAAATGGCTCAAGGCCTAAACTTAACTTCACTAATGGCCTTGGGCCAAACATATCTTCACCAATGGCCTTCCCAAGGGCGCCACTTGAAATCACGTCTTTTAAACTATATTTTCTCTGCCCGGTGTTGTCCGAAAAGTGAAATCATTAAAGGACGCAACTTCAACTTGCACCCTTTAATTTTTTTCAATTTTTTATTTTTTTTCAAAGATATCACCATCTTGTAGATCTTTTCACGACCCTTCCGGAATGTGGTTGTACGTTTCATGGGGGAGCTTCCTATCAAAAGTTATGCGTATTTGAAGTTTTCTGTCCAATTATAAACTTTTTATCATATTTTTTCGATATTATTATGTATCTTGTTTTATTAGTAAACCTAATTTCTAAATAATATTTCCAAATTTATATTAGAAGTTAAATAAACAAATTAATTTTATGAGTAAAACTACGGTATTTTTTAAGCTCATGGACACTTTTTATGAAGCTTACTTAAAAAATATACCAAAATTATCTCCAAATTTTGATTTATGTGACCTAATAAATTTCTTATATTAAAATCTCGTGGCATACAAATTAATTTATTGTTAAAAAGATGCATAATAATATCGAGAAAATATGATTAAAAGTTTATAATTGGACAAAAAGCTTTAAATATGCATAACTTTTGATAGGAAACTCCCCACAAAACGTACAACCACATTCCGGAAAAGTCGTGCAAAGATCTACAAGATGGTGATATATTTGAAAAAAATTGAAGGGCGCAAGTTGAAGTTGCGTCCTTCAATGATTTACTTTTCGAGCAACACCGGGCAGAGAAAATATAGTTTAAAGGGCGCGACTTCAAGTGGCGCCCTTGGAAAGGTCATTGGTGAAAATATGTTTGATCCAAGGCCATTGGTGAAGTTAAGTTTGGGCCTCGGGCCATTTATGAAAATCGTCCGAGATCGTGGCTGCTGCTCCTCTCTGTCCCCTTGCCTCTTCGAGCTTGACAAGACTGAAGACAGAAATTGAACTCACCATATGAGGAAATTGGAGCGGCAACACGCCTTGTCCTTGCCTAGCCTCTGCAGCGCCTCTCAAATCCCAGGGTGCTTCAAAGCTTAGGAGTTTCACCTCAGCCATCTGATGGAATTGGAGGGCTTCGATGCTGCCATCTCAGCAATCCAAAAACCTCACCAGAAACCCTAACTCAAATCCTATATAAACCCCCAGAAGCTGCAAACCAAAGGTGCCCCTTTTACATCCATACTGCCAATGCAAAACTCATATTGTAACTCTTTCCTTCTCTCTGTTTAAGTTTCTGTAAGAAGGGAAAAAAAAAAAACACAAGAGAGAAGTCAGGAATAGTAGTGAGATAGTGATTGTACTTGTGTAGGCCGTAATCAAGTTACTTCAAATCAATTGAAGGTAATTTAAGAGGAAGAAGAGTTGAAATTGGATTCAAAATTGGGGCTGACTCAACTCTAATGCAACACTTTCAGCCCATGGCATAATCTTTGCCATGGCTGAAACTGGTGTAATATTCACCAGAGTGTTGCTCAGAGGGGTTTCAGCCCCCTTCTTCATGAATTTGGTTCAATTGCTTGTTCATTCTTCATGATCTTTTTGTTTCCCTTCATTCTTGTTCTTTCTAATTTTCTGCTGGTGACAAGAATAGTTAGGACTAATGCATATATAATTCCCAAGTTGCATAATCTTTGCAACTTTGAGGAACAAGTAAATTAAAAAGAAAAAAAAAACCACATATTTCGAAATAGTTTCATCCAAGCACTGTGTGGTTTGGTGCATAATATTTACCCAACTTACACATGTGTAATCAAAGACGGTTAGCTAAGCATAATATTTGCTAGCTAAATAAATAAAACACCTCGAATAATATTTGTGGGTGTTCATTCAAGCATTGTGTATAGTTTTGTACATAATATTTGTGCAAACCATACACATGTGAGATAATCTTAGTTAGTATAATATTTACTAACTAAAACTTGATCGATCCCTTTGTACAATTTGTATAAATGGGTTTGAAGGAATTTGCTTAATCTTTGCAATGTCTTCTTAAACCCAATTTATATGGACTTGCACAATGGTTCAATGAAGTTTCATTTAGTAAAAATTTCAGCTAAGGTTTTCTCTTTGAGCACCAATAAGTATAAGCAAAGGAAATGCACAAAATGAGGGACAATTGGGGCTGCTAGGGGCTATAATTCCAGCATAGTTCATTTGCACACTGTTTCCAGCAGCACTGTTAGGACCTTAATTCACTCAAAAAATGAAAGTGGATCTCTGTTTGTCCAAGTGCCTCAAAACTTTCAGAAAATGCAAACAACAACCAAACAAAGGTTTTGTCCAAAATTTCACATTTTTCTGAATTTTTTGTGATTTGTTTGTGATTTTCCAAATTCAGACCAGAAAAATAAAACTGAGCAGAAAACTGTCAGTCTGGTACACAAAACAAACAAAAAAAAAACTGCATCATTCTATGAATGGGACCATCTTATTTTATTTTATATTATTGTAGCACACACTTAGTTGTACTTGCATACGAATTTCCATGAACAAATTCAAAGTTTAAAGCCCTCAAATAAATGTTTCAAGAAAATGGCAGCACTGTTTCCATAATTGCCCCTCTGATGAAAATGGTTCAGAAAGCACACTAAAACAACATCAAAATGAAAAGTGTTCAACATGAAAAATATAGTCAAAACATCTCTCTAAGTGTTTGTGAAATAAAAATGATACACTCTTAACAAATTTATCAGATACTGGACTGATTTGCCCCTGACAGTGCTGCTGTCCCAGTTTCTGGTACTGGCAGTAGTAAGAAATCTCTCTTTCTCACATATTTCTGAATACAGTGGATACCAGAAAGCTTATAAACATGAAATAAATGATGTGAGGTGTCTCTTGATAAAATTTTACATTTTTCTGAAATTTCGGTGAAGTTTCATGAATTTTTCTTATACTCAGCCTCCATTGAACTGATTCTGAGAACAGCAGCCATGTTCCACTTTCATCCTTCAATTTCTCCCTAGTTTTGAATGTGAACCCCATATCAAATCTTGTAAATGCGAAATAGGTATGTTGTACAACATATTCAGAAAGTTTGATCAGGTATTAAGTTCATTTGATGCTTGAAATTCAAATTCCAAAATCAATTCCAGAGCTGTTTACTTGGTGCCAGACCACCAACTGGTGGTGGTGCCGCCCCCTTCTCCGGCCATCTCCAGCCGAATCGGACTCCGCCGCTGGACTCCCCTTGCCATCACGATGCCGCCGGTGTGCTCTGATCTCCGATCAGATGACGGAGGTTCGAGACCCAACGTCGAATGCGTCAGATGCTGCCACGTAGTTCCTTGCGAAGCAGGAGCAGCTCGCATTAAACAAGATCAAAATCTATGCCCTCAGATCTTGATCAACGGCCATGAAGATCTTGGCGGGTGCAGCTCTCTGTATCGGATTCGTTTTCCGCTCCTGTGCAGTCCGAACACAAACAAAAGAAAAAAAAAAAACCCTCCCGCGGCCCAACTGAAAGAAAAGAAGAAAAGAAAGGAAAGCAAAAGAAGGCCAGTCTCAGCCCAATACGCAGAGGAGAAGGAAAAAGAAAAGCCCAAGTCAATTTGTCAAATTGTTTCATGACTTCAAACTAAAATGAACATTTGACATATGATTTCAAGTCCAAATTTCACAAAATTTGTTTCAAAAGTTCACAAATTTAAAATAGATATTTACGAAACACAAAAATCAAATTTTCAAAGTTTAAAGGTTTGAATTTAAATTTAAAACCAAAATGGGCATCATTTGACTTCAATTTTAAAAGTTGTTTTGTTGCACGGAAAGTCTTCCAAAACACCATTTCATGCAATTAGATAAATTTTAAAGAGGAGGGATCCATTGACAATGCTTATCTTGACAATCTTAACAATGGTTCTTTTAAAAAAATTGTAAAAATAGTTAAAAATTCTAAAAAATAGAAAAAAGTTTATAGAGATATTGTTTATCTTATAGATTGATTATGTTTCAAATTATATTCAATTTAAGTGACATTTGATAGCTCTTTAAAGCTCGTTAAATTTCAACCGTTAAAAAATATATAAAATTTTGATAAACCATCAAACGATGTTCAAATTGATTGAAATTTGAAACACTATTAATCTACAAGTTAAAGAATGCATCCATAAATGATTTTTCATTTTTAAGATTTTTTTATGAATTATTATAAATTTTTCAAAATCTCCATTGTTAAAATTGTCATTGTAAACATTGTCAATGGATCCCTCCTCAATTTTAAAAGTCTTTTGTACTTGATTCATGTCTTTAGTAGGCCAAGTCAAGAACCAACGTCAAACATCAAATCTCAAATACCAAAACCTCAAATGCAAATACCAAAACCCAAATACCAAAAGCTCTAATCCAAAAGCCAAATTCAAAAACACAGGTCCAAAGTTCAAATGCCAAAATCAAAACACCAAAAGCTCAAATCCAAAACCCAAATGCCTAAGATCCAAATATTAAAACTCAAACCCAAGACTCGATTACCATACCCAAAGCTCAAATTCAAGATTCAAATGCCTAAAACTCAAATCAAAGCCCAAATCCCAAAACTCGAGTCAAAAATCTAATCAACCTAGCCATTTTAGACTGGATCAAGTTCAAAACCTCAAACGTAACATAGAAGTCAACTAAGACTCAAACGTGACATCGAAGTCAATAAAATCTCAAACATGACGCCAACACGACTCAAACGTGACACCGAAGTCAGCCAAGCCCAAGCGTGACACCGAAGTCAACCAAGCCTAAGCGTGGCGATGAAGTCAATCAAATCCCAAACGTGATGCCAGCACGACCAAACGTGACACTGAAGTCAACCAAGTTGAAGCGTGACACCGAAGTCAGCCAAGTTCAAACGTGACACCGAAGTCAACAAAGTACAAACGTGACATTAAAGTCAACCAAAGTTAAGTGAACCAAAACTCAGACATGACCTGGGTTGTAGGCTGGCATAGCGCTTCATGTCTACGCCTTGGAAGATCAAGGAAGCATACTAAGAGGGTCAAATCCTCCCTGCCCCCGATATCTGTTCTCGGATTGTGGATTGGCATAGCGCATCACATTCACAGTTTGGAACCAAACTCAAACGTGACACTGAAGTCAACTAAGTCGAAACGTGACCCAGAAGTCGACCTAAACCAAACGTAACCTAGAAGTTAACCAAATCAAGCGTGACCTAGAAGTCAACCCAAATTCAAACGTGACATTGAAGTCAACTAAATCCAAGCGTGACCTAGAAATCGACCCAAAGTGAAACATGACCTAGAAGTCAACCCCAAACTAAGCACGACCTAGAAGTCAACCCTAAGCCAAATCGTGACCTATAAGTCAGCCAAAGCCAAGTCGTGACCTAGAAATCAGCCAAGACCCAAATCAAATGTGACCTAGAAGTCAGTCCAAGTCAAGCGTGACCTAGAAGTCAATCCTTAGCCAAATGTGACTTAGAAGTCAACTCAAGTTAAACGTGACCTAAAAGTCAACCCAGGTTAAATGTGACTTAGAAGTCAACCCAGATTAAATGTGACCTAGAAGTCAAACCCAAGGTTGAATGTGACCTAGAAGTCAACCCCAAGGAAAACGTGACCTAAAAAGTCAACACCAAGATCAAATGTGACATTGAACTCGAAACCAATCTAAATGTGACATTGAAGTCAAACTCAAATAAAAATATATCACTGTCAATTAGTCAATTAAGTAATCCAATCATTTGTCCATATCTAATCACTCTGCTTAGTCTTAATCAAAAGTTCACAGGGTTCATAGCCCGAGGTAATTAACAACGAGGGCTTGCGCTCGCTGGAATCATGGTCCCACACAATCATTTGATAAAACAAAAACCTAAATACCGTGTCCTCTTTCATGCCCCTCCCTTCCGAAGGCGGCGCGGAAAAGGGTCGCACAGTGAGATACCGAACAGAGAGATCGTCGGAGCGAGATACCAAACGGAGATACTGTCGGAGCGAGATACCGAACGGAGAGATTGTCGGAGCGTGATCCATTTGGAGAGATGCCGATAATATCTTTCGTAAACAAGAGATAATATGTGACGCGTACAACAGGATACCATCTATCGATGATCGAGTACCGTAAGTTGGTCGGAGATGTTGCGACATCAAAGAGGGAGATTGTCTTCAACTCGTAGATGGGAAGATAAATTTTATTGTATCGATCGAGCACAGTACAAAGTTCGTTATCTGTCTGATTAAGCAATATAAAAAAGAAGAATGTATACTGTCACGGGCTCACGGCCCGCGGGGATATTACCGGGGGATGAAGACCCGGGTATAAAAAGATTTTCACAAAAAAAAAAATAGGCAACAGCAAAAATATCTATGAATTGCAGTACTATCCACTATGACAACTTATCCCACCAAAATGCATCTCGGCACGAGAAATATACATTGGAATCATCTCTGGACAATTTGGTTTAATTGCTGAATCATCAATTAAACCAATTTCCTTGGCGAATTATCTAGACTGATTACTGGTAAAACCAATTTCCAGAAGACTTTACGCACCTTTCTCAGGAAAACACTGTGCCAGTACATTACCAGCACAGTAGCTGGTGTACTAGAGCCAATTATCAAAACATTGCATTCAGGGCTCGACCTGACTGTTTCGTATCAAAATTTACCAATACAAACTGTTGTATGTAATGTATCACATTTGATGCCATTATAAAAGTGGCAACTGGCAACATTTTATCAAAACGCAAACTCCAGAATTTTGCATACCTGGTTTACCCATAAATTGCAACCGACCAAGTATCTTTTTACAGAACTTACAGTGCTCAATGAAAAAATATTCATATATTATTGTCAAAAGAAAAGAAAATTAAAGTTTACAAAAGGAAAAATGGAATTGACATAGTCAGCTTCCATCTTCTGTGCCAACATTTACCCAAAAAAAACAAAGAAAAGTTATACATAATCAAGAACTTATTGTCCTCTATTTATCATGATCCAACTCAAAGCCATGGCAACCCGACAAGAGAGCGTCAATTCTCCGTACCGATCAACTCAATCCTCTTTGTTTTTCCTTACCTTATTATTAGAACAAATCAATTTACATGGATTCCTATTCATCGTCCTCCTCTCTGACCCTCCTTACTGCCCCAAACTTCTCAACCAAAATGTCAGCCACCAACGGTACCAAATCCTTGCAAGGCACAGATTTTTTATACACCTCTCCCAAATGTGAATCGCTCCCAATTTTCCCACCCAAGAAAATATCGGCCCCTTCGCACATCTTCCCTTCTGAATCCCTGGCCATGCACCCCATGAACCCTATGTCTGCCACCTGCACTTGCCCACATGTGTTCGGGCAGCCCGTCCAATGCATCCTGACAGTCTTGGGTACTGACACCAATCTCTCCACTTCTTCTGTAACCTTCAAAGCCCTAGCCTTTGTCTCAATTATTGCCTGGCCACAAAATTGGTTCCCCGTGCATGCAACCAAGCTCTTCATCAGTAAAGATGGTTCCGGGGAGAACTTCTCAAGTAATGGTTCTTTCAAAAGGGCTTCTATTTTTGAGTTTTCAACATTTGGTATGATGATATTTTGTTCTACAGTAAGACGAAGCTCACTAGAGCCATACTGATCGGCTAGACGGGCAAGCTCAACCATGTCAGAGGCTTGTAAGCGGCCCACAGGAACGTGGAGGCCCACGAAAGATAAACCAGGTTGTTTTTGTGGGTGGACACCAAGGTAGTCCCTCCTCTCCCATTTCTTGTCTATTAGGTCTTCTTCTGCGGCACGCTCAAGTTCCCCTCCCGGCATTCTTTTTGCCACTTCCGACCTAAACACTTCTATACCCTACATTTGTTACCAAAGAGAGATGGTCATAATCAAATTAATTCAAATATTCTAAAATTTTAGTGCCAACAATGGACAGAGAAAAAAAATGCTTACAAGTTCATCTATTAACCACATCATCCTTGTCTTCTGCCGGTTTCCCCTGTTGCCAAGGTCTCGATATGCCTCAAGAATTGCTTTGCACACAGGAATTATATCATCCCCAGGAACCCACGCATCAAGTGGAATAGCCTCTTCGCACCTCTTGGGACTAAAGAAACCTCCAACCAGCAGGTTGAAGCCAAACTTCCCGTTCTTCATAGCTGGCATGTAAGCCAAGTCATTGATATGGGGATGCTCATAAAGGTCATGCGAGCCAATCACACAGACGTTCCACTTTCTTGGACTACAATAAAATGAGAAAATTTTGTTATTATTCTAAATTATTCAAATGCTGAAAATTTTTCATTCCATTACAAAATTAACATTACTCACAGGTTGGTGATCTCTGGGTTTCCTTTAAAGTTTCCTGTTATATATGCTGATAGAAGATTTGTATATGGTCGTGTATCCACAATCTCATGCGGATCAATTCCCGCAAGCGGGTTCCCAACAGGATTTCTGACATTGTCCATACCACTCTGAAGGCTGGTTAGGCCAACAGCTATAAGGCCATCAATGATGGCTGGCACGTCTGGCAATGTCACACCTCTTATCTGCCAATTCTGACGGGTTGTGATATCAGCACAACCTTGATCCCCATATGCATCTATGACGCCAGCGAGGTATCGTGTCTGTTCACTGGTTGTGATGCCATTTGGGAGTTTCAACCTCATCATAAACCTTCCATCTGTAACAATGCCATATGGTTATCAATATAACTTGTCCTATCTAAATTTGTTATCTAGACGGAAACTAAACATGTTAGGGGTACATTTTTTCTTACACTAATAGCTTTCTTAGGACCATAATTTATCTTCTTAACACAGATTACCATGTTCTATTGGCGCAAAGATGCTTCCTATGAAGTATGGATAAGGCCATACAGGGTTGGCAGTTCAAAATTGGCATAAAAGAATATCTGCATTTTCTTCTTCTTTTTTAAGTTCTCCGAAAACGGGAGTTGTGTTGCAAAGATTAACGCATCATGTACCAGAAGCCATGTTATTCGTTTTTCTCATGAAGGAATTGAAAATTAATAAGACACTTGAGCCTGACATAATTTCATTTTTCTGGGCAGTTAACATAACAGAAACTAGGGTACAAGACTGAGAAAATTATTAAAGACAACCTAATCTTATAGTCAGATTTTCTGTAACAATATTAATACTTCCATCTTTCTACCTTAACTCTTTGAAAAGACTCCATACCCACAACTGGTATTATGGAAACCATAGTACTCATAGAACAGAACTGGACAGCAAACACATAAATTTCTAAGTCAAAAGTCAAAACTTTATCAATCTGATGAATCTAAATGCCTTAATTTTTGTAATTAGCTTCCTTTGGATTGATAGGGCTCACTAAAAACTGAACAAACAGAGTGAAAGAATTACATTGTTGCTTGCGGCGGTGGAACAAGCCGAGCCACTTGAGTCGGACATCGACATCATCCTTACTGAGCTTGGTTTTGTCGATTTCCTCCATCGGCACGGCAGCAAGCTCACGGATTCCTCCCTCCATGAAGAGCGACATGGGTTCCTTCTCGAGCTTGACCTTCTCTTGAGGATTAATGCCGGTGCGATGCTCCTCCTTCAAAACCCAATACCCATTCTCCATCTTCTCCACTCTCCTCTCAAGCCTGCTGGCATCGACAGCTGCAGGTGGCTCTGTTCCGGTTGAAGCCGGGGTTTTGGTGGCAGCATGTAGCGCAGTGGGGCGGCGGTGGGGCTTGGCAGGGGGGCAGAGAAGCCTCTGGATTGAGGTGGAGGAAGCCATTGGAGGTGAAAGAATGGTACATGAACATGATGGTAGATGGCAATTGGGAGTGATTTTGTAGGAGAGGAGAAATGGTCTCTTGGAGGTGCCTAAGAGCCACCATCACATTTGATTATTCATTATAATTGGTTTTGAGCTTTTCTCTTCTCTGTGTTCTCTTCTCTTCTCTTCTGTGTGGCTATTCCTATTCTGCCCCCGGGAAATTCCCCTCCAGATGTTTAAATTTTGTTTGCTTCTGATCTGATGTCTTTCAATTCAAGAGTCCGGATCGTCTACCGCACTACACATTCGGCAGCGCAGATCCGACGGTGCTGCTTACGTTGAGATCCGGACTCATTACTTTTTACGGATCCTGACGTAAGCTGCACCGTCAGATCCATGCTGCCGAATGTGCAGTGCGGTAGACGATCCCGAGTTTTCAATTTGGCATAATTCTGTTTACACTTGCGAACGTTTCTCAACTAACTTCAAAATTGGCCACAAAATCTGAAAATTAAAGTAAATTATTTTTTTGGGCCTTTTTAAATAACAAATTAGATTATTTTGTGTTTTGTAAGACGTATTTGGTTAACAATAACTAAGTTATTAAAGAAGATCTTGCATGTGTTTTGGGAGTGAAGGCAAATAATTAATTTTCTAATTTTTCTAATAATATAATATATATTATTTTCTTAACAACTATTAGTGAGAATAATTATTTAAACAGAGTTAATCGATTAAAAAGGAAGTGACCGATTAGTGTGCAGCTAAATAAATTTATTAGTTTTTTTTACAAGATCATATTATTATTAATTCAATCAACAACTGAACGATCTAGATAAATAAAATTGATATGAATATATCTGCGGATAGTAATTGATTTGCTAATTGAAAATGAATCTTTGATGGTTGAATAAATTAATAACATTTATCAATTTGCCAATTCAGATTTGAATCTTTGACGGTATAATAACAACATAATAATCCCCTTTTTTTAAATTATAGCCCTACAATTATAAATAAATTGGAGGGAGGCCAAAACTAGATTCGGACAATTAAATACCCTTCACAATATAGGTGGCTGACCGAACATGAAATCTAGATGCTGTTTCTTGTGTTAACCAAAAGACGTCCCAAGAACTAATGGAACGATTGAAGTGATATCGAATGCAATGTATGCGGTCCGGTCTCCTACTCTCTGCTCTTGCAAACAAAATATATACTACCTCCGTCTATGAATAAATAAATTTTTTGGAAAAGTCAAATAAATTAGTGGAAAAATAAAATTACATAATAATTATTCCAATTAAATAATATAGATAAAAGGGTAATTAAAACAGAAAATTTGAAAAAGTGAATGCGACATATGAGTTCTTAACAAATACAACCTCCGTCCATGGATAAATGAATTTTTAGGAAAAGTCAAATGAATTAGTGGAAAAATAAAATTACATAATAATTGTTCAAATTAAATAATATAGATAAAAGGGTAATCATAACATTGGAGAAACAAGCGGATTCAAACAAGTGAATAGAAAAATAAATTCAAATCGGTGAAGTTCATTTAATTATGGACAAGCTCTAAAGGGTATAAATTCATTTAATTGTGGATAGAGTATAAATTCATTTAATTGTGGACGGAGGTAGTACAAAATAATAAAAGGACGTGATGATGATGATATAAGAAAGGGTAATGATATCCACAAGCTCAAGAATTCAAGAAAGGATGGTGAAAGCGAAAGCGCCCCAAAGAGGCCATGAAAGGTCGCCTATCGACTGCTCCCTTTGGGCGCCTGGCCTGGCCTGGCCGACCATTCAGCTCAGCAGCCATATATTGGATCACACAGTACACAGACAGATAGACTCCTCTCCTCTCCTCTGGGTGAGAATCTGCTGCCATAGTTGTGATGGCACCACGTGTCATACTTTTAATCTCGACGGCTAAGATTTTATAGATTGTAGAGGCTGTTTTTTGTAGGTCCCACTGTTATAGACACTATGGCATGTGGTGCCATCAAAACTATGGCAGCGGATAAAAATCCCCTCTCCTCTCCCATTGCTTAACACTCAAGTCCAATTCTTTTTTTTTTTTTCCTGATACAAGTCAAAACTTCAAAACCATGAGCTCCCTTGTGGTTGTAGAGCTACAAGTTTTGGTTTTTTATTTTACTTTTGACTTTTTCATGTTAGATTAAGATTCTCATTTACTTTTTTGGTTTGTTTTAGTGAATTAATCAGATTTTAAATTTAAAATTTTTAAATGTTCCTTGAAAAGCTAGATATAACAAATATGATATTTTATAATAGGGAAGGAATATTGGAGGATGCTTATCTTTATAGTTTTGACAAATGAACTTGGAATTCATTTTTTTAAAAAAAATTCTATTAATTATCTTATGGAAAAAGTTTATACACTTATTATTTATTGATAGCTCCTAAAAAATTGATATATTTTTCAACAGTTGCAATTTGGTAAGTCCCTAATTGATTTATCAAACAAGAAACAACACTTGAATTGAATATATTCAGAGAACTAAATCAATATATTAGTTTAACAATATAACTATAAAAAAAACCACTATTTAGTAGCAAAAAAGTTTCAGATTTATTAAAAAAGTTTATGTCATCAAAGTGGTCAAGCATTGTCATCTCACCTGTCCTTCCTATGAAATATAGTCCTGTCCGCAGTAGGATGCCGCATATATACTTCAAATAAGGATATATACAAGATTTGGATTAATTTGTCTTGTTGTTAATATTTAACCCCACTTGGTTATATTATTATATTGAGGATGTTCGTGAGTTGATTCATACGTAAAACCCACCTTACGAGTGACATGAAACATCCACAAAATAAATGAAAAATAATAGTAAAATTAAGCTTCTTATAAATAATTAAGATTATAAGTTGAATTTTAAGTTTTAAATGATTATATATAGTCGATTATGTTATTCCGATGACATAAAAAAATATGATATAAAATTACATGAGGACTGAGGTTGGTACCGGCCGGAGTCCCGGTTTATAAGCCTCTCACTCTCAGTCTCAGAGTCTGAGGCTCGCACCACAAAGCAGGTTGGATCAGATATATGATCATATGAACTGAACGGATTAGCTCTTTTTGGGCAACAGCAGTGATTACTGTTAGTTATTAGTGATAAGTGATAACTGACTGACTAAGTAGGTCGGTTTAACTCTGACACAAGTGTTGGTTGTTGGGTTGGGTGAGGGGTGAAAAGATCCAACCAAAATACACAATGCTGCTGCTGCAATGAATCGATTGCTTCCTAAAGACCAAAAGTCCAAAACCAATGAGGCCTTGATGCAATGAGATCCACCGCAACAATAATTACTACATACTTAACAGGCCCTTACACTCAGTAATCAAAATGAGCCCATTTATGAACCAAACATAACAGAGCTACTACAAATAGAGCACATACATGGGCCAATTTATCTTACCAGTTACCAGTTACCAGTTACTACATAAAATGGCTGGATACAGATTCCAATTCCATTGACAAGGAAACCGTATAGGGTCCCTGACACTTCGATACAAAAGAAACCAATTCAACCAAAATTCTGTAACCAAAAAATATATATATATCATACGTTGAATTACAAATAACACAACTAAAAGTGCTGATCTACTTGCTGTTCTTGATATGATATACAATTCTATCCAGGATGGCAAGATGACATCAGGTTAATTACAAATAATGAACCTGAAGATATATCTTATGCTCTGATTATGATACCTCAATCATGCAACAACACAGTGATGCACCACCACCTACCCAGAGCACATCCAAGTTGCATCAAAGGAATATTACATATTGCAAAATTCAAAAGGGCATCTGCTCTAATCTCTTCTTTTCTTACTGAAATGCTTATTGATGAAATTTTCAGCATAGAGAGGGTACTTTGTTCTTATTAGGCCCTTTATACATTTCCAAAATGAGAAATCTATCACCTCACCGTCCGTCCTCACTATAAAAAGACATCTTGATTTATTAAATTCTTGATGAAAACCCACCTGTCCAACACAAAAATAAAATTTAGAAAAACTACATAACTAGCCTTTTGTCCCAAGAAATGGGAACGTAGTAATAGATAGTAACTGTAATGCTGGAATAACAAGAAACAGGAATTATAGTCATATCATAGTAAAATATTTTGCATGTATTCATATACGAGCCGGTATATCTCATATTTTGAGCACAGATTTTCAAAATAAACAAGGCGACATCAAAATGTCCGAACTAGGTCAAAACAGCAACAAGATCATTATTTTTCATATTAATTTCTCAATTCATAGTTTCATACTCATCATTGAACAATTAGTTCATACTAACATAATCAAATCATTCAAAAAGTCCATTCAACTTGAGATCCAACGTTAGATTCTTTGATTATTTTTCAGCTGACAATACGAGTCATAAACTGGGTGCATTGATGATTTTTTTTTTTTTTTTTGACATAATATACAGTGTTCCATCTACTTGCTTTGCAGATACTATTCATTAAATCTTTGTTTGTACTCTTCTATTATCCTCTTGATGACCATCGTTGTAAACCCGAGATAATGAAAGTATGCTTATATGCACTTACCAAATTTTCAAAAATTGGAGGCACAAAAGTACAAGCATTTGATTTTTTCTTAAAAAATATAAAAGAATTTGGGGGACATACTTTAATGTAATCAATGCCACATCCAACTTTCTTTTCATACTCAGGATGATAAGGCAGCAACTTATCCCGTATAGCGTTTTCATGTTCTGGACTCAGCCGATCACCACTTTCATACCTATAATATTTTATTAACATACAGAAAAAAAAAAAAATCAATCAAAAGCCGCAACAGAAATGTTTTTTCACATATGAGAGATGCACACATCTCTTTCATTCTTTTATACTGGGTTAATAAATTAGAGTAGAGTTAAAGATTGTATGATAGTTCCAGCTTGTGTTCAGAAGAATGAGCCCCCAAGGTTTCAATAGAACTTTATCTGGTGCGTACAATGTGAGCATAAGGTACTTGTGTGAAGGAGACAGTATTCAATTTGGACACCGGTAGAATATTTGGTACAACCCAATATTCAATTTGGACACCGGCAGAATATTTGGTACAAGTTGAGTATCAGTTTAGTATTATTGCTCTAGAACACTGTACAGTTGAATAGTTTAACATTATCATGTTCGTCAAAACTGTCACAGCATGAATCAACACACTGGAGCGAAGCCTACAAATTAGACTGCTATAGCAGCATAATACCAGATTACCAGTACTACTAATTGGCTACCACACTTAAGCAGCTAAAATTGTGCCAGTCCGAAGTTATTGTAATACACGAAACTGGTACAAGACAAATACCAATTTGATATTATCTAAAGACCATTCTCCAAATTGCTGGTTCTCATTACCACACTGTAACTATTCCTCAAACAACTATACTATAATATATACATTTACCCATAATCCTATCCTTAACCCCAATTCTCCAATCCCAATATAAAATCAAGTAGAGGGAAAGAAACTAACTTTCCAGAGTGAAGAATCATCCTGACGAACCCGACCAGCGGCACAGTATCCTCCAAAATGGTATCCTCCCAGACCCACTCTTGGGGCTTCTCATCCTTCCTTCTCCCCTCTTCTTCTTCCCTCACCTCCTCCTCCACCTTGACCTCCTCCTCCTCCCTGTCCTCAACCGTAGGAGGACCCACCAGCGGCCGCCGCAGAATCGCGGAGGACTCGAGGCCCGTCTGCTTCAACTTGACCTTGCCTGCCTCTCCTCTGAGAGGAAGAAAGAACTTGGCTTGCGGGTGGGGGCGCTTGGTGGTGGGAAAGGAGAGCAAGGGATGATGAAATTGGAGACAAAGTGAAGCCATTTAGTATTAGTATTCTCTATGTAATAGAGGGAAAGAGATGCACTTTCGTGAAATTCTTGATGATGGGTATTTCCTTGTTGTGAATTTGATACCAAAATCAGCTCAGCTCAGCTCATTTTTGGGTAGGAGCCTAGGAGTAGAGTTGTGGTGTTGTATGCGCCTCCTCCTCTCGTTTAGGGAGTTGGGTCTTTGAGGGGGTTTTGTTGGTTGATTACGGCAGTGAGGAGAAGCCAGGAGGCGCCTACCTTTGGTAATTGGTACTCTGTGAAGTGAAGTGGAAGTGGAAGTGTTTGTGGGAGGATAGGATATTTTCTGCTCTTCCGAGAGCGAGAGAGCTGCGACTCGCCACCAAAGAGAACGAACCAAAAGATATATCGTATATTCATATTCCAGTTATTGTTGGCAATATAAAATGTACAATCGTTATAATTAATTAATTATCCCATATCAAGCCATCAACAACTGATTGTTGATTAATATTAAATTATGTCCTATTTGATTATACAATGTATATTTCTAATTTGGTTTTTTATCTTAATACAATAATATGTAATAATTTTGGTTTTTTATCTTAATACAATAATATGTAATAAATATTAGTTGCTTGCGCAAATATAGAAATAAATTTATTACAAGTAAATTAAATTATAATAAATTTAATGTATAAATAATGTTGCTCTTAGTGTTAGAAAAATAGCATTCACGGGGAATTTTTGTCAAGCATGCACGCTTTAACATTCAAGCATGCAAGTGTTTTGTGTCCAAACATATCTGCATGTGGAGTGTTTGCGTGTTTCACGTAACGTGTTGGCATATTCAACCTCTATATAATTTCAACACGTTCAAACACGCACATTTAAACACATGATCATTAACGCGCACGTACAACATGTATAGAAACACGTACCCAAATGTAATTCTGTAATACATAATAGTGCCTCTATTTCTTTACTATCCTATTTAATTTTTATTTTCTAGACTAAATTTACACAAAGTTCTTTTTTAAAAAACATTATTCAGATTTTATGATTATTTTAGACTTTTTCTAATTTTATCATTCTTATAAATCTTTTAAAGTAAATCCTTGATGAATTTTAATAAGTGTTGACACTTGATAAACACAAAAACATGCAACACGGCATATTAGACATGTCGTGTGCTTTATGTATGCGTGTTCAAGATTTTTGAAAATCCAACACGCATAAACACGCAAATATAAGCACATCGAACACGTAAAGTGTCCAACACGTGACATGCATGCAGGTAACACACCTAGCACGCACGTTTATCAATTTACTAAACTGCGGTGATCATAAGTGTAAAAAGTATCAAATATATTTATATATATGACACACGTAAAAAGGTGCTAATAACTAATAAGAGATATATTTAGTCCGTATAATTGTCTTATTTTATTTTGTTATATACACGTGGTTTTGTTGGCAGTGCCAATACTTGGCACCAAGTGTGGGCTCTCCATCAGTCCATCTAAAAAAGGGATGGGCCTTTTGATTTGCATAAAAAAAGAACACATGAATTGGATCCCGGTAATTCTAAACTAAGGCCCACAAATGCTGGGCCTATTTATCAGCCGAAATAAATCAAATGGGCTATAAACAGAGAGACAGATCATCAATTTTGTTAGTGGATCAAAAATGAGTTTCCGTTTCATATAACCTCAGATTTGCCAATTTTAAAACGTAACTAGGGTCGAGGCCTCACGTTGCTTCGGCTTACATTTTTTAATCCATTTTGTTATTAAATACTGTATAGTCGAGGATATTAAAATATTTAATAAATGTTTAACTAAGTCCACTATAAATTAATAGTAAAATAAACATATATTTTTTTCATTATAAAGTCCATTTTGAATGCATTATTTGTATTATAGATGATTAGTGTTTCAAGTTTCAATCAATTTGGATATTGTTTGACGACTTATCAAAATTTTATACATTTTTAATAATTAAAATTGAACGGATACTAGAAGATATAACAAATGTCACTTAAATTGAATATAACCGGACACATAATCAATCTATAAGTTAAACAACACCTTCGTAAACTTTTTTTATTTTTGATATTTTTTTATTTTTGATAATTTAGGAAAGATCGATTCAAGTAAGTCAAGTACAAGCCTTCAATGATTATTTTTATGTTTTTGAAAATTATCATTGTTAAGATTATCAAAATAAGATTGTCAATAGATCCCTCCTCTTAAAATAATTAGTTACTTATCAAGTTTTGAGGATCTTGACTATTAAATTAGCATTATTTTCTTCAATTGTTAGTCATACAAATTTACTATAAACAATATCTTAATATAATAGTTTTTTAAATATAAAAATTAACAAAGAAAAATTAGAGAAATAATAAGCGGCCGTAACCTTTTTGCGATCGTAGTAACCGTCGAATTATATACTCGCTCTATCAATATTTTTTTTCTAAAAACTTATGTTAGACTGTGTATACAACTCGCTACGATTATGTTTTTAAACAAATTTAGCTTTAGTTTTGATTTTGAGTTACGTTTGTTTCATTTTAATTTCTAAAAATACAAATTCATCTTTTTATTAAATTTATTAGAAATAAAAGAAAAAAGGATGATGCGGCTGATAAAATTCAGCCGCCGTATAAAACAAAAACGTTTTATACAGCGGTTAAATCTTATCAGCCGCAATTTTTTTTTAGTTTTATATATATGTTTTTTAAATGGAAAGATGCTTTGACATAACGACGAAATTCACGGTACGATTATTCTGTACTACTATCCGTGTAGCAAACATACAAACAACTAATTTTAGACTTCCTCACGTAAAACGCTCACAGAAAATCCCGAAAAATAGTTTTTGGAGCTCATCTCGTGCACCAAACATCGAACCAAGTCACAAAGATAGACAATCTATATCCAGCCCATAATTTTACAGCAAGGCATGCAATATAGAGGATCAGGAAAAAATAGAAAATCGAGAATTAATAGTCGTGTAAATTCTAAGAAAAAAGAGAGAGCATTTCTGGATTAATGTACAAGGCCAATTAACCTCTGTGTTATTTATACAATTCCCTTTTTTTTATTTTTGGTGTTGCAACACGTAATTGTGAATTTGTGATATGTACTGTATTTTGACGTGTTTCATCATGTGAGCAGCGAGTACAAACTTCACGGAGTACTGGCCGCATGAGATCCAAAATTGCCTGGCTGGCTGGTAGACTGGAAGAGAGTGGAGACATGGCTGCACGTCCAAGCCAAAATAAATAAAAATCTAAATGACGTGTCTTAGTAACCCTAAAAGAAAAGGTAAATTACGTGGAGTGGTGGGGTTTTAAGTTTACTTTCTCTTAAACAATTATTATTATTCTTGTTATTTAATTTAACAAAAATAGTGGGGTTGGTTTGTTTGTTTGTTTGCTTGCTTGCCTCAAACTTCAATTGGGTAAGGGGGAATAAGAGCATACGAATATTCCCCTTGTTCTCACTTATTAGTCGAACCAGAATAATAATATCATCAGATAAATAAATAAATGAGATAACGAAAGCAAGAAAGGAAGAGCATATTTTTTTTTCTCTCTTTTAGCAGTCACGTGACAAGCGCGTGAGATGTTTAGCTATTTATACTCGTATACATTTTTAATCACGTGATGAGCGCGTCAGATGTTTGGTTAGTTATATTTTCCATATACATATATTGAGTTAAGCTACAATAATATGTTTATCACAGTTTTACTATGCTATGCGTTCATATCTCTGTTTTCGGTGTCTAAATTGTCGATCCGAACTGCTCAACTTAATTTTTATATCAAAATATACTAGCAAACCAAATTTTATAATTTTTAGAATTTTTTTGCTATTTTTAATGATGGGGAGAAAATGGCTAGATTCGAGGATTCTGGTTTATACAAAACAACGATTTTCTCCCCATCACTAAAAATAGCAAAAAAATTCTAAAAATTGTAAAATTTGGTTTCCTAACATATTTTGGTATATAGATCACATTGAGCGGTTCGGATCGACTATTTAGACACCGGAAACGGAGATACGGACCGCATAGCAAGGTGAAACTGTAATATGCATATTATTGTAGCCTAACTCTACGTACATTTATACAGAAGAAATATAATATAATAATGAATATTTCTTGTCATTAATTTCCAGCCAATTCATCGCGGCCTTCAGCTAATACGGAACCGAACCACCGAAAATCGTACGGCTCAAACTAATTAAAATGGCCCTTTTCTTTTAGGAATTTTGGATCCTGGGTGGACTCGCACTGTCGCCGTCTTCTTTATGAAGCAAAGCTGCAAGCAGGTTCCAGGTTTCAGGATTGGTTTGGTTTATTAGGCCGTCTTATCAAATGACAAATATCAACCCCGCCCAGATATTTATCATTTCAGTTAGACTATTGTGCTAACATTTACATTTCAATCTGAAATATTAACGGCTCAAAAATTATATTATCGTATCCGAAATCGTGATTTATGGTGCTCAATAAATTCTTCATATAAAAATATATGGGTAAACAAAAAATTTCTATTTTTAGAGTTTTCTTAGTATTTATTTTGTATTTTTGAAAGAAGCATGATTAAACATCAATATTTTATTATTATTTATGAGCTATTTTCAAAAATTCAAAACAATTAGTTAAAAAACTCCAAAAATGAAAAAATTTTGTATTTCTTGGTATTTTTCTATGAAGAATTTATTGAACACTATAAATCACAATTTTTGAGGCATTAGCATTTCGGATCGAAATGCTAACGTTAGCACAATAGTCTAGCTCTTATCATATATATCAATTATTATCATCGACTTCTCTCTCTGGAACTGGAAGACTGGAATCTGTCCTTGTTATTACCTTATTATGAAATTGTGAATGCTCATTTCTCACACACACAGAGACGGGGAGAAATTGAATCTGTCAACCCCATATTATAATTTGGTTTTCTAACTAATCTGTATTATGTAGAGAAAAAAATATATATGAGCAGAATGATATTTTAAATGAAGTTCCAGCGGACCATGATTTGTAGGGTCATATATATACAGAGCAGGACATTTGAACATCTTATGCAAACTTGGGTTCTACTTAATATGAAAAAGTAATTCATATTTTAATATTAGCAAATTTTACAACACATCCAAAACTTTTAGATTGCCTTAAAAAATCAAAATTTCTGCTATATTAATTTTGTATTATTCGATTGGATAATAGCACGAACCATTAATTCGGACTATTGCCAACATTACATTTATTAGCTAGCATGATTACTTTGAACCTCTTACATAAATTATATATGTTTTCTAAAATTTCAAATCTGTCAAAACAAAGGAACTGTTAAATGATACATTCTTAATTTATATACTTGTACAAAATCAGAGCTAGCTGATACTTTAACAACTAAAGAGTCCATACTTAAACAAGAATCAATACAATACTTAGTCATAAGGTAAGGCTAGCTAGCTTGAATACTTAGTCATATAGTTGAAGATTTTAATATGACGTAAAGTGCATTAACTCAAACTCTAATTCTGTGGAAACTTGGAACTTATTTTTTACTAGGACAAACTGATTGAGTCGGAATAAAATTTTGTGCCTTTTCAAATGAAAACAGATAGGGCCATATATATTGTTTTGATAGAAGATGCTGGGTCAAAATATCTAGATCAGTTTCGTATCAATAACAGAAACCTAGCTTTCTACTTTAATTTAATATAATCAAATGATAAGAATTAAGAATAGCAGCATGCAGATATGATCGGCCTGAGTCAGTAACTCATAATCTCATATATATAAGCCATATATAGTCAAATCAATCTATTGAATGAATTGAATTGAATGGATATTGAGTGGATCGGTATATTCGATGAGTCAAGGGGTGCATATGCATATCACTCAGAAGTGGCAAAATCCGACCCGACCCATACTCGACCCGACCCGACATTTTCAGAAAGTCAAACTGACCCGACCCAATCCAACCTGATTCAAACCCGACCCGACCTGAGATCAAACAGCATGTAATCCAACTCAAATCAACATACGATCCAAAAAACATTGATATTAAAATTGATCTGATCCGACCCGTCCATCACCCGACCCGACCCGACCTGAGATCTTCTAAAAGATCAAATTGACCTGACCCGAACCCGAACCCGACCCGCCCACCCGATTTGCCACCTCTACATATCAGCTAATCAGCATATGCCAATTGCCAAGCAATTATAGTAGTGGTTTCCGAGTAGGTCGGCTTGAAAGCAACTCACTGACAGTGAACTTCCATTTTTTTATTCATAATTATAAGAATTGCAATTAGTTTACTCCCTCCCGTACAGGTGGGTTTCCTTAATCAATGTTTCCTCTGTCATCTCTCATCTATGAACCGACCAGGTTAATCTTCATTCCTTAATTCTCATCTTCCAACGGGGAAAACACAGAGGATTGCTGTCTACCTCCACCCATTTTGATATCTATCTCTTGATTATTTTTTAATTAATCGCCTCTTAGAGTTAATTTGGAACCCATAATTATCCCTTGTTCACACCCCCAACCATATTTATATTTGCCACCAAAATTGTATCATATTTTATTTTATAGCAGTTTAATTAAATAAGGGTGAGGTTATGTACAGTACTACACTTAAGCTAAAGGAGTCTGAAATTATGAAGATGAGGGATCATTGATAATGCTTATCTTAACAATTTTGATAATGCAACTTTTTAAAATTTTATAAAAAATCATTAAAAATTCTAAAAAATAGAAAAAAGTATTGCTTAACTTATAGATTGATTCCGATTATATTCAATTTAAGCGGCGTTTGATAGCTCTTCAAATATCCGTTAAGTTACAACTGTTATAAAGTACACAAAATTTTGATAAGGCATCAAACGATATTTAAATTGATTGAATTTGAAACACTAGCAATTACAAGAAAAGTCATGCATCCATAAACTTTTTTTCTTTCATTTTTAAGATTTTTTATATATTTTTACAAATTCTTAAAATATCTTATTATCGAAATTGCCAATATAAGTATTGTCAATAAATCTCTCCTCAACTATGAATAGCTATATTTGTAAAATCAAAACCAAGCAACACAATTCAATAAAACTAATAAGATGGCACTAAACTTGACCTCTGAATCTATCTGCAATTCAACAATTCAATTATTAGAGAGGTGGTGAGATCAACAATTATACTACTCAAGCAATTCAACAAATAAGCAAGTAAAACAGTATAACAATTATACTACATATGACCCGTGATCGAATGAAGGACCACAACAACAAATCCTTTAGAAAAATCGTCTTATACAAAGCTCAAACAAACATCTCCCCATAAAAATATAATAACACTTGAGAGATCAAACTCAAGCAGAATCAAAGGGCCGAAAGCAGAATGCCCACCAATATATATGTCCTTTCCCTATATTAAATTCCACTGAATAATAGTTGACTAACAAATTAACTTTGCCACTAAGAAATGTACAATAATGTTACGTTATGAATGCACAATTTTTAAATTTCGAATTAACGAATAAGGGACCAAGGAATTCGTCCATACAACTCAGACAATGACATACAGCAGTGCAAATTAGGATATGCTAAACATCTCCAGTTTAATGTCAATTATATATATTATTTTTATTACAGTCTTAGTCAGATTGAATGCCAGCAATTAATATTTTCACTAAATAATTAATTTCACCACTAATATAAAGTTAAATAAGTTCCAACCTTTTTCTGAAAGGTTTGAAAATATTTGACCAAGCAATTACTCTCTCCCACCGAGATTTATTAGTATATATGAGTACAAAAAGAAATTTATTGCTTCCAATATATAGGTGTAAATAATATATTATGTTCTGAACTTAAATGCCAACAATATGTATTTTTACTAAGAATATTAAATCCACCACTAGGCTATAATAATTTAGTAATTTATGGCCCATTGTCTTTTTTTCTCTGAAAATTAATGAGTATTTGACTGTGCAGTTACTCTCACTGAATAAGATAATAAAATACAAAAGTACTCACTACCTTCAATTTTTTATTTATATATTTGTGGTGAAATTAAATTCCAATAATTAATATTTTCACCAAAAGTGATCTTGTCAGCACGATGATAATGCACAGAATATAAAAAAAAAGACATAATATTTCCTGGACTAAAATAGATAAAATGACATAAAATAATGAAAATAAGATGAACCAGCCAGATTTTTCCAGCTAAAGAATAAATATTAAACTAAAGAAATATGCTAATCATCTCCATGAAAAACCACACACATGGAGTAGAGTAGACTCTAGTCTGTCTGTCTGTCATAAGACTCATAAGTCATAATAAAATACTCCATTGGCCATTGCACATAATTCCACTAGAATAATCAATCATTCTCCCAATTAATGAGCAGCAATCAAAAGCAATTAACATTAACAGTGGAGGAATGAATGCATTAAACCGCCCAACTGATTACTGACCGAAGAAAGAAAGAAAACACTATAAAATATAGAGGAGGGATCAAATAACACAACTTTTGGTACCCTATCATATAACCACAAATTTAAATCTTAAATAAATACATATCTAATGGTTAAATAACAAAATTTTAATTGATGGAATGATTCGTATATATCATATTTTATGTGTAATAAAAAAAATTATATCATTTTGATTTTATTTACATATGAATTAAGCATTAAAAAAAATCAATGGTTCAAATTTTATTATTTTTTTCTCTCTTGATGACAATCGAAACAATGTTAAATTTTCATCATTTTTTATATATATATGTTATTGAGATGATTTATAATACATCTAACGATTTAGATTTATTAATTTATGTATAAATAATAATGTGGTTATTAAGGGTACCAAATTTTGTGGTTACTGGATCCCTTCTCTAAAATATATATGCCGCCGACACGGACAGACAGTGATTCGTGAGTCGTCCATCCCTCCCTTAATAAATCCCTCTCTGTTTCTCCTCATTTCTCCCCTTTCTCTATCTCGCAGTCCTCCCTCTCTCCGCCCCTCGGGGCCCCTACCTTCCTCTCCTCCCTATCGGATCCATGTCGGGTCTTGTACCAAACCCTAACAACCCCAGGCCCTTCCCCCGCCTCAACGGCCTCCTCAAGCAGCACTCCTGGTCGCCCGATCTCCAGCGCGACGACGCCTGGCACCGCCGCGAGGAGATCTACCGCGAGCGCAGCCTCACCAGGAGCCGCAGCGTCACCGATGACGACCTTGACGAGATCCAGGGCTGCGTTGACCTCGGCCTCGTCGATGCTGACGGGTTTCAGGTCGGGGATGACGAGGTCAAGAAGCTCTCCGAGACCTTTCCCGGTCTGGATATGTATTATGCTGTCAAGAAAGGGTTGAGAGGGTTTGTCACCGCTGCGTCGGCGTCGGCCGGGTCGTCTCCCGGTGGAGGGTCCATGGCTTCCGCAGGTTCCAGCTCGGTGGATCTGTCGCCCATGGGTAGCCCCGTCTCCCTCTTCTCTCCTGGTATGATTCAATTTTTCTTTACATATGCTATATTCTCTGTGTTAATTTGTCCAATAATACAAGTATTGTTAAGTTGTTCAATCAAGAAAAAAATCTGAGTATGCATGCAAACGGAATTGAATAACGATTTAGACACAAACTGATCTGAGGAGAACGGTACGCTGTTATGATAATTGGAGAGGATTATACAGATGTTATTGGTGTGAAGAGTGTTTAATTGTGTCTATCCTCTTTAGATAAAGGATTGTGATGGGTAGGTTAACAAACAGTAGATGGGTTTGCCTTTTGTGGTGGTCCGACTCGATGCCATCATGAATTAGAAACTTCAAAGATTATATGTTTTTTTTGTTGGAAATTGGAAATTCCTTTAAATAGCTTAGGAGTTGCATATGAATATGATAGTTTGTGCAATTTGAATTAGAGTAAAATTGGTTATTTATGAACAAACTGATTGTTGACCGGTGCCTAATATCTGTCCTGTTTTGCTATCGGCGGAAACCGCTAAAGCAATTTTACATTTGAATTTGTTTTGTTGTCTACTTTTGGTAAAAGAACTTGATTGCTTTACACAATAAAAGTTCTCAATACAAAAATTCAGCTAAGAATTCTCTTGCCAAATGTTGGGGACTCTGAAGTTGACTTTGTTTGTTCTTGCATGTGAACATAATTTTTTGGCATGCCTGCTTTTTTTCTTCTGAATTTACATGATATAATGCTAGATCTCAAAATTATAATCAATGATTTTGCTATATTAGTTCATATATGAATACGTAATGAAGTACCAATGTTCTAAGTGATTGACTTTGTTTATCAATTAGATGATACGCTTGACACGAAGAAGGAACGGCTGAAGCAATGGGCCCATGTGGTTGGTTGGTCTATACGCCGTGATAATGAGAAGAAGAATCGTGGTGGTTTTGCTTGAGAGCTTTCTTTAAAGTAAAAAAAAGATCAGCAAATTGATTATGCATGAAGAAAGTATTGATCTCATTGCGCTGAATATTTCGCAAATTGCTTTTACGAAATGGAAAATTATTCTCATATCTCCCCTCCTATCTGGCATTCTTCCTCCCTTTGCCCACCTATGTCCTCTGTTTTCTATCTCCCTCTCTCTCTTTCTGTGGTGTCTGGCTGTATATGGAATATGTGAAAGCAGATAGTTAGATCAGAATCCTCACCATAATGACTAACTTTGTTTATGAAAATGATCTCACAAAAGTTTATTTCTATATGGCGTGAATGTGTGTAAAATATTGCATTATTATACTTTCTGTTTGTTTTTGGCTTTCCATTGGTGTGTTCTACACCAGGATCGGTTCAACAAAACTTCTCAAATGCTTAAGAATAAAATCATATTTGATATCGTTAAAACTCACATCTTGCTGCACCTATATTTGTGATCAGTTGCTGTGACTGGTAAGTAAACTATGAATGCTTACCGGTTAGGTAAAATGATAAACCGAAATGGAAGCTTAACATTGATTTGTACGCATTTATGTAGCTGTGGCTAGGGGTGTTCAATCGGTCGGTTCGGTTCAAACCGAAATAATTTTATACAACCAAACTAAACCGAAGTTTGTCAACGTACCAACCGATTCAATCTTTTTAAAATGTCATCCGAATAAACCGATAACCGAATAAACCAAAATTTTATTCGGTTTATCCGATTAAACTGAACTTACACTTGTTCACAGGTAACAAAAAAAAATTGTGTTACCAAATTAAGGATATAATAGACATAATTTTGAAAAACAAAACAATCAAGCAAGTGAAACTTACAAAAGAAAGAATATTGAACAATTTTTATATATAACCATCATTTATATCAAATAAAATAGATTTATTTAGTATATTTTAGACTATTCGATTTATTCGGTTTATCCGATTTACCAAAACACAAACCGAACCAAATAACAATAACCAAATAGGATAAAATTTTCATCCGAACCGAATAGTCTAAAGTTTAACGGTTCAGTTGAAATCCGAATAAACCAATCCGTTTGAACACCCCTAGCTGTGGCGTGCATGTTATGTTGTGGGAAATAAAAGTTAACAGCAGATTGATTGTAAGCTTTGTTTTACAAAGTGCCAAACAGTCTTAGAGTAGAGACATCTTGGTCGAGTACGCTAGCAGCTAGAGCTAGCTACTTGGGTACTTTTGGACATCCTGGAAGTATGCTAGCTACATTATCAGTTGGCAACTTGGCATATGAAAAAAGTTTATTCGATATCAATTATTTGTACTAAGTATTGATACTGAAAAGATGTGTAGCAAATACACAAACTAGTACATACGCTGAAATCCCGAACAAATTTAGGTGTGTCAAACGTTCAAAACGTTAACGGAAATGGGTTGTTCCGTTTCCGTTCCGTTATAACGGACGGAACCAAAATCCGTTCCGTTGAACGTTCTGTTATAACAGACGGAACCAAAATCCATTCCGTTGAACGGAACAACAGAAATACGTAAAAAATACGTGTTTAGGACGGAAATAGGTTGTTCCGTTTCCATTCCGTTATAATGGACAGAACCAAAATCCGTTCCATTATAACGAACAGATCAAAAATCCGTTCCGTTGAACGTTCTGGAACAACGAAAAACATTCTTCCATTGACACCCCTACCGGAACAATGTATTGCTATTATTGGATTCAGATGAATTACATATATGGACATAATTACTACGAAACTGCATAGATTGTAATGACTAATGACGCGTGTTACATTATTTTTTTAATTTGTTGATACTGACACACAACTGCAACCTATTTGTGCATTGACTTGGTCAATGGTCGCTAATCTAACATTCCAGAATGACAGCGATTAAATATGTCAATCAATCATTGTCAACCTAAATTTATTTGTCTCATTGGTCATTACTGATTGCTCAGCTTGTGTTTGATTGCATTGCATTGGATTTGCAGTTGCAGATATGAAATTAATCAAACTTAAATGACTTCCTGATGGCGTTCTATTCTTTAATCCTGTGCACAAATTGGACCACAATTAGAAGATATTTATATTTCTCATCAACCCATAATAGATGGGATGAACCAGGCTTTTCATGGGCTGATCCTAAACCACCTTTTCGGGCTCACAATCAGCTCTCTTTGTTTTAGAACTTCTAATTCTCAGAATGTTATCCATAGAAAAACCTCTTGAGGGCAGCGAAATTTTTTTTTGGGTCAGTCGTAAAAGCGGACCCAATTTTTTTAAGCTGCTGTAAGTTGTAACACCTAGGAAATTACTCGAGTTCCATATGTTCTGTTTGAATGTTTTTGAATGGAATATACAATTTTATTGTACTAATTAAATGAATTATTATGTATGTTAATGACTTTTTATTAAGAGAAAATCTTTCTCTACCCCACCTCTAATCCCCATCTTTATACTCCAACCCATCTTTCTATTTTTAGCATAACAAACAATGCTCCATATTACTATTTTTAGAAAAAGACAAAAATAGTAAACTACTTACCGTCTGTATACACGAACAAACAAAGATTGTTCAGCTAAATTGATCCCGTCGATTTGAGGCGGCGACCTCGCGATCTCCGACAATCTCCGGCGATCTTCGGCAATCTCAAACAAATCTTCGTCAATCTCATGCCATATCTGTCGATCTCCGGCAATTGAGGCGATCTCCACCCATTTGATGCTATCTCCGACGATGGAGACAATCTCCGGTCATTGCTGGCCGTGAGTGCACGTACGCTCTGGCCAAGAAGTCTAAGGAGGAAGTGCACTGCACGACCTCAACAACGTGTTAGCAAAGTATGAACAAGTTCTTCTAGTGATATGAACAACGCAATATAATTAGTATGAACACCCACATCAAACCTCATGGAAAGTCAGACGAACAAACACTGAACATCCAACACAGCAATTTACTCTTTTCTTGGAGAGCAAGAATACTATTTTTGCACCAGGTTTGAACATACTATGAACACAGTATGAACAAGAGCATATAGAAGGTATGAACACCTTATTACATCAAGTATGGACACCCTACGTAACAGAAGGTGCAGTTGTTATGGGACCCAGAAGGTGCAGCTGTTATGTTCATGTGAAAAACGTGTTTAAATTAATTTCAGCACGTAAGCAATTTGACAGTTATAGTGGTGGTCCCCACATTTAGGTGTGGAAATGAAAATTGCCCACCCATCCTAATTTATTCATGTTCATACCATTGATAAACTGTGTTTATAGTTGCTTACTTTGGGTATTCATAGTTTGCGCATACGCGTTGTTAGATTGGGTTACGATTTTGAGAGATTTTTGTTGGGGTACAGTTAGCTTTCCTCTTCTATTAATATATAACTCAAAATACCCATCAATCGTGTTGTGTCGCTCAAGCACACGAAGACATGCCGTGTTTGTTGTGAAATTTTCACTAAGGAGCAAGATACGGTACTTTTAGGAAAATGCTATGGGGATACCGCAAAAGATACCGTCGGGATTCCACTATACAAAGTTAATTTAACGTTAATCTGCAACATGTTGCGATCAAAATGAAACATCTATAAAGTTAATTTGAAACTTAATGAGATTAAAATGAAACACAAATGATATAATTTTATCTTTTGTTGCTCTTTCACTTTATCTTGCTCTCATACGTTCTCTCAACAACTTTAAGGTAATATTGATGTGATTTAGTAGTGATTCAATTTAGATATATTTTACATTTTAACTGGTATTTGTTTTGGTATTTTTTTGGGTATATGTATATCTGAACCGGTACATTTAATATGCTCGTCATATTTCTTTATAAAAATAAATATAATCAATAGAAGGTAAAAATAGGAACATTTTAAAAAAGAACAAAATTTTTACAAGTGATTTTTTTTATGAAAAGACATAAATTTCATACTGAAATTACATAATAACAATGTTGTACAAAATACGTTGCAACGCATGAAAAGTCCTTTGACTGCATAATTAGTCATGTAATGTGTATAACAAAGTCATGGATCGATATTGACAAGTACATTAATGTACTAGCTCTTTTTTAATTTGAAGCACACGCGGTTTGTATATATCATATATGTGAAAGGTACTCATTTAATTTGCTCGGAAATGTGTATACATGGCCATTACTTGACTTCCTACTTTCATATTCCGAGTTTAGAAAGAACTCCATTAATATGTTTGTTGCACACTTGCGTGCACTAGCCTTGATTTCAAAAAATGGATTGTTCGAATGCACCGATGAAAATCTCTCTTTTCTTCGAAAAACAAGGGAAAAAAAAACGAATACTATTCTCGAACAATCCTTGATTATTTTACGTGCGGGGTCAGAGTGCGGATTCATTCTCGAACAATCCTTGATTATTTTACGTGCGGGGTCAGAGTGCGGACTCATGACTACCAATATATAATATATTAATATTGCATAATCGTATGATTGTTGAATGAGAAAAGGAATTAATTAGTCAACCTCATTTGCTTTGTTCTCACGTGTGAGAGGTTACGGGTCCAAAACCCACATTTCAGATAGAAAGTCTTTTATAGATTATTTAAATTTGAGTGATTTTTAATTTGTAGCTGATAATTAGGTTACTGCTCAGCACTATTAAAATTGTTGTATCATATCATATAACAAGAACACAAGTTACACAATTAATGATGATGAATTTAATTCTAATTAAATGAAAATGAACTATTTTCCATGCTTCAAATATTTTTTTTTTACTTTGGCACATATGGAACTCATTCTTGTTTTCTTTGTTTGCTTTGATCAATACCTAGCTAGTATCAGCAATACAATGGTGGTTGTACTCAATTTACCATAAAAAAGTAACATACAAATATATATGACGTTAAAACCGCTAGGTTCAAAAGAAGTAAAAGTATCAAAAGATGGCTTTTCAACTTGACTATGAGGTACAAGAAGTACAAAGCCGAACGCATACGGATGGATATTCAAATTTCAACCGTTGGAATTTGGAAGCATCAAGCTATAATACTACATCTGCATACTGCATGCACAAAAGTCTCCGTCTTGGAAAGGATAAGACACAAGACAGAAGATTAAAAAGCAAACATTGACTGCTGGATTATATTTCCCACCTAAGCTTTGAAACTTCTCGAACAAATTAAAACCCATTTTTTTCAAGCGATGGAAACTGCAAACCAACTGCAGTGCCATTGTGCCAAGCAAAAACGAACTTGATATGAACTTGATATGGTGTGGTGCCCAACCAACTCTATTGGCCGCTTTTGAATAAAAGGAAGAATTAATATGACGTATTTATTTCCTTTCATCCGTACTATGCTTAATGCTTGATTGCTTGTGATATATATTTGTATTATTTGGTCCGTTCGTCTCCATTTTGATCCATGCTTTCGTTCTATTATTTTTTATAATTATTAAAGATATTTGAACTAGAGAATTTTCGGAAATTTTATTTTCCTTTGTTGTTTTACTGTTTGAGCAATGATTAATAAATTATCTGTCAATTATACGTGTATAAAACAACGAAGAAATTTGATATCATTTAAAGTAACAGCTATTAAAAGTGAGGTTAAATCGTAAATTTTAGTCATTGATTTTTTTTTCTGAACTCTTGAATCTTGATGCATGTACAGTGAAATAAAAATGACAGAATTTGAAAATTTTGCATTCGTTTAATGCATGATATATCCGTGATATATTTCATACATGTGTATTTCGATATTTTGAAAAATAAATTTCAGAGATATAGTTCCACAAATTAAATTCTGCTTTTCAGATATATAACCAAACGCATTTCTCCGTTAATCCAATAAGAATGGAGATATGATCAAGATCCTAAAAGTTGATTGTTTATTTGTCCTATTATGAAGTGATGCATTTGTTTGACACTTGAATTTCAAGCATTAGATGCTCATGCTCTCACTCACCTTCCTCCTTTTGACTTCTTGTAACATGATTTCACATTGATTAAACATAAGTTGATTGCATCTTTGAAGTGACCAACAATTTACCAAACATCTTATTACAACGTAATTATAATTACTTTTCTCATAGTGACTACAAAACTTCCTTCATGGTATCAGGAAATTAAGAAAGAAGAAAATATAGTCACGCTACAATATAAAGACTGATTTTGGAGACCCTCCGTGAGTTTAACCCCAAAAACATATTAAATCATATTTAAATTTTGATTCATACGGTTCAATAAATTCTTTATATCAAAACCATATAGCATGCAAAAAAATTTCTATGTTTGGAGATTTTTAAGTATTTATTTATTTCGGATTTTGTAAGAGTTACATATGAAACATTGGTTATTTTATTAATATTGTATAGTTGCTATTGAAAATTCCGAAATAAATACTTATAAATCTCCAAAAATGAAATATTTTTTTTCATGCTATAATATTTTGATATACATAATTTATTGAGCCATATAAATCAAAATTTAAATATGATTTGATATGTTTTCGGTGTTAAGTTCATGGAAGGCTTCTGTGAGTTTAAGAACAACGTGATTTTGCTCTAAATGATATAATTTAAACTATTAAAAAGCTTCTTTTTTTTTTTTTCTAGTGGTGTGCTAATTGTCCCATACGAAATTCTCTCTCAAACGTTGACTATTTATCTTGCATACCACATATATGAAACATTTTTTTAAAAAAAAACATCGATTGGGCTGAATAAAATCATTTTTGAGAATGACAAGTGCCCAACTAACTAATTTTTTTTTTTCATAAAAATGGGAAGCTCCCTGCGTCCTAGAATTCCTACACGGGCAGCACAAACTCTATGAAATTCATTATGGCACATATATATAGATGTTCATATCTACTCAAATAGATTTCCATATCGAATTGTTGTGTGTTTATACTTAATCATGATATATATACCGAAACTTGTCAAAAGTAAAAATAGCACAAGAAATATTCCAAAATGATCGAGGGTTAGGTATACCAATTTCTTAGGGATGAAAATATTAATTTTACCATTTGTCATGCAGAAGCTTGCTGATTTTTTCTAAGGTTGTATGACGAATGGTTAGCACTTTTTCATCGATACATGCCGTAATTTATTTTTATTTCTAAAGAGAGTTTCGGAGGTATGATTTTCAAGACATGGTCACAATCTATCTTGGAAATGGATAATACATATAATTAATATGTTTTTAGATTTGGCTTCTTATCCATATCGTATCAATATGGTTCGTTATTAATTTTTAGTTGTGCAACACATGTAGTTATAAGATTTCTTCCTCTTGTGTATTTGTTGATAAATTTTCATGTAATTAATCGAGTTATTTTAATTGTGCTTATTTTTTAAAATCTGGACAATTTCATTTGCGTAATGCAATACTTACATAATTTAGTCTGATAGAATATGTATTTTCTTCGTTTAGATAATTTGTTGAAAAATAACCTTTGTAAATTACATAAGTGATAAATTTCTTTCTTCGCTTCCCTCCCGACAATAAATTTGAATAAGCTTGATCTATTTCTTCACATTACATATTATCTTAAAAAAATTATTATAAGTAATAATAATTTCAGCTTAAAACAATGCGTGAGCTCTTTAATTACTAGTATATAATAAAACAAATAATCAAACGTTAAGCTATCTGCTAATGAAGTGTGTGGCACAATTAATTAATCTGTAAGTGATGTTGACTTGTCATACGCGTAGTCGACTAAATCCAACAAAATTTATTATATGTATATATATATATATGAGGAAGTCAACATATTTGGTCAACCAAATACTCCATCCTTCACCTCTCTTATTGGCCTCTTGATGGGTGCAAATATATACTTCTTTGGAAGTCATTACTACAATAATAATATTCCATGAACAACGACGGGAATATTAATGAGCACCAATATATATATGATCGATGCTTAGAGAGGAAATTAATTGCTCAAGTTAATTAGTTCATAAATCAGGATTAACTTTTAGTAAGATGCCTATCTTGACCGGCAGTATTGGGGCACACAAATTCAATGCCTTCACTAGTAGGATGCTCTCCATTTTTTCTTTTTCTTTTAGTTCTCTCTAAGGCGTTATTTTCTTTCCAAAACTCGGATATCTTTTTGAGTTCTAATAATTTATTTAGATTTTACTCTAATAATCTTCTTATATAAATTTTGTTTTTACAATTCGACGATTATAAATAGATAAATATTTTCCAATATTAGATTCATGTGTAACCATTAAAATTGATCAAGTATGATCATGAGACTATAACGTCTAGAAAAATATGTTTTTGTTCATCTTAAATTCAGAATCCTACCTACCTATCCTCCGTCATAAAACTGTTAGGTCTTCTAATTAATGTTTTTAATCATTTAGTCATATTTTACTATTACTTTAACCTTGATAGAACCTCTAAATTTTGTAAAAGAAATTATTTGTTCGAACTTTTTATCTAATTTTATATTATGATGATAAATAAATTATATATAACGCCCATTTAATTGGCATTTATAAAAAGTTCGTACATATAATTATTTTATATTTTTATAAAAAATAATAATTGACTATTCAATACTAATGTTCGTATATATAATATAAGTGTTGCCACTAGTGATTTGTGTGCCATCCGATTTGTAGGATGAGACCAGATTCTTGGATGAATGATAAAATAAAATGCATATTTCTGTTTGGACGACAAATTAACATTCGTCCGTGGGGTGATTAGGGGGGGGGGGGGGGGGGGGGGGGGGGGTGTAAGGGGTATTAACGATAACAATGATCAGTTTTGTTTGTTTGACGAGCAGATAAAGTCATACAGGATTATTAATTTGACTCTATAGTGATCCCACAAAATTTATCTAATATTGCATCCCAAAAAAATATATTACTATATTAGTATCTAATTTAATATTATTATATATGTTTGCTAACATATAGTAACAAAAAAAAAAAAAATGCCATTTTGCCATTAATCTTGAAGAACAAAAAAATAGCATAATGTTTGTACATATAACAAAGAAATAACTTGTAGAAATTAATTTCCCATTTGAAAGTAAATAATTACTATAATAGAAAATAGAAATGCAAATAAACAGATTAAGTAATATTAAGAACAACAATCCATTATCCATAAGTGGTTTATGTTTATCCGCTAGTAAATACAACCTCCGTCCACAATTAAATGAATTTATACCCTTTACAACTTGTCCCCAATCAAATGAACTTTATCGATTCAAT
This sequence comes from Cyperus esculentus, assembly GCA_030179965.1. Taxonomy (NCBI): domain Eukaryota; kingdom Viridiplantae; phylum Streptophyta; class Magnoliopsida; order Poales; family Cyperaceae; genus Cyperus; species Cyperus esculentus. Next base: position 1,491,176 of record JASGLE010000012.1, read on the forward strand.
ATTATTTTTCTATTCGTCTCTTTTTTCTCCAATGTTATGATTACCCTTTTATCTATATTATTAAATAGAAACATTTATTATGTAATAATTATAAATTAAGGGCATAAAAATAATTTAATTTTTTTTACTAATTCTTTTGACTTTTCTTAAAAATTCATTTATTCATGGACGGAGGTCGTAAAGAATATCACCAACAAGATAACTCTAGAAGGTTCATCATATCATACACAATTACACATACAATCAACTGAAAGCTGGCAAAATGTGTACTGCCCATCGTACTAGGCGACGGACGGAGTCTCCATTTCACGATTCCAACCGGAGACAACCCAACGAAATTTTGCTGTTGTTTAAAACCACCCTTTTTGAAGCGTCCAGAGAAACGACAAAAACAAAGGACCTGATCAAAAGTCGTACTGTACAACTACCTCCTCCTGGGCCTGGCACTTCCGATCCCCGACACGTGTCCCCCCCGATCCGATCCCCCCAGCTCTCTTGCGAACCTTCTATTTCTCTATTTATTTATTTATTTATTTCTCCATGCATTCACAAAGTTAAAATCTTTCCATGATACAGAATAAAACCAACTGCTGCTTTCTAGACTTGACTTATAGTCACATAGTCACGTTTTTTCCTTCCACAACACCATCATATTCGTATATGGAACTCTGATTGAAGTGAGGAACTTTGTAATTGGGTAGATAGATAGATCAAAGTGAGCAACTTTGTGCGTACGTTATGGCAAAGAGGGGCAGCGGGCCGGCGCCGTTCCTGGTGAAGACCCACCAGATGGTCGAGGCGGCCGCCACCGACGACGTCATAGCGTGGGGGGCGGACGGCAAGTCCTTCGTCGTGCGCAAACCCGTGGAGTTCGCGCGTGACCTCCTGCCGGTGCATTTCAAGCACAACAACTTCTCGTCGTTCGTCCGGCAGCTCAATACATATGTAAGTCTCTATTTTCCATTGTTTGTTTGATTTTTTAGAGTTTCTGATTGATTGAGAATATCAGCTGGTTGTTCTTGCCGGGTATTCCTATAATTTTTGGGTTTTTTGACATTTGGATTCTGCTTATGAATTATCACACTTTTTGGTGTGGGTTCTTAATTATAGTAACTATTTAGCCGGAAAATATCAAAAATTTTATGAAATCGATTTGTAGATGTATGTTATTAGCATTTTCTTGGTTTATCCATAAGAAAAAAATGGACAAGTGAAAAATTAAGATCCTTTTAAAATATATGATGTAATTTGCATTGAGTTTAACACATGAAATTTTTGTCAAAAAGAAGGGAAAAAGAAGTTGCATACATGAAGTTTTTAATGTCCAAAATTAAAGTTGTAATAAATTGTTTATTATGTGTTTCAGAATTGCCAAATATATGAATTTGTTATTTCTTTCTTTAATATATCTGGACCTACTATTTAGTCTTTAATTTGCTCTGTGTGTACAAGGCAGGTGTTCAATTTTTGTATAATCCCACAGCAGTCAAAATTAAGTGCTAGAAAAACATCCTGTCTCTTAAATGAATTTTGAAATCTAATGATACATAAGTAACATGGCAATAGTACTATTAACAGTAACATTACAACGTGCACAAGAAACACACTAAATTTCTTTATTCTGAAAGGATTATTTTTCTTTGGTGCTGTTTCCACTTTTTTTTTTTTCCTTTTTCTGAAAGGATTGTTCCAGAAAAACATAAAAAATACCAAATTAATTGGAATTAAGCGAATCCTAGAAATATTGGAATCTCCTTCACTCAATATTATTGGTAGAAGATCATCGCTTCCTAAAAAAGAAAACTTTCTTGGCTTCTTCCACATTAATTCTACATTGTTCTCTCCTCTTCTATTGTTCTTCCAAAATTTTGTTGTTGTAATTCAAAACGTAATTAAAGTCCTCCTAACTTTTTTACTTTTAAAATGATCTTCTGCATAATTCCAGAAGAAAGCTGCATTGCCAAATATGCCCCCCCCAGTTGGGAGTCTGTACTCAAAATTTGAGTTAACTCGTGGATAAATCTGGGCCGTTGATTTCAGATCTCGGTCAGGACAGTCAAGACGGTTAGTGTTTAGAATTTAAGGGGCTTTTTATAAAATCACTGTACAGACGAACTCAAATTTTGAGTTAACTTAGAAGATCACAATTCCTAGTTGGCACTCCAATCAACATTGCATATATAGCATCATATTGATTAGTTGTATTTAATTTTGACCTGCTAGTAATTATATTGACACCCGTTTCAGACCGGTATCTATCTTAGATGGATCATCATTTACGCTGTTGCACTTGAAAATGTTACGCTTTCTTAGCCCAAGAAGAAAGAAAAATTGTCACCATAGAATTTGATCTTTTAAAAGACCAAAAGCAGAAGACTAAAAAATTACTGACCTTATACATTTTGAATGATTGTGCATACAAAAATTTCAAGTTCTTTTAGATATCCTGTGCAATAGTTAGGCACAATAAAAAAAACATCGGTTCCGCCGATATCCATATTCTTGTTTTCATAGAAAATTTGTTTGTCACATTAAATCTTTTGCTGTTAAATTTGTTCGGGGATAGGCTTGCTCGGAATTACTATACAAAGTAGAAGAGAAATTTGGTACTTGAGTATTTGGAAAAAAAATCCGACAAAGTTTGGCACAAATATAGCATAAGTATCTTGTTGACGTTAATTTATTCAACAAATTAAAATCCTGGAAAAGAAACAAAAGTTTGCTTCAAAAGTTTTTGGGTGCGTTTGGATGGTGCAAGGATTAGTTCAAGAGTAGTGATATTTGGCTGAGTGATTGAGAGTAGTATGAGGTTAGTGCTAACTCGGGAAACATGTGAGTAGAACTAACTTTCTACTATCTTGGTTAGTAAAATGTTGTTTGGATGGTAATTTAGAGTAGTGATGGAAGAAATGAATAAAATAATAATTTTCCATCTTTTCTTTAAAAAAATTTAATAAAATAAAATATTGCAATACCTTAAAAATACTAAAATATCGGAAAGTGAGGTTTTTTATTTTCTATTTTTTGGTTCATAAGTGAGATGGTTAGCTAACTCAAGTATCACTTGAGTTAGTGGATTAGTGCTACTTGAGTACTACCCAAATTTTCTAATATACGTTTGGGTAGCAATGGACTTTGGGTTAGCAAAGTTACTCAAAAAGTAGTGCTAACCAAGCCCATCCAAACGCACCCTTTAAGTTTTATATTTATCTCTGCCGTGGAAACTCAAATTGAATATATTTCCTGGAAAAGAAGAGGAATTTTTGTGTATAAAATTCTATTCCGGAAGCATATTTCTTCATCCAAAAAGATTTTCCACAAGTTTCCTTCTTTTTTTTTTGAGTGGGAGTTTCCTAATGAAGTGCGATGAAAGCGAGCTTAAGAAATTGTCAATTGTGACTTGCCAAAGCGACCTCTCCTTTATTTTCACCTACCACAATTTGGACTGTTGATTAATGACTAATTAGCGTCTTATGTTATCATTGTGATGACAAGTGTTGTCATTAGTGAATTAATCAAGTTTTTTTATTTGCTTTGATTGGATTTGAATTCACGTTTGTTATGATTAATTGATTAGGCCCAATATTGAATTTTCTTTTTATCTTTTAGTGAGGAAGTAGGAGATGTTGAGGCCCAATATTAGTTTTGCAATTGTTGTAAAAGCCTAGTTAATATATATTTGCTTCTCATGAACTCTGGTCATATAAGAATGCAGCCCATGTAACACCTCACTCTAAAATATGCTTTTCTTTTTTATTGATGTTATATTTCTGTTGTCAGAATTATTTCTTGATCTGATTGTTAAACTTGTGTTACATCTGTAATTGTTGACACTATTCCATTGTGCAGGGATTTAGAAAGGTTGTGCCGGACAGATGGGAGTTTGCAAATGAGCATTTCCAGAAAGGCAAGCCCGATATCCTGTCCAACATCCGCCGTCGCAAAATAGCAACACCCACAACTGGAAGATCCAACAACAGCCAGCAGGTGCCACCACCTTCCACCACCACTTCATCGACCACATCTTCCCCTCTTTCGTCGCCATGTCACGATTTGATCGCCTTAACCAGTGAGAATGAGCAACTGAGGAAAGACAATGAGACGTTGAGCTCAGAATTAGCAATTGCCAAGAAGCGGTGCAATGAGCTCTTGGGATTCCTTTCTAAGTTTGTCGATGTTAAGGAGCTCGACTTCCGAATCCTGACGGAAGGAGATGAAAGTGGTACTGCAAGGGATGCCAAGAAAGAGGCTGAGGAGGAAGAGTCAGAATTTAAGCTATTCGGAGTGCGGTTGAAAGGTACTTGTGGAAGAAAGAGGGTCTTGAATGAAGATACTGACACTTGTTGTGGTGTTGTCGAGAGGCCTATGAAGATGGGTTTCGGTTCTCAGTGGATACCGTCCATACCGGTCGTACCAATGCAACAGCCCAGTGGAAAACTTTGCCACTGAGGTGCACCGGCACTGGATCCTGTTCTTGTTAGTTACGAAGCAAACGAGAAATCAACTCGTTCTGTAAATGAGTGTGATTGAAAGGAAGTTGTTAGAGTTAGTGATATTGTTGCAGTGTCAGATAAGCTCTATGTATGGATCCAAATCAGGATTCATGTCCAAAAACTATGGATGGATTAGCAATTGGCCTGTGCATATATAGGAAGCCAAAATTTAAACCAACACAAGGAGGTTTGAATTCTAGTTGATATGCTTATTACCCAATATTAATTTTATCATAGCAAATACTGATATTAAATTGTATTTATTTCATGAGAAGTGAACTAGAAATTAAATTGTAATGCTCTTCTTTCAGTAGGGTAATTTCCATACAGTTCATTTGTAGAGAGAACCATATATGTAAAGAGTAAGCAAGCATTAATACACTTTTGTCTTTCGTTTAGCAGTCGACTATGAGAATGCTACTTCTTTTTATAAATGGACAAGATATGTCATTGTCAAGTAGAAAAATGATATGCTGAATTTAAGTCGTTCACTTTGTATAAATCTCTTTTTTACAGAACAGAATATTCGTTATAAGTGGATAAAAAATGAGATAAATAAAAAATTAAAACATATTATATATAATCGAATCATGCAAGTTCTGAACTCGATTAATTCTTTCGCATTTGTTTAATGAACTGTTCTTCACTGGGTCCGACGTGCACCCAGTATTCCAGTACTATTGAGAGAATATCAGTTGGATTTGAACACTGGCAACAGACTATAATTAGTATATGGTAACGGTCATAGTAGTTGGGAATTTGATGCTGAAAGCAATAGAGAAACGTACACCTAATCAGTGCGTAGAAACTGGTAAACAATAAAATAAACTGAGACCATTTTTTAAATACAAGTTGCAGCTTGCAATGCGGCTCAGCACTGCTGACAGTATCGACTGACAGTGCAACATATATATATACACCTCACCACCTCACTTTGCAACTCGACACAGTTGTCACTCTAATAATTTGACTTTACTGAGCATCAGCATTTCCCTTTGGTTTATAAAATTATGTATAGTTGCATCTAACTAGAGCAAATTTCCTGTATTTATGGATGATACAACAGAAGTTTAACATAACTAGCTAGAAGAGGGAACTGCTTACATAAGAATGTTCTTTGTTTTGGTTGATTGGCTTTCATGTTATGTCATGGTGCTTCCTTGCAACCATTTCACTAAATATAGCTACTAAACTACAATCAATGACAATATTGTTAGAAAATTTACTTTTCGAATCAAAAACAAGAACCGACAAATTTGATATACCACAGCGGAAGCAAATTGATCGAAACGGTTCCTTTCACGTTGGATTCCTAAGTCTTCTCTTCAGTCCGTGCCATCAAATCCTGAAGCAAATCACTTGGCGGAAGCACACCACAGTATCAAACCGAGCATGCAACACTATTCCACAACCTAAGTGCTTTACTCGTAATTCTCACTTTCTCCGTGTTTCTCTCTTTCTGTAATGGCTATGGACTATCTCAGATATGTCTCACACCCTTCTGAAGAAGGCACACCATCTATTTAAAGAGAGACATGAACTGGTCACCAAACAGTGCGTCCTTTCGTCTAAATTACGCAAAACAGTCTACCCATATTTCGGTCCGAAATATGGTTCTATTTCGCAAAATTTCGGTCCGAAATGTTTTATTTCGGGCCGAAATATTGCACTGTCTTGGAAAATTTCGGTCCGAAATTGTTCTGTCAATACATTATTTCAACAATCTCCCTCTTGGAGACTATTGATGAGAATCATAAATCTTCATACAAGCAAATAGGTCGTGCGACCAGCAATACACCTACAATGCGGGAGCTCGTAAACCAAACCAGTTAAGGCCAGCTTAGAGACATCTACCCTTTTAAAAACAAGATAATATAGTGTGTATCTTATACCCTAGGTTTATGAATATGCACCAAATAAAGCATTTTCGATCCCTCATGAAACACGCTTCCTCTCTCTCAAACTAACATGTATTCCCAATCTATGTTCTACAACACAATTGGCGGTAACGTGAATACATATATAAGTGCAGAGTGCAATTCAAATCACCTTCCTTCTACCCTCATGTTATTCGAATCAAAACTAACTGCTTTCCCAGCAATACTCCGTTAGACCACATCATTTCATGGCCATAGGTAACACACCAAAGTAGCAACATCAGTTTCTTTTCTTATGACATAGTCAAAAGTCCGAAGGGTACGTTGTTAAGGACTCACACAATGAGGAGATTGGGATCTCTGACCTTCAGGTCGCTCAACTCATTTCCTAAAGTCGCTCAAGCACATGCAGTATGAAATGCATGTTACAGTGTATTTTCTGCTATTCTAGCAGACGTATGTCTAATCAAATATACACCATACGAGTATTGGTCTAGTCGCAAACTATATGTCCGTGGTGCAGACCATATGCATTGCAACTAACCCGAGTGTTTATCACATGCTCGCTTATCCAAAGCAACATTGATAACTCTCATCTCGGCTAAATATAGGCTTCTTGAATTGTGGGAATCAAGTTGATAAAAGTTCGAACTTGAGCTCTAGTATGGGTCCGAAAACTGAAGAAGAAAAACAGCAGATGGCTCGTGTTCCTTATGCGAGTGCGATTGGGAGCTTGATGTATGCAATGATGTGTACTCGGCCAGACATTTGCTATGCGGTTGGATTAGTCAGCCGGTTCCAGTCGAATCCTGGACAAGCTCATTGGAGAGCGGTTAAGAGGATTTTAAGATATCTTAAGGCACATTGGATCATCTGCTGTGCTACCAAGGTAAAAACTTGCAACTGATTGGCTATAGTGATGCTGATTGGGGAGGTGATCAAGATGAGCGCAAGTCTACCTCAGGGTAGGCATTCTTGTTGGGTAGTGGGCTATCACTTGAAGCAGCAAGAAGCAATCATGTATTGCTTTGTCAATTATGAAAGCTGAATACATTGCTTGTTCAGCGGCTGTCCAAGAGGAAGTTTGGTTGAGACGCTTTCTAGAGCGTTTAGGTGTCCTTCCGGTTCCGAGGGATCCAGTAACTATTTATTGTGATAGTATGGCTGCTATAGCAAACTCTAAGGACCCTAAATACCATGGAAAGACCAAACACATTCAGATGAGATATCACTTTATCAGAGACATGGTTACGCAAAAGGAAGTGGTCATTGTGCATATTCCAACTGGGAAAATGCTTGCAGATCCTTTGACAAAATCGATTTCAACTTTCAAGGGATGGTTCTTAGCTCATATTAGGATGCTAGGGCTTATTAAAGTGTAAAAGTTTGACCACTTTACATGCTTTATTTATATATTGTTTGCATGTGTGTATGTATTTGAACATGGATATAAAGTTATATGTTTGCTTGTTGCTTGCAAAATATAATTGAGTTGATTGATTTATATCTGTTTAATTAAATGTTAGCATTAAATGGTAGTATGTTGAATAGGCAAAGATTGGCTCGCTCACACGAGCAATCACCTCTGACATTTTTGAAAGTGTGCAGAGATGAGACAATTAAATTAGTGATGCTTTGGAAAGCAACCTGAATTTAATGTTGCCTCAAACTAGATGAGATGAGACTACTTATAAATAGTCGACATGAATTGATTCCCACAATTCAAGAAGCCTAATTTAGCCGAGGTGAGAGTTATCAATGTCGCTTTGGATAAGCGAGCATGTGATAAACACTCGGGTTAGTTGCAATGCATATGGTCTGCACCACGGACATATAGTTTGCGACTAGACTAAGACTCGTACGGTGTATATTTGATTAGACATATGTCTGCTAGAATAGCAGAAAATACACTGTAACATGCATTTCATACTGCATGTGCTTGAGCGACTTTAGGAAATGAGTTGAGCGACCTGAAGGTCAGAGATCCCAGTCTCCTCATTGTGTGAGTCCTTAACAACGTACCCTTCGGACTTTTGACTATGTCATAAGAAAAGAAACTGATGTTGCTACTTTGGTGTGCTACCTATGGCCATGAAATGATGTGGTCTAACGGAGTATTGCTGGGAAAGCAGTTAGTTTTGATTCGAATAACATGAGGGTAGAAGGAAGGTGATTTGAATTGCACTCTGCACTTATATGTATTCACGGTACCGCCAATTGTGTTGTAGAACATAGATTGGGAATAAATGTTAGTTTGAGAGGAAGGAAGCGTGTTTCATGAGGGATCGAAAATGCTTTATCTGGTGCATATTCATAAACCTAGGATATAAGATACACACTATATTATCTTGCTTGTAAAAGGGTAGATGTCTCTAAGCTGGCCTTAACCGGTTTGGTTTACAAGTTCCCGCATTGCAGGTGTATCGCTGGTCGCACGACCTTTTTGCTTGTATGAAGACTTATGATTCTCATCAATAGTCTCCAAGAGGGAGATTGTTGAAATAATGTATTGACAGAACAATTTCGGACCGAAATTTTCCAAGACAGTGCATTATTTCGGTCCAAAATAAAACATTTCGGACTGAAATTTTGCGAAACAAAGCCATATTTCGGACTAAAATGTTTTATTTCGGACCGAAATATGGGCAAACTGTTTTGCGTAATTTAGACGAAAGGACGCACTGTTTGGTGACCAGTTCATGTCTCTCTTTAAATAGATGGTGTGCCTTCTTCAGAAGGGTGTGAGACATATCTGAGATAGTCCATAGCCATTAGAGAAAGAGAGAAACACCGAGAAAGTGAGAATTACGAGTAAAGCACTTAGGTTGTGGAATAGTGTTGCATGCTCGGTTTGATACTGTGGTGTGCGTCCGCCAAGTGATTTGCTTCAGGAATTGACGGCACGGACTGAAGAGAAGACTTAGGAATCCAACGTGAAAGGAACCGTTTCGATCAATTTGCTTCCGCTGTGGTATATCTATACTTGATCTGAATTTGTCGGTTCTTGTTTTTTATTCGAAAAGTAAATTTTCTAACATATATATGACATTGATCTGATTCTGATCTGAACGCAAGTATTTTGTTTCAGGAAAGTCATTCTATGAGAAGATGACTATATCATTATATGTAAACCGTTGATTAATTATGAGGATTGAATATATGTAACAACAACTGGCATCACATCTCTCTTCTGCACTCGTGTTGCTTTGAATAACGAAAAAGAATTCCAGCTTTACAGAGTTGCTCTTATCCAACAAATACAAAAATAAAGAAGGCCAACATCACAAGCAGGTCTATGGAATCCAGATGTCATGCAAGCAACTTTTTCTACTTTCTTTGGCAATTGGCAGGCTAGCTGAGCAAAAAAAATATTAGACAAGAGGCACAAAAGCCATATCAACATATCATAATTAAAAATTTGGAAAAAGAAATATGATTGAGCACTTGGGGAAAAAAAAATAAGGAAAAAAACGAACAAAGAAAATATCTTCATCAGGTGGTCCACTGATAATCTAATTACATATGACAAGAATTTTAACTATCCAAGGAAAATGATTATGATTTCTAAATGCATTCTAACAAGAATTTGGAAAAGAGTAATGTTGTTCAGATGATACCAAATGAAAATACATCAAGATTCCCAGAAATCACAAACAACTTGGAATAAGAGTGCCTAAATAAAATTTTAACCACCACACAGGTTACAAGATGTTACATGCTAGGCTACTTGTTATGATTAAATAAAAATCAAACCCACAATCATGAAGCTTCATGCTCGTTAATACGATGCTAGCATAGAGCTAGAGGATACATGATGCAGCATATCACCATATCAAATCTAACAAAAAACTTAAAAAAGTTGATTATTAATCTTCTATGCTAAACTTAGTTTTCTTTTTACCAGGGACCAGTGTAAGTCCTCCGCAAGCATAATCTCTTCGAACGTTGCTGTTGGTTTATGATTTCCACTACCTGCACATTTCAATATGAATTAATATTTTCCAATATTTGAAGGTTAAAACCGTGCAGTTGCGTGATTTCAAAAAATAAAAAGCTGAGTAATGCAAGTTTTTGAATCAAATTACCTCAGTATTTTCAATCTTCATCATTTCAATCTGCAAATTTCAGATAATGATATTAGAAAATTAGAACGCTATAAAGTGATCAAAATTTAGATTAATTATAAGTGATTATAACTTCTGTTGGTGAGTGGTCACATGATAGGTGGTAGGTTACCAATTCATAGCTCAAGATCAAAGCTAGTACCAGAATATTTGCATAAATATAATGCAAACAAAAAAAAAAAACTCTTGCCTGTTTCTCCTGTAGTTCTTTGTTCTTCTCCTTGAGCTTTGCTACTTCAGCTTCCAATTCCATCATGTAAGCCTACAGATAACAAATCCATACATCAATAAACTCAATACATATGCCCACAAATACAATCTAATCCATAAAAATAAGCAGACAGCAGCAAACCCGATTCATATTAACTGACAAGATAAGTTATTTAATTTTATGTTTTTTTTTATTAGTGCCAATCCATTTACTGATCTAATTCACAAACGTTCTGAGCAAACAACACCTGCCAGTAAACCAGGCAAAGTTCATTGGGACCCAAATAAAGAAAAGAATATATATAATTCTTACTTGCTTACGAGCCCGAGACCTGGCTGCCGACTCTCTATTTTTAATCATGCGCCTCTGCCTTCTCTCGGCCACCTTTTCTACTGTTGCTCCCCCTTTCCTCCCTCTTATCCCCCCTTTGAACATATACGGTACTGGTACTGGCGACAGATCTGATGAATTCCCATTCAGGTCCAGTGGCGACTCGACAGGGACAGTCACCGGACTGGGCCCAAACCTAACAAAATTGGGTGCCACTGACCCGTTGTTCAGCCCTCCAAAAGGCCTAGGTGGCACTGGCACCTGTGTCCCGGTCAATTTTCCAAAGCCGTTATCATAAACCGCTGGAACTGTCGTTGCAAAGGGAGTCGGTTGCGGAAGTACCGGTTCATCTCTCACCACACCGGCTCTTACCAAGAAGTCCTCCAGTGTCATCTCACCTAGTGTCGGTTGCCGGTGCTGCGCGATCTCCTCTTTAGTGACTACCCCGCCAGGGATACTGGGACCTGACGAGCTCTGCCCGGCATTTGTGGCGTTGGCATCAAACCCTATGATGTCTTTCCATACCTGGTCTACCGTCTTCTGACTAAGTGTGCGAGGGAGCGTAAGCGAGCCCTGACGGGGTATCCCACCGGCCTGTTGATCGGCACCAGATGGCCCGGCGGCGGCAGCGGTAGAGGCCATGGCAATGGCCTGAGTCTCCTCAGCATTCCATATGCTCTTCAACAGTTCATCCATGTTCATGGAGCCAAAATCCTTGCTGCCACCACCAAGTGTGGTCTGGAACTCGTCGAACGTCAGGGAATAAACCGAGCCCTGCCGTACCAGTGGCAGCGGCGTATCCGGCAGTCCTCCGTTGGTGAAATCCATCTCCTTAATTTCCCCCTAATTAATCAATTCACCAACCTACTTACTGCAAAATTCAACAAGATCTCCTCCTTTTCTCTCCTTCACCTTTCTTGATGGCAAAAACAAATTCCCTCTTGCAAGCCAAAGAAAAAAAAACGCTACAGTGGATGAATCTTATTCCCCACCCAGCAGCTAGCCTGATTATACAAAAATATCCTTTGTAAATCAGATAAAAAGAGAACAGTACTAAATATGCTCGGAATCAGACAATCCTCACTATATATCAAGCTGTGGTGCAATTAAATCTTTACTCAAAACTCCAAACAAAAACAAACAGTCATAACAGTTGTAGGATATATAGGAGTTAGAGAGAGGATCAGACAGACAAACAGACAGAATGCAATGCAATGGTTTCATGCTACGCAACAACATGTAATGTAATCAGACAATGATGATAGTTTAATTAGGATTAGGAGGTGATTAATGTAAATTAAGAAAGGATTAAACTCACTCACAGTATGAGGGAGCTGGACGGAGGGCGGAGGGAGTAGAGAATAGAGAGGAGAGGAGAGGAGAAGAGTCGCTGCGACTTTTTTGGGAGCAGATCACGGCGCAAAGTGGGAGCAGAGACAGGTGTCGCTTGGCCGAGGCGTGGGGGCCTTAAAATGGAAAGAACCTACTAGTTCTTCTCGCCCTCCTGCGGCACACCTCCCTGTTGATCTCTGTGCGGTTGCCTTTATATTCACGAAGTTTACAGATTGAGTGTGTGATAATTCAATAGTATGTATACATACATGACTATTTATCAAGCATTCACATCAAATGTTTGTTTGTAAAATATTGTTGAGAATTAGTATTTTCAGTGAAATATAGTATGTTTCAAATTTGGATGAATAAAATTGTTAGATATATATGAAGTTGAGAAAACTTAATGAGTTGATGTCATCTTTATGTAAAAAAAAAAGAAGATACAAAAAAATGATACAAAAAAATAAATTTAAGCATGATCTTCTGTTTGAGGTACGATATTTTCAAACCAAAAGATTTATTGGTCAATAATGATCATTCATGATTTTTCCTTTTTTTGGTAGGACCTTAAACCTTTTTTTACTTTTGTAAAGGAGCAGAGAAAAAGTTGGTAACTGTAATATCTGAAAATTTACCTAACTAACATATATAGGAGTGCACAAGGCACAAGGGGGGGAGGGAAGAGCAACAGGAAATCCGGAATTGGTGACAGATGGAGTGATGGTGGGTAAAGCAAAAACATAAAAAAAATGAAATGATTAAAAGAGGGAAGGATTGAAGAGCATGAGCATCATGGGTGCGAAACGTGGCAGCGTGCCAGAGCCAGACTGCTGGGCAAAATCGATGTGACCTGCTCTCCAATGCCCAACTGCTACCTGGGTCGATCTCCGCCGTCCGTTCCATGTCCCGACAGAATTATTAAGGATCGGATTACGCTGACGGTTTCCTTTTTTAATTCATTCCCGTTTGACAAGGAATAACCTTATAACCTGCCTGGATGTTCTGTGACCGCCTTCTATGTGCTTGCTGTTACTCTGTCAGGCATAGTAACAACTCAATGGTTCGGGATTCGTTCGGCGAGGTTAAAAATTCGGATTTAGGAATAATTCAGGTATAATTCGGAAATGATTCGTTTCTTACAATATTATATATTAAAATTTTATTGTTATATTATAGAATATAAAATCATGATAGAGTTAGATTTATAATATATATTTGATATATTTGGGACTACAATCCAAAGGCCACAGAAAATCTAAGTAAAGGATAGTTAAAAAATAAAAAAAAAACTTTTATATCAGATGAAATTGATTGATTTATTGGAGAGCGAGCATAGAGTGGAGGCATTTGCTGTGTAATTATGTGCTCTCTTTTTCTCAAAAAAAAAAAAAATTATGTGCTCTCTCTCTCTTCACACGTAACGAGAGGCTCAGAGCACGCATCACGAGATAAGTTTCAAACGGATAACTTGCGAATTATTCCGAATTATTCGCTTAAAGTTCGTAAAATTTGTTTTTTTCGCGAATAATTTGCGTATTAAACGAATAATTTGGGAAAAGTCGAATTATACGGTGTTTTATTCGTCATTAGTCAAAAAACGAATTATTCATAAATAATTCGCGAACCTTGTTACTACCGTATGAGAGCCTTTGTTGTTGGTTGTAAATGGTTTGTTTGTAAATACTGGTACAGATTATGGAGAATTAGGAGGACATGAGAGAACACTGCAGAGATGTGTTACAGTAAAATTGGCTTCGGTTTGGGTGCGTCTTTGGTTGTTTTCAACTGTGATGTTTTTTGAGAAAGTGCGTTTGATTGTGTTTAAGAATACACAGGCCTTTACTTTTTAGGCTTCTAGAAAATAGGCGTTATACGCAACTCAACTAATAACTATGTATGCTTTGATACTTTTTATCTGTCACAAGTTTTGGGCTTTTCATTCGGTCCAAAACCTTTTTATGATCAGAATTGGCTTATAATTTGGGCTTACAATCAGGTAGATTTTGGATTGGATATATGATATATCTTCATCTTTTATGCATTTTCTGTTTGGTTTTGCATCAACAACTAATTTACATCATTATTATTATCTCATTTCAGAATCAAAATGTTTTATTGTGCACTTGTATGAGTGTGTCTCTATGCATCATGCCTCTGGCACTATTTTCTAGCCTCAGCCGCATTGAGGCTGCCAATGCGGCTCGACTGTTGCGCGATTACACTGGCAGTCGACGGGCTCTGCGCGAAAACTACCTCATACCCGTCACTCCATCCGTCCATGCCTTGAGCCATTACTTGCCAGAACAAACCACCAGCACAAGGGCCACCTGCACGCGCTGAGGCGTATACCACGTCATAAATTGTGCGAAGATACGAGTCTCGTACACCAACATTGTACCCTGATGAACGTGAGGATTTGCCGAATTCAGTCAACATGAGTGGTTTTCTAAGAGTTGTTCTGGCATCTTGGGCATGCGACTCAATCCAATTTTTCGTGAAAGTGAGTTGAGCATCATCATTCGACCCGGAGATCCTACAGATAATTTTGGATTAAAAAAAGTGTCAGAAAATGGCTTTTTGGCGATGTTCGATTTTTATGCCATCATGCTAACATGAACAACTGGACAATTATTATTTTTTTTTATTTCCATGTGTTCTTTGATTGAATGCTTTTGGGCTGCTGAAAATAGACATGTTTATTGCAATTGATCTTACCATTGATCAGGATAGGCATGAATGGTTGCAAAATCAACACCTTGGACTTGATTGTTAGATATGAAATCTGTGCCAACCTCATAGCCCGGATTGAATTGTTTTCGTTCTGGCACTGATTCACCGTAGTAGCCCTCGAGGCCGATTTCAAGCAAGTGTTTGCTATCTATTGACTTAACATGGCCGGCCATCTCTGCGACCCAATTCTGTTCAAGCAAACAAGCACGCGTTAATTGGATCATTTCAAAACTTTGAATGAAGTTGTTTAATATTTCTATACAAAAAAAAAAAATTATAAATTGAAAGGAATGGTGAATAATTTAGACCTGAATAACTCGGCCAGAGAGATCGTTTTGGCAGCGGGGTTCATTCATAAGCTCCCATGCAAATATAGTCGGATCGTCCTTGTACATCAATCCAGTTATCGTGTTGACTCTGGTTAGAACTGCCTATTTTTTTTTAGCGCATATAAATAAAATGACATGTGAATTAAGAAATAACTTTCATAATATCACAATTAAAAGAAACGTAGTAATAAAAAACTACATAATGTGCCATTGATCTTTCTACTATTCTACCTTGATATGGTTCTTATAGTATTGCTTGACCACTTCATCGCTGAAAAAATCATCGTCGGAGTTTAAATAATGGCCTTGGTCTCTGGCCCACTGCACATATTGCCTTTTCCCTCCAAATCCTTCCCAGTTGTTCACCAAGCTCAGTATGAGGTATATGCCATGCTTCTTTGCCTCAGAGATGACATAGTCTAGGCCCTGATACATGGAATACCGAGCAGAATATCAGCATAAAACATATATACACTGTTATCAAACTTCAATTATTTTTCTTTTATCATTATTTTTTTTCATTATGCTCATTGTTAGTTATCTATTTCTTACATAACATTGGTCATTGTACAACGACATAATTGACAGTACGTACCTTAAACATCTGTTCGTTGTATGAGCCAGGGGAGACTTGCAGTGGCCTATAGCCACCATCGCTAAAAGCCCATGTTCTAATGACATTCACACCAAGTTTAGAGGCCTCTGCAAATGTATCAGAAACCTTGCTCCTATCTGAAGGGTCCGAGGCCATGTACATGAGCCAGTATGCATTGAACCCATTGGTATAGAGCGGTCGCCCGTTCACTACAAATTGGGTCCCTCTCGTTTGCACGAATCCTCCCGAATACGAGTCATCAGAAGTGGCATTTCTTAACAAAGGTACGATGAAGATAACCAATGTGCATATGAAATCTTTAATTTTCATCATCGGGCACGATGATAAATAGAGAAAAGAATCTAGTATTAGTATAAATGTTATAACTAGTTCGCCTTGAGCCCCGAATATATAGAAATATGATCAGGACTTATTGGTGGACTGATCTTAAAATTAGCATACTTATATATAGTGCACAAAAAGTAATAGAAAAGGTTATTTTATCCTTCTGTTCTAAATTACCCATTATATAAGATAAGGTGCAACAAACCTCATCTAGAGGAAGGAAGAGAACAACAAGTCTTGCATACATGCAAGTCACTAGCTACATCAATCCGAGTAATCTCGAAACAATTATGATTTAAGAGGGACATATGAAAAAATATATATAATCTCACAATATATCAGTGCATCACTGGTATTCTGGCAAGATACTCTTTACCAGAGAACCTGAACAGCCTGAACTAAAAATTTTGGCTATTTCTATTAGCAGCACACATGCAATTTCTCAGTACGTATTATATGTCTTTAAATTAAATCTGATAATTAGTTGTATAAATTAAAGTTGACAGTGGTATATAGTGTGATAGATTAGAATTGAAAGAGACATTCTTCTTTTTTTTTATTTTTTTGTTTTTAATCTTTTTCCAAGGCATTACCGCATTAGTATGAAGTATGAACAAATGGATTAGAACGGCCAACAACGGCTTTCTTCAAGATTGCACGTATAGTAACGACTTGTTCTCTCCTGAAAGGTTACCTCTTTGCATGAGCTACATCGTTACATCGTATAAAGCCTCAATTGAAGGCCCAGCATGGGCATGTATATATATGGATAATGAGTTTGGTATGTTCATATAGGATGCAATTTTGTTGGAACACCATATATATATAGCTGTGAGTAATCAAATTTATTGAATTTAACATACAAGTTAAAAATTTAAAAGTCGTTAACAAAACAGATGTTACCTTTGGTTGAGCTTATGACGACTGTTCGATCAAACAAGACATTTTCTGCATTGTTCGATCAAATCAAGAAAAATAGGCTTCTTTTGGTAAATTATGATTGGAAATTGAAGTTGTTTGGATAATTGAGAGAGTCAAATTGAATGAAATGAATGCATTTTCGTGCATTTGGGCCCATCATTTCTTGGATATATGGATAATTGGGCCAATTCAGACTTAGATGTAAATCCTTCCTTTTTTTTTCTTTTACCCTGTAAAAGAGAGATGTTATATACAGGGGAAAATGCTATGGAGATACCGCAAAAGATATTGTCAGGATACCACCATACAAAGTTAATTTAACGTTAATCTGCAACATGTTGCGATCAATATGAAATATCTATAAAGTTAATCGAAACTTAATGAGATTAAAATGAAACACAAATGATATAATTTTATCTTTTGCTGCTCTTTCATTTCATCTTGCTCCCATACGTTCTCTCAACAACTTTAAGGTAATATTTATGTGATTTAGTAGTGATTCAAGTAGATGATTTAATTTATGATTCGTGTTATTCAACTTAATACTACAATGTTTTAAGTTAATACGTTAATTGTTTCAAGATAATTTGTTAATATTTCAATTTAGATATATTTTACGTTATAACTGGTATATGTTTTGGTATCTTTTATTTGTATATCTGGACCGATATACAGGCCTAACGGACAACTAGTACTTCTCGAGTGACAATCTCATAATTGACATCAGTCTATCACTGTCAGGGGGACAATTTTGAGAGCTAACCCCCGTTTGGTAAGTGCAGTAAGTTAAAGCGAAGTAAAATGTTAAATCACCTTAAATCAGTGGTGTTTGGTGGGAGTGAAGTAAATAGATGAAGTAAAGTTGATGTTATGTGTAAAAAATGTAAAATGTTGGTGATTTAGTTTACTACACTTATATAGCTGCATTAACCTACTATACATTAAATCACTTCTGTTTGGTGACTTAAAATTGATTTAAGAGCTTAAATCGGTTTAAATCACTTCCATTTGGTGACTTAAAATTAATTTAAGAGCTTAAATCAGTTTTGAGTCACCAACCAAACGGAGGGTAAGGTTTCAAGTGTTGAACACTTGAACTATATCTCAGTTTGTTTTGTTTTCTTTTTCATGAGCATTTTTCTGCCCATTCAGTGGTTCTATCGATAGCATTCAGGTTTCAGATATCTCAATGTTACGACTACTGATTCTTCAGTTTAGATTAGTTAGTGGTGTTGCGTCTAGTCAGTAATAGTATAGTATCGCTGTTAGAAACTTGGGTAGCATATTTTTTAATCAATTATAGTTAAATGAATTGACTGCTGATCTTTTGCCATGAAATAAAAAAAACTGAAATCTTCTTATAGATAGTAGAACAGCATCCAAGGACCCCATACAGCTTGACAATCTCATAATTGACATCATAAAATGCCAAAGCAACCAGGCTAATATGACAACCTGCTGCTATTGGAATAGAGTCCCCATCTGGTCTACAAATGAAACTACTAAATCTATTACTGAGAAGCAATGATTTTGCTGGAGAAATTCCATTTGAAGACAGGTAATGTGTAATGAACACAAGTTAGCAATCCCACATCAATAGCTGCTATAAAATTTGATAGCCTGTGTTCACATGCAAAACAGGAAAAATAGAATTGACTATTGGTTGGGGTTAGATTTACCAAAACCCCCTGACCACTATCCGGGAAAACCACATTGCTAATCAAGCTGTCAGGAGTTATCTTGTTTACAGAAAATTATATCGACCGGCAATGGCACTGCTCCAAATGTTACATTGCATCTTCTGAGCCAGGCTGGAATGTAGCAGCGTTTCCATTACTTCTTCGTATCTATCTCTTTACCTGTTTTGGCCAAATAGAAGGACAGATCTTACCATCAGAGAGCCAGATCCAGGGGCTATGTTGCAATCCCTTACCTTACCAATGTATATAATACACACTACACAGGCACCGATAACGGTGCTAAGTTCTCTACATGTAATTGTTCTGTGTTGTCGGGTCTCTATAAAATTAAGTACACAGGGCAATTTTAACATGCAGGGCTCCATACTGACTTGATTCTTTTTTATTATTTACTTTTTTTTTTCAACCCTTGTTCATATTAATGCATTTCAACATTCAACTTGTAACCATGCTTACATTGTCCAAATACCAACCTACGAAGAAAACCAGGCAATAACTATACATATTGACCAATCAGTACAGTCATCAGGTTAGGTAAGTAAGAAGGCGGCCAAATACAATCATTGCAGTTCCAAAATTTAAAGTTGGATGACCTACCAAAAAATATTTCTCGATTTCAAGAACGTTTGCCTGTCTATTTGAACTCATGGCATGTGAAGCATCCACTTAGCAACCCTAATTTGCTGGCTTGATAAAGGCGAGATGGTTTTCCAGCCGATCTTTCGACATTCTGGTCTTGATTGCCAACTACTGCCTCACGCATATCTTGAGCCTTCTTCTGAGCTGCACGTAGCCTGTTTATTATCTTATCCATTGAAGACGACCTCTTCTTCTCCAATTTCATCTGCATAGTTTCCAACTCTTGTCAGTTTATGAAATTCTCTTTCAGCTCAGTTGTCATTACAGATTAAAGGCATTAAAGAATGTTACATATGAACCTCAAGTTTTCTAATTGCTGCCTCAGCCTTCGCCTTTTGTAGGTTCTCCCATGCAGCTATTTTAGCTTCTTCTCTTTTGGACCTACATCCAGCAATAAGAGCATTTAGAACAAAACACCAATTTAACAAGCAAATTAACTAATTTCGGCATTTTGGCGTTATAACAACAGGAGCTACAAGTAATAGTAGTTAATGAAACACTACAAAAAAATGTCAGGTCAGCTTAACACAAATAATTGAACATTTAAATAAATTTTATATTCAGACTCCTTGGAACTGTATAACTTGATATGTACTGCGATTGCATCCGCAGAATCCTTGATCAGGTTTTTACTAGTTACTACTAATTTAATTAAAATAAAAAAAAAAACTATTTTTAACCGGAAGATTGTACATACTTTGACATGCATCTTGCCTTTTCTCTTTCTTCCCAGGAACCAACCGATCGTTTGTCGAAGCTCCTAAGAACATTTCTTTTTGACCATCGAGTCACTGTTACCTGGTTATCTATCTCCACATCTCTCACCTCCAACTTGGCTGAACTGCTGTTAACCTCTTCAATGCCACCACGGGAAGGAGAGTATGAAAAGGAGAGCTCCCTGGGTGAAGAGGTGGTACTTCCTTCAGGGCTCATTTGTGTTGCAACATCTTTAGTCAAAATTCCAGCAGTTATTCTTTCCATTGCTTCTCTTGTTATTTGAACTTTCTCCTCTGTATCAAATGAAGTACCAAATATATTAAGCTAACCACTACGAACCTCAACAGAATACAGATTTTTGCAAGCAGGAAAATTACATAATTAATATCAAAGTTTTGAAAAAGAAAGGAAATAAGAAAACACATATACATTTGAGCATCCATGAAAACACTCATAACTGAAGTGAGCACTGAATATCAGTTCAATAATATGGACATAATTCTATTCTAACTAGGAACAATTGAGATCTTACATTTTCCCAAGTTTTATCTTCCACAGCAATCCCCTCATTTTGTTGTCACTTATCTTAGAACTTACAATCCTAACATCTTACGAATTAGAATTAAGATGGAATATTTGAATGAAAAAATATTTTAAAAGCCTGAAATTGTTTAGGAAAAGAAAAAGAGTTTGTGTTTGTTTATTGACAGTGGTGTATTTCGGCAGAATTCAAAACCACAGTTCCTTCGGGAAAAGTAAATTAATTGGCAACAGATAAGAACCTGGTTTAGTATCACGCGTGGGAGGTAATGCTGCAGTAGCCTCCATTAGTGTATCCATCCAGCCACTCACACTTACTGACCGTAAAATAAATGGTTCCTTATTCGCACAAAGGTTCCCGGCATTGCCACTTGCAAAGCTGCCATCATGAACTCCATGCTCAGGTATATTCAGGACACCAGCCAGAAAAGGTGAACTTGCAACAAAACTTTCCCCTTGCGCAATCGGCGAGGCAGCATAGCCATTTGTTGGCCCAAGAGGCCCACTCTTAGATTTGGGTCTTCTGTGATGAGGCGGGGGCACAGACTGCCGCCCGGTCCCATCACCAGAAACCGGGCTAAGAATCCACTTCTCGGCATCCTCCCATTTTGATGGCAATTTCCGACCATGGTTGAAAGGTAAAACAACACTGGTACCAGCGTATCTCCTGTTTGAAAGTGGCACCCGCTCCGAGCTCCAGCCCTTCTGGTAATTCCCGCTTGTCAGACCATGCCGACTGTAATTAGGCGTACCAGGACTGGGAAATGTACCCGACCTGCTCCGGGAAGAGGCAGAGCTCTTGCTCATACCTCCTGGTCTATATCTCGGCGAAAGGACCACTACGTCAGCACATTGGCCGTCGTGATAAACGTGTCGATTGAGCGGATTGCTGGCAGTTGGAACCTCAAAGTGAACAGCTTCAGATCTGAGCCTCAAATTCTGGCACTCTACAACCCAACACAAGGCACATTGATTGACATAAATAAAGGGTGAATTTACAGTTCACAGGCGTGGGAAAGATTTTGAAAAATTGATTACCTCTTAGTGCGTGGGAAAATGAGTGCTTTGGTGGGTCTGGCTTCTCCTCCTCTAGCTCTAGCACACCATTAAAGAAAAAGAAGAAGAAGAAGACAATGTGAATAATGACAAAGCAGAAGAAATAGCTAGCTAGATAGCTAATAGCTAATAATAGTAGTGAGATAGCACTAATAACCTGAGCGTAGATTGAAGTGCGGTTGAGGAGGAGTGAGGGTATCAGGGAAAGGCAAAGAATAAAGCTCGTCTCTTTTCTCTGGATCTGGATCTGGACCCGCTGGGGAGCAATCCAATTTCTCTAAAGACTGTTTCAATCGCAAAAAAAGATGAAACAAAAAGGGAGAGAAAATCAAAACCCCAGAAACACTTTTGAACAGGCTGCAAAACCCATGAACAAGAACCAGTGACCACTCTCTTTTTTTTTCACCTTTTGCTTTTCTTTTCGCACTTGGCATCATCACATTGCATTTTCTTCACTTTCATCATTGGATTCTCTCTTTTTTTTATTAAAAAAGAATGGTTTCATAACATGGGTTCAACCATAAAATTAATAATTTTGTCTGATGAAGTCTGAACAGTTTGACTCTACACTCCACACCCAACAAAGTCTAAGATTTCTCCCCAATTTCTTATTTTCCCCTCACCCAATTCCATTACAAAATTCGGCTACTTGCAATTACTTAAAAAGTTAAAAAAAATCTCGGGACTTTTATTAAAGAATGGTTATCTGTTACCACAAACAAATCACCAATTTAGTCAAACAAAGGCTCACTCCACTCAAACTCAAAAAACCCAAAAACCCAAAAAAAAAAAAAAAAAATGAACAAAGAGTTGAGAAATGGATGAAACGAACTACCTTAGCTGAAGACTTCTTGTCGCGCTGCTTCCTCCTGATCTCGGCGGATCGAGTAGTGGACTTAAGTTTTGGTTTAGCATTGCTGTTGGTGGTGGTGGTGGTTCTGTTCTTGCCGGCCCTGCTGCTGCTCTTGGGATTGTCGGAATGTAGGGCGGAACCAGAACCAGAAGCAGCAGGAGGAGGCTCGAGGCCCTGCATTCCCTCTGTAGAGTCTGTAGAGCACTAGAGCTTCTCTCGGAGACTCACTCAGTCACTCAGTCGCTCACATTGCCCTCGAGACGCTCACTGTTTGAGTGAGAGAAGCTAGCTAGCAGCGTAATGGTGGAGTGAATGAACAGTATGGATGGCGGGTACCACTTGGGAACTTGGTATTTGGTACGACTGCGATATCTAGGAAAGGGAAAGTGGGAAGTGGGAACTCTGCGAACTGCCAAGGAAGTCAGGACCTGCAACTGTTCTGTTCCCCTCCATCCCCTTTTCCTCTCTTTTCTTCCTTCACGCTCAGTGACCACTGACCAGTATCAGTGTATCACTATTCAAGTATTCCTCTTTTATTTGGGTTCTATATATCTGGCTTATTTCTTCAAAATATATCTGTTGGCTTATTACGGGCTTTTATTTATGAAAGTATACAAGCATAGAAAAAGAGTAATACCTATTGCCCATAGAAAGATTGCCCATAACGTTTATAGGTTACATTATATTTTGGGACGTATCTGTTATATTTTGAGATGTTTTGGTTACGTTTCGTACACGCCTATGGATGTATGAACATTTTTTTAATGAACGCAAGATGTTTCTTATAAAAAAAGGACTTTTTTGTTTAAGAATGATTGTGCTAATTGGGAGTATAATCAGGAGATTATTGGGACCCCAAATATGCCCATCATTAGTCATTTTGCTCTTCTGTTCGGTTACGTCACAACACAGAAACGAGGATTGGAGCGTAACTCTCGTTTAATTTATAAATTATAATTGAGTGGAGTGGGGATATAATTATTCCATTCTTCATGATTTAATTTCACGAAAGAAACCAACTTTTTGTTCCTATTTGGGTGTTTTATGATGATACTGAACTAGAACGTTGTTTCGTAGTGAGGTGTTAAAGAATTAAAAAATGTAGTTTGCACAGCCTTTCTCAGAGTATGGAAATGACAATATAATAATATTAAGGGATAATGACCCCATAGGCCCAAACTTTAACCTTATAGCAAGTTGGCCCCTAAACTTTTATTTAAACAAATGCCCCCCAAAACTATGAATTTGTGACAATTTGCCCCCACAACCATTAATTGGCCATAGGATAATTCATTTGAAATATGAAATGACCAAAGTACCCTTATATATTCATTGGATGCATTATTTTTATTATTACAACATATATTTACATAATAATTAAATTAATAATTTAAATAGTTACGTAACTAATTAAAATTAATAATTTTTGTTTATTTGATTGTGATGATAGCAAATAATTTTATAAAAAAATAAATGAATATTTGAAATTATAAATATATATACAAATTTTTTATCACTTTTAATTTGTATATAAATATATAATCATTATAAAGATTAAATCATTATAAAAATAAAAATAGATCATATAAAATAAAAGACGACAATGTATTTATGTAATATAAATTATAATTTAGGTACTTTATGATTAAATAGTTCTTATCTCTTTACAAATTATGAATTAATGAACCATGAGCATTTTAAATATTATCTTACAAACGTATGAGGGTATTGTGGTCATTTCATATTTCAAATGAATTATTATATGGCTAATTAATGGTTGAGGGGGCAAATTATTACAAAATCATAGTTTGGGAGGCTATTTGTCTAAAACAAAATTTCGGGGGCCAACTTGTTATAAGGTGAAAGTTCAGGAGCCTAGAGTCATATTCCCTAAGGCCCCGTTCCGATGACCCATTTTTTGTGGGAATGGAAAGGAATTTGCACCAACCGTGAAATATTTCCCATCACCCGTTTGGATACCAATTTGTGGGAATTGGAATGAGCTACATTTCCCATATTTTTTTCCCATTCATATATAAAATGGTGGGTACAAAATAATCAAGTCCAACTTAATTTTTTTTTTCCCCAACATTGGTTGGCTCTATCTCCATACCTCTCAATTTTTATTAATATGCAATAGTTTTGTGTTTGTATTTTAGATTTATTTTACATGTATTTACAAAAATATTCACTTTAATGTCTTGTTGCTTAAAATTCAATAACAATGTAAATAATAATAATAATAACAATAACATGTTAATCAACAACGGTTATCAAACTGAATAATTAAATACAAAAGAATTTTTTTAAAATTTTTATATGTAGTTTAGAGGTTCAACTAGACATTTAATTAATTTAAAAAATATATAATTTGACTAGATATATCTATTTTTTCTTAAAAAATAAGGATTTCCCATGATATTTTCCATGATACAACCGAACATTCATATTTGTATACCCGAAATCACACCCATGAGTGGGGTTCCCACAAATAAAAAAGTGGTTTCCCGAACCCATTAAATTACATCCCGCACAATCTCATGACAACTGAACACGCCCTAATATTAATCTATCAATTATCATATCTCAAGCCTTTTTTTTTTTTTTTCTTCCAATCAGTCATTGGTTGATGAGTTATGGTTATGGACATGACTTAAAGAATATGGGATCGCTGAATTTATTCTTCGTTTTTTGTTGATGCCCCTAGGACTAAAAGAAAATTATTTTTGTAATCATAACATGTTTCTTATCGTTTTCCACTTTTTTTTTCTGCAAATTAGAATTTAATGTAAGAAAGAAAGAGTTGCTTTATGATGTAAATTTGTCAATACAGATGGTGTTGGTAAAGGTGCAAGTTTTTTCTTTTTCTTTTTTTTCATATAATACATTTAGAGTGCTTTTTTTTTAACTAAGAAATAAACATAGTTATATTTATTTTTTAAGGTCACTATTGAAAGAGAGAATTTTTCAAGAGATAATGTTTATGTTGTCTAAAAAACACCTCTCAAATTGTTTCATAATATGCTTTATACATACAATTGTTTGAACTATGTGTTGTTATATTTTTCTTTAATTCAAGTGCTAATATAAATGATATGATTAACAAGAATTCATACATAACACAATCCCACCGCGAAGTGCGGAGGTTTACCCCGGTAATAATAAATAATGTGATAGATTATAATTTTTTTACAAAATAAATTGTACAAAAATAAGATTAACTATAATTTACTCTTGGAGAAAATTTTATATAGGTCATGTCAGTTGAGCACAGCAAATTTCAAATGTTGCAAATAAAAACAAATAAAAAGACGACAAACGCGAAAATAAAAAATTTGGTAGCTACAATGAAGTTGGGGGTCTGGGACCCGCGATTATCTGAATATCGTAGTGCATTATTCAAACTAGAGCTATAACTCGTGCTTCACCCCAAAATATGATAATAAAATAACAATAAAGCTTATAAAATAAAAATATTTATTTTAAAAAATTAAACATAATTTTAGATGTGAATAATGATGATAATGTATAATTTATAAATAATAGCAAATAAATGTTGGACCACTTTAAGAATTAAATTTTGTCTTAGACATATCATATCATCTTATTAAATAAGGAGAGAGAATAAATATAAACCATTGGATCAAAGTAGATGAAGAGATTTAAACAAAATCAATGGTTAATAACATTGATGATGTGGCATAGTTGAGGTGCTTGAAGAGTTACCCCTCTTTCTAGTTTATAAATTAGAAAAAAAAAAAGAAGGAAAGAAAAGACAAAACGTCGTTTAAGCTCTACAATGACTAAAATAACATAAGAAAAGGTAGTTAAGTAAGCATGGCTAATGGCTTCATTAAATGAAAGGAAAACCGGGTTCCGGTACGGTCTTATCTGGAATCAATTAAATTCAATTTACTTCACTGCAGTTAAATCCGATCAAACATTAAAGGCATACAGCCTAAAAGCTATAATAGATAAATAAATACGATCCTAATGATCCTATAACATTACCCTGTCGGGTCAATTATGCTATGTTATTATTATTATTATAATATCCGTTTGATGTATTTCCGAGAAAGTGGTTCTTCTTCCTTCCTTCCTTCCCGTTGGATTGTGCAAGGCTGTGTTGTGTGTGTGAAAGCGGATGGAGAAGGCTTTGACCTGTGCGTGGCTCTCTAAGCTCTCTCCTCTTCCTGTGTTGGCAAGTGTGGGAAATGACAGACAGGCTGAGATCAGCTCTGTTTGTATTAATTTTTTTTTTTTTGAGAGCAGCTCTGTTTGTATTAATTGGTGAACGCTGCAGATTGAGTGGAGTGGGGCCTCAGTTAGCTCTTTTTGTCTGCATGCTCAACTGCTCTGCTCAACAGCTCAAGTGAAGTAGAAATACTGGCGGAGTGGCGGGTTCCCAGCTTGAAATTTAGTATCCCATCCAAATAATTAATTATTATGATGGTGTTCCTCAATACAATAAAGTCGCTTTAAATGGATTATGGATAGATTTCTGATTTGTCAGGATGGATGGATAGGAGTTGCAATCAATATATGCATGTATAGTGTTAACTACTGCTAGTTCGCTGTACTAGTCTCCAGTAGGCAGTAGTGTTCTGCCCATGCCCGAGGCGGGCCTGCCTGCCCGCGCCCACCCGAATCCGCCCGTGCTTACAACCCCGGAAACCTGTCAAGGGTCTCGGGGGTGTTTGTGTGATCCAAATCGGATCGTAACACTCTGAGATTCTGATTTGACGAATCTGATTATTTTGAAAACCCTCTAAAAACCACATCTGTCAGATCCGGATCTCAGGACCTTGAGATCCGATTTGGATCACAGCTGATACAGACTTGTCTCGGAGGCGGGTTTCGCAAGGGCAAGAGTCCGGTTTTTTGGTCTTGCCCCCCCAAACCCGCCCCGCTCATGCCCTTCGTCCGCACTTCGCCTGCTCCTCGTAACAATACCCGCCTTTGTACCCAAACCTGCCCAGAATTTTTGTATCTAGATGTATTCTAGATCACTTTAATATCATATATGCAAATTTTTGTACATTTTTTCCATTTAACAATCATTAAATTCAGCCTAAAATACATACATCGTCCAATTAAAAAAACCAATCAAAGGTAGTTAAACAAACAATTAAGATTGTGTATTTTGCAAATAAAAATGCCCAGAATCTAAGGGTACCAATCAATTAACTAAACACTAATATAAGAACTAACAATTAATTAACAATCTTGTCAGCAGAAGAAATTCCCAATCCATCCTCTCATCATAATTTGGGCCCATTAACAAAACATCTACAAGGCTGTTCCCTTCTCATTGGGCTCAAAATTCACCAGGCCCAATAAAGCCCACTCCATCCCCACACTCAGAACAACAAACTCACTTCAACTCTTCACAGCAGCAAAGCAGAAGAAAAGAAAAGAAAAGAAAACCGAGAACCACTGGGCGGGCGACTGCGACTCCCGACGCCAGCCATGGAGGTGGACGAGCCGCCGCCGTCAGCAGCAGCAGAAGCAGCCAATCGGAAACCCGCCAACCCTTACTCCCTCCTGGAAGAGACCCGAACGGCCATGGAGGAGATCGCGGCTCGCATGCTCTCCGCGAAGAAAGAGGGCCGCCCCAAGTCCGAGCTCCGGGAACTCTTCACCCAGATGTCCCTCCTCTTCATCTCCCTCCGCCAGGTTTCAAATCCTAATAACCCTCACATTCTTTCGAGGTAATAAGTTAATAATAATATTAATTAACTTGCAATGTGGATGATTTTGTAGGTGAATCGGGCGATACTGATGGAGGAGGATCGGGTGAAGGCGGAGACGGAGCGTGCGAAGGCGCCGGTGGATTTCACCACGCTGCAGCTGCACAATTTGCTGTACGAGAAGAATCATTACTTCAAGAACATCAAGGCATGCCGCGATTTCACTTCCAAGTACCCCGATATTGATCTCGTGCCTGAGGAGGAGTTTTTTGCCAAGGCACCTGAAAGCATCAAAGGGAAGACTCTCACAACTGATCCTGCTCACGATCTCATGCTCAAGCGGCTCA
This sequence comes from Cyperus esculentus, assembly GCA_030179965.1. NCBI lineage: Eukaryota > Viridiplantae > Streptophyta > Magnoliopsida > Poales > Cyperaceae > Cyperus > Cyperus esculentus. The sequence continues at coordinate 1,520,008 of JASGLE010000012.1, forward strand.
ATTTTGAGCTCTACCAGGTATGGCTAAATAGGTGGTCAGTGTTTAGGTCTTGTATGTACATAACTAACCGGCATCTCTCAATCGTAGTTTGCCACTCAGTTAGTTTTTCCAAAGCTATAGTCTATTCAACATATGGTAATGAAGTAAGTCAGGCTGGTAATGAAGTCCAAGTTAAATGGCAATTAACAGCGTAAACTTTTGGGATGTTTGCAATAAAGGTACTGATGTTACGTTGCTGTGGTGAGAGATATATATCTTGTTAAAGTAAGTTAAGCCTATTACTCGAATAAGTTGCCTTTTTTTGAAGCTTAAATGAGCTTACAAGTACCAACAGCTTGTTTGTTGTGTTGAAGCAAAATACACGACTATAAGTCAATTTTAATTAAGTTTTTCTTGGGTAAATGCCCAGGTGTTATATGAAATGTCCCCACAAATAATGTGCATAGATGGAGATATGAGAATTTGATACGTGATATTTTCAAAAATACTAAATGCATGCAGCTGCTCTTATACAGAGGAAAAACTAACTACTATCTATTGTAAAGAGTATTTGGTTCTTATTCCTGGATTGGTTTTGTGAATATGCTAGAGGAAGGAGCTGTGCAAAATGCATGAGAAGCTGGAACATCAAAAGAAAGCTCTACTAGAGAAGATATCAGAAAGGAAGAGGTTTCTTTCAAGCCTCCCTTCTCAACTGAAATCTCTCAAGAAAGCATCATTACCTGTTCAACAACAATTGGGTATATTACACTCCAAGCGAGTGAAGCAGAACCAAATGGCTGAGCTTTTACCGTCGCCTCTTTACATAGCTTACTCTCAGTTAATGGCTCAGAAAGAAGCATTTGATGAGAGAATAGAAGTGGAGATAGTAGGAAATGTGAAAGATGCTCAGGCTTTCATGCAGGAGCAAGCGAACCGGGAACATGGTATTATTGCTTATGTCCCTTCTAATGGCTCTATAATTTTTTATTTCCTCTTGGTAATGATAAAGAGTTTGTATTCAGGTCAAATGGCAAATGCAGAGGATAACAAGATGGACGAAGATGTGATGGAGGAGGATGAAGATGTGCAAAGAAGACGGGCAAGGCCGAAAAAGGAACTTTCAAAGGAGGCAACTTCTGACAAAGAAGGGATCAGTCGTCTCCACCCATTAAAAATTATGCTCAGTGTGTTTGATGAAAATGAGGATGAAAAATCTGTTAACCTACTCGTGCTTCGGTTCGAATACTTAGTCAAACTAAATGTTGTTTGTGTTGGAGTTGAAGGTGGCGACTCTTCAGATAAAAATATTTTGTGTAATCTGTTCCCTGATGATACGGGCTCAGATCTCCCTCATGAGGTTTTTACCCTCCCTTACTGTGTGTATTATATTTCTTGCATGTGAGTTCATTGATTAACATATTGGTAATTTGGCTTTGTACCTCTAATTTAAGAATAATCTGAAATTGACACATATCAGATAAACAAAGTTTGCACTTTGCTCAAATTCGGTATACATGAACTCTAAGTTTAATACTAGTAAATTCTCATTTTGATGCTGACAGCTAGCATTTTGCCAAATTGCAATTCTAGTATCTTCATAAATTCATGTCCATTTTGATGCTGACATCATAGCATTTTGCCAAATTGCAATTTCTTTTGAAAAAATGTGATGTTTATTATTTATTTTTTTCTTGATTCAGACAGCTAAACTTTGTGCGGGCGACTGTTTGACACTTGGGAACATGGACTCACGCCCTTACAAGTGGGTCCAGCACCTGGCTGGGATTGATTTCTTGCCAGAGCTGCCTCCATCTAGGGAGATGGCCTATAATCAACCATTGAACAATGGTGATTTGTCATCAGGACTCGCTATGTACCGGCAGCAGAATCGGATCCAAACCATTTTGCAAAAGATTCGCTCCAGAAAACAGGCTCAAATGGCTCTTTCGTGAGTCACTTGTTGTAAAACATTTGTATTCTGAAATGCTCATCATGCTGTGTTAGTAAATGAAATGCTTCGTTATTGGATTTTTGCTTTATCTAGTACAATTTGCATATGTTGTCATGTGGTAATATTAGTGTATGATGATGTTTTGCACAGAAAAATCATTATATTACTTCTGGATATTGGTTTGCTGCATTTCAGATGTGTTTTCAGGGAAGATAATGAAGAACTACAGGGCTTTTTTGATAAAGCTAAACTGATTTTTGTTTAATATAACAACTTTTGTTTATAATAAAGAACTACAGGGCTTTAGTGTAAAAATTTCAAGTCTTTCATTAAATTTTACAGGAATCAGCTGAATTCTTTATCAAAACTTGAGTGGCCTCCATTGAACTATGACAACGCTCCATGGGCGGGGTACTCCCCTTCATGCAGGATTGATGGCTGGACACTAATGGGGCCCTCCAGTAGGTCATCATCTTTGTTGGCTCTGCCTACTGGAGAAGTTTCAGGTGATCTTGACAGAAGATCAGTGACACAATGGGAGGAGGTTGAGAGCAACAGAGAGGATGGGGAACTCCCTACAGCTGTGCATGTGGCTGGTGCTGCAAGCCGACACAGCAAAGAAAAGACCCCTCCACCTCCACCTCCACCTGATGGACCAGAAACTGACCGAATTGATTTTGCAAGAAGCTTGTCTCTTTTATCCAAGAGCGCTCCATCATCAAAAAAGGATAGTTTGGTAAATCTGGTGGGGAATGTGGATGATGAACTGATGGTTGGTTGTGAGAGCGAAGGTGAAGAATTAACTAATGTTGATGTAGAACCTGAAGATGTCAATGTAAAGGTAGAGAATCCATGGCAAGATCATGCTTTGAGAGAGTTTAAAATGATATTGCGTAAAAGGTGTGGCAAGGATGATATTGTGAAGCTGGAAGCTAAGGTAACTTTTATCTATATGGAATTTACGTTTTGAGTTAATCAGACAAAGTTTTATGATGATTGAGACCGGAATTTGCTTTGACAATCTTGATATTCATGATAATGAAATTTAAATTTGAAACAAACATGTTGGAGGGGGATATATTATCTGATTTTATACTTACATATGAAACATGATGTGATAACAGCCTGTTACACCATTTCATTGAAAAATTATTACAAAGATCCAGATTAGGTATATCATACAAATGACTGAATGTAAAGCTATATTGTTTTTTGACTAAGTTAATTTTGATCTTGGGAGCTTTTGGTTTGTTCTATAATCAAATATCACATAAATGACTGAATTAACTAATTTTTGTTTAACTAATGGTTCCATTCCAAGTGATTCTATGCCTGGTAATATGAAATTGCTGTGTTTGGTTTTGAATGGCTATTGCATATACTTATTCCCTCTAGTGTTCACTACAGGGACCATAATGTACAGAAACAAAAATGTCACCAGATAAATGTACAGGGACCATAATGTAAAGTCAAAGTAGGGACTGTTTGACGAGTTTATTTTTTGTTCCTTTAAAAGCTTGGATGCTCAACTGGTCTATTTTTTGGCAGGTCAAGATATACATGGAGTATCCTACTAGAGCACCACTTTTCAACCTAAGTATTTTTCCAGAAGCATATAATGATTCAAAATGGCAGAATGAACTTCGCGCTATGGAAGCTGAGGTTTGTTTGCTTTACAAACAACTTTGATAAATTATTTTCCGTATATTTATATTTTTCCCACAGCCTGCGGTAATGTCCATTTGATTTCAATTCAGGTGAATCTGCACATAATAGGCATAATCCCAGTAGCCTATGAGAATTTTGTATTGGCAAATCAAATAAGGTGTCTGGCTATGCTATTTGATTTGAATTTTGGGGGCCCAGATGAGAGGAGAAAAATAGCTTCAGTAGTTGACATGCGAATTGGTGAGCCGACTAGATCTGTCAGAGGAAGAGACAGGAGGATGGCTATCTATTGGAAAAAGAGCGGCTTGTTTTAGGTACACACTTATCATGTCGGTGTTTCCTTTGAATTTCTTGTAATTTGTATTCTCTTGTAATTTTGATAATGAGGTGGTCTGCAGTGGGTTCATTTTCTAAATCTTATTCCTGATCAGATAGTCTTTAAGCAGAGACATCTTCATTTCCCTCAAGATTTATTTAACAAAAAGTGAATGTGAGTGCTTATCAGATCCTTAATTTAGCAAAACAATCGAAAAAAGTTTTGAACCAGATAATCAATCCAGTCTAAAGTAACTGACACCAGCATGATAGATAACTAGTCGGAGTCTAAAACAAATAGAAGAGGTTTGTTTGTTAGACACATGTAGAATGAAAAAAATTACATTTAAGCCATTAAAAATCCATCTGTTTGCTTCAATCATTAGCTGGTATCACAAAGTTTCCAAGTCTTGTGATGTTGTTATAATCCTGAGGACTGTGAGGTGCCAAGCCAGGAAGCACCAATGCTGATGCCCTGGCAGATCTTTGCAACCAGCCCTCCCGGTAATCAGGGCCCTTGATGTATCCGATAACAAAGCTACGAATTAACTCCAAGAAAGCTGTGAAGAACTTTGGTACCAGAGTCCAGATGGCAAAATAATTCTTGTTGGGCTCCTCGCTGAGTACCTGTTCGTAAAGTAAACAAGGAGTAATTGAGGATTTTGTTAACAAATTTATTTGTCTGTACCTAACTAAATGGCAAGATCGGGGCTTATTGTTTGTAGAAAACTGGAAATTTAGATAAGGATAAGAGAGAGATACTTACCTTGCCTTCATAGAACACATTGTAGTACAGACAACTGCCGAAGTGCTTGAACATAAGAGCCTTGTCATCATAAGGGACTCTTGGAACAATGTCATTGCTGTAAACATACCGAAAGTATGTTCTTTCAGTGTCCAAATTCTTGTTCACAAATGCTCCAAATTCAGCATCGCCGACACGTGGTTGCCCGAAAGTGTACACACCTTCCATTCTGTTTAACATGTCCCTCTCTTGATGCAATGCCAAAATGCTTGGAAATAAAATTGCCAATGCACCCCCTAAACTGTGGCCAGCCACCAAAAGCTTGGCATTTTTGTTTTTGGCTAACACTTGCCTCAGCTTCTCTCTTATTACATAGTAAGCCATGGGTTTGCCTTTTTCTTCATGAATATTTTGGGGCCACCCATTGTTTTTTTGTAACCCTAAGGCTTTCATGAAGCCGCCATGGATTTTGCCTATGCCCGGTATCTCGAACCATGAGAAGTCAAAGTCAGTACACCATTGGAGCGCACTGAAAGGCTTTGTACCACTGAAAGCAACTACAACAAGGTTGGCATCGACCAGTTGATCGCAAAATATGAAAGCTTGAGTGGAGTAGTCCCCTTCAAACTCTAAAACAGATTAAATAAGTTACAATCATCAAGAAGGCTTCTTTAAAAAAAAAAAAAAAAAGACTAGTCAAAAGCTGAAGCACATACCAGTTTTCCACTCTCGTTTACCGCCGTGGGTAATTTTTTTTTTTTTTATATTTATTATTTTTTTTGAGTCAGCGAGTAGTTTACACATCTGACCCACAATACTGCATGCTATATATTTTACGACAGTTTTGATCTTTTGTTATATTGCCAAAATTCAAGTACCATTAGGGAGCTTTCTCTGTATTTTACTTGCATAATGATAACTAGGAATCTTGAGAAAGAATTAATACCATTCCAACAATTGTAGTACTCCAGGAATTCCATCTGGATTGAAAGGAATATAATGAAAAAAAAAACAATTAATTTCTCAGAATGTACTGTTTTTAAAAATGGGAGGGATGGCTTGGGTATACTTATCTTGACAATATGGATAACAGTATTTTTAATAAATTTAACATTCTAATAATGGGAAACCATTATATTCTTTTACTTATAGCTTAAGAGTTTCATATTTCATTCAATTTGAATATTGTTTGATAGCTTATTAGAATTTTATACATTTTCGTTTAATATAACGCGTCTTTAACAAATTATTAATTAAATAGCACTTAGAATTGAATATAATTGAAAACATAATCAATTTATAAGTATATCAGTGATCCCTCCCCTAAAAGTTTATATATAGCATGCTGAGAGCAAAAGCAAACCTCCCAATGGTTTCTGACCGTGTGCCTTATAGATTCCTCACTTTCATACGCAAGTTTGGCAGCCATGATAGAAAGTGCAGCATGGTATCTGCGGTCGCCAGTCGTTATGTTCTCGTCCAAATCAATTCGTGTGTCGAGCAGCCCGACCATGGTTTTGTAGTTGGCCGAGTTTTCATCTGGCACAATCAACTGCCCTGAAATAATATAACTTTACTTTCTTATATTAGAAACTTCATCAGTTACGTTACACAATGATCATAGTAAATTACACATTATTTTTTTGAGAAAGATAAATTATACATTATTACATTGTCAACTTTAATTATCGTCAAATGAGACTTTATCTGGAAGAGTATATATAGCAGTAGTGAATTAGACGTATGTAATTAATACTTGAAGAACAGATAACAAAATAAAGAAGAGTTTAATTAAGGGTATATATATAGAATAAAGTACTTAAGCCAATAAAAATAATGACAATTGAAGTAATCAACTGCCCATTTTCGTTATTAAGTCACCTCATAGTCCGCGTTTAATAGAATAACCATTTTCAACAATTTATTAGTATATGTTGAACAATTCAATCCAAAAATTTATTACTACTTGGAATATTTTATTTTAGTTACAGTTGGCAATTGATGGATGTGATTGCTTCTCACGAAACTGCGCAATTGCTTCTCACATTGTTAATATGTAATAATTAATGTAACATACATAATTTAAAAATATGATAGTATATAAACAATGAAAGTTGACGAATGATGCAAAATATTTAAAAAAAGAAGACCGTTTCAGATCTGCTTTGCTTAGGATAAGGCCTACAATGCTTAATAGAAATTAACAATGAAGAAATTAAATTAAGCTAGATCCTCAAGTTCAACCAGCTAGATCCTCAATTCCTCGTATCCTATCCAGAAGGGACAAATTTTGTTTTTCGTTCTCTGATCTCTCTGTTTTTTTTAGAAGAAAAAAATGCAGTTGACAAAAATGGAGAAAACACAAAACGGATATAACCTTAATTAAAAACATCCGCAATTAATTGTAGCAACGATTAGAATAAATCACCATGATATGGCTTTGTTGAGCAAAGACAACATGTATGATAGTAAAGTTTTAGATCTCTTACCATTCACATTTCTCATAAATGGTATGTTTCTCTCTATTGTTATATAGAATTTAGGCTTCTATATATATACGGTTGAATTACACTTCAAAGTTGATTTACAACTAATTACTCCTCCCAAGCAAATTAGAATGAGTGGTTTAACCTATAAAGATGATTTTGTTAACAAACAGTTTGTAGTAAATTGAACTAGCTATTTGATTGTTAATTTGTTATACGTGAACGCCTAGTATATATGATATTAAGATCTATATTTGTTAATTTGTCTCGATCAATGCATGTATCCGTGCTCTATGCAAAACTACTAGTAGTCAAAAATTCTAACCTCGTTGATTATCTGCAATTCATTCTCATATTTATATTAAAAAGATCAATTAATTACTAACATAATAAAACATATAAAAGAAGAGAATCTAATCTTACCCCTAAGATAATTCCTAACGAGTGTAATAACACTATCTCCGTTTGCGTAATAAAGGTTCATCCATTTCTCAACCGCCCATCCGAATGCAGCCATTGGCTTCCTCAATTTGAGAAGGATCATTTGCACCAAAAGGGAGACGCAAAGAAGCCATCGATGCCTCAGCTCATTGATGTTAGGCGTGCGCTCCGGACAGTGCACTGCACCATTTCGATCGACATCACCAGTGTACAAGAGATGAATGAGATCAAAGATAGTAACTTTATCTGGCCTTAGGATCAAGTAATCTGTAAAGTGGCCTTCATTGAAGGTCTCCATGGTTTTGTTTTAGGAGAGAATATATATTGGAACTTAATTAGTTTGCTGTTGTTTTCTTCTTGAACAATGAAAAGCCTGTTGTATGTATATATATAAAGAGGATAGGGCTACCAAGTACATAATTGGCTCATATAAAATGCCATCAAGAGAATTGACCAGTTCTGGCAGGAATGCATAGTTGAAGCGATGATTGTTGACCTTCAATTTGTGCAACTATAAATTATTGATAAGCAAATGGATTTAATTTGTGCAACTATAAATTATTTAACATCTTGATTTATTGTGGCCTACATATTTATCTATTTATATATGAGGAGAGATGCAATAACCATGAGAATTGATGTCCAGGGTGACAATTTCATTATTTATATATATTTTCAAGATATATATCTTTCTTTTGAGATATATATTTTTCTTTTGAGAAAGTGAACTATTTATTCATGTCCTCCCTTTTCTTCCTAAGAGGGGAAAAGAACTCACAAAGGTCCTAAAAGTCTAATGCAAGCTATATAAGCTTGCCAGAATATCTATATACAATATAAAAAATTGCAACAGCGTTTAACAATTGTTTCATCTACTTCCTCCAGCTCTCAAACTAATATATATATATAATTGAGAAATATTTTGAAATAGAATCAGCAAAGAATATGATCAAATTAAGACTATTCAATATTACAATAAGAGTAATTTCGGCAGCATGCATGTACCAGCTTCTACAAAAAAAAAAAAATAAAAACATAATTGATAAATAAGATTCCTGATACATAGATAAGCTTGCAGCTGCAGTTTTCAATATACATCCGAAATCATGATTTATGGTGCTCAATAAATTCTTTGCATGAAAATATTGGGAATATAAAAACTTTTCATTTTTAGAATTTTCTAACTATTTATTTTGAATTATAGAAAATAGCCCATAAATATTAATAAAATATTGATGTTTGTACATGCTATTTCCAAACATGCAAAACAAATACTTAGAAAGTTCTAAAATTAAAAAAATTTTGTGTTCCCCAATATTTTCATACAAAGAATTTATTGAGCACCATAAATTATGATTGAACACCATAACATAAATTTTGAGGCGTTAGTATAATAGTCTAACTCTAACTATACTACAAGTCTATATGACTACAGCATATTTATATTTATATAACATAAAAGCAACATCTAATAAATAGTACAATCAATACAATAATTATTATTGAGCTACACACTCCAATTGACTTGGACGCGTTAAATATATAACTGGAGAATGATGAATGAGTTTTAACTCGCAGAGACAATATGACTCAATGGAAAGATGGGGTCCATGGGAACAACAGTGATAAATACAAACCAGGAGAAATCTCAGTCGTGCAATATAACAACGGCCTAGATAAAGCGATCGCAGGTTCCTGCGATCGCTTTGGATCGCAGCAGATGCGAGCGCATACATCCATAAGCTGACATGGCACCTCGAAAATTGTTCCATATACTTTTGCTCTCCTCCAGTGAAGCTTTGCCTCGGCATGCGTGAACCTCTTCTACCTTGCTGCTCACGTGGAAAAGACATAATGAGAAGCGAATACATGTTCCAACTCTTGGAGTATATTCATTAGGACATGTTATATCTTTCCAAATGTGAGACCCACTCAGGTATAGTGTATGGACCGAGAATTTGCAAAGATAGTGTTCAAAGACCATTCAACAAAATAAAAGAAATCATGTTTTCTTCGGATCACCTGCAAATACAATATAGATGTTACATATAAAACACTTAGATGTTACACATGTTTGAATAAATGTTACATATAAAACACTTAGATGTTACACATGCTTGAATAAATGTTACATAAATTTGACTTTATATTAAAATTTTGATATAATCAATACAATATTTTTAGGAATTATGTGTTGTACAACAAGTTGAGTTACTTATTTATCAATAAATGTTACAAATTTGATATTAATAGAAGATTTTTAAGAATTACGAGTTACGAAATTGTCTTAAGTATATGGTCTTGAACTATTAATAAATAAGCTCTTTTGAATTATTATACATGCTGACGACAAACTTTCTTCAGTTAAATTAAATCAACACCAGTATTTTTCGGATCACCTGCAAATAAATTTTCATGATTCTATGTCAGTTTTTATTCTTCACTTTAATTACAAAACACCTAGATGTTACATTAAATCAACACCAGTATTTTTCGGATCACCTGCAAATAAATTTTCATGATTCCATGTCAGTTTTTATTTTTCACTTTAATTACAAAACACCTAGATATTACATTAAATCAACACCAGTATTTTTCGGATCATCTGCAAATAAATTTTCATGATTCTATGTCAATTTTTATTTTTCACTTTAATTACAAAACACCTAGATGTTACGTATGATTGAGTAAATGTTACATATGCTTAAATAAATGTTATGTATACTTGAATAATTGTTACATATATTTTACTTTGTGTTAAAACTTTGATTTTAATACAATATTTTCAATAATTATGTGTTACAAATTTGTCTTAAATTTCATTGTATGTAACTATTTGTAAATAATTGTCCTTTTTAATTATTATGTTGTTGTTCAAACATTGTTTGATTTAATTATTCATGAAATTATTTGCATTCCGTTTCAAACTATGTATTACCATGTCAAAAATTTAATTATGGTGCGCAAGAAATTTTTTCATACAAAAATAATAGACATATACAAATTTTCTATTTTTGGTTAAAAAAAATAGAAGATATTAAAATAAGAATGTCTCTGTTGAAGCAAAAAAAAAAAAAAAGATTAGTACTATCTATGCTTTCTAATGGGGTAGGAGTCAAGGAAATAAGTTGGTTTTAGTTAAGAAAAAGGAACCATACAAGTCTAATGGCATATATGTAGAGGTGGCAGAACCCGACCCGACCCGAGAAGCCCGCCCGACGCGATCCGATTCGAACCCGACCCGATTCGGCATTTTTCAGAAAGTCAAACTGACCCGACCCGACCTGACCTGATCCGAACCCGACCCGACCCGACCCGAGATCAAATAACATCCAATCCAACTCAAATCAACATATGATCCAAAAAAAGTAGATATTAAAATTGATCCGACCCGACCCGCCCATCACCCGACCCGACCCGACCCGAGTTATTCTAGAAAGTCAAACTGACCCGACCCACCCGACCCGAACCCGAACCCGACCAGCCCGCCCGATTTGCCACCTCTACATATATGCCTTAATATTCTGCTCCTGTAAAAAAAAATAGTTCAGAGTTCATCAAAATAAAAAAATTTATAATAGACTGGTGAAGACCCATGTGCACCACCCCTTTTTATCTGCACTTACGTCAGCTCACCCCTAATTTGTAATTTGGTGTTCCGTGCAAGGGCTCCTCACATGGGAAAGAGAGAAAATGGAGATAACGGTGAAATATCGAATGGAGACAAAAAGGCCAAAATTATTGTATGGATCTGTGGATGGTTAAGTCTGTGGACGCAAAATGCTTCCCATAATAATTCTTTGGCTGTTCTTGTTTATTGGTTTTCTCAATAGTAATTAATACGTCAAATATATAATTCCAAAAGAAAAGAAAAACATTTGTCAGCAGTTGGCCCGATCTAGATCGATGAAATGTTTATCTGGAGGGGTTATTGTTGACCTTGCATACTTAATTAGTAGTGCTACAAATTAGTTTGAACAGATTATATATATTATCAGAGTAATTATATATATGCCAAGTTGCCAGTTAACTATACTTATTAGTGATGCTGTAAAATCCTCATCTCTTGTAACAAAAGTTTTGAGTAATTACCGTCGAGTTGATGATGAATTAATTTGACAACCTTATATAATTGAAGGAGGCTTCACACCTGGAGCTTCTATCATGTCTTCATTTTTTTCCCCTAATTTACACAAATTATGAACCTATGAATGTGATTATGTGAAAATAAAACCCTTATCCGTCTATATATCCTCCATTAGCAAAACTATGCCTTATATATATATATACTAGCTAATATCTTACATTAAGATTTGTTGATCTGATACATTCACATTTAATTATAACCTTACTACATTCTCTATTTGTTGATCGGATACATTCCTAGATATTATACTAAACTATAACAGGATTAACATCAACACCTGCATATCTGAATTTCCCTACCCATTCATATATGAAGATTTTGTGGGTTTTGTGATCGATAGAAAATATATTCTTATTGATCTTTTTTTGTTTACAGTACACAGGGGGCTTATATATAGCCAAGATAAATACATGACCGTTACTATTGTAACGTTACAATTTTTAAAAAAGGAAAAATAATAAATGCTTGCCCAATTACATTCTATCAATTATATCCGATTTATTTCATTCTTCAACACTCCCCCTCAAGCTCGGTGTGTATATATCATATAACCTGAGCTTGGTTATTATATCTTCAAAAGATTTGCTACTCGGTCCTTTTGTAAACACATCCGCCAATTGATCTTCACTCTTGACGAATGGTGTTTCAATTTCTTGAGCTTGCACTTTTTCATGAAAAAAGTGACAATCAACTTCAATGTGTTTGGTTCGTTCATGAAACACCGGATTTAATGTAATGTGTCTCGCGGCTTGGTTGTCACAATACATCTTCATTGGTGCGTGAGTTTGAATGCCAAAATCCGTAAGAAGTTGCTTAATCCAAACCAACTCACTTGCGGTTGATGCCATGGCTCGATACTCTGCCTCAGCGCTTGATCGGGCTACAACATTTTGTTTCTTGCTTTTCCATGTGACCAAATTTCCGCCTACAAATGTGCAAAAGCCGATTGTAGATCGTCGATCAAAACTCCCAGCCCAATCTGCATCGGAATAGCCACATATCTCATTAGAATCATTATTTTTCATCCAAATTCTCTTTCCAGGTGTCCTCTTTAAGTATCTCAAAATTCTATTTACGGCCTCTAAATGTGGTGTCCTAGGAGGATGCATAAATTTGCTAATTTGGCTTACAGCAAAAGATATATCGGGCCTAGTTACCGTGAGATAAATTAATTTTCCTACAAGTCTTTGGAATTGGTTTATGTCACTTAGGGTTTCACCATCTTCACTATTTAACTTAACATTTGTATCTATTGGTGTTATGGCCGGTTTGCTTCTTAGTTTGCCAGTTTCTTTAAGCAGTTCAAGAGTATACTTTCTTTGAGATAGAAATAGCCCCTTCGATGAACGAGCTATCTCTATTCTAAGAAAATATTTCAACCTACCTAAGTCTTTAATATCAAATTTTTGTTTAAGATCTCTTTTTATACAATCAATTTCAAAATTTTGTCTCCGGTAATAATAAGGTCATCAACATAAACAAGAACTACGGTTGTACCATTGGAATTATGTTTGATGAAAAGAGATGAATCAGCACTACTTATCTTAAATTGTAAGAAAGTAAAAAATGAGAGAGTTTGCCATACCATGCTCTTGGAGATTGTTTAAGACCATAAATAGATTTCTTTAACCAACAACAAAGGTTAGAATTTTGTTCTTTTTTGTAACCCGGTGGGAGGGTCATATATACTTCTTCTTCAAGTGTTCCTTGAAGAAAAATATTTTTAACATCCATTTGACTTAAATTCCAATTTTTATTTACGGCAATAGAGAAAAGAATTCTTACGGTATTCATTTTTGCTACCGGTGCAAAGGTTTCATAGTAATCAATACCTTGAGTTTGAGTATATCCTTTGGCCACTAACCTAGCCTTATACCTCTCAATGGTACCATCACTATTATATTTAACTTTGTATACCCATTTACATCCAACCGGTTTTTTGTTCTTTGGTAAATTGCAAAGTTCCCAAGTCGCATTTTTTTTCTAAGGCATGAAGTTTCTCTTTCATTGCTTGACACCGTTTTGGATCATTTCTAGCTACTTCATAATTAGTGGGTTCTTCAATTTTTGACAAAGCAGCTACAAAGGCATAGTGATCATTTGAGATATTTTCATATGAAATGTAATCTTGTATAGGATAATTTACCGAATATGTAACATAGTCCTTTAGCCTCGTTGATGGTTGCGGTTGGCGACTTGACCTTCTTAGTGGCATGTCCTCTTCTTGAATTTTCTCCATTTCTTCATTTTCAATTTCTTCTTGAGATGACTCTTCCACATTTTCTTCAAAATTTTCCTGAGTTGTATTTCCTACAACAACTACTTGTCTCTCTTGATTAGTAGTAACAGGTACCACAAATTCATTCAAGAAATTATCATTGCTATCTTTTTCTTCCTCATTTTTGTAAAAAGGATCATTTTCAAGGAAGACAACATTTCTTGAGATATGAATTATTTTTGTTTTGGGGTCATAGCATTTATATCCTTTTTGATGGGATGAATATCCTAAGAAAATAGCTTTAATTGATGTATAATCTTATTTATCTATCTTAGTTTTATACACAAAACAAGTACAACCAAATATTCTTAAATGATCAAAATTAAAATTTCTATTATAAATAATATCAAAAGGGCTTTTAAAATTTAATACGGAGCTAGGTAATCGATTTATTAAATACGTGGCGGTGAGAACGGCTTCCGACCAAAAACTTTTTGGAACATTATTTTGAAATAAAAGAGTTCTTGTCATTTCTAGCAAATGACGATTTTTTCGTTCTGACACCCCATTTTGTTGTGGGGTATACACACAAGAAGTTTGATGAATTATCCCCTTTAAATTTGTAAAATTCTCAAAGTTTTTATTGATAAATTCTGTACCATTATTCGTACGAAGAATTTTAATCTTTTTGTCATATTGGGTTTCAACGAGATTTACAAAATTTTGAAAATGAGAGAAAACTTCATTTTTATTTTTCATTAAATACAACCATTTTGCTCTTGAAAAATCATCAATAAAAATGACATAATATTTGAAACCATTATAAGAGTCCACAGGTACGGGTCCCCATACATCAGAATGAATTAATTCAAATACTCCATTACTCTTAGAGGTTGAATTATTCAAAGGAAGTTTTGTTTGTTTTGCAAACTTACAAACATCACACTTGTTACAAAAATCTTTTGAAAAATCAAACATCATTTTTAATATTTTGTTGGAAGGATGCCCTACTCGCTTATGTAAAAGATTACTTAAATCTTCATCTTGTTTTGTATTCAAAATACGTTTGTTGCTATCTAGAAAATATAAACCATTTTCTAAAAAACCTTCGCCAATCTTTTCTTTGGAAATTTGATCTTGAAAAACTACACTATCTTGATCGAAAATAATTTGACAATTTAGTTCCTTAGTAAGTTTACTAATAGAAAGTAAGTTTACGGTGCAATTTTCAACATAAAATACATTTTGAAGAAAATTCTTATTCAAAATGCTAAATATGCCCTATCCTTTAATCTTAATTTTTTCATCATTGGCAACAGTAAAATATTGGTCATTTTCAAGGGTTTGAAAGCTTCTCAATAGGTCTCAATTTCCGTTCATATGGTCAGTAGCACCCGAATCAAGTACCCATTTCTCATTATTCTTTGGTGCAATTTTGGTACAATGACCAATACTCAAACATTTATTCTCATAACTCAATTTCAGATTTGGCATATTTCCTCGTATGATTTCTGGTCCAGACCCAACATTAGACATTTTAAATGAAATGGGCTGGTTTGATTGGTTGATAGGGCCTATTATATTGTTCATAGGATGAGATAAACAATGTTGAGTTTTAATTAAACCTTGACTCAACTTTTGACCCAAGAGCGAAGCAAGCATTTCCTCCAGGCGATCGAGTCGGTCTGAAGTTTTTCGATTCACCCCTTTTGTCTCGTCCCTCTTCGCAGAGTGAAATGCTTTCTTCTCATCCTTTGGTTCGGTTGTGCCCATAGCAACTCGCCTTGTCACCTTTTCTTTTCTGAGTTGGTTAATTTGCAAATGAGCTCTTTGATTGCCGAATTGCAACTCGATTTCTTGTGTCATGGTTGTTGATTTACTGGTTTTGTTTGTGGAAGCGTTTTGATCAGGCGTGCTCTGATACCATGAAGGTTTTGTGGGTTTTGTGATCCATAGAAAATATATTCTTATTGATCCTTTTTTGTTTACAGTACACAGGGGGCTTATATATAGCCAAGATAAATACATGACTGTTACTATTGTAACGTTACAATTTTTAAAAAAGGAAAAATAATAAATGCTTGCCCAATTACATTCTATCAATTATATCCGATTTATTTCATTCTTCAACAATATATATTCTTAACACCATCAACAGAGAGCAAACAGGTTAAAAGGAGGTGCCATTAGTTAATTCTTCTATCATCAGGGACAAGATGATTTCCAAGCCTAGTGCAGTTGACATAGTCTTGAGGGCCGTGCGGTGTCAATCCGGGAATGATCAATGCGGTCAACCT
Source organism: Cyperus esculentus (assembly GCA_030179965.1). Taxonomy (NCBI): domain Eukaryota; kingdom Viridiplantae; phylum Streptophyta; class Magnoliopsida; order Poales; family Cyperaceae; genus Cyperus; species Cyperus esculentus. The sequence goes on from JASGLE010000012.1 coordinate 1,536,258, forward strand.
TGCGAACCTAAGCAGCCACCCCTCGGTGTACTCGTGACCTCTCAAGTAACCGATAACAAAACAACGAAGAAATTCAAATATCGCCATTGAGTACTTCGGTATTAGAGTCCACAGCGAGAAGTAGTTCTTGTTTGGTTGATCTTTAAGGACCTGCAGAATGAAAGATTTAGATGTTATAATTAAATTTCATTTGGTATGCAACAGAGAGAAACACAGAAGAAAATCAGAGAGATGTATACTTACTTTTCCTCTATATAAGCTGTTGTAGTACAGGCATTCATCTATGTGCTTGAAGAACAGAATTTTATCATCGAACGGAACTCTCGGTACCATATCATTGCCATAAACAAACCTAAAATATCTTCTCTTTGGAGCATTTAGGAACCCCCTCACAAACTTTCCGAATTCAGCATCGCCGACACGTGGCTGTCCAAATGTATACACCCCTTCTAGCCTCTCCAACAAAGCCTCTTCTCCATGATATGCCAATATACTTGGAAAGAGGATGGCCAGTGCCCCCCCTAAACTATGGCCAGTTACCAAGAATTTAGCGTTTTCGTTTTGTTTCAATACCTCTCTCAGCTTCTCTCGTACGGCATAGTAAGCATACAAATCATTAGTATTTTTGTCTAGATTTTGTGGCCACCCTTTTCCGTTCTGTAATCCGAGTGCTTTCATGAAGCCTCCATGGATTTTGCCCTTGCCAGTTATCTCGTACCATGAGAAGTCGATGTCAGTGCTCCACATAAGCGCATTGAATGGTTTGGTGCCGCAGAAAGATACAACAACCAAATTTGCATCAACTGGCTTGTCGCAGAACATGAAAGCCTGAGTTGAAGCTTCTTCTTCAAAGTCTACAAAAATGTTTCAATGTATGTATTAATTACTTGACAACATCATTTGCAAAATAAATTGTTACTGTCAATAATTAAACACAAGTAATTTAGTACAAACTATCGTTCTTATATTAATTGTAGTATTAACATGCTCAGCATCTAAATTAAATTAATTAAAACTTACCATTCTTACAATTGAAGTACTCCAAGAACTTCATCTGCAGATTGAAAAGAGAAAACACAGAAAAAAAAGTTAATGGCTTAATTATTAGTTTCTTTAGAGTTTACTATTTTATATTTTAAAACTAATTAAATTGTTATATTTGATGAATCCGGAAGTTAATTAACATGTAAGAAATGCAGACCTGCCACTTATCAGTAACTATGGTGTTGATTGCATTCTCATTTTCATATGCCATCTTTGCAGCCATAATGGAGAGGTGTGCATGGTATTTGCTATCACCAGATTCTATTTTTGTATCCAAATCAACTCTTCTGTCCAAGAGTCCAATAAAAGATCGAAAATCTGACGACTCATTGTCTGGGCAATATTTGCTTCCTGCAAAGTAGCAATCACTTAGTTTCATTCTTTTTTTTTCACATTTTATTTGTAATGCTCCTGAAGAACACGTACATATATATATACGTACAATTATTTGTCTCACTTGACCTTTTAATTATGTATATAATTTAGATAATTGGTTTTAGTTTGCATAAATGTTGATATGGAATTCTAATTAGTAAATCACTCATAGCAACAAAATATAAATATGGCCCTTCTATGCATGTGCTCCATTAATTCATGGCTAAGCTCAATTACATATATAATTACGCCTTCAGTTGGTGTATATATAATAAACTGATTAAGTCTTTGTCAACTGCTCCAGTTGCAGAATTAGTATATGTATATATATAGATCACTTCATGCGCACTGACTTTGAATGATTCATATATATATATAGCTTTGTCAAAGTCATTTTTACCATTTGGTAGTTTATCGATCCGATGCATGCATGTGCACCGGTGGATCTAGTTATTAAGAACGAGAGACAATGTACCCCCATATTTTTTTTGTAAAGTTGTATATTAAAATTTGTAGTATATTTATTGTTTATATATAATAAGCTTTTATATTGTTGAACCCCATAACAAAAACTAATTATGCTCTTCAATATTTATTCATAATATTAACATTTATATATGAAATAATAACTAAACACCATACAAAAATTTTCTGGCTCCGGCACAGTGTATGTGCAATGAAGTTCGAATTTACATACCTTTAACTTTAAGTATAGTCGCAAGAAGTGTCTTGAAGCCTTTACCACTCATGTAAAAGCAATTCAACGAGTTCTCGATTGCCGATCCGACGTTAGCCATTGGCGTCTTGATGGTAAGGAGCACCATCTGCACGAAAAGTGACAGTGAGAGCGCCCATCTGCGCCATATGCTGTCGATCTTGGGGGCTCCATCCGGACAAGCGACCGCCTTGTTCGCACAGATGTCACCGGTGCACATGAGGCGGAAGGGATCGGACCATGACGCTTGCTTTGGTTCCAAGACCATGAAGCTTTGGAAGGTTCCTCCATGATGATGATCCATTTTGTGTTTACCAGAGAGAGCTAGAGCTGGAGAGAAAGAGAGGTGTGTGTGTTTACTTGAGTTTCTTGGCTTGGGAGCAATGGTGCTGGGTTGCAGCTTATTTATAGCAGCAGAAGGCAATCAAGCTATGATTAACACCAACAACCCAATATTTATTTTAATTAAAAGTGGTCAAGAGAGAGGGGGAAAGAATAATTCAGAGAGTAGTACTTGTGCTTTGAATTTGTGATGATTGAGCTACTTCTAATTTTTATGTCACACATGTTTGTTTTACGCACGTGCAACTTGGTATATGCATGCATTTAACTTTTTCCGGGTTTCTTGTAGCCTTACAAGGTTGCTGTTTAAATTACTTCCTCCTTCCACAATTAAATGAATTTATACCCTTTACAACTTGTCCACAATTAAATGAATTTATATCCTCTGTTTGAATCCACTTTCTTCCTCAAAAAAAAAAAAAAATTTACGAAATTCCCAAGAATGTTCACTTTTCTACTAATTGAGGGCATAAAAGTAATTTCACTCTTCCACTATTTTCTTTGACTTTTGCTACAAATTCATTCTTTTGTGGACAGAAGACGTATGTTTTACAAGCCCACGGGCATTCACTCAAAAACAAAAAAAATTAAAATGGGTTTTTCTGCTTAAAATACTATCGATCTTTAAAATTTTGTACTCATGCAGAGTACTGCTCTGCCTGTACGATTCAATTTTGGTGAACGGTTTTTTTTATAATTTAATTTTTAATAAAAAATAAGATTATTAGCAACTATAAATTTAGGATTCGTAGTATATAATTAGTGTGAGTGTGAAGTCATATATATATAGAGAGAGAGTGAGGCTATTGTACTTTGCAAAGCGCAGTGACTAGTACGTTTCAGCCTCATATCTCTTAAATCATAGTTCGAATGACCTATCTAAGTTACTCACCATAATTTTAATATTGAAACCTAGTTGGATACCAATTTTTTTTTTTTCTATTTTTAAGTTTTGTAACTATTTTTTTGATTTTCGAAAATTGTATAGAAAATGCACAAAAATTAATTTGTATATAAAATGGGTCATTCTTCAAAAATCCAAAAAAATAGTTAGAAAAACTCAAAAAATGAAAAAATTTGGTATATGACTAGATTTCAATATTAAGATTATGTTGGGCAACTTGGATTGGTCATTTGAGCGACGGTTTTGACGAATCGGGCCGAAGCGCGCTACCTCACTGCGCTTACAGAACGCAATAGCTTCACTCTGTGTGTGTGTATATATATATACACGATAGTTAAGTCAATAATTAGTCTTGTTAGCAACGTGTTGTTGAAAGAAGAAGGGGAAAAACTAAAAAGAACAATAGAATATGTATCATAAGTTGGTCGTGGGCAATATTTAAGAAACTTTAATTTGGAACCCTCTTTTGACTCGAGCTACTTAACCAGTAATACGAAGAGTCCGTATCGGCTACAATCCAAATTGGATCGGAGGACCCTCCAATCTCTGATCCGACGGCTGTAGATTTTAGGGGGGTTTTTTTAAAATAATCCCAACCATCCATTTGGGATTAGAGGGTCCTCAGATCCGATTTGGATCATAGCTGATTTCAGCACGTAATATGAACTCATTATTGGAGTGTTGCTCCATGATCGCATTCAAACAAATTTATCGGTTAAATTGAATTTAATATTGAATGATATTCATTTATTTTATGGAAAAAGAAAATTATATACTAAGATATTTGAGTTAGATTTTATTAAAGTGCTTGGCGATAAACTTTGGGATCACCTGGATCAACTGCCAAACAAAAATATGATAAAATTCTCAATTTTAGAGAATGAAAAATGCATGATTATTATTTTAATTAAGGTTTTGTTTAATCATTTCAATAGGGACAAAAACATATAAAATTAAAATGCGAGCACAAGTAATTGATGATTGATTGATTGGCTTAATTTCCATATATATAACACGGAAATAGTGCAACGCGAAATGATTGAGTCAGCTAGCTCATCTGCCAATTTGGATGTATCCATCATCCAATTAATTAATTAATTAATTAATTATGTATATAAGTTTGTATATAGAAACTTGCTAAACCACGTGCATGGTTAATTGCAAGCGTGTATATATATGCTAATGCTTTGTGAATATATATATGTACCGAGTTTAATTACTCTGGTACATGATCGAATCGATCCTATTTAATTAATTACCAGAAATAAAATATCTGGCCTGTTTCACACTCTGAAGTAGTCTAGACAAGCATATTTAAGACTGACGGACACTTCAGATCATTGTAGACTGGCAATTATATATATTACTGGTCAGGGAATTAATAGAGGGTACGTACGTTGCATGTACTTTTTCCAGTAATTCTTTCTTTAATTATATTAATTAATATAAGTACAGTGGGTGTATATATATATAGCTAAGCCCACGGGCATTCATTAAAAAAAAAAAAGGTATATATATATAGATTCCACATTATTTTAAGAAGCCATTTATAGGAACTATATATGCACTTAAGGGCGGAGTCAGGATTTGAAATTAGGGGGTCGAGACGTCGAGAAACAAAATTTATAGGGGAGTGAAATAAAAACTCTCAACAAAATACACTACATATTAACATCTTTGTATACAAATTCAAAATCATGGGGGTCACCCCCCGGCACTATTATTGATTCGGATTTCAGGAGACTGTTAATTTTCCATCGATCCTAATTAATTTGCCAAGTCAGAAAGTGATTATATATATACGCATGTATAATTAAATAGCTAGCGTGCAGTTTAATGTCGACCTTTGAATTAATATATATTCAAATTTAAGAGTCAATTCTGCTTTACCTAATTTTCTTATTATAGTAATGATCTAGTCTTAATTAATTTAGTAAAAGTGCTTGTTGCTCGATCTTCCAAGTTTCAACAATATATGGATATCATATATATTGTCTTTTTGTTTGTCGTCTTGTAATAAGCTGACATGGAATGGAAACATACATGAATTTTCCTCCATGACACATAACGCGGTACGTACCTAAGCAATAATAACGTCTAAATGATTTTTTTTTTTGATGGAAAGATGAGAGTCAAGCCCTCAAATTTCATTGAATAGGAAGTTTTTACAAGAAATTATGAGAAATAAAAGTAAAAATACATGCCTGCCTACTCAATAGTTACAATAACAATTCATGTGAACCATTCTCTCATATGCAAAATAATCTCTCTTGTAAGCACTATCTCTGCTTTGCAAACTCCCCTGAAAATTCTGTTGCAGCGCTCTCTCCAGATAACAAATGATATGACCATCATTACTCTTCTCCAGAACAAAGGCTGAGCATCGTTAGAGATAAATGTGATGGCATCTTTGTGTAGGAGTTGAACAGTGGCATGTGTCTGAGAAAATGCATCCTCCACCAGTAATCGAACCAACTTTGCGTATGTGCACTCATTTAAAAGATGATGTGCAGTTTCTTCCTGTGAGGTACACATATAACAAATGTTGGGGATGATCCAGCCTCGCTTTCTCAAATTGTCAGTGGTGAGTATTCTGTTATGACCGACGAGCCATGTCTAAATGATTGATCCAGTCTGACTGTACCGGAGATGATTAATTTAATACATGTTCATGTTCATATATATATATAGAAGGTTGCTCGTGCTTCTTGCTATACATAATTATATATAATATGTATTCTTCTATCCAATTATGCACTATATATATATATATCTTGTATTATCTGGAACTGGGTCCTATATATGCTCTTATATATCATGCAAGCTAATTATGATGGTGACATATTCTTATATGTTAGGAGCTAGTCAGGAGTGTCAATTTTGTTTCCAACCCGCTATTGACTCAAGAATTAAGATCATAAATATTAGTTGGTTCCAATATTTTTAATTTTCCTAACATTGATTGATCCGATCTGATTCAATTCAACTGATCGATAATTTTTTATTTATTTATTTATTAATTTTAATTCTTTTGAATGTATTAAAATTCTCTAAGGTATCTATTATATACACTTTGCTTAAGAATTGGATTCACGTTCAAAGCCTAGAACATGAAATATGAAGTACACCTACGTACATGCACAATAGTACCAACCGACATAAGTGTCAAAAAGTCACCATGTTTATTAGGAGCATTCGAACAATTCAATTTAGGAAATTAATGTACTATAATTATTAATTAATTAACTCTCTTCCAATTGTATATATAGAAATCAAACTACAGAAACTTGATTAATATTCTCTTACGCGTGTCAAGGCATTGGCGGTCTCGGCCACTATTGCCAACAGGGCAATTAGGCTGTAACCTGTAACCTGTAGTGCATGTATGTGTGTGACTATATATGTGTGAGAGGAACTCTAGTTGCTTCTACAAGCAAATTTTTCAGTGGAGAGAGGCATCACGCCTCTTCCCCGCCACCTCTCTTCTATTCTAGATCTTCTTTGTTGATTGCTTTCAAGTTTTGTTTGGTTGTCAACTCTTCGTCCGTTTTTTTGTCCGTCTTTTTCGTCGCCCTTTCTACTCTAAGAAGGGTCTTGATGCAAAGCGGTCCCGCTATGGTATTGCCTTTTAAGCTTACGAGTCGGTTTAGTAGTAGTAAAGACAAGAAAAGAGTCACTAAAAAAGAGAGAGACAATATAACACACATAAACTTTTCTATTCCACGTTATTGCATTTAACTCTGTCTCAGCTGATCAATTGACCGAGTAAAAGAAATAATTAATCTTAACCACGTTAAATCAATGACTATATTAATTTTTACATGAGCGTTTCTATTCCACATTCATTTCCAGCAATATATATAAAAACGTTGTAATCACCATTCGGTGTATTAAAGTTATTGCTTTTAATCACTTACAACAATATTGGAATTCAATTAGTGATCAAAACATTATTAAGAAATAATGGGTGGCCAGCCCACTATTTCTTATAACAAGTAACAACGGATCTATTTATATTTTTAATTAGCTTCAACTAATAAATTGTACTTAATTAAAATCTTAAAATATATGAAATTTAATTAAAATTTCTAACAATTTCCCCCTCTATTTTAAGATTTTAATCATGTAATTAAATTAAGTTTTTAATAATTAAGTTTGAATTTTTTTTTAATTTCTTTGAGCTATTTTGATATGCTATGTTTTTCGATCAAAGTATCTTCCGGATTTGAATCTTGATCTAGCCATGACTTGCTTCCGCTCACATAAATGAGATTGGAGAGTTATTGCATAATCAAGCTTGAATATATCTATAGTTCAAAATTATATAACAATATGGAAAGTTAATAGTGATGAAAACAAATGAGATTGGAGACAAAATAATTGGAAGCGTGTAATACATAAACAATATGTTATAAAAAATATGCATATCAATTGTGCAAGATAAACCAGACTCATGGAGATATGGATAAATAAGAAATATCAGACAAAAAATAAATACAAATTTTTTACCTTTCCAATAAATGTGAACCTACAATTTATAGCATACATCAATAATTTTTTTAGTTTTTTTCTAATTGTTTTAAACATTTTAAATTTATTCAAAAGATAATCCCATAAAAATATTTTATCATGGGAAATAGTATAATTCGGTCATTTTTCTCGCTTCAACTAACCGAAAAGCTGAGAAAAGGATGTCCAATTGATTTGAGAAAAACATTAGAGTAGAAAAAGTTGTACTAAAATAACGTAAGAACAAATTAACATTTTTTAGCCTATTTATAAGAAAAGTTCACATATAAACAATGTTTATCGGGAAAAATAACATTCTTGATGATAAATCAATGGTATACAACACACAACCAACCTCTCTCAACACCTCTCCATTTGAAAACAAAATAGAGGGGGCTGAAACTTACGATGATCGTCGGATGATAAAAATTTGTGTTTATGATCGATACTTATACATTAACACATACCGTGCTGCACTGCTGCATATAAGAACTTATGACTTGTAGGCTCCACGAATAGTGAATCTACTGTTTCTGTCAATTTGTCATTATGGTGTTTGTTTGTTTGTTTGTTTTTCACGTTATAAACACGTACGCCGCCACGCCGACCTGTCTTTCTAAGTTAACTGCTCTCTGCTCTTGATCTGTCCATGACCTGGGATGTTTCATTGCATGTACGTATATGCAAACATTCATTATATTTTCTGTAAAGTTTGAAAAATATAAAAAATAATTCAAACAATAATTAGGTATACTACAAGATTTTAGTATTCAATATGTTTATTCTTACTTTTATATATACTATATATATATTTTGCAAATTGGATCGATTACTCGGATATTTTGCAAACTACATCCAAATTAAACCAACTATACACTGTCTTCATTATAACATCTTATTTTTCAATTCAGGTCTTATCGTCTGATTATCAATAATAATTAATTATCTTATTTTATTTCTTTGCCAACTAGCTTGGATTTTTACTAATTGAACACTAATACGAGGTGTTTCTTTAATTAATTTGATAATGCATTAAAGTTTTTTAATTTGATAATGCAGGGGTGTTTACTGTTTACTTCTATCGCATTAAAGTTTGTTACGCACGTGCAACTTGCTATGTGCATGCATTTTATGCTTCAGTGCTTCTTGTAGGCTCGGGTTGCTATTATCACTTGAGGCTAATTACTGTTTATAATATCATAGATCTTAATTTTTATGTACTAATATATATATAGAGTAAAACTACCGTGTTCTTAAGCTCACGGGGGCCTCCCGTGAGCTTAACACAAAAAAGTATCAAATCACATCCAAATTTTGATTTATATAGCTCAATAAATTAGTTATATCAAAATCTTATAGCATGCAAATTTCATTTTTGGATATTTTTAAGTATTTATTTCGGATTTTTTAATAGCAACTATACAATATTAATAAAATAATCAAAGTTTCATATGTAACTTTTAAAAAATCTGAAATAAATACTTAAAAATCTCTAAAAATGGAAAATTTTTACATACCACATGATTTTGATATAAAGAATTTATTGAGCCATATAAATCAAAATTTGGATATGGTTTGATACGTTTTTGGAGTTAAGCTCACGGGAGGCCCCCGTGAGCTTAAGAGCACGCTAGATCTACTCTATATATATATATATATATATGAGGAGGGTTCCAATGCCTCAATTTTTTGTGCCTCAATCATGCCTCAACTTTTCGAATTTCAAATAACTCAAAATTTAAAACTAATTTTTCAAAACAAAACCGTTAGATTTGATCAATATGATATTCTCTATGTGCACATAACAAATTTTTACACTTTTTTGTTTTATTTTATATAAATCAATGAGTTATAAAAATCAACGTCTAGAAGTTGCTCAAATTAGTGTATTTTTTTGAAGTCCTTGATGTCAAACAAAATAATATTCAAATTTGATGATTTTTTACATATACATAAATGAAATAATATAGATTACATATAACGGTTTTGTTTTAAAAAAATAGAATTAAATTTTGAGTTATTTAAAATTTAAAAAGTGGAGGCATGATTGAGGCACAAAAAATTGAGGCATTAGAACCCTCCTCTCTCTCTCTCTCTATATATATATAGAATTAGGCTACGGTAATATGCATATCACGGTTTTACCGTGCTATGCGGTCCGTATCACCATTTTCGGTATCCAAATAGTCGATCTGAACCGCTCAACTTGATCGCTATATCAAAATATACTAGGAAACCAAATTTTACAATTTTTAAAATTTTTTTGCTATTTCTAGTAATGGGGAGAAAATCGTTGTTTTGTATGAACCAGAATTCTTGGATCTAGTCATTTTCTCTCCATCACTAAAAATAGCAAAAAAATTCTAAACATTGTAAAATTTGGTTTCCTAGTATATTTTGATATAGAGATCACATTGAACGGTTCGGATCGACTATTTGAACACCGAAAACTGAGATACGGACCGCATAGCACGGTAAAACCGTGATATGCATATTATTGTAGCCGGACTAAATAAATATAAATATAAATATATATATATATATATATATATATATATATATATATATATACTTGTACGAGTTAATTGTTTTGAAGTTCATATTTATGATAATTTCATTAGATTTAATGCAAAAAAAAAGTTGAATACCATATATATGAGCTACTAATTAATTATATTAATTATGATTTTTAATGGTTTGAGCGTGTGATGTGATTATATATATACTAGACATGTGAGCGCGCTCCGCGCGATAAATATAAAAACACTAATATTAATTTGTGTTATAACTACAAAAGTAAGATTATCATGAGCTCAATAATTGCAACCATTGCATTTTTTTAAGAATCGAAAACATAACACTAACATTGAAATTTTATTGTAATTAGTGAAAACACAAAAAAAAAAATGAATAAACCAAACCAAAAATAATAATAGCAATAATAATAAACCCCCCAAAAAAATATTAGCAAAAACCCAACCAAAAAAAAAAAAAAACCAAACCCAAAAAAAAAATACTACTCATTTGATACTGTAGATATACAGTGCCGTGGCATGTTGAACCTTTAACATATCTAATTTGACACTGTAGATCTACAGTGCCGCGGCATGTTTAACCTTTAACATATCTAATGAATATGATGTGATGGTCAATAACTAGTCTTGTTAGCGCAGCGTGTTTTGGAAAAAAGAAGGGGAATAAGAAAATTAGAATATGTTGGTCGTTGGTAATTAGCTAGGAACTTTTAATTGGAACTCCTTTTTGACTCAGCTATATATACCTAGCCAATAATTAATTAATATGCGCGCTTAATTTATTAATTATACTTTGTTTGGAATGAGCTTTAGGATTACCCGACCAATTTGTCCACACAAGAAACTAAACAGGATAATTATAAAAACTCAATTTGAGAGAAAAATAACTAATGTGTCATTTAGTCATTTTAATAGGACTGAAGTTAATTTGCATATATAATCCATTCGCTTTCCACATAACACCACAATAATGAAACGCGAAACAGTAATATGGATATGCACGATGTATCCATTATGTCTGATTATTATGTATGTAAATTTTGTATAGATAACCTTTCGATGGTTCAAAGGTCACACCTTTTTTTTTATATATATAGACTTGCAAGTAGGGGTGTCAAAAAGTGACCCGACCCAACCCGACCCGAACCCGAACCCGACCCGAAGATATATGGGTTGGGTACGGGTCAAGATTTTTTGACCCGTCACGGGTTGGGTATGGGTCAGCCCGACCCGCTTAATTTTGCTCATTTTGTGCTTATTTTACAATCTAGCATTACTTGAAGTTTATTTATACATTAATTAAGATCATTTGGATATAAAATAATAAAATTGTAATTCGGTCAATGCTAATTTTAGTTTTATCTTGTTTTTAACATTCTGTAGAGAGTACATAACGCTGCCAGTGCACTTAACTTTGAATCAAGATTGTAGTTTAACGTCATATATATAATATGGGCATTTATTTTTATTAATGCTAATAATAATTATACTGGAAAAACTAATTCTATATGTGATATTTACTAAAATATTCAATTTAATTTACAAAAATATTCAATTTAATTTACAAAAATATCAAATTTTAAAATATAATATTATAATTATATATAGTACATATATTTGGATGTAAAAAAAATAAAACAAGAAAAAAACGAGTACAATAATATCATTATTGTACATGTGACTTAAACTCAAGACCTCTCTGTAACAAAAGAATTCTACACGGTTACACCTTTACAGAACCACTAGACTCAAACTCAAGACCTCCAAATAATATCACTATTAAGGTCTTTGAAAAGAAAATCGGAAAAAAAAGGTAAAAAAGAAATAAAAAAGCGCAGCAGTGACTCGAACCCATGTGCTCTTTGAATCAATGACATAAAACAACTTGACTCTACCACTGGACCACATTAAATATACATACATACATATATCACATCCAATCTAAGACAAGAAAGATTACGGGTCGGGTCGGGTTGACCTGTGACCTGCCGGGTCTGGTATGGGTCAAGGTTTTTTTGCCTGTGACGGGTGGTGTCGGGTCAGTCCCGTTTGATGGAAAACAATAAAATAATGCGACCCGACCCATTGACACCCCTACTTGCAAGTGAAACCTAGTTTACCTCTGGTGCATATAAATCCTGTTTAATTCGAATGATCGAATCTCTGATGTAGATTTAAGATTGACATTTATTTAGGATCATTTTATACAGACGCTCGATCGATTCAGAGCAAAACCGGCCAATTCATTTTCTTTAGTTATTTTAAAATTTAGACTGTGTGTATATATATTCCACATTATGTTAAGAAGCTATATATATATATATTGGAACTATGCACGTCCGTATCAGAATCACAATTTTTTTAATTATATATAGTCAGACTGCGCTGATAGTTTACCAGTTTCTTCTTTCTTCAAAAAAAAAAAAAAAAGAAAATGTTTACCAGTTTCTTCTCTAAACCTCTTGGTTGAAAAAAACTAAAAATCGATATACAAAGTATCATTTCTTTTTTCATATAGTTTCTATTTGTTTTTGGTGGAACACTGGAACTGGTATATATGGTACAGATATTATATATGTAACTACTGTTTCATTTTTTTTTTTTTTTGATGTGGCAGGCGATAGCCGGCCAAAATTTTCATTGAACAACAAAAAGTATTTACAATGTGCCGTGTGGCTGTAAAAACGAAAAAGAAAAAGAAAATGTGCTCTTTAAAACAGCACTAAAACAGAGCATGCTAGCTGCTCTTTCAAGTTTCAACTTGTCTTTAAGTGTCAATTACTTGTACGTTGCTCCATCTAACCTTTTTCTATTGTAGTATAATGATCTCGTCTTAGTAAAAGAGCATGCTAGCTGCTCTTTCAAGTTTCAACTCAGGTTGTTTTTCTGTTCGTCGTCTCTAATATAATATGCTGGCATGCATGGAAAACATCAATTTTCATTCAAGACACAAAACTCGGTCAGCAATTATATGAGTACGAAGGATCAGTCTGATTGTACTGGAGCTGATCAACACATAATAAATTAGCTCGTGCTTCTTGCTATCCAATATATATATATTTAATGTCCTATATATATATCCAATCATGCTCTTAGCTAGATATGATGTATAATTTTGAACCGGATCCTATGCTCTTAATTATATATAGTGTAATCAAACCAAAATGTGGTGACAACAAATTCTTCTTAACATCTGTGTTAGGAGTGTCGGTTTTGTTCCCAAACCCGCTATTAATTATATAATTCGTGAAAAAAATGAGTCGGATCGATCCAATTAATATTTCATGCCTGCCAAGGATTGATTAGATGATTAATTTATTTTTATTCGCTCTTGAATATGTTAAATTTCTAAATTTTTAATGTATACAATTTACTTAATATATAATAAGATTGACCTTTCAAAGCCTAAATTGGGATCTCAAGTACCTACGTACAGTCGTACTCGTACACACATGTTTAAAAGCATCTGAACAATTCAATTCCAGAAATGATAATGTCTTCAGATTGTATAAAAAACCAATCGTACTGCAGAAAATTAATTTGCTTACGCGTGTAACACATTGGCAGCTCCGACACTATATATCGCAAACAGAGCAATCAGGGACTAAGTACTGTAGTTTGAGTGTGTGACAAATGTGTGAAAATGTAAAAAAAAAGGATACTGATGAGATTGTCCAACAAAACACCTTTAGGAGGAAATGTTTCTCACATATATACAACCTTTAACCAGCTAGATTTTTTTGTGGTGCTATTAGTTGGTTGGTTGTCGCATCTGATGCATTTCCACGAGATAGTAAAACATGAGTGTGGATCCACTGCTGCGTTGCTGTTTTTGCGGCCACCAAATATGGAAAGTTTTCCTATTTCTTATTGTGTGGTCTTTCGTGTGTTAGATTTTAACTCAACCAGACAGGTTCCAACAAGACTAACGGTCTCCTACCTCTACGTCTATTTATGGCCTGGCCTGATACTTTTGTCCCAATCTTTTCACATTTATTACCACTTATCCTTTAAGTTCTTGGCTTACACCTCTTAATATGGTATATTATAGTTTTTAATTGTCCATAAACTCTCCTTAGGTTTTTATAAATACTTTTTAAAGCTATATAAACACATTTTACTTGTACACAAACATTTCTTAGACCTTTATAAATATTATTCAACGTTTGAATATAGAACTGCAAAATTTTAATATAGTTCAGTATTTTCGCATACAGCATTCTAATTTTGGGTAAACAAATGAACAAAATAACAACCTAAGTACAGTATTTCCTTCCTTACTACCTAGAATATATAAAAATTTAGAAAACCATTAATACCTTGCTAAAATCTTGCTAAAACCTTGCTCTGATACCAGGTTGAAAGAGGGTCACTCCAAACTTCAAAACTTTGGTTACTAAGAACACGAGTTTTTCGGAGTGGAAAGCGGAAATTTTATTTAACTTAGAGATATGATACAAGAGAGAAGAGTAAGACTTCGGATGATTTCTGCGTGTCTTGCTACTTCCAAGACACACTATTATATAGGCAACTAAGCTTGGTATCTCAATAATGCATCGGGTGCTCGTTGGGCCCCATCGTCATGCAATTAGTTGGATATCCACAAACCTTTGTCTGCCACTAAAAGGAATCAACCACCAGGTTGATTAGAAAATATAAAATTCGTACAATAATGCACACTAGTGGGCATCTCCGTATGTCCTCTATAAAAAGAAAAAGCTAAAATATTTCTCGTGTTACACTACCAACCGTTGGAAGTGCTCCACTCAACATATTCCTCTCAATAATGGAGGATGACTC
Source organism: Cyperus esculentus (assembly GCA_030179965.1). NCBI lineage: Eukaryota > Viridiplantae > Streptophyta > Magnoliopsida > Poales > Cyperaceae > Cyperus > Cyperus esculentus. The sequence continues at coordinate 1,551,481 of JASGLE010000012.1, forward strand.
ACACAAAGAAACAAAAACAAAGCCAGCGGTTATCTATTCTGGCTGAATTATTAAACAAACTTAGTGAGACAGCTGATCTCTAATAATTTGGATTTATGGGTCTACCACTTTCCAAGGCTATCTAGATGAACCAAATACAATCTGTTTTCGCAATTGGCTCTATTATTGCCTTTACCTGCATTACCTTTTCCAACTGGTTAAGCAAAATTGGCTCCATATCACCAGCCGTTGAGTCATAGCTACGATAAGGGAAAGCCAACTTATACTCTGCCTTCAACATTAACCTTAAGTTATGAATTTCTTTGAAGGCTCGCATGAGCTGCTTTTTCTTGAGCCGCTCCCTTTCTCCTCCACTCCATTGGTAGTTATCCCAGCTCTGAGGTTTGTCACGCTCATAGAGCAGTTTTTCCCATTCCAGGAATGTGCTTCCACGGAGAACATACTCATCATCACTTGATTCAGTTGCTGGATCTGTGGGCTACTACTCTGCAATTGTTCCTACAGTGCTTCCTTCCATAACACTAGATTCTCCTGTTGCTCTTGCGTCAGATATCCTGAAATACACAAATTAGTTAAACGTGAAAGTGAATCTGCTAGGACATTAAGTTTCCCATCTATATGCTCAAAATTAATTTGGACTCCTGTCCCTGTGATAAAATCACAAAAGTTTATCCATCTGACCCTTGATGGTTTGTTTTGACCGGGAATTTCCCGCTTGCATAAGCGTAGATCTTTTCAGAACTTCTGAGATCATTTTTGAAGGGTTTCCACTTGCATATACCACCCCATCCTTCCATACATCCATCTGTCTCCAAGATGATGTACGATCCCTGAGGTGCAATCTCCAAGTTTGGCAAATTTTGCACCTTTTATTTGATTTTTCTGATTAATTCATAACCAAAGGGTTTGAGTCTTTTGTCTCCATGTGGGCTGGTTTTTGAATAGAGGTGGCCTAACAGTGTGCCTAGATTAGGGATGTAGGATCGCGCATAGTTGATATGCCTAACCAGGAGCGAAGCCCTGATTTTTTCCTTCAGTTTCTCCTCACTGAATGAGATGATCTTTTTGATGATGTGAGGTTGGAGTTTGATCATGCGGTTGTCAACAATTGCACCAAGAAATTCAATTTCCTTAACCGCAATTTTCATTTTGGATGGACTGAGGACAAGTCAATTTGCCTCACAGATTTGAAGCATCACCTCCAAGTGCCTGGCATGTTGTTCTTCAGTTTCAGAGAATACCAGGATATCATCAATGTAAACGACAATGAAATCACTGGTGCCAGCAAAGCAACTATCCATTTTTCTTTGGAATACTGCTGTAGCATTCTTCAATCTAAACGGCATCACCAGCCATTCATACAACCCGTTTGAGACAACAAAGACTGTCCACTCTATGGGCTGTGGGTCCATAGCCACCTGGTGGAATCCACTCTTCAAGTCGAATTTTGAGTATATTTTTTGAGTTGCCCACCTTCATGAGTATGGTATTGATACCGGGTAAAGAGTACTGGTCTTTGTGACTGTTATCATTAAGGGTACGGTAATTAAAAACCATTCTTTCTTTTCCTTTCACCTCTTTTCCAGTAATGGGGTCAATAGAGGTACTAAAATTTACCATTATTGCCATGGTCCTGTGTCTGCTCTTACTTGGCCTGATCACGCCCATCTCCAGCAAGGCTTTGGTGTGCGTTTCGAATTGTTCCTTCTGAGCAGGAGTGCCTTATAGAGGAAGCGTTTTGTTTTGATAGAAAGATGATAGTAGTATTTACCAGTTTAATACTAGCTTATCAGAGGACAAGCTTCAAGCTTGAGTGTAATAGTCCCCCCAGATTGTAAAACCAAAATAAAATAATTAAATAAAAAAAATGAAATATAGGCAAAACATATATTGTTCCATTTTCCTTGCCATGTAGATGTAGCTAGTTAAATCTTGACCTAAACTACAATTTAATTTAGGAATGATTTTATTATTTTTAATTCATATAAAAACTTGAAGAACTTATTTGGCATGCGAGATCTGTATATACATTCTTGTATTATAAATTCATATTTACTATTTTTGAGACAAAATATGCACCATTCCAAAAACAATTTAAGTACTCCAATAGATAAAATAGTTATTCCATCTAGAATAAATTACGAAAAACTAGAAAAACATAAGTTCCTCGTATTGTAACGTCCTCAAATAAAATCTTTGCAAGATAAAGGCAAACCATTCTTACTAATTTATCTTAAGGCTATGTTTCTTGGTTGCTGCCAGTTGTTAATTATTCCTTTGCTCAGTTAGATCTGGGTACATATTTGACCAGTGACATATAATTCTTTGGCTGTTCTTGTTTATTGGTATTCTCAATAGTAATTAATACGTCAAATATATAATTCCAAAAGAAAAAAAATATTTGTCAGCACTTGGCCCGATCTAGATCGATGAAATGTTTATCTGGAGGGGTTATTGTTGACCTTGCATACTTAATTAGTAGTGCTACAAATTAGTTTGAACAGATTATATATTATCTGAGTAATTATATATATGCCAAGTTGCCACTTAACTATATTTATTACTTATTACTTATTAGTGATGCTGTAAAATCCTCATCTCTTCTAACAAAAGTTTTGAGTAATTACCGTCGAGTTGATGATGAATTAATTTGACAACCTTATATAATTGAAGGAGGCTTCACACCTAGAGCTTCTATCATGTCTTCATTTTTTCCCCCTAATTAATAACTCAAATTATGAACCTATGAATCTCAAAATAATTAAAAACCTTATCCGTCTATCCTTCATTAGCAAAACTATGCCTTATATATATGTATATATATATATCTATCTATCTATATAGAGACATGTTACGGTGCTTTACAAAGTTGAGGATTTTTTTGCTTTGCGTTTTCAAAATCTCACAAACGAAAACTCAAACAACAAATCTAATTGAACCAAAACATTCTAAATATTGAAATATGATGGGATACCAAAATTTACTATTTTTAGAATTTTTTAACTATTTTTTTCTGAATTTTAGAAAGATGACCCATAAATAATAATAAAATAATGATGCCAAAAAGTGTCAATCTTTCAAAAATCCAAAAAAATAGCTAAAAAATTCGAAAAATTATAAAATTTGGTATTTTGTATGTTTTCAATATGTAGATTGTGTTTAGCATATTAGATTGGCCATTTGAGCTTTGGAGAATGAGATTTGAACGCAAAGCAAAAAATTGTCTAACTTTGCAAAGCAACGTAATTATATTCTATATATATGTATATATAATATCTTACATTAAGATTTGTTGATCTGATACATTCACATATAATTATAACCTTACTACATTCTCTATTTGTTGATCGGATACATTCCTAGATATTATACTAAACTATAACAGGATTAACATCAACACCTGCATATCTGAATTTCCCTACCCATTCATATATATTCTTAACACCATCAACAGAGAGCAAATAGGTTGAAAGGAGGTGCCATTAGTTAATTCTTCTATATATCATCCGGGACAAGATGATTTCCAAGCCTAGTGCAGTTGACATAGTCTTGAGGGCCGTGAGGTGTCAACCCGGGAATGATCAATGCGGTCAACCTTGCGAACCTAAGCAGCCACCCCTCGGTGTACTCGTGACCTCTCAAGTAACCGATAACGAAACAACGAAGAAATTCAAATATCGCCATTGAGTACTTCGGTATTAGAGTCCACAGCGAGAAGTAGTTCTTGTTTGGTTGATCTTTAAGGACCTGCAGAATGAAAGATTTAGATGTTATAATTAAATTTCATTTGGTATGCAACAGAGAGAAACACAGAAGAAAATCAGAGAGATGTATACTTACTTTTCCTCTATATAAGCTGTTGTAGTACAGGCATTCATCTATGTGCTTGAAGAACAGGATTTTATCATCGAATGGAACTCTCGGTACCATATCATTGCCATAAACAAACCTAAAATATCTTCTCTTTGGCGCATTTAGGAACCCCCTCACAAACTTTCCGAATTCAGCATCGCCGACACGTGGCTGTCCAAATGTATACACCCCTTCTAGCCTCTCCAACAAAGCCTCTTCTCCATGATATGCCAATATACTTGGAAAGAGGATGGCCAATGCTCCCCCTAAACTATGGCCAGTTACCAAGAATTTAGCGTTTTCGTTTTGTTTCAATACTTCTCTCAGCTTCTCTCGTACGGCATAGTAAGCATACAAATCATTAGTATTTTTGTCCAGATTTTGTGGCCACCCTTTTCCGTTCTGTAATCCGAGTGCTTTCATGAAGCCTCCATGGATTTTGCCCTTGCCAGATATCTCGTACCATGAGAAGTCGATGTCAGTGCTCCACATAAGCGCATTGAATGGTTTGGTGCCGCAGAAAGATACAACTACCAAATTTGCATCAACTGGCTTGTCGCAGAACATGAAAGCCTGAGTTAAAGCTTCTTCTTCAAAGTCTACAAAATTGTTTCAATGTATTAATTACTTGACAACACTATTTGCAAAATAAATTGTTACTGTCAATAATTAAACACAAGTAATTTAGTACAAACTATCCTTCTTATATTAATTGTAGTATTAACATGCTCAGCATCTAAATTAAATTAATTAAAACTTACCATTCTTACAATTGAAGTACTCCAAGAACTTCATCTGCAGATTGAAAAGATTTTCTTTAGTTATTTTACTATTTTATAATTTTAAATAAAATTGTATATTTGATGAATCCGAATATAGTTAACAGTAAGAAATGCTGACCTGCCACTTATCAGTAACTATGGTATTGATTGCATTCTCATTTTCATATGCCATCTTTGCAGCCATAATGGAGAGGTGTGCATGGTATTTGCTATCACCAGATTCTATTTTTGTATCCAAATCAACTCTTCTGTCCAAGAGTCCAATAAAAGATCGAAAATCTGACGACTCATTGTCTGGGCAAAATTTGCTTCCTGCAAAGTAGCAATCACTTAGTTTCATTCTTTTTTTTTTCACATTTTATATGTAATGCTCTTGAAGAACACGTACATATATATATACGTACAATTATTTGTCTCACTTGACCTTTAATTATGTATATAATTTAGATAATTGGTTTTAGTTTGCATAAATGTTGATATGGAATTCTAATTAGTAAATCACTCATAGCAACAAAATATAAATATGGCCCTTCTATGCATGTGCTCCATTAATTCATGGCTAAGCTCAATTACATATAATTTTACGCCTTCAGTTGGTGTATATATAATAAACTGATTAAGTCTTTGTCAACTGCTCCAGTTGCAGAATTAGTATATGTATATATATAGATCACTTCATGCGCACTGACTTTGAATGATTCATATATATATATAGCTTTGTCAAAGTCATTTTTACCATTTGGTAGTTTATCGATCCGATGCATGCATGTGCACCGGTGGATCTAGTTATTAAGAACGAGAGACAATGTACCCCCATATTTTTTTTGTAAAGTTGTATATTAAAATTTGTAGTATATTTATTGTTTATATATAATAAGCTTTTATATTGTTGAACCCCATAACAAAAACTAATTATGCTCTTCAATATTTATTCATAATATTAACATTTATATATGAAATAATAACTAAACACCATACAAAAATTTTCTGGCTCCGGCACAGTGTATGTGCAATGAAGTTCGAATTTACATACCTTTAACTTTAAGTATAGTCGCAAGAAGTGTCTTGAAGCCTTTACCACTCATGTAAAAGCAATTCAACGAGTTCTCGATTGCCGATCCGACGTTAGCCATTGGCGTCTTGATGGTAAGGAGCACCATCTGCACGAAAAGTGACAGTGAGAGCGCCCATCTGCGCCATATGCTGTCGATCTTGGGGGCTCCATCCGGACAAGCGACCGCCTTGTTCGCACAGATGTCACCGGTGCACATGAGGTGGAAGGGATCGGACCATGACGCTTGCTTTGGTTCCAAGACCATGAAGCTTTGGAAGGTTCCACCATGATGATGATCCATTTTGTGTTTACCAGAGAGAGCTAGAGCTGGAGAGAGAGAGGTGTGTGTGTTTACTTGAGTTTCTTGGCTTGGGAGCAATGGTGCTGGGTTGCAGCTTATTTATAGCAGTAGAAGGCAATCGAGCTATGATTAACACCAACAACCCAATATTTATTTTAATTAAGTGGTCAAGAGAGGGGGAAAGAATAATTCAGAGAGTAGTACTTGTGCTTTGAATTTGTGATGATTGAGCTACTTCTAATTTTTATGTCACACATGTTTGTTTTACGCACGTGCAACTTGGTATATGCATGCATTTAACTTTTTCCGGGTTTCTTGTAGCCTTACACGGTTGCTGTTTAAATTACTTCTTCCGTCCACAATTAAATGAATTTATACCCTTTATAACTTGTCCACAATTAAATGAATTTATATCCTCTGTTTGAATCCACTTTCTTCCTCAAAAAAAAAAAAAAAATTTACGAAATTCCCAAGAATGTTCACTTTTCTACTAATTGAGGGCATAAAAGTAATTTCACTCTTCCACTATTTTCTTTGACTTTTGCTACAAATTCATTCTTTTGTGGACAGAGGACGTATGTTTTACAAGCCCACGGGCATTCACTCAAAAACAAAAAAAATTAAAATGGGTTTTTCTGCTTAAAATACTATCGATCTTTAAAATTTCGTACTCATGCAGAGTACTGCTCTGCCTGTACGATTCAATTTTGGTGAACGGTTTTTTTTATAATTTAATTTTTAATAAAAAATAAGATTATTAGCAACTATAAATTTAGGATTCGTACTATATAATTAGTGTGAGTGTGAAGTCATATATATATAGAGAGAGAGTGAGGCTATTGTACTTTGCAAAGCGCAGTGACTAGTACGTTTCAGTCTCATATATCTTAAATCATAGATCGAATGACCTATCTAAGTTACTCACCATAATTTTAATATTGAAACCTAGTTGGATACCAATTTTTTTTTTTTTCTATTTTTAAGTTTTGTAACTATTTTTTTGATTTTCGAAAATTGTATAGAAAATGCACAAAAATTAATTTGTATATAAAATGGGTCATTCTTCAAAAATCTAAAAAAATAGTTAGAAAAACTCAAAAAATGAAAAAATTTGGTATATGACTAGATTTCAATATTAAGATTATGTTGGGCAACTTGGATTGGTCATTTGAGCGACGGTTTTGACGAATCGGGCTGAAGCGCGCTACCTCACTGCGCTTACAAAACGCAATAGCTTCACTCTGTGTGTGTATATATATATACACGATAGTTAAGTCAATAATTAGTCTTGTTAGCAACGTGTTGTTGAAAGAAGAAGGGGAAAAACTAAAAAGAACAATAGAATATGTATCATAAGTTGGTCGTGGGCAATATTTAAGAAACTTTAATTTGGAACCCTCTTTTGACTCGAGCTACTTAACCAGTAATATGAAGAGTCCGTATCGGCTACAATCCAAATTGGATCGGAGGACCCTCCAATCCCTGATCCGACGGCTGTAGATTTTAGAGGGGTTTTTTTGAAATAATCCCAACCATCCATTTGGGATTGGAGAGTCCTCAGATCCGATTTGGATCATAGCTGATTTCAGCACGTAATATGAACTCATTATTGGAGTGTTGCTCCATGATCGCATTCAAACAAATTTATCGGTTAAATTGAATTTAATATTGAATGATATTCATTTATTTTATGGAAAAAGAAAATTATATACTAAGATATTTGAGTTAGATTTTATTAAAGTGCTTGGCGATAAACTTTGGGATCACCTGGATCAACTGCCAAACAAAAATATGATAAAATTCTCAATTTTAGAGAATGAAAAATGCATGATTATTATTTTAATTAAGGTTTTGTTTAATCATTTCAATAGGGACAAAAACATATAAAATTAAAATGCGAGCACAAGTAATTGATGATTGATTGATTGGCTTAATTTCCATATATATAACACGGAAATAGTGCAACGCGAAATGATTGAGTCAGCTAGCTCATCTGCCAATTTGGATGTATCCATCATCCAATTAATTAATTAATTAATTAATTATGTATATAAGTTTGTAACTTTGTATATAGAAACTTGCTAAACCACGTGCATGGTTAATTGCAAGCGTATATATATATGCTAATGCTTTGTGAATATATATATGTACCGAGTTTAATTACTCTGGTACATGATCGAATCGATCCTATTTAATTAATTACCAGAAATAAAATATCTGGCCTGTTTCACACTCTGAAGTAGTCTAGACAAGCATATTTAAGACTGACGGACACTTCAGATCATTGTAGACTGGCAATTATATATATTACTGGTCAGGGAATTAATAGAGGGTACGTACGTTGCATGTACTTTTTCCAGTAATTCTTTCTTTAATTATATTAATTAATATAAGTACAGTGGGTGTATATATATATAGCTAAGCCCACGGGCATTCATTCAAAAAAAAAAAGGTATATATATATAGATTCCACATTATTTTAAGAAGCCATTTATAGGAACTATATATGCACTCAAGGGCGGAGTCAGGATTTGAAATTAGGGGGTCGAGACGTCGAGAAACAAAATTTATAGGGGAGTGAAATAAAAACTCTCAACAAAATACATTACATATTAACATTTTTGTATACAAATTCAAAATTATGGGGGTCACCCCCCGGCACTATTATTGATTCGGATTTCAGGAGACTGTTAATTTTCCATCGATCCTAATTAATTTGCCAAGTCAGAAAGTGATTATATATATACGCATGTATAATTAAATAGCTAGCGTGCAGTTTAATGTCGACCTTTGAATTAATATATATTCAAATTTAAGAGTCAATTCTGCTTTACCTAATTTTCTTATTATAGTAATGATCTAGTCTTAATTAATTTAGTAAAAGTGCTTGTTGCTCGATCTTTCAAGTTTCAACAATATATGGATATCATATATATTGTCTTTTTGTTTGTCGTCTTGTAATAAGCTGACATGGAATGGAAACATACATGAATTTTCCTCCATGACACATAACGCGGTACGTACCTAAGCAATAATAACGTCTAAATGATTTTTTTTTTGATGGAAAGATGAGAGTCAAGCCCTCAAATTTCATTGAATAGGAAGTTTTTACAAGAAATTATGAGAAATAAAAGTAAAAATACATGCCTGCCTACTCAATAGTTACAATAACAATTCATGTGAACCATTCTCTCATATGCAAAATAATCTCTCTTGTAAGCACTATCTCTGCTTTGCAAACTCCCCTGAAAATTCTGTTGCAGCGCTCTCTCCAGATAACAAATGATATGACCATCATTACTCTTCTCCAGAACAAAGGCTGAGCATCGTTAGAGATAAATGTGATGGCATCTTTGTGTAGGAGTTGAACAGTGGCATGTGTCTGAGAAAATGCATCCTCCACCAGTAATCGAACCAACTTTGCGTATGTGCACTCATTTAAAAGATGATGTGCAGTTTCTTCCTGTGAGGTACACATATAACAAATGTTGGGGATGATTCAGCCTCGCTTTCTCAAATTGTCAGTGGTGAGTATTCTGTTATGACCGACGAGCCACGTCTAAATGATTGATCCAGTCTGACTGTACCGGAGATGATTAATTTAATACATGTTCATGTTCATATATATATATAGAAGGTTGCTCGTGCTTCTTGCTATACATAATTATATATAATATGTATTCTTCTATCCAATTATGCACTATATATATATATATCTTGTATTATCTGGAACTGGGTCCTATATATGCTCTTATATATCATGCAAGCTAATTATGATGGTGACATATTCTTATATGTTAGGAGCTAGTCAGGAGTGTCAATTTTGTTTCCAACCCGCTATTGACTCAAGAATTAAGATCATAAATATTAGTTGGTTCCAATATTTTTAATTTTCCTGACATTGATTGATCCGATCTGATTCAATTCAACTGATCGATAATTTTTTATTTATTTATTTATTAATTTTAATTCTTTTGAATGTATTAAAATTCTCTAAGGTATCTATTATATACACTTTGCTTAAGAATTGGATTCACGTTCAAAGCCTAGAACATGAAATATGAAGTACACCTACGTACATGCACAATAGTACCAACCGGCATAAGTGTCAAAAAGTCACCATGTTTATTAGGAGCATTCGAACAATTCAATTTAGGAAATTAATGTACTATAATTATTAATTAATTAACTCTCTTCCAATTGTATATATAGAAATCAAACTACAGAAACTTGATTAATATTCTCTTACGCGTGTCAAGGCATTGGCGGTCTCGGCCACTATTGCCAACAGGGCAATTAGGCTGTAACCTGTAACCTGTAGTGCATGTATGTGTGTGACTATATATGTGTGAGAGGAACTCTAGTCGCCTCTACAAGCAAATTTTTCAGTGGAGAGAGGCATCACGCCTCTTCCCCGCCACCTCTCTTCTATTCTAGATCTTCTTTGTTGATTGCTTTCAAGTTTTGTTTGGTTGTCAACTCTTCGTCCCTTTTTTTGTCCATCTTTTTCGTCGCCCTTTCTACTCTAAGAAGGGTCTTGATGCAAAGCGATCCCGCTACGGTATTGCCTTTTAAGCTCACGAGTCGGTTTAGTAGTAGTAAAGACAAGAAAAGAGTCACTAAAAAAGAGAGAAACAATATAACACACATAAACTTTTCTATTCCACGTTATTGCATTTAACTCTGTCTCAGCTGATCAATTGACCGAGTAAAAGAAATAATTAATCTTAACCACGTTAAATCAATGACTATATTAATTTTTACATGAGCGTTTCTATTCCACATTCATTTCCAGCAATATATATAAAAACGTTGTAATCACCATTCGGTGTATTAAAGTTATTGCTTTTAATCACTTACAACAATATTGGAATTCAATTAGTGATCAAAACATTATTAAGAAATAATGGGTGGCCAGCCCACTATTTCTTATAACAAGTAACAACGGATCTATTTATATTTTTAATTAGCTTCAACTAATAAATTGTACTTAATTAAAATCTTAAAATATATGAAATTTAATTAAAATTTCTAACAATTTCCCCCTCTATTTTAAGATTTTAATCATGTAATTAAATTAAGTTTTTAATAATTAAGTTTGAATTTTTTTTTAATTTCTTTGAGCTATTTTGATATGCTATGTTTTTCGATCAAAGTATCTTCCGGATTTGAACCTTGATCTAGCCATGACTTGCTTCCGCTCACATAAATGAGATTGGAGAGTTATTGCATAATCAAGCTTGAATATATCTATAGTTCAAAATTATATAACAATATGGAAAGTTAATAGTGATGAAAACAAATGAGATTGGAGACAAAATAATTGGAAGCGTGTAATACATAAACAATATGTTATAAAAAATATGCATATCAATTGTGCAAGATAAACCAGACTCATGGAGATATGGATAAATAAGAAATATCAGACAAAAAATAAATACAAATTTTTTACCTTTCCAATAAATGTGAACCTACAATTTATAGCATACATCCATAATTTTTTTAGTTTTTTTCTAATTGTTTTAAACATTTTAAATTTATTCAAAAGATAATCCCATAAAAATATTTTATCATGGGAAATAGTATAATTCGGTCATTTTTCTCGCTTCAACTAACCGAAAAGCTGAGAAAAGGATGTCCAATTGATTTGAGAAAAACATTAGAGTAGAAAAAGTTGTACTAAAATAACGTAAGAACAAATTAACATTTTTTAGCCTATTTATAAGAAAAGTTCACATATAAACAATGTTTATCGCGAAAAATAACATTCTTGATGATAAATCAATGGTATACAACACACAACCAACCTCTCTCAACACCTCTCCATTTGAAAACAAAATAGAGGGGGCTGAAACTTACGATGATAGTCGGATGATAAAAATTTGTGTTTATGATCGATACTTATACATTAACACATACCGTGCTGCACTGCTGCATATAAGAACTTATGACTTGTAGGCTCCACGAATAGTGAATCTACTGTTTCTGTCAATTTGTCATTATGGTGTTTGTTTGTTTGTTTGTTTTTCACGTTATAAACACGTACGCCGCCACGCCGGCCTGTCTTTCTAAGTTAACTGCTCTCTGCTCTTGATCTGTCCATGACCTGGGGTGTTTCATTGCATGTACGTATATGCAAACATTCATTATATTTTCTGTAAAGTTTGAAAAATATAAAAAATAATTCAAACAATAATTAGGTATACTACAAGATTTTAGTATTCAATATGTTTATTCTTACTTTTATATATACTATATATATATTTTGCAAATTGGATCGATTACTCGGATATTTTGCAAACTACATCCAAATTAAACCAACTATACACTGTCTTCATTATAACATCTTATTTTTCAATTCAGGTCTTATCGTCTGATTATCAATAATAATTAATTATCTTATTTTATTTCTTTGCCAACTAGCTTGGATTTTTACTAATTGAACACTAATACGAGGTGTTTCTTTAATTAATTTGATAATGCATTAAAGTTTTTTAATTTGATAATGCAGGGGTGTTTACTGTTTACTTCTATCGCATTAAAGTTTGTTACGCACGTGCAACTTGCTATGTGCATGCATTTTATGCTTCAGTGCTTCTTGTAGGCTCGGGTTGCTATTATCACTTGAGGCTAATTACTGTTTATAATATCATAGATCTTAATTTTTATGTACTAATATATATATAGAGTAAAACTACCGTGTTCTTAAGCTCACGGGGGCCTCCCGTGAGCTTAACACAAAAAAGTATCAAATCACATCCAAATTTTGATTTATATAGCTCAATAAATTAGTTATATCAAAATCTTATAGCATGCAAATTTCATTTTTGGATATTTTTAAGTATTTATTTCGGATTTTTTAATAGCAACTATACAATATTAATAAAATAATCAAAGTTTCATATGTAACTTTTAAAAAATCTGAAATAAATACTTAAAAATCTCTAAAAATGGAAAATTTTTACATACCACATGATTTTGATATAAAGAATTTATTGAGCCATATAAATCAAAATTTGGATATGGTTTGATACGTTTTTGGAGTTAAGCTCACGGGAGGCCCCCGTGAGCTTAAGAGCACGCTAGATCTACTCTATATATATATATATATATATATATGAGGAGGGTTCCAATGCCTCAATTTTTTGTGCCTCAATCATGCCTCAACTTTTCTAATTTCAAATAACTCAAAATTTAAAACTAATTTTTCAAAACAAAACCGTTAGATTTGATCAATATGATATTCTCTATGTGCACATAACAAATTTTTACACTTTTTTGTTTTATTTTATATAAATCAATGAGTTATAAAAATCAACGTCTAGAAGTTGCTCAAATTAGTGTATTTTTTTGAAGTCCTTGATGTCAAACAAAATAATATTCAAATTTGATGATTTTTTACATATACATAAATGAAATAATATAGATTACATATAACGGTTTTGTTTTAAAAAAATAGTATTAAATTTTGAGTTATTTGAAATTTAAAAAGTGGAGGCATGATTGAGGCACAAAAAATTGAGGCATTAGAACCCTCCTCTCTCTCTCTCTATATATATATAGAATTAGGCTACGGTAATATGCATATCACGGTTTTACCGTGCTATGCGGTCCGTATCACCATTTTCGGTATCCAAATAGTCGATCTGAACCGCTCAACTTGATCTCTATATCAAAATATACTAGGAAACCAAATTTTACAATTTTTAAAATTTTTTTGCTATTTCTAGTGATGGAGAGAAAATCGTTGTTTTGTATGAACCAGAATTCTTGGATCTAGTCATTTTCTCTCCATCACTAAAAATAGCAAAAAAATTCTAAACATTGTAAAATTTGGTTTCCTAGTATATTTTGATATAGAGATCACATTGAACGGTTCGGATCGACTATTTGAACACCGAAAACTGAGATACGGTCCGCATAGCACGGTAAAACCGTGATATGCATATTATTGTAGCCGGACTAAATAAATATAAATATATATATATATATATACTTGTACGAGTTAATTGTTCTGAAGTTCATATTTATGATAATTTCATTAGATTTAATGCAAAAAAAAAGTTGAATACCATATATATGAGCTACTAATTAATTATATTAATTATGATTTTTAATGGTTTGAGCGTGTGATGTGATTATACATATACTAGACATGTGAGCGCGCTCCGCGTGATAAATATAAAAACACTAATATTAATTTGTGTTATAACTGCAAAAGTAAGATTATCATGAGCTCAATAATTGCAACCATTGCATTTTTTTAAGAATCGAAAACGTAACACTAACATTGAAATTTTATTGTAATTAGTGAAAACACAAAAAAAAATGAATAAACCAAACCAAAAATAATAATAACAATAATAATAAACCCCCCAAAAAAAAATTAGCAAAAACCCAACCAAAAAAAAAAAACCAAACCCAAAAAAAAAAATACTACTCATTTGATACTGTAGATATACAGTGCCGTGGCATGTTGAACCTTTAACATATCTAATTTGACACTGTAGATCTACAGTGCCGCGGCATGTTTAACCTTTAACATATCTAATGAATATGATGTGATGGTCAATAACTAGTCTTGTTAGCGCAGCGTGTTTTGGAAAAAAGAAGGGGAATAAGAAAATTAGAATATGTTGGTCGTTGGTAATTAGCTAGGAACTTTTAATTGGAACTCCTTTTTGACTCAGCTATATATACCTAGCCAATAATTAATTAATATGCGCGCTTAATTTATTAATTATACTTTGTTTGGAATGAGCTTTAGGATTACCCGACCAATTTGTCCACACAAGAAACTAAACAGGATAATTATAAAAACTCAATTTGAGAGAAAAATAACTAATGTGTCATTTAGTCATTTTAATAGGACTGAAGTTAATTTGCATATATAATTCATTCGCTTTCCACATAACACCACAATAATGAAACGCGAAACAGTAATATGGATATGCACGATGTATCCATTATGTCTGATTATCATGTATGTAAATTTTGTATAGATAACCTTTCGATGGTTCAAAGGTCACACCTTTTTTTTTTTTTATATATATAGACTTGCAAGTAGGGGTGTCAAAAAGTGACCCGACCCGACCCGACCTGAACCCGAACCCGACCCGAAGATATATGGGTTGGGTACGGGTCAAGATTTTTTGACCCGTCACGGGTTGGGTATGGGTCAGCCCGACCCGCTTAATTTTGCTCATTTTGTGCTTATTTTACAATCTAGCATTACTTGAAGTTTATTTATACATTAATTAAGATCATTTGGATATAAAATAATAAAATTGTAATTCGGTCAATGCTAATTTTAGTTTTATCTTGTTTTTAACATTCTGTAGAGAGTACATAACGCTGCCAGTGCACTTAACTTTGAATCAAGATTGTAGTTTAACGTCATATATATAATATGGGCATTTATTTTTATTAATGCTAATAATAATTATACTAGAAAAACTAATTCTATATGTGATATTTACTAAAATATTCAATTTAATTTACAAAAATATTCAATTTAATTTACAAAAATATCAAATTTGAAAATATAATATTATAATTATATATAGTACATATATTTGGATGTAAAAAAAATAAAACAAGAAAAAAACGAGTACAATAATATCATTATTGTACATGTGACTTAAACTCAAGACCTCTCTGTAACAAAAGAATTCTACACGGTTACACCTTTACAGAACCACTAGACTCAAACTCAAGACCTCCAAATAATATCACTATTAAGGTCTTTGAAAAGAAAATCGGAAAAAAAAAGGTAAAAAAGAAATAAAAAAGCGCAGCAGTGACTCGAACCCATGTGCTCTTTGATTCAATGACATAAAACAACTTGACTCTACCACTGGACCACATTAAATATACATACATACATATATCACATCCAATCTAAGACAAGAAAGATTACGGGTCGGGTCGGGTTGACCTGTGACCTACCGGCTCTGGTATGGGTCAAGGTTTTTTTGCCCGTGACGGGTGGTGTCGGGTCAGACCTGTTTGATGGAAAACAATAAAATAATGCGACCCGACCCAAACCCGACCCGACCCGACCCATTGACACCCCTACTTGCAAGTGAAACCTAGTTTACCTCTGGTGCATATAAATCCTGTTTAATTCGAATGATCGAATCTCTGATGTAGATTTAAGATTGACATTTATTTAGGATCATTTTATACAGACGCTCGATCGATTCAGAGCAAAACCGGCCAATTCATTTTCTTTAGTTATTTTAAAATTTAGACTGTGTGTATATATGTATTCCACATTATGTTAAGAAGCTATATATATATATAGAGAAGGGATCCATTGACAATGGATAACTTGACAATCTTAACAATATATCTTTTCAAAAATTTATAAAAAATTATAAAAAATCTTAAAAATGAAAAATGATTTATGGATGTATTACTTGGCTTATAGATTGATAGTGTTTCAAATTTCAATCAATTTGAACATCGTTTAATGACTTATCAAAATTTTGTGCACTTTTCAACGGTTATAATTTAAAGGATCTTTAAAGAGCTATCAAATGTCGCTTAAATTGAATATAATCGGAAACATAATCAATCTATATGTTAAGAAATACTTTCGTACACTTTTTTCTATTTTTGAAAATTTACATAATTTTTTATAAATTTTTGAAATTTCAAATTGTCAAAATTGTCAAAATGGGAATTGTCAATGGATCCCTCCTCATATATATATTGGAACTATGCACGTCCGTATCAGAATCACAATTTTTTTAATTATATATAGTCAGACTGCGCTGATAGTTTACCAGTTTCTTCTTTCTTCAAAAAAAAAAAAAAAAGAAAATGTTTACCAGTTTCTTCTCTAAACCTCTTGGTTGAAAAAAACTAAAAATCGATATACAAAGTATCATTTCTTTTTTCATATAGTTTCTATTTGTTTTTGGTGGAACACTGGAACTGGTATATATGGTACAGATATTATATATGTAACTACTGTTTCATTTTTTTTTTTTTTTGATGTGGCAGGCGATAGCCGGCCAAAATTTTCATTGAACAACAAAAAGTATTTACAATGTGCCGTGTGGCTGTAAAAACGAAAAAGAAAAAGAAAATGTGCTCTTTAAAACAGCACTAAAACAGAGCATGCTAGCTGCTCTTTCAAGTTTCAACTTGTCTTTAAGTGTCAATTACTTGTACGTTGCTCCATCTAACCTTTTTCTATTGTAGTATAATGATCTCGTCTTAGTAAAAGAGCATGCTAGCTGCTCTTTCAAGTTTCAACTCAGGTTGTTTTTCTGTTCGTCGTCTCTGATATAATATGCTGGCATGCATGGAAAACATCAATTTTCATTCAAGACACAAAACTCGGTCAGCAATTATATGAGTATGAAGGATCAGTCTGATTGTACTGGAGCTGATCAACACATAATAAATTAGCTTGTGCTTCTTGCTATCCAATATATATATATTTAATGTCCTATATATATATCCAATCATGCTCTTAGCTAGATATGATGTATAATTTTGAACCGGATCCTATGCTCTTAATTATATATAGTGTAATCAAACCAAAATGTGGTGACAACAAATTCTTCTTAACATCTGTGTTAGGAGTGTCGGTTTTGTTCCCAAACCCGCTATTAATTATATAATTCGTGAAAATATGAGTCGGATCGATCCAATTAATATTTCATACCTGCCAAGGATTGATTTGATGATTAATTTATTTTTATTCTCTTGAATATGTTAAATTTCTAAATTTTTAATGTATACAATTTACTTAATATATAATAAGATTGACCTTTCAAAGCCTGAAATTGGGATCTCAAGTACCTACGTACAGTCGTACTCGTACACACATGTTTAAAAGCATCTGAACAATTCAATTCCAGAAATGATAATGTCTCAGATTGTATAAAAAACCAAACGTACTGCAGAAAATTAATTTGCTTACGCGTGTAACACATTGGCAGCTCCGACACTATATATCGCAAACAGAGCAATCAGGCACTAAGTACTGTAGTTTGAGTGTGTGACAAATGTGTGAAAATGTAAAAAAAAAAGTATACTGATGAGATTGTCCAACAAAACACCTTTAGGAGGAAATGTTTCTCACATATATACAACCTTTAACTAGCTAGATTTTTTGTGGTGCTATTAGTTGGTTGTCGCATCTGATGCAGTTCCACGAGATAGTAAAACATGAGTGTGGATCCACTGCTGCGTTGCTGTTTTTGCAGCCACCAAACATGGAAAGTTTTTCTATTTCTTATTGTGTGGTCCTTCGTGTGTCAGATTTTAACTCAACCAGACGGGTTCCAACAAGACTAACGGCTTCCTAACTCTACGTTATCTATGGCATGGCCTGATACTTTTGTCCCAATTTTTTCACATTTATTACCACTTATCCTTTAAGTTCTTGGCTTACACCTCTTAATATGGTATATTATAGTTTTTAATTGTACATAAACTCTCCTTAGGTTTTTTATAAATACTTTTTAAAGCTATATAAACACCTTTTACTTGTACACAAACATTTCTTAGACCTTTATAAATATTATTCAACGTTTGAATATAGAACTGCAAAATTTTAATATAGTTCAATATTTTCGCATACAGCATCCTAATTTTGGGTAAACAAATGACAAAATAACAACTTTAGTACAATATTTCCTTCCTTACTACCTAGAATATATAAAAATTTAGAAAGCCATTAATACCTTGCTAAAATCTTGCTAAAACCTTGCTCTGATACCAGGATGAAAGAGGGTCACTCCAAACTTTAAAACTTTGGTTACTAAGAACACGAGTTTTTAGAAGTGGAAAGCGAAAATTTTATTTAACTTAGAGATATGATACAAGAGAGAAGAGTAAGACTTCAGATGATTTCTGCGTGTCTTGCTACATCTAAAACTCACTCTTCTATAGGCAACTAAGGCTGGTATCTCAATAATGCATTGGGTGCTCGTTGGGCCCCATCGTCATATAATTAGTTGGATATCCACAAACCTTTGTCTGCCACTAAAAGGAATCAACCACCAGGTTGATTAGAAAATATAAAATTCGTACAATAATGCACACTAGTGGGCATCTCCGTATGTCCACTATAAAAAGAAAAGGCTAAAATATTTCCCGTGTTACACTACCAACCGTTGGAAGTGCTCCACTCAACATATTCCTCTCAATAATGGAGGATGACTCACACAAAGAAACAAAAACAAAGCCAGCGGTTATCTATCCTCTCTGGCTGAATTTTTAAAGCAAACTTAGTGAGACAGCTGATCTGTCTCTAATAATTTGGATTTATGGGTCCACCACTTTCCAAGGCCATCTAGATGAACCAAATACAATTTGCTTTCGCAATTGGCTCTATTATTGCCTCTACTTGCATTACCTTTTCCAACTGGTTATGCAAAATTGGCTCCATATCACCAGCCATTAAGTCATGGCCACGATAAGGGAAAGCCAACTTATACTCTGCCTTCAACATTAACCTTAAGTTATGAATTTCTTTGAAGGCTCGCATGAGCTGCTTTTTCTTGAGTCACTCCGTTTCTCCTGCACTCCACTGGTAGTTATCCCAGCTCTGAGGTTTTTCATGCTCATAGAGCAATTTTTCCCATTCTAGGAATGTGCTTCCACGGAGAACATACTCATCATCACTTGATTCAGTTGCTGGATCTGTGGGCTGCTGCTCTGCAATTGTTCCTGCAGTACTTCCTCCCATAACACTAGATTCTCCTGTTACTCTTGCGTCAGACATCCTGAAATACACAAATTAGTTAAACGTGAAAGAGAATCTGCTAGGACATTAAGTTTCCCATCTATATGCTCAAAATTAATTTGGACTCCTGTCCCTGTGATAAAATTACAAAAGTTTATTCATCTGACCCTTGATGGTTTGTTTTGAGCTGCTTTGTTATAGAAACTTATGATTGCTTGACAATCAGTCCTTAGCATAATTTCCTCCCTATCCAGGTAATGGATCTTTAGTGCTTTGAGAGTTTCCATACATGCAAAAATCTCTGCATCAATGGTTGATTTAATGACCGGGAATTTCCGCTTGCATAAGCACAGATCTTTTCAGAACTTCTGAAATCATTTTTGAAGGGTTTCCACTTGCATATACCACCCCATCCTTCCATACATCCATCTGTCTCCAAGATGATGTACGATCCCTGAGGTGCAATCTCCAAGTTTGGGAAATTTTGCACCTTTTATTTGATTTTTCTGATTAATTCATAATCAGAGGGTTTGAGTCTTTTGTCTTCATGTGGGTTGGTTTTCGAATAGAGGTGGCCTAGCAGTATACCCAGATTAGGGATGTAGGATCGCGCATAGTTGATATGCCTAACCAGGAGCGAAGCCCTGATTTTTCCTTCAGTTTCTCCTTACTGAATGAGATGATCTTTTTGATGATGTGAGGTTGGAGTTTGATCTTGCGGTTGTCAATAATTGCACCAAGAAAAATTCAATTTCCTTAACCGCAATTTTCATTTTGGATGGATTGAGGACAAGTCCATTTGCCTCACAGATTTGAAGCATCACCTCCAAGTGCCTGACATGTTGTTCTTCAGTTTCAGAGAATACCAGGATATCATCAATGTAAACGGCATTGAAATCACTGGTGCCCACAAAGCAGCTATCCGCAACTATCCATTTTACTTTGGAATACTGCTGGAGCATTCTTCAATCCGAACGGCATCACTAGCCATTCATACAACCCGTTTGAGACAACAAAGGCTGTCCACTCTATGGACTGTGGGTCCATAGCCACCTGGTGGAATCCACTCTTCAAGTCGAATTTTGAGTAGATTTTTGAGTTGCCCACCTTCATGAGTCTGGTATTGATACCGGGTAAAGAGTACTGGTTTTTGTGAGTGTTATCATTAATGGTACGGTAATTAAAGACCATTCTTTCTTTTCCTTTCACCTCTTTTCCAGTAATGGGGTCAATAGAGGTACCGGAATTTACCATTATTGCCATGGTCCTGTGTCTGCTCTTACTTGGCCTGATCACGCCTATCTCCAGTAAGGTTTTGGTGTGCCTTTCGAATTGTTCCTTCTGAGCATGAGTGCCTTATAGAGGAAGCGTTTTGTTTTGATAGAAAGATGATAGTAGTATTTACCAGTTTAATACTAGCTTATCAGAGGACAAGCTTCAAGCTTGAGTGTAATATATAGTCCCCCCAGATTGTAAAACCAAAATAAAATAATTAAATAAAAAAAAATAGGCAAAACATATATTGTTCCATTTTCCTTGCCATGTAGATGTAGCTAGTTAAATCTTGACCTAAACTACAATTTTAGGAATGATTTTATTATTTTTAATTCATATAAAAACTTGAAGAACTTATTTGGCATGCGAGATCTGTATATACATTCTTGTATAAATTCATATTTACTACTTTTGAGACAAAATATGCACCATTCCAAAAACAATTTAAGTACTCCAATACATAAAATAGTTATTCCACCTAGAATAAATTAGGAAAAACTAGAAAAACATAAGTTCCTCGTATTGTAACATCCTTAAAAAAAAAAATCTTTGCAATATACATAAGGAAAGGCAAACCATTCTTGTTTATCTTAAGGCTATGTTTCTTGGTTGCTGCGAGTTGTTAATTATTCCTCAATTAGATCTGGGTACATATTTGACCAGTGATATATAATTCTTTGGCTGTTCTTGTTTATTGGTTTTCTCAATAGTAATTAATACGTCAAATATATAATTCCAAAAGAAAAAAAAAATATTTGTCAGCAGTTGGCCCGATCTAGATCAATGAAATGTTTATCTGGAGGGGTTATTGTTAACCTTGCATACTTAATTAGTAGTGCTACAAATTAGTTTGAACAGATTATATATTATCAGAGTAATTATATATATGCCAAGTTGCCAGTTAACTATATTTATTACTTATTAGTGATGCTGTAAAATCCTCATCTCTTGTAACAAAAGTTTTGAGTAATTACCGTCGAGTTGATGATGAATTAATTTGACAACCTTATATAATTGAAGGAGGCTTCACACCTAGAGCTTCTATCATGTCATTTTTTCCCCTAATTAATTACTCAAATTATGAACCTATGAATGTCAAAATAATTAAAACCCTTATCCGTCTATCCTTCATTAGCAAAACTATGCCTTATATATGAGTCAAGATACAGTGCACCAAAAAAAAACAATGAACGGTCAAGAATTTTTAGATCGAACGGCTGGAATTGAATTGTGGCTGTTACCGTTAGGGAGAAGGTAGGGTATTTGTGTAATTGTACTGCGCTTTATCTACCCTCCAGAATTGATTCTATTTAATGATAATCAGCATGATATCAGTGAGAGAGGAAATAATGCATCGAAAAATAAAATTGAGATGCACGGTCATAAAGAAAGTTATCTGGACGAATTAGCAAGCAGCAAATTGAGACAATCTATTAATTAATTGTCAGTGTATTTAATTACTTGTTGCCTAAGCTAAAATCGATTAGAGGACATGCAGTACGGGGAGAGGAACTGCATGCCGCATTAATTACTAATTAATCTGCTCTCTTCCATTTAAGTTATGTATATATGTATATATATACTTGTGTTTGCTTGGAAATTGCAAGTTCATGGTAATTTATTATACTACTTGACTGTACTGTTAATATATGTGTGATTGAGTTCATTCAAATATATATTTTCTTTAATATGTTTTTCAAGTAGATTTGTCTCAATTCGATATGTAATTATCAAAATGACAAATTCAAACTATCTCAATAATATCCTTACTAATAATAAAAGCATATTGAAAAAAAATGACATGAAAGGGTTATCATCACATCTAAGCCGTTGATCATTTTCTTCAATAGATCAGAACCGTTGATGTACGTTAATGCCCGTTGACCTTCTCAACTCAATAAAATTAAAGGACCATATAAATTATCTCAATTTAAGGCCCATTACATATTATCTTAAAAGTTTATTATAAGAAATAACAATTTCAGTCCAAAGCAAGGCATGGGCTTTTCACTAGTATATACAAAAAAATATACAAATTTCCAGTCATTTCGATTGCCATCGAGCGAAGAGAAAAAAAAAATTAAAATTTGAACTATTGATTTTTTACTTTTGCTTGATGCACATGTAAATAAAATCAAAATGATATAACTTTTTTGTATCCGCATAAAACATGTTATATATTCAATCAATTAGTTCTGTTATTTAAGAATTTAAAATATAGTTATTTGAAATTTAATTTTGTGGTTACGAATAATTTATATTTAACCATATAAAAAAAAGGAGGATTGGTATTTCCCCATCAAAACTTCTAATCTGATTATTTACCCATCAAAATATTAATTATTCTCTTGAATATATACCCATCATTCTAATTTAAAAGAAATATGAAAACAGTTTTCAAAATACCATTATGCATAAATATATATATTACTCATACATAGAATTAGGCTACGGTGATATGCATATCACGGTTTTACCGTGCCATGCGGTCCATATCTCCGTTTTCGGTGTTTAAATTGTCGATCCGAACCGTTAGACTTAATCTTTATATCAAAATATACTAGCAAACCAAATTTTATAATTTTTAGAATTTGTTTGCTATTTTTAATGAAGGGGAGAAAATCATTATTTTTGTATAAACCAGAATCCTTAGATCTAGCCATATTCTCCCCGTCAATAAAAATAGCAAAAAATTCTAAAAATCATAAAATTTGATACCCTAGCATGTTTTGATATAGAGATCACGTTGAGCGGTTCGGATCGACTTATTTGGACACTGAAAACGGAGATATGGACTGCATAGCACGATAAAACCGTGATATGCATATCACCGTAGCCGGACTCTTATATATATATCGATTAATATACTTTTGATGTTCGAGTTTAGTGGATCAACACAGATTGAAATCTTCATTTTTTTTATTTAAATTGCTCCAAAAAATTATGAAATACATATTCAACTTTTTTTTAATAATCAATCAATTCTGCTCATTATGATTATAATATACAATTTTACTTATAAACCAAAATTTATATATATTTTAGAACTTATTTACTTTTTTTACTAGATATTTGCAATGTTCAAATTCCACGAAGTTTGATAGCAAAATTTAAAACATGTCCAATCTGTATGCTTAAGAGTATGTTTATTAATTTTTTTTTCAATTTAGAGATTCTTTGTTATTTATTTGAGAGCTTGTTGTCACGGTCGTCACATTTTGGATAGTAAGATGAATTATTGCATACAATCATATTATAGAATACTATACTAAATTTATGTTATCGTAACCCAAATCCCGATTTATGGTGCTCAAAAATTTTTTTATATGAAAATATTAGGGCATACAAAATTTTTTATTTTTTAAAATTTCTAAGTATTTATTCTGAATTTTAGGAAAAGAGCTCATAAATATGAATAAAATATTGATGTTTGTGCATGCTATTTTAAAAAATGCAAAAAAAAAAAAAACTTAGAAAACTCTAAAAATGAAAAACTTTTGTATTCCCCAATATTTTCATATAAAGAATTTATTGAGCACCATAAATCGTGATTTCGGACACGATAACATAAATTTTGAGGTGTTAGCATATCGATCCAAAATGCTAATATTAGTATAATAGTCTAACTCATCATATTATATACATATATGAAATAGTTATCCATACTCTATTTAGAGTAAAATTACTATGTTTTTAAGCTCACGAAGGTCTTTCGTTAGCTTAATACAAAAAACGTATCAAACCATATCCTAATTTTTATTTTTATGGCTCAATAAATTTTTTATATCAAAATCATGTGACATACAAAAATTTTTCATTTTCAGAGATTTTTAAGTATTTATTTCTATTTTTTTTTAAAAAGTTACATATGAAATATTGATTATTTTGTTGATATTGTATAGTCGCTATTAGAAAATCCGAAATAAATACTTAAAAATCTCCGAAAATAATTTTTTTTGCATACTATAAGATTTTGATATAAAGAATTTATTGAGTCATATGAATCAAAATTTGGATGTGATTTGTATATTTTTGGTGTTAAGCTCGCTGAAGCATTTCGTGAGCTTATGAACACGGTAGTTTTACTCTATTTATATTAGGTACAAATAATTTTTTGTATATGAATTAATATTATATAAACACAAATAAAGATGAAAATATTCGATGAATGCATGCAGATAAAATTTGATGAACTTTTGACTTCAATTGATAATAGATCAAGAGGCTGAGATGAAAGAATCTAGTTAACGTTGATTGATCAATTTTAATACATCATATTAAGATCACTTGATCTTTGATCTAATATGAAATTAACTTGAATAACTTAAGTTTATGAAAGAAAAATACCGATTCAAAGAAGGAAATACCCAAATACTTAATCAAATAATGTATTTTTCAGAATTTTTGGTGTGGAGTGCGTATGAAATTGAAATTAAAATTAAAATAACACTTAAATTGTACGAAATTGAAATTTTGTGTGAATCTTAAAATATCACTGAAATTATACTAACATTAGCATTCGGATCAAAATGCTAACGCCTCAAAATTTATGTTATATTGTCTGAAATCATGATTTATGGCGTTCAATAAATTATTTATATGAAAATATTGGGAACAAAAATTTTTCATTTTTATAGTTTTCTAAGTATTTATTTTAAATTTTAGAAAAGAACTCATAAATATTAATAAAACTTAGAAAATGAAAAACTCTAAGAATAAAAATTTTTTCCATTCTCCAATATTTTCATATAAAGAATTTATTGAGCACCTCATGATTCCAGACACGATAACATAAATTTTGAGGCGTTAACATTTCGGTAACGTTAGTATAATAGATTAATAGTCTAGGATTAATCATACAAAATGAAAATTCTAGCTCTGTATCATATAATTAATTGACTTCCGATGCGTATGGCGCTTTTTTTTTTATTTTAATTGAATCAATAAGATAAAAAACCTCAATTTTTTTAAATAAGTCTCGAAAAATACAAATTCATGAATTTCGGCCCCATAACACACATTTTTCGTATATAGAATGGACACTAGCGTCCCAATTGTATGCTACAAAACCCCAGCGTCCCATCTCAATGCTGGACGCTACGGTACCTTAGCGTCTCGGGCTGGACGCAAAGGTACTCCAGCGTCCCGCTCGATGCTTCAAAAATCAAGATATAATTAACTCGTTTGGTGAGGGTACCTTCCTTGGCTGGGTCCCACAAATAAATAAATAAGGAAATGTGCAAATGAAGTTACTGCATGTATGTATGTATGCATGTTTAGTTATTGGCTGGGCCCACTACCACTACCACTACGCATGGGAATCGGAATTAAATAACACGCCCAGCGGCACAGGCCATTTAATAACACAAGGGGGACGCTGCGCTTTTGAAGCGTCCAGCCGGGACGCTGAGGTACCGTCGCGTCCAGCATTGGGGATGGGACGCCAGGGTACCGTGGCGTCCAGCATTGGGGATGGGACACTGGGGTACCGTAACGTTCAACTGGGATGCTAGCGTCCGTTCTAAATATGAAAAATGTGTGTTACGGGACCGAAACTCGTGAATTTATGTTTTTTGAGGTTTATTTAAAAAAATTGAGGGATAAAAAATCAAGATATAATTAATACTTTAGTTAGTATGCTGTTTCTCGAAATAAATAAATAACAATAAATTAAAACGAAATCCACCAGAGAAATATTTATTTGCTAGACTAGTATCGAAATTGAATAACAATAAATGTGTGCCAGCTAATCACAGGAATGATAATTAAATGAATATGTGCAGCCAATACATTTTGAATTCCGCAAATACCCTTATTAAATGCAACGGCTCACATAAGTTTCATGTTTTTATTGAAAAAAAAATATGGTGCACTGTATCTTGACTCATATTCTTAACACCATCAACAGAGAGCAAATAGGTTGAAAGGAGGTGCCATTAGTTAATTCTTCTATATATCATCCGGGACGAGATGATTTCCAAGCCTAGTGCAGTTGACATAGTCTTGAGGGCCGTGAGGTGTCAACCCGGGAATGATCAATGCGGTCAACCTTGCGAACCTAAGCAGCCACCCCTCGGTGTACTCGTGACCTCTCAAATAGCCGATAACAAAACAACGAAGAAATTCAAATATCGCCATTGAGTACTTCGGTATTAGAGTCCACAGCGAGAAGTAGTTCTTGTTTGGTTGATCTTTAAGAACCTGCAGAATGAAAGATTTCGATGTTATAATCAAATTTCATTTGGTATGCAACAGAGAGAAACAGAGAAGAAAATCAGAGAGATATGTACTTACTTTTCCTCTATATAAGCTGTTGTAGTACAGGCATTCATCTATGTGCTTGAAGAACAGGATTTTATCATCGAACGGAACTCTCGGTACCATATCATTGCCATAAACAAACCTAAAATATCTTCTCTTTGGCGCATTTAGGAACCCCCTCACAAACTTTCCGAATTCAGCATCGCCGACACGTGGCTGTCCAAATGTATACACCCCTTCTAGCCTCCTCAACAAAGCCTCTTCTCCATGATATGCCAATATACTTGGAAAGAGGATGGCCAATGCTCCCCCTAAACTATGGCCAGTTACCAAGAATTTAGCGTTTTCGTTTTGTTTCAATACTTCTCTCAGCTTCTCTCGTACGGCATAGTAAGCATACAAATCATTAGTATTTTTGTCCAGATTTTGTGGCCACCCTTTTCCGTCCTGTAATCCGAGTGCTTTCATGAAGCCTCCATGGATTTTGCCCTTGCCAGTTATCTCATACCATGAGAAGTCGATGTCAGTGCTCCACATAAGCGCATTGAATGGTTTGGTACCGCAGAAAGATACAACAACCAAATTTGCATCAACCGGCTTGTCGCAGAACATGAAAGCCTGAGTTGAAGCTTCTTCTTCAAAGTCTACAAAAATGTTTCAATGTATGTATTAATTACTTGACAACATCATTTGCAAAATAAATTGTTACTGTCAATAATTAAACACAAGTAATTTAGTACAATCTATCGTTCTTATATTAATTGTAGTATTAACATGCTCAGCATCTAAATTAAATTAATTAAAACTTACCATTCTTACAATTGAAGTACTCCAAGAACTTCATCTGCAGATTGAAAAGAGAAAACACAGAAAAAAAAAGTTAATGGCTTAATTATTAGTTTCTTTAGAGTTTACTATTTTATATTTTAAAACTAATTAAATTGTTATATTTGATGAATCCGGAAGTTAATTAACATGTAAGAAATGCACACCTGCCACTTATCAGTAACTATGGTTTTGATTGCATTCTCATTTTCATATGCCATCTTTGCAGCCATAATGGAGAGGTGTGCATGGTATTTGCTATCACCAGATTCTATTTTTGTATCCAAATCAACTCTTCTGTCCAAGAGTCCAATAAAAGATCGAAAATCTGACGACTCATTGTCTGGGCAAAATTTGCTTCCTGCAAAGTAGCAATCACTTAGTTTCATTTTTTTTTTTTTTTTTTTTGCACATTTTATATGTAATGCTCTTGAAGAACACGTACATATATATATACGTACAATTATTTGTCTCACTTGACCTTTAATTATTTATATAATTTAGATAATTGGTTTTAGTTTGCATAAATATTGATATGGAATTCTTATTAGTAAATCACTCATAGCAACAAAATATATATATGGCCCTTCTATGCATGTGCTCCATTAATTCATTGCTAAGCTCAATTACATATATAATTACGCCTTCAGTTGGTGTATAATAAACTGATTAAGTCTTTGTCAACTGCTCCAGTTGTAGAATTAGTATATCGTCACTTCGTGCACTGACTTTGAATGATTCATAGCTTTGTCCAAGTCATTTTTATCATTTCGTAGTTTATCCATCCGATGCATGCATGTGCACCGGCGGATCTAACTAGGTATTAAGAATGGGGCACAATGTCCCCATATTTTCTTAAAATCATGTATTTGTATATTAAATTTTGTAGTATATGAAATAATAATTAAACCCCATAACAAAAACTAATTATGCTCTTCAAATTTTGTAGGATTCATAATATTAACATTAATATATGAGATAATAATTAAACCCCATACAAAACTTTTTTGGCTCCGACACAGTATATATGCAATGAAGTTCGAATTTACATACCTTTAACTTTAAGTATAGTCGCAAGAAGTGTCTTGAAGCTTTTGCCACTCATGTAAAAGCAATTCAACGAGTTCTCAATTGCCGATCCGACGTTAGCCATTGGTGTCCTTATGGTAAGGAGCACCATCTGCACGAAAAGTGACAGCGAGAGCGCCCATCTGCGCCATATGCTGTCGATCTTGGGGGCTCCATCCGGACAAGCGACTGCTTTGTTCGCACAGATGTCACCGGTGCACATGAGGCGGAAGGGATCGGACCATGACGCTTGCTTTGGTTCCAAGACCATGAAGCTTTGGAAGGTTCCTCCATGATGATGATCCATTTTGTGTTTACCAGAGAGAGCTAGAGCTGGACAGAAAGAGAGGTGTGTGTGTTTACTTGAGTTTCTTGGCTTGGGAGCAATGGTGCTGGGTTGCAGCTTATTTATAGCAGTAGAAGGCAATCGAGCTATGATTAACACCAACAACCCAATATTTATTTTAATTAAAAGTGGTCAAGAGAGAGGGGGAAAGAGTAATTCAGAGAGTAGTACTTGAGCTTTGAATTTGTGATGATTGAGCTACTACTAATTTTTATGTCACACATGTTTGTTCTCAAAAAAAAAAATGTCACACATGTTTGTTTTACGCACGTGCAACTTGGTTTATGCATGCATTTAACTTTTTTCGGTTTTCTTGTAGCGTCCGTATTTGCTGAGATCCAAATCGGATTTCAGGACCTTGAGATTCCGATCTGACGGTTCTCAGGACCTGTATCTGCTGAGTCCAGATCTTAGAGTTCCTGAGAACCGTCAGATCGGGATCTCAGGGTCCTGAGATCCGATTTGGATCTCAGCCGATGTCAGCGTGGCTTACAAGTTACAAGGTTGCTCTTTAAATTATGTTTTACAAGCCCACGGGCATTCACTCAAAAAAAAAAAAAAAAAATGAAAATGGGTTTTACAGTTTTACTGCTTAAAATACTATCGATCTTTAAAATTTCGTACTCATGCAGAGTACTGCTCTGCTTGTACGATTCAATTTTGGTCAACGGTTTTTTTTATAATTTAATTTTTAATAAAAAATAAGATTATTAGCAACTATAAATTTAGGATTCGTAGTATATAATTAGTGTGAGTGTGTAATCATATATATATAGAGAGAGAGAGAGTGAGGCTATTGCGATTTGCAAAGCGCAGTGACTAGTACGTATTTTCAGCCTCATATCTCTCAAATCATAGCTCGAATGACCAATCTAAGTTACTCACCATAATTTTAATATTGAAATCTAGTTGGATACAATTTTTTTTTTCTATTTTTAAGTTTTGTAACTATTTTTTTGGATTTTCGAAAATTGTATAGAAAATGCACAAAAATTAATTTGTATATAAAATGGGTCATTTTTCAAAAATCCAAAAAAAAAGTTAGAAAAACTCAAAAAATGAAAAAATTTGGTATGTGACTAGATTTCAATATTAAGATTATGGTGGGCAACTTGGATTGATCATTTGAGCGACAGTTTTGACGAATTGGGTCGAAACGCGCTACCTCACTGCGCTTACAAAGCGCAATAGCCTTACTCTCCCTGTGTGTGTATATATATACACGATAGTCAAGTAAATAATTAGTCTTGTTAGCAACGTGTTGTTGAAAGAAGAAGGGGAAAAACTAAAAAGAACAATAGAATATGTATCATAAGTTGGTCGTGGGCAATATTTAAGAAACTTTAATTTGGAACCCTCTTTTGACTCGAGCAACTTTTTACCAGTAATATGAAGAGTCCGTATCGGCTACGATCCAAATTAGATCGGAGGACCCTCCAATCCCTGATCCGACGACTGTAAATTTTAGGAGGTTTTTGTGAAATAATCCCATCTATTAGGGATTGGAGGGTTCTCAGATCCGATTTGGATCATAACTGATTTCAGCGCGTAATATGAACTCATTATTGGAGTGTTGCTCCATAATCACATTCAAACAAATTTATCAGTTAAATTGAATTTAATATTGAATGATATTCATTTATTTTACGGAAAAAGAAAATTATATACTAAGATATTGGAGTTAGATTTTATTAAAGTGCTTGGCGATAACCCTTTGGGATCACCTGGATCAACTGCCAAACAAAAATATGATAAAATTCTCAATTTTTAGAGAATGAAAAATGCATGATTATTATTAATTAAGGTTTTGTTTAATCATTTCAATAGGGACAAAAACATATAAAATTAAAATGCGAGCACAATTAATTGATGATTGATTGATTGATTGGCTTTCCATATATATAACACGGAAATAGTGCAACGCGAAATGATTGAGTCAGCTAGCTCATCTGCCAATTCGGATGTATCCACCATCCAATTAAATGATTAATTAATTAATTATGTATATAAGTTTGTATATAGAAACTTGCTAAACCACGTGCATGGTTAATGCTATGTGAATATATATATGTACCGAGTTTAATTACTCTGGTACATGATCGAATCGATCCTATTTAATTAATTACCAGAAATAAAATATCTGGCCTGTTTCACACTCTGAAGTAGTGTTTTAAAAAAACCCGAGAGGTCTGAACCCGACCCGAGAAATCCGGGGAAAATGGACTGACCGACCCGACCCGGGCGTCTGACCGGGGCAACCCGAGAGGACCGGGAGGGACGGTCCTCGCAAGGGTAGGTATCCATGTTCCCAGAAAAATTCCCGTGGAAACCCGACCCGAGCAAACCCGGGACCCGACCCTACCCGACCCGGGGTACCAGGGCAACCCGGGACCCGACCCGAGGTACCGGGGTAATAACCCGAGGTATCCCGACTTGGTTCCAACTTTTCCTGCCTATGTTAACAACTAATATAATATTATTTAAATTTAATTTTTCAAGAAGACTTTTTGTTTTACAACAAATATAATTATTAAAATTTTTTTCTGATTTTCTATGTTATTTTTTCGGTTTAAATAATATTATATTATTTTTTTTCATTTTTAATACAAAAATACTAATTTCCAAACTTTTAATAGTATAATATAATATATGTATATCTGATTAAAACAAATAATTTAATTTTTAATTATTTTTTATTTTTTAAGTATATTTTTTTATTTTTGTAATATAAAATAGGTGTATTATATTTTTTTTGTTTTGTTTTCTTATTTTTTTTTTGGACATATAACTTCAGACTGGGCAACCCGAGCAACCCGGACCGGGGAAACCCGGGCAACCCGGGAGGGACGGTCCTAAGCTAGGTCCAATCTCTTTCCACCCAAAATTTTTCCGAGGTTTCCCGAACCGGAAAAACCTGTAGACCGGAGAAACCTGTGGACCGGAGAACCCGTGGACCGGAGCGGGTTTGGACCGACCCGAACCTACCCAAACCGTTTTTAAATCACTACTCTGAAGTAGTCTAGACAAGCATATTTAAGACTGACAGACACTTCAGATCATTCTAGACTGGCAATTATATATATTACTGGTCAGGGAATTAATAGAGGGTACGTTGCATGTACTTTTCCAGTAATTCTTTCTTTAATTATATTAATTAATATAAGTACAGTGGGTGTGTATATATATATATATATATATAGATTCCACATTATTTTAAGAAGCCATGCCATTTATAGGAACTATATATGCACCTACGTATACCATACACCAGAGACAATTTTTTGAATTATAATCAGACTGCGCTGGTACTCATGGTATGCGTCCTGTTTAATTACAAGTTCCATATATAACACTTCTATATATTTGTAAAATTTTGAGGTCTGTAGAGTTTACCGGTTCCTCCTTTTGTTTTTTCTTTTCTTTTTTTGATTGAAAAGGTTTGCTAAAATTTTAATGACCTTGAATTAGTATTCAAATTTAAGAGTCAATTCTGCTTAATTTACCTAAACCTTTCTTTATTATACTAATGATCCAGTCTTAATTTAGTAAAAGTGCTTGTTGCTGTTCCAAGTTTCAACTTAATTAGATTGTCTTATATATATATTGTTTGTCGTCTTGTAATAAGATGACATGGAATGGAAACATACATGTTTTTTCCTCCATGACACATATATAACGCGGTACCTAAGCAATAATAACGTGTAAATGATTGTTCCAGTCCAGTCTGACTGTACCGGAGATGATTAATTAATTAAATACATGTTCACGTTCATATATATATATATAAGGATGCTCGTGCTTCTTGCTATATATATAAAAGTATTCTTCTATGATCTATCCAATTATGCACTATTTACTCTATATATATCTTATATATATTATCTGGAACTGGGTCCTATCCTATATATATATGCTCTTATCATGCAATCTAATTATGATGGTGACATATTCTTATTCTAAATATTTGTTAGGAGTCAGCAGTGTCAATTTTGTTTCCAACCCGCTATTGACTCAAGAATTAAGATCATAAATATTAGTTGGTTCCAATATTTTTTTGCCAAACATTGATTGATCCGATCTGATTCAAGTCAGCTGATCGATAATTATTTATTTATTTATTAATTTTAATTCTTTTGAATGTATTAAAATTTTCTAAGGTTCTATTATATACACTTTGCTTAAGAATTGAAGTACATGCACCTACGTACACAAAATTAAGTAGCAACCGACCGACGTATTGTTAGAAAATATTAAGCCTAATTAAATAAAATTAAATAAACAAATAAAGTTAGAAAGATCAAACCATAATTTGAAGAACTTATCAGTTGCACGATCTTCTAAATAACATTCATTCATAGTCGAACATCATCGATCAATAGTTGAGCATCGAAGCGCACCCGTAATAATACGAGTACTAACTTTAGAGAAGTATTTCCCACACACGGTACAGTGGACTCATGACAATCTCCTCCAAAGATACTTCGACTCCTGCCTCCATTGATGCGGTGCACCCCACATAAGCAGCGAACCCGAATTTGATTGCAACAACAGCTCAAAGATTTGTTGGAATATAATATTTGTTCTCAAGTATTAATAATTTAATATACTTAGCTCTTTATATTTTTACTTATTTTCTCTGTATTTCTCTCTCAATCTTGTTGTGTATATATACAAGAACATCTATTGCATTAACTCTGTCTCAACTGATCAATTGACCGAGTAAAAGAAATAATTAATCTTAACCACGTTAAATCAATGACTATATTAATTTTTACATGAGCGTTTCTATTCCACATTCATTTCCAGCAATATATATAGGAACGTTGTATAATCACCATTCGGTGTATTAAAGTTATTGCTTTTAATCACTTACATCAATATTGGAATTAATTCAATTAGTGATCAAAACATTATTAAGAAATAATGGGTGGCCAGCCCACTATTTCTTATAACAAGTAACAACGGATCTATTTATATTTTTAATTAGCTTCAACTAATAAATTGTACTTAATTAAAATCTTAAAATATATGAAATTTAATTAAAATATAATCCGGTCATTTTTCTCGGTTCCACTAACCGAAAAGCTGAGAAAAGATGTCCATTTGATTTGAGAAAAACATTAGAGTAGAAAAGATTGTACTAAAATAACGTAAGAACAAATTAACATTTTTTAGCCTATTTATAAGAAAAGTTCACATATAAACAATGTTTATCAGGAAAATAACAATCTTAATGATAAATCAATGGTAAACAACA
The DNA here is from genome assembly GCA_030179965.1 of Cyperus esculentus. Taxonomy (NCBI): domain Eukaryota; kingdom Viridiplantae; phylum Streptophyta; class Magnoliopsida; order Poales; family Cyperaceae; genus Cyperus; species Cyperus esculentus. Next base: position 1,586,210 of record JASGLE010000012.1, read on the forward strand.
CACAACCAACCTCTCTCAACACCTCTCCATTTGTAAACAAAATGGAGGGGGCTGAAACTTACGATGACCGTCAGATGATAAGATCGGACAGCTCTAAAGCTCAAATCATTGAGAGGCCTTATACTAAAATAACGTAAGAACAAATTAACATTTTTTAGCCTATTTATAAGAAAAGTTCACAAATAAACAATGTTTATCAGGAAAAATAACAATCTTGATGATAAATCAATGGTAAACAACACACAACCAACTTCTCTCAACACCTCTCCATTTGAAAACAAAATGGAGGGGGCTGAAACTTACGATGACCGTTGAATGATAAGATCGGACAGCTCTAAAGCTCAAATCATTGAGAGGCCTTATACTAAAATAACGTAAGAACAAATTAACATTTTTTAGCCTATTTGTAAGAAAAGTTCACATATAAACAATGTTTATCAGGAAAAATTACAATCTTGATGATAAATCAATGGTAAACAACACACAACCAACTTCTCTCAACACCTCTCCATTTGAAAACAAAATGGAGGGGGCTGAAACTTACGATGACCGTCGAATGATAAGATCGGACAGCTCTAAAGCTCAAATCATTGAGAGGCCTTATACTAAAATAACGTTAAGAACAAATTAACATTTTTTAGCCTATTTATAAGAAAAGTTCACATATAAACAATGTTTATCAGGAAAAATAACAATCTTGATGATAAATCAATGGTAAACAACACACAACCAACCTCTCTCAACATCTCTCCATTTGAAAACAAAATGGAGGGGGGCTGAAACTTACGATGACCGTCGGATGATAAGATTGGACGCACGAGATAAAAATTTGTGTTTATGATCGATACTTATACATTAACACATGAATTCAAATCGGCTGTTATTCTAAAAAGAAAAACAGGACCCTGTTATTCCATTGTGGACCGTTGGATCAAAATCAACTGATCAGATCTAGTTGAAAAAGACCCCTAAAATCTAAAGTGGGCCGATCGGATTCGTCCTAAAATCTAAAGTTGAAAAAGACCCCTAAAAACAGGACCCACAATGGAATAATAGGGTCCTGTTTTTCTTTGAGAATAACAGCAGATACGGACTCATTAACACATACCGTGCTGCATATAAGAACTTATGACTTGTAGGCTCCACGAATAGTGAATCTACTGTCCCTGTCAATCTGTCATTATGGTGTTTGTTTGTTTGTTTTTCACGTTATAAACACGTACGCCGCCACGCCGGCCTGTCTTTCTAAGTTGACTGCTCTCTGCTCTGGTCTGTCCATGACCTGGGGTGTTGCATACTTGCATGTACGTATATGGAAAAAATTTTTTGTCTATCCATACAAAAATAACAAAGCTTAAAACCATCCCTCTTTTGAAACACATCTTAAAACTATCCCTATTTTACTGCGGTCACGGCCACAGTTCATTCTGGCCGCAGCAGTCAGAAGAGTAAAAACTAATCAAATTTGTAAAAAATTCATGTCTGAACGGAGATCTGATCGCAGAGTCTGACCGCAGCGGTCAGACAGAGCGTCTCGCCGCAGCGATCAGATATTCTAAGATTTTTATTAATGGCATCATGTAGGTCTCGTTGTTAGCTTTCCATGGATAGTTCATATGCCCAAATCGGAGTTTCCTATCAAAAGTTATGAGTATTTGAATGTGTATATACTTACAACGATTGAATACATAGTTACAATTTTCTATCAAGAGAGCTGCGTCTGTATACAGACACAATGTCAGAATGCACATTCAAACACTCATAACTTTTGATAGGAAACTCCGATTTGGACATATGACCTATGGATGGAAAGCAAACGATGAGACCTACATGATGCCATTAATAAAAATCTTAAAATATCTGACCGCTGCGGTCAGACTCTGCGGTCAGACGCGAATTTTTTACAAATTTGATAAGTTTTTACTCTTCTGACCGCTGCGGCCAGAATGAACTGTGACCGTGGCCGCAATAAAATAGGGATAGTTTTAAGATTTGTTATTTTTTTAGGGATAGACAAAAAATTTAATCACGTATATGCACACATTCATTATATTTTCTGTAAAATTTGAAAATATGAAAAATAATTCAAACAATAATTAGGTATACTACAAGATTTTAATATTCAATTAATATGTTTATTCTTACTTTTATATATACTATACATATATTTTGCAAATTGGATCGATTACTCGGATATTTTGCAAACTACATCCAAATTAAACAAATTATACACTGTCTTCATTATAACATCTTATTTTTCAATTCAGGTCTTATCGTCTGATTATCAATAATAATTATTTTATTTTATTTCTTCGTTAACTAGCTTGGATTTTTATAATTGAACACTAATACGAGGTGTTTCTTTAATTAATTTGATAATGCATTAAAGTTTTTAATTTGATAATGTAGGGGTGTCTACTGTTTACTTCTATCGCACTAACGTTTGTTACGCACGTGCAACTTGCTATGTGCATGCATTTTAATTATTTTCATGCTTCAGTGCTTCTTGTAGGCTCGGGTTGCTATTATCACTTGAGGCTAATTACTGTTTATAATATCATAGATCTTAATTTTTATGTACACTAATATATATATATATACTCGTACGAGTTAATTGTTTTGAAGTTCATATTTATGATAATTTAATTAGATTTAATGCAAAAAAAAGTTGAATACCATATATATGAGCTACTAATTAATTATATTAATTAGGATTTTTAATGGTTTGAGCGTGTGATGTGATTATATATATATGAATATGCATGATATGATGGTCAATAACTAGCCTTGTTAGCGCAACGTGTTTTGGAAAAAAGAAGGGGAATAAGAAAATTAGAATAGGTTGGTCGTCGGTAATTAGCTAGGAACTTTTAATTGGAACTCTCTTTTGACTCAGCTATATATACCTAGCCAATAATTAATTAATATGTGCGCTTAATTTATATACTTTGTTTGGAATGAGCTTTAGGATTACCCGACCAATTTGTCCCACACAAGAAACTAAACAGGATAATTATAAATATTCAATTTGAGTGAAAAATAACTAATGTGTCATTTAGTCATTTTAATAGGACTGAAGTTAATTTGCATATATAATCCATTCGCTTTCCACATAACACGACAATAATGAAACGCGAAACAGTAATACGGATATGCACGATGTATCCATTATCTCTGATTATTATGTATGTAAATTTTGTATAGATAACCTTTCAATGGTTCAAAGGTCACACCTTTTTTTATATATATATAGACTTGCAAGTAGGGGTGTCAAAAAGTGATCCGACCCGACCCGACCTGAAGATAAATGGGTCTGGTATGGGTCAAGATTTTTTGACCCGTCACGGGTCAGCTCCGATATGGGTCAACCCGACCCGCTTAATTTTGCTCATTTTGTGCTTATTTTACAATCTAGCATTACTGAAGTTTATTTATACATTAATTAAGATCATTTGGATATAAAATAATAAAATTGTAATTCGGTCAATGCTAATTTTAGTTTTATCTTGTTTTTAACATTCTGTAGAGAGTACATGACGCTGCTAGTGTACTTAACTTTGAATCAAGATTGTAGTTTAACGACATATATATAATATGGGCATTGATTTTTATTAATGTAATAATAATTATACTGGAAAAACTAATTCTATATGTGATATTTACTAAAATATTCAATTTAATTTACAAAAATATCAAATTTTAAAGGCCAAATTTTTGGTGTACCCATCCAAATTTTCTCAATTGCCAATATCCCCGTCATGATCATCTAATAGCTTATATCCCCATTAAAATATAGTTTACTATCTTTTATCCCCATTTATTCATATTACCTACCATTTAACTCATATAAAATTTAAAATGACAATTATACCCTCTTCTCTAAAATGGATCAAGTCCCTTAAGTTTTTTTAACGATGGTAGCAGATAACGATTCGTGTCAGGTAGCAAATATCGATACGTGTTCACTGTCCAAACTTGGGTTAAGGAGCATCACCCTGAGTGAATTCTCACAATTTTTGTTTTTGAGTGAATTCTGTTTTTTGCACATACACGTCTGACTTCTGATTTTTGCACGTACCTTAATTGCCAACATCCTAGCTGGTAGATACGTGTGAATTTTGGTTTTCACACACTTTTATCTATGTGACTTCTGGTTTTTGCACATACATGATTGTAAATTCATCATTGCACTTAGAGGTGGCAAATTTTGACCCGACCCAAAAAACCCGCCTGACCCGATCCGAGTTTTAGGGAAAGTCAAAATGATCCGACCCGACCCATGTTCCAGGAAAAGTGAGACTAACTCAAACCCGACCCGACCCGGAAAAAGAGGTGCAAAATCTGACCAGACACAAAAAATATGCCCGACTCGACCCGAAAAAAATGCCGACAGACATCAACCCGATACCAATCCCGACCCGACCTGAACCCAGCCTGAGAAAATGTCGCAGGCATCAACTTGAGACCCGACTTGACATTTTCCATTTGGTCAAACTGACCTGACCTGAACCCGACCCGACAATCTGCCACCTCTAATTGCACTGGACAGAGAATCTTTTAGGGACTTGATCCATTTTAGAGAAGGGGGTATAATTGTCATTTTAAATTTTATATGAGTTAAATGGTAGGTAATATGAATAAATGTGGATAAAAGAAAGTAAATTAGATTTTAATGGGGATATAAGCTATTAGATTGTCATGATGGGGATATTGGCAATTAAGGAAGTTTCGATGAGTACACCAAAAATTTGGCCAATTTTAAAATATAATATTCTAATTATATAGAGTATATATATTTGGATGTAAAAAAAAGTAAAACAAGAAAAAACGAGTACAATAATATCACTATTGTACATGTGACTTAAACTCAAGACCTCTTTGTAACAAAAGAATTCTATACGGCTACACCTTTATCAAACTCAAGACCTCCAAATAATATCACTATTAAGGTCTTTGAAAAGAAAATGGAAAAAAAAAGTAAAAAAAGAAATAAAAAAGCACAGCAGTGACTCGAACCCATGTGCTCTTTGAATCAATGACATAAAACAACTTGACTCTACCACTGGACCACATTAAACATACATACATACATATATCACATCCAATCTAAGACAAGAAAGATTACGGGTCAGGTCGGGTTGACTCGTGACCCGCCGGGTCGGGTATGGGTCAAAGTTTTTTGACCCGTGATGGGTCGGGTCGGGTCAGACCTGTTTGATGGAAAATAATAAAATAATGCGACCCGACCAAAATCCGACCCGACCTGACCCATTGACACCCCTACTTGCAAGTGAAACCTAGTTTACCTCTGGTACATATAAATCCTGTTTAATTCGAATGATCGAATCTCTGATGCAGATTTAAGATTGACATTTATTTAGGATCATTTTATACAGACGCTCGATTCAGAGCAAAACCGGCCAATTCATTTTCTTTAGTTATTTTAAAATTTAGAGGGTGTGTATATGTGAATTCCACATTATGTTAAGAAGGTATATATATATTGGAACTATGCACGTCCGTATCAGAATCACAATTTTTTTAATTATAGTCAGACTGCGCTCATAGTTTACCAGTTTCTTCTCTAAACCTCTTGGTTGAAAAAAACTAAAAATCGATATACAAAGTATCATTTCATTTTTCATATAGTTTCTATTTGTTTTTTGTGGAACACTGGAACTGGTATATATGGTACAGATATTATATATGTAACTACTGTTTCATTTTTTTTTTTTTTTTTGATGTGGCAGGCGATAGCCGGCCAAAATTTTCATTGAACAACAAAATGTATTTACAATGTGCCGTGTGGCTGTAAGAACGGAAAAGAAAAAGAAAATGTGCTCTTTAAAACAGCACTAAAACAGAGCAAAGAACAAGGAGAAAAACCCCAAAAGAAAATGAAAAATATGATCCTATAAATTGGAAGTGGAAAAGTCTATACATAGTCCTATCCAGATTTATCTAAGAAAAATATGATCCTATAAAGTGGAAAAATATGTAACTACGACTGTTTCATAATCTTGTATATTAAACTAGTAATAATTTATCAAACTTTCTATTTTTGTGAGGATTATATAGCACCCTTCAACAAAAAAACAATGCGCAATTAATTAATTGTTTCAGACTTCAGTATACCAGTGCTAATTGATGTACGAATGGTAGGAGACGACAATCGAACGAACACGGAAGCACTCGAGAGATTTGAGAATTCACATAGAATTCTAGGTTTTTGATAACTTAGATACAAAATAACAACTTGTCCTGCCCAAAGGGCTTAGGTTGCTTATATAAGAAAATAGAAATAACCCTCCTAAAGAAAACAAAGAAAGAAACAAAGAAAACAGTCTAAAATGCAAGAAAATTTCAAAAGACGCAACTTGACCCGTCTGGGGGCGGACCGCCCGCCCAACAGAGCGCAGGAACTTCACTGGGGCGGACCGCTGAAGACCATGCTGTATTATTTCGCCATTTAGACTGGGATGCCTTCCGATTCTGAGAAAACTCAAAACATGAAAGTTGTAGCTAATTTCTTTATCTTTCTATAGAATTTTGAATCACCTCATTTGGACTTGTATTGAGAAAGTTATGATTAAAATACCACAGTATATCAATCTGACCAATTCTGGGGCAGACCGTCCTCTATCTGCATCACTAATTCCACCCTAAAAAACAATTTACCAAGTCAAAAACAAATCATATATAGCGTGCAACAATTACCACTGAATGTTCAACTTGTCTTTAAGTGTCAATTACTTGTACGTTGCTCCACCTTACCTTTTTCTATTGTAGTATAATGATCTCGTCTTAGTAAAAGAGCATGCTAGCTGCTCTTCCAAGTTTCAACTTAGGTTGTTTTTCTGTTCGTCGTCTCTAATATAATATGCTGGCATGGAAAACATCAATTTTCATTCAAGACACAGAACGCGCTCAGCAATTGTATGAGGATGAAGGATCAGTGTACTGGAGATGATCAACACATAATAAATTAGCTCGTGCTTCTTGTTATCCAATATGCAATAAAAATAAATTAATCATCTAATCAATCCTTAGGAGCACGGGAGGCTTACATGCTCCTAAGAACATGGTAGTTTTACTATATATATATATAGAGAGTAAATCTAGTGTGCTCTTAAGCTCACGGGGGCCTCCCGTGAGCTTAACTCCAAAAACGTATCAAACCATATCCAAATTTTGATTTATATGGTTCAATAAATTCTTTATATCAAAATCATGTGGTATGTAAAAATTTTTTATTTTGAGAGATTTTTAAGCATTTATTTCGGAGTTTTTAATAGTTACATATGAAACTTTGATTATTTTATTAACATCTGTGTTAGGAGTGTCGGTTTTGTTCCCAAACCCGCTATTAATTATATAATTCGTGAAAAATATGAGTCGGATCGATCCAATTAATATTTCATACCTGCCAAGGATTGATTAGATGATTAATTTATTTTTATTCGCGCTTGAATATGTTAAATTTCTAAATTTTTAATGTATACAATTTGCTTAATATATAATAAGATTGACCTTTCAAAGCCTGAAATTGGGATCTCGAGTACCTACGTACAGTCGTACTCGTACACACATGTTTAAAACCATCTGACAATTCAATTCCAGAAATGATAATGTCTTCAGATTGTATAAAAAAGCAAACGTACTGCAGAAAATTAATTTGCTTACGCGTGTAACACATTGGCAGCTCCGACTCTATGTATCGCAAACAGAGCAATCAGACACTAAGTACTGTAGTTTGAGTGTGTGACAATGTGTGAATATGTAAAAAAAAAGGATACTGATGAGATTGTCCAACAAAACACCTTTAGGAGGAAATGTTTCTCACATATATACAACCTTTAACTGGCTAGACATTTTTGTGGTGCTATTAGTTGGTTGTTTGTCGCATCTGATGCATTTCCACGGGATAGTAAAACATGAGTGTGGATCCACTGCTGCGCTGCTGTTTTTGCAGCCACCAAGGCAGTCAATGGCGAAAAGCGCAATCGAGACGCAGAGAGTTGAAATTGCCTGAGGCGCAAAGCGCACACCTGAAGAACAAGAGGCGCATCATCTAAAATATAAGATACTTAACATAATAAAATCTTTAGAAACTAAAATTTTAAGGACAATAATAATTTTAATAAAGCATTACAAATGACGCAATAGTAATTATAAGAACAACTATGACATTATGGAACCGGCCTTAGTCTAGTGGTTAAGGGCAACACTCTTTGTGTAAAAGGTCGCGAGTTCTAAACTCAGATGGAGGGTCTTATATAAATATTTAATTTAAGTGGCCTGACCCTCGTATTTATCCCAAAAAAAATTAACATTAGTGTCATATTTATTACTTTGATTTTGTACTGGCTGAAATTTAAAATGTAGTTATTATTATATTTAAAAATTATCTCCTGTGATATATGTTAGCTTAGATAATTAATGTACGTTTTGAATTAGTCTCATTAACCACCACAATGGCCTTATATTTATATTTTTACTTATAATAGTAAAAAGAAAATATGTGAATAAAATAATGATAATATATTTTATGGATTTGATAAAAATATTTCGTAACTGTTATTATATATCATTAAATCATTATATTAACTTGAGGTTATATTTGCCGCAACATCTCTTTTTTTTTTCAAAACGCCAAAGTATAATAAAAGTTGTATGAAATATAACTAGGGAACTATCAAGTATATATAGGTGGCAGCAACTTTTTAATTTTTTTGAAGATAGCTAGGTTGTATTGAAGTTACGTGGCAAATATGCATTTATAATTTTATATGACTCGTGCTGCAGGATATCACACATTCACACCGCTCCGGCCCATATCTATTCTTATCTTAATTTTTGAGAGTTGTGCTTTGACCAAGTAACAAAATCAGAAAATAAAAGGTGAGCAGTCATTTTATCTCAGACCATATGAGAGGCGCACGCTTCAGCGCCTTGCGACTCGCCAATTAAGCGCAGTCAGGCACACAAAAGCGATCGCTTTAGTAACTGCGCCCGCCTCAAGGAACAACGAAGCGAGCTGAAGAAAATCGCTGCGCTTTTGCGCTTAAGCGCACCAGGCGCTCGCTTTTGACTGCACTGGCAGCCACCAAATATGGAAAGTTTTCCTATTTCTTATTGTGTGGTCCTTCGTGTGTCAGATTTTAATTTAACCAAACGGGTTCCAACAAGACTAACGGCCTCCTGCCTCTACATCTATCTATGGCCTAGCCTGATAATTTTGTCCCAATCTTTTCACATTTATTACCACTTATCCTTTAAGTTCTTGGCTTACACCTCTTAATATGGTATATTATAGTTTTTAATTGTACATAAACTCTCCTTAGGTTTTTATAAATACTTTTTAAAGCCATATAAACACATTTTACTTGTACACAAACATTTCTTAGACCTTTATAAATATTATTCAACATTTGAATATAGAACTGCAAAATTTTAATATAGTTCAATATTTTCGCATATAGCATCCTAATTTTGGGTAAACAAATGAACAAAATAACAACCTTAGTACAGTATTTCCTTCCTTACTACCTAGAATATATAAAAATTTAAAAATCCATTAATACCTTGCTAAAATCTTGCTAAAACCTTACTCTAATACCAGGTTGAAAGAGGGTCACTCCAAACTTCAAAACTTTGGTTACTAAGAACACGAGTTTTTAGAAGTGGAAAGTGGAAATTTTATTTAACTTAGAGATATAATACAAGAGAGAAGAGTAAGACTTCAGATGATTTCTGCGTGTCTTGCTACTTCTAAAACACACTCTTATATAGGCAACTAAGGCTGGTATCTCAATAATGCATCGGGTGCTCGTTGGACCCCATCGTCATGCAATTAGTTGGATATCCACAAACCTTTGTCTGCCACTAAAAGGAATCAACCACCAGGTTGATTAGAAAATATAAAATTCGTACAATAATGCACACTAGTGGGCATCTCCGTATGTCCACTATAAAAAGAAAAAGCTAAAATATTTCTCGTATTACACTACCAACCGTTGGAAGTGCTCCACTCAACATATTCCTCTCAATAATGGAGGATGACTCACACAAAGAAACAAAAACAAAGCCAGCGGTTATCTATCCTCTCTGGGTGAATTATTAAAGCAAACTTAGTGAGACAGCTGATCTGTCTCTAATAATTTGGATTTATGGGTCCACCACTTTCCAAGGCCATCTAGATGAACCAAATACGATCTGCTTTCGCAATCGGCTCTATTATTGCCTCTACCTGCATTACCTTTTCCAACTGGTTACGCCAAATTGGCTCCATATCACCAGCCATTGAGTCATGGCCACGATAAGGGAAAGCCAACTTATACTCTGCCTTCAACATTAACCTTAAGTTATGAATTTCTTTGAAGGCTCGCATGAGCTGCTTTTTCTTGAGCCGCTCCCTTTCTCCTGCACTCCACTGGTAGTTATCCCAGCTCTGAGGTTTTTCACGCTCATAGAGCAATTTTTTCCATTCCAGGAATGTGCTTCCACGGAGAACATACTCATCATCACTTGATTCAGTTGCTGGATCTGTGAGCTGCTGCTCTGCAGTTGTTCCTGCAGTGCTTCCTCCCATAACACTAGATTTTCCTGTTGCTCTTGTGTCAGACATCCTAAAATACACAACTTAGTTAAATGAGAAAGAGAATCTGCTAGGACATTAAGTTTCTCATCTATATGCTCAAAACGACGCATATTATTGATTCGGATTTCAGGAGACTGTTAATTTTCCATCGATCCTAATTTGCCAAGTCAGAAAGTGATTATATATATACGCGTGTATAATTAAACAGCTAGCGTGCAGTTTAATGTCGACCTTTGAATTAATATATATTCAAATTTAAGAGTCAATTCTGCTTTACCTAATTTTCTTTATTATAGTAATGATCTAGTCTTAATTAATTTAGTAAAAGTGCTTGTTGCTCGATCTTCCAAGTTTCAACAATATATGGATATCATATATATATTGTCTTTTTGTTTGTCGTCTTGTAATAAGCTGACATGGAATGGAAACATACATGAATCTTCCTCCATGACACATAACGCGGTATATCCGTACGGACCTAAGCAATAATAACGTCTAAATGATTGATCCAGTCTGACTGTACCGGAGATGATTAATTTAATACATGTTCATGTTCATATATATATATAGAAGGTTGCTCGTGCTTCTTGCTATACATAATTATATATAATATGTATTCTTTATCCAATTATGCACAGGGGCCTCCCGTGCTTCTAACTCAAAAATTATACTAACCATCCTAAAATTTTGATTTATCATTCTCATTAAATTCTTTATATCAAAATCTCTTAGGATACAAAAAATTTCCATTTTTTGAGTTTCTTAAGTATATGTTTTTGATTTTTTTAGAATGACCTCATAATAATAATAAAATAATATATAAAACTATGTCATCTTTAAAAAATACAAAACAAATACTTAAAAATCTCAAAAAATAGAAAATTTTTGTATCCTATGATATTTTGATATAAAGAATTTAATGAGACCCATAAATCGAAATTTCGAGATGGTTTAGTATGATTTTTGAGTTAGGAGCACGGGTGGCCTCCGTGCTCCTAGGAGCACCATAGTTTTACTATATATATATATATATATATATATATATATATATATATATATATATATATATATATATATATATATATCTTGTATTATCTGGAACTGGGTCCTATATATGCTCTTATATATCATGCAAGCTAATTATGATGGTGACATATTCTTATATGTTAGGAGCTAGTCAGGAGTGTCAATTTTGTTTCCAACCCGCTATTGACTCAAGAATTAAGATCATAAATATTAGTTGGTTCCAATATTTTTAATTTTCCTGACATTGATTGATCCGATCTGATTCAATTCAACTGATCGATAATTTTTTATTTATTTATTTATTAATTTTAATTCTTTTGAATGTATTAAAATTCTCTAAGGTATCTATTATATACACTTTGCTTAAGAATTGGATTCACGTTCAAAGCCTAGAACATGAAATATGAAGTACACCTACGTACATGCACAATAGTACCAACCGACATAAGTGTCAAAAAGTCACCATGTTTATTAGGAGCATTCGAACAATTCAATTTAGGAAATTAATGTACTATAATTATTAATTAATTAACTCTCTTCCAATTGTATATATAGAAATCAAACTACAGAAACTTGATTAATATTCTCTTACGCGTGTCAAGGCATTGGCGGTCTCGGCCACTATTGCCAACAGGGCAATTAGCCTGTAACCTGTAACCTGTAGTGCATGTATGTGTGTGACTATATATGTGTGAGAGGAACTCTAGCCGCCTCTACAAGCAAATTTTTCAGTGGGGAGAGGCATCACGCCTCTTCCCCGCCACCTCTCTTCTATTCTAGATCTTATTTGTTGATTGCTTTCAAGTTTTGTTTGGTTGTCAACTCTTCGTCCATTTTTTCGAACGTCTTTTTCGTCACCCTTTTTACTCTAAGAAGGGTCTTGATGCAAAGCGGTCCCGCTACGGTATTGCCTTTTAAGCTCACGAGTCGGTTTAGTAGTAGTAAAGACAAGAATTTTTATAGTTTTTTTCTAATTGTTTTAAACATTTTAAATTTATTCAAAAGATAATCCCATAAAAATATTTTATCCAGGGAAATAGTATAATTCGGTCATTTTTCTTGCTTCAACTAACCGAAAAGCTGAGAAAAGGATGTCCAATTGATTTGAGAAAAACATTAGAGTAGAAAAAGTTGTACTAAAATAACGTAATAACAAATTAACATTTTTTAGCCTATTTATAAGAAAAGTTCACATATAAACAATGTTTATCAAGAAAAATAACATTCTTGATGATAAATGAATGGTAAACAACACACAATCAACCTCTCTCAACACCTCTCCATTTGAAAACAAAATTGAGGGGGCTGAAACTTACGATGACCGTCGGATGATAAAAATTTGTGTTTATGATCGATACTTATACATTAACACGTACTGTGCTGCACTGCTGCATATAAGAACTTATGACTTGTAGGCTCCACGAATAGTGAATCTATTGTCCCTGTCAATCTGTCATTATGGTGTTTGTTTGTTAGTTTGTTTTTCACGTTTTTTTTTTTTTTTTTTTTTTTTTTGAAGCTTGTTTTTCACGTTATAAATACGTATGCCGCCACGCCGGCCTGTCTTTCTAAGTTAACTGCTCTCTGCTCTGATCTGTCCATGACTTGGGGTGTTGCATTGCATGTACATATATGCAAACATTCATTATATTTTCTGTAAAGTTTGAAAAATATGAAAAATAATTCAAACAATAATTAGGTATACTACAAGATTTAAATATTTCAATATGTTTATTCTTATAAATTTATATATACTATATATATATTTTGCAAATTGGATCGATTACTCGTATATTTTGCAAACTACATCCAAATTAAACCAATTATACACTGTCTTCATTATAACATCTTATTTTTCAATTCAGGTCTTATCGTCTGATTATAAATAATAATTAATTATCTTATTTTATTTCTTCGCCAACTAGCTTGGATTTTTACTAATTGAACACTAATACGAGGTGTTTCTTTAATTAATTTGATAATGCATTAAAGTTTTTTAATTTGATAATGCAGGGGTGTTTACTGTTTACTTCTATCGCATTAACGTTTGTTACGCACGTGCAACTTGCTATGTGCATGCATTTTATGCTTCAGTGCTTCTTGTAGGTTGGATTGCTATTATCACTTGAGGCTAATTACTGTTTATAATATCATAGATCTTAATTTTTATGTACTAATATATATATATATATATATATATATATAATTAAGCTACGGTAATATGCATATCACGGTTTTACTGTGCAATGCGGACCGTATCACCATTTTCGGTGTCCAAATAGTCGATCCGAACCACTCAATTTGATCTCTATATCAAAATATACTAGGAAACCAAATTTTACAATTTTTAAAATTTTTTTGCTATTTTTAGTGATGGGGAGAAAATCGTTGTTTTGTATGAACCAGAATTCTTGGATCTAGTACGTCATTTTCTCCCCATCACTAAAAATTGCAAAAAAATTTTAAAAATTGTAAAATTTGGTTTCCTAGTATATTTTGATATAGAGATCACATTGAACGGTTTGGATCAATTATTTGGACACCGGAAACTGAGATACAGACCGCATAGCACGGTAAAACCGTGATATGCATATTATTGTAGCCGGACTCTATATATATATATATATATATATATATATATGTATGTAGAGTAAAACTATGGTACTCCTAGGAGCACGGAGGCCTCCCGTGCTCCTAACTCAAAACTATATGCATATGTAGATCTACAGTGCCGCGGCATGTTTAACCTTTAACATATCTAATGAATATGATATGATGGTCAATAACTAGTCTTGTTAGCGCAGCGTGTTTTGGAAAAAAGAAGGGGAATAAGAAAATTAGAATATGTTGGTCGTTGGTAATTAGCTAGGAACTTTTAATTGGAACTCTCTTTTGACTCAGCTATATATACCTAGCCAATAATTAATTAATATGCGCTTAATTTATTAATTATACTTTGTTTGGAATGAGCTTTAGGATTAATTACCTGACCAATTTGTCCCACACAAGAAACTAAACAGGATAATTATAAAAACTCAATTTGAGAGAAAAATAACTAATGTGTCATTTAGTCATTTTAATAGGACTGAAGTTAATTTGCATATATAATCCATTTGCTTTCCACATAACACGACAATAATGACACGCGAAACAATAATACGGATATGCACGATGTTTCCATTATCTTACTAATTATGTATGTAAATTTTGTATAGATAACCTTTCGATGGTTCAAAGGTCATACCTTATTTATATATAGACTTGCAAGCGAAACCTAGTTTACCTCTGGTACATATAAATCCCTGTTTGATTCGAATCTCTGATGCAGATTTAAGGTTGACATTTATTTAGGATCATTTTATACAGACGCTCGATTCAGAGCAACACCGGCCAATTCATTTTCTTTAGTTATTTCAAAATTTAGAGGGTGTGTATATGTGAATTCCACATTATGTTAAGAAGCTATATATATATATTGGAACTATGCACGTCCGTATCAGAATCACAATCTATAAACGAGAAAGAGGGGCAACTCTCCAAGCACCTCAACTATGCTACATCATCAATATTATTAACCATTGATTTTGTTTAAATCTCTTCATCTGCTTTGATCTAATGGTTTATATTTATTCACTCCTCCCCATTTAATAAGATGATATGATATGTCTAAGACAAAATTTAATCCTTAAAGTGGTTCAACTTTTATGTACTATTATTTATAAATTATACATCATCGTCATCATCATTCACATCAAAAATTTTAAAAATATGTTTAGTTTTTTTAAAATAAATATTTTTATTTTATAAGCTTTATTATTTATTTGTTATCATATTTCGGGGCGAAGCCCGAGTTACAGCTCTAGTTTTTTTAATTATATATAGTCAGACTGCACTGATAGTTTACCAGTTTCTTCTTTCTTCAAAAAAAGTTTACCAGTTTCTTCTCTAAACCTCTTGAAAAAAAGTTTACGAGTTTCTTCTCTAAACCTCTTGGTTGAAAAAAAACAAAAAATCGATATACAAAGTATCATTTCTTTTTTCATATAGTTTCTATTTGTTTTTGGTGGAACACTGGAACTGGTATATATATATATGGTACAGATATTATATATGTAACTACCGTTTCATTTTTTTTTTTCATGTGGCAGGCGATAGCCGGCCAAAATTTTCATTGAACAACAAAAAGTATTTACAATGTGCCGTGTGGCTGTAAGAACGGAAAAGAAAAAGAAAATGTGCTCTTTAAAACAGCACTAAAACAGAGCAAAGTACAAGGAGAAAACCCCAAAAGAAAAAGAAAAATATGATCCTATAAATTGGAAGTGGAAAAGTCTATACATAGTCCTATCCAGATTTATCTAAGAAAAATATGATCCTATAAAGTGGAAAAATATGTAACTACGACTGTTTCATATTCTTGTATATTAAACTAGTAATATTTTATCTAACTTTCTATTTTTGTGAGGATTATATAGCACCCTTCAACAAAAAAACAATGCGCAATTAACTAATTGTTTCAGACTTCAGTATACCAGTGCTAATTCCACCCTAAAAAACAATTTACCTAGTCAAAAACAAATCATATATAGCGTGCAACAATTACCATGCATTGAATGTTCAACTTGTCTTTAAGTGTCAATTACTTGTACGTTGCTCCACCTAACCTTTTTCAATTGTAGTATAATGATCTCGTCTTAGTAAAAGAGCATGCTAGCTAGCTGCTCTTCCAAGTTTCAACTTAGGTTGTTTTTCTGTTCGTCATCTCTAATATAATAATAATATGCTGGCATGGAAACATCTTTTTTCATTCAAGACACAAAACGCGCTCAGCAATTGTATGAGGATGAAGGATCAGTGTCCTGGAGATGATCAACACATAATAAATTAGCTCGTGCTTCTTGCTATCCAATATATATATTTAATGTCCAATATATCCAATCATGCTCTTAGATATGATGACAACAAAATGTGGCAACAACAAATTCTTCTTAACATCTGTGTTAGGAGTGTCGGTTTTGTTCCCAAACCCGCTATTAACTCGTGAAAAAAAATTACATATTCAACTTTTTTAAAAAATTACATATTCAAGGTTTAGTGGATCAACACAGATTGAAATCTTCATTTTTTTTATTTAAAAAATTATGAAATACATATTCAACTTTTTTTAATAATCAATCAATTCTGCTCATTATGATTCACTACAACAAAATGGACCTTTTGCAACACCCTATTTACAACGGTTATTGTTAAAAATAGCTGCTAAGATGGATCTGTACCGTTGGAATAGACTCAGCAGCGGATTTTTACAAACAACTGCTGTAAATTATGTAGGTTTTACAACGGTTATTACATAAAAACCGCTGTTAAATGGGCTGACATAATTTAATAGTGGTTGTTAATTAAATTTAGCAACACCCTACGCTGCAACGGTTGTATAACCATTGTTAAAGGCCCAAAATAACCGTTGTAAAAGGCCTTTTGTGTTGTAGTGATTATAATATACAATTTTACTTATAAACCAAAATTTATATATATTTTAGAACTTATTTACTTTTTTACTAGATATTTGCAATGTTCAAATTCCACGAAGTTTGATAGCAAAATTTAAAACATGTCCAATCTGTATGCTTAAGAGTATGTTTATTAATTTGTTTTTCAATTTAGAGATTCTTAGTTATTTATTTGAGAGCTTGTTGTCACGGTCGTCACATTTTGGATAGTAAGATGAACTATTGCATACAATCATATTATAGACTACTATACTAAATTTATGTTATCGTAACCCAAATCACGATTTATGGTGCTCAAAATTTTTTTTTTATATGAAAATATTAGGGAATACAAAATTTTTTATTTTTTAAAATTTCTAAGTATTTATTCTGAATTTTAGGAAAAGAGCTCATAAATATGAATAAAATATTGATGTTTGTACATGCTATATTTTCGAAAATGCAAAAAAAAAAAATACTTAGAAAACTCTAAAAATGAAAAACTTTTGTATTCCCCAATATTTTCATATAAAGAATTTATTGAGCACCATAAATCGTGATTTCGGACACGATAACATAAATTTTGAGGTGTTAGCATATCGATCCAAAATGCTAATATTAGTATAATAGTCTAACTCATCACATTATATACATATATGAAATAGTTATCCATACTCTATTTAGAGTAAAACTACTATGTTTTTAAGCTCACGAGGGTCTTTCGTTAGCTTAATACAAAAAACGTATCAAACCATATCCTAATTTTTATTTTTATGGCTCAATAATTTTTTTATATCAAAATCATGTGACATACAAAAATTTTTCATTTTCAGAGATTTTTAAGTATTTATTTCTATTTTTTTTTAAAAGTTACATATGAAATATTGATTATTTTGTTGATATTGTATAGTCGCTATTAGAAAATCCGAAATAAATACTTAAAAATCTCCGAAAATAATTTTTTTTGCATACTATAAGATTTTGATATAAATAATCTATTGAGTCATATGAATCAAAATTTGGATGTGATTTGTATATTTTTGGTGTTAAGCTCGCTGAAGCGTTTCATGAGCTTAAGAACACGGTAATTTTACTCCTCTATTTATATTAGGTACAAATAATTTTTTGTATATGAATTAATATTATATAAACACAAATAAAGATGAAAATATTCGATGAATGCATGCAGATAAAATTTGATGAACTTTTGACTTCAATTGATAATAGATCAAGAGGCTGAGATGAAAGAATCTAGTTAACGTTGATTGATCAATTTTAATATATCATATTAAGATCACTTGATCTTTGATCTAATATGAAATTAACTTGAATAACTTAAGTTTATGAAAGAAAAATACCGATTCAAAGAAGGAAATACCCAAATACTTAATCAAATAAGATGTATTTTCAGAATTTTTGGTGTGGAGTGCGTATGAAATTGAAATTAAAATTAAAATAACACTTAAATTGTACGAAATTGAAATTTTGTGTGAATCTTAAAATATCACTGAAATTATACTAACATTAGCATTCGGATAAAAAATGCTAACGCCTCAAAATTTATATTATATTGTCCGAAATCATGATTTATGGCGCTCAATAAATTATTTATATGAAAATATTGGGAACAAAAATTTTTCATTTTTATAGTTTTCTAAGTATTTATTTTAAATTTTAGAAAAGAACTCATAAATATTAATAAAACTTAGAAAATGAAAAACTCTAAGAATGAAAATTTTTTCTATTCTCCAATATTTTCATATAAAGAATTTATTGAGCACCTCATGATTCCAGACACGATAACATAAATTTTGAGGCGTTAACATTTCAGTAACGTTAGTATAATAGATTAATAGTCTAGGATTAATCATACAAAATGAAAATTCTAGCTCTGTATCATATAATTAATTGACTTCCGATGCGTATGGCGCTTTTTTTTTTTTTAATTGAATCAATAAGATAAAAAAACCTCAATTTTTTTAAATAAGCCTCGAAAAATATAAATTCATGAATTTCGGCCCCATAACACACATTTTTCGTATTTAGGATAGACGCTAGCATCCCAATTGGATGCTATAGAATCCCAGCGTCCCATCCCAGTGCTGGACGTTACGGTACCCTAGCGTCCCGGGCTGGACGCAAAGGTACTCCAGCGTCCCGCTCGATGCTTCAAAAATCAAGATATAATTAACTCGTTTGGTGAGGGTACCTTCCTTGGCTGGGTCCCACAAATAAATAAATAAGGAAATGTGTAAATGAAGTTACTGCATGTATGTATGTATGCATGTTTAGTTATTGGCTGGGCCCACTACCCCTACCACTACGCATGGGAATCGGAATTAAATAACACGCCCAGCGGCACAGACCATTTAATAACACAAGGGGGACGCTGCGCTTTTGAAGCGTCCAGCCGGGACGCTGAGGTACTTTGGCGTCCAGCCCGGGATGCCAGGGTACTGTCGCATCCAGCATTGGGGATGGGACGCCAGGGTACCGTGGCGTCCAGCATTGGAGATAGAACGCTGGGGTACTGTAACGTCCAACTGGGATGCTAGCGTCCGTTCTAAATATGAAAAATGTGTGTTACGGGGCCGAAACTCGTGAATTTATGTTTTTTGAGGTTTATTTAAACAAATTGAGGGATAAAAAATCAAGATATAATTAATACTCTAGTTAGTATGCTGTTTCTCGAACAAAAAAAATAAATAAATACAAAACGAAATCCACCAGAGAAATATTTATTTGCTAGACTAGTATCGAAATTGAATAACAATAAATGTGTGCCAGCTAATCACAGGAATGATAATTAAATGAATATGTGCAGCCAATACATTTTGAATTCCGCAAATACCCTTATTAAATGCAACGGCTCGCACAAGTTTCATGTTTTTATTGAAAAAAAATACGGTGCACTGTATCTTGACTCATATTCTTAACACCATCAACAGAGAGCAAATAGGTTGAAAGGAGGTGCCATTAGTTAATTCTTCTATATATCATCCGGGACAAGATGATTTCCAAGCCTAGTGCAGTTGACATAGTCTTGAGGGCCGTGAGGTGTCAACCCGGGAATGATCAATGCGGTCAACCTTGCGAACCTAAGCAGCCACCCCTCGGTGTACTCGTGACCTCTCAAGTAACCGATAACGAAACAACGAAGAAATTCAAATATCGCCATTGAGTACTTCGGTATTAGAGTCCACAGCGAGAAGTAGTTCTTGTTTGGTTGATCTTTAAGGACCTGCAGAGTGAAAGATTTCGATGTTATAATCAAATTTCATTTGGCATGCAATAGAAAGAAACAGAGAAGAAAATCAGAGAGATATGTACTTACTTCTCCTCTATATAAGCTGTTGTAGTACAGGCATTCATCTATGTGCTTGAAGAACAGGATTTTATCATCGAACGGAACTCTCGGTACCATATCATTGCCATAAACAAATCTAAAATATCTTCTCTTTGGCGCATTTAGGAACCCCCTCACAAACTTTCCGAATTCAGCATCGCCAACACGTGGCTGTCCAAATGTATACACCCCTTCTAGCCTCCTCAACAAAGCCTCTTCTCCATGATATGCCAATATACTTGGAAAGAGGATGGCCAATGCTCCCCCTAAACTATGGCCAGTAACCAAGAATTTAGCGTTTTCGTTTTGTTTCAATACTTCTCTCAGCTTCTCTCGTACGGCATAGTAAGCATACAAATCATTAGAATTTTTGTCCAGATTTTGTGGCCACCCTTTTCCCTTCTGTAATCCGAGTGCTTTCATGAAGCCTCCATGGATTTTGCCCTTGCCAGTTATCTCATACCATGAGAAGTCGATGTCAGTGCTCCACATAAGCGCATTGAATGGTTTGGTACCGCAGAAAGATACAACAACCAAATTTGCATCAACCGGCTTGTCGCAGAACATGAAAGCCTGAGTTGAAGCTTCTTCTTCAAAGTCTACAAAAATGTTTCAATGTATGTATTAATGACTTGACAACATCATTTGCAAAATAAATTGTTACTGTCAATAATTAAACACAAGTAATTTAGTACAAACTATCGTTCTTATATTAATTGTAGTATTAACATGCTCAGCATCTAAATTAAATTAATTAAAACTTACCATTCTTACAATTGAAGTACTCCAAGAACTTCATCTGCAGATTGAAAAGAGAAAACACAGAAAAAAAAGTTAATGGCTTAATTATTAGTTTCTTTAGAGTTTACTATTTTATATTTTAAAACTAATTAAATTGTTATATTTGATGAATCCGGAAGTTAATTAACATGTAAGAAATGCAGACCTGCCACTTATCAGTAACTATGGTTTTGATTGCATTCTCATTTTCATATGCCATCTTTGCAGCCATAATGGAGAGGTGTGCATGGTATTTGCTATCACCAGATTCTATTTTTGTATCCAAATCAACTCTTCTGTCCAAGAGTCCAATAAAAGATCGAAAATCTGACGACTCATTGTCTGGGCAAAATTTGCTTCCTGCAAAGTAGCAATCACTTAGTTTCATTCTTTTTTTTTCACATTTTATATGTAATGCTCTTGAAGAACACGTACATATATATATACGTACAATTATTTGTCTCACTTGACCTTTAATTATGTATATAATTTAGATAATTGGTTTTAGTTTGCATAAATGTTGATATGGAATTCTAATTAGTAAATCACTCATAGCAACAAAATATATATATGGCCCTTCTATGCATGTGCTCCATTAATTCATTGCTAAGCTCAATTACATATATAATTACGCCTTCAGTTGGTGTATAATAAACTTATTAAGTCTTTGTCAACTGCTCCAGTTGTAGAATTAGTATATCACCACTTCGTGCACTGACTTTGAATGATTCATAGCTTTGTCCAAGTCATTTTTATCATTTCGTAGTTTATCCATCCGATGCATGCATGTGCACCGGCGGATCTAGCTAGGTATTAAGAATGGGGCACAATGTCCCCATATTTTCTTAAAATCATGTATTTGTATACTAAATTTTGTAGTATATGAAATAATAATTGAACCCCATAACAAAAACTAATTATGCTCTTCAATATTTATTCATAATATTAACATTTATATATGAAATAATAACTAGATCCTATACAAAAATTTTCTAGCTCCGGCACAGTGTATGTGCAATGAAGTTCGAATTTACATACCTTTAACTTTAAGTATAGTCGCAAGAAGTGTCTTGAAGCCTTTACCACTCATGTAAAAGCAATTCAACAAGTTCTCGATTGCCGATCCGACGTTAGCCATTGGCGTCCTTATGGTAAGGAGCACCATCTGCACGAAAAGTGACAGCGAGAGCGCCCATCTGCGCCATATGCTGTCGATCTTGGGGGCTCCTTCCGGACAAGCGACCGCCTTGTTCGCACAGATGTCACCGGTGCACATGAGGCGGAAGGGATCGGACCATGACGCTTGCTTTGGCTCCAAGACCATGAAGCTTTGGAAGGTTCCTCCATGATGATGATCCATTTTGTTAAATTTGATGCACTATTATTGTGCTTACCGGAGAGAGCTAGCTAGAGCTAGAGAGAAAGAGAGGTGTATGTGTGTTACTTGCGTTTCTTGGCTTGGGAGCAATGGTGCTGGGTTGCAGCTTATTTATAGCAGTAGAAGGCAATCAAGCTATGATTAACACCAACAACCCAATATTTATTTTAATTAAAAGTGGTCAAGAGAGAGGGGGAAAGAATAATTCAGAGAGTAGTACTTGTGCTTTGAATTTGTGATGATTGAGCTACTTCTAATTTTTATGTCACACATGTTTGTTTTACGCACGTGCAACTTGGTATATGCATGCATTTAACTTTTTCCGGGTTTCTTGTAGCCTTACAGGTTGCTGTTTAAATTACTTCCTCCGTCCACAATTAAATGAATTTGTACCCTTTACAACTTATCCACAATTAAATAAATTTATATCCTCTGTTTGAATCCACTTTCTTCCTCAAAAAAAAAAAAAATACGAAATTCCCAAGAATATTCACTTTTCTACTAATTGAGGGCATAAAAGTAATTTCACTCATCCACTATTTTCTTTGACCTTTGCTCCAAATTCATTCTTTTGTGGACAGAGGACGTATGTTTTACAAGCCCACGGGCATTCACTCAAAAACAAAAAAAATTAAAATGGGTTTTTCTGCTTAAAATACTATCGATCTTTAAAATTTTGTACTCATGCAGAGTACTGCTCTGCCTGTACGATTCAATTTTGGTGAACGGTTTTTTTTTTATAATTTAATTTTTAATAAAAAATAAGATTATTTGCAACTATAAATTTAGGATTCGTAGTATATAATTAGTGTGAGTGTGTAGTCATATATATATAGAGAGAGAGTGAAGCTATTGTGCTTTGCAAAGCGCAGTGACTAGTACGTTTCAGTCTCATATCTCTTAAACCATAGTTCGAATGACCTATCTAAGTTACTCACCATAATTTTAATATTGAAACCTAGTTGGATACCAATTTTTTTTTTTTCTATTTTTAAGTTTTGTAAAAAATGCACAAAAATTGTATAGAAAATGCATAAAAAACCTAGTTGGATTTTCGAAAATTGTATAGAAAATGCACAAAAATTAATTTGTATACAAAATGGGTCATTCTTCAAAAATCCAAAAAAATAGTTAGAAAAACTCAAAAAATGAAAAAATTTGGTATATGACTAGATTTCAATATTAAGATTATGTTGGGCAACTTGGATTGGTCATTTGAGCGACGGTTTTGACGAATCGGGCCGAAGTGCGCTACCTCACTGCGCTTACAAAGCGCAATAGCTTCACTCTCTGTGTGTGTATATATATATATACACGATAGTTAAGTCAATAATTAGTCTTGTTAGCAACGTGTTGTTGAAAGAAGAAGGGGAAAAACTAAAAAGAACAATAGAATATGTATCATAAGTTGGTCGTGGGCAATATTTAAGAAACTTTAATTTGGAACCCTCTTTTGACTCGAGCTACTTAACCAGTAATGTGAAGAGTCCGTATCGGCTAAAATCCAAATTGGATCGGAAGACCCTCCAATCCCTGATCCGACGGTTGTAGATTTTAGGAGGATTTTTTTGAAATAATCCCAACCATCCATTTGGAATTGGAGGGTCCTCAGATCCGATTTGGATCGTAGCTGATTTCAGCGCGTAATATGAACTCATTATTGGAGTGTTGCTCCATGATCGCATTCAAACAAATTTATCGGTTAAATTGAATTTAATATTGAATGATATTCATTTGGAAAAAGAAAATTATATACTAAGATATTTGAGTTAGATTTTATTAAAGTGCTTGGCGATAAACTTTGGGATCACCTGGATCAACTGCCAAACAAAAATATGATAAAATTCTCAATTTTAGAGAATGAAAAATGCATGATTATTATTTTAATTAAGGTTTTGTTTAATCATTTCAATAGGGACAAAAACATATAAAATTAAAATGCGAGCACAATTAATTGATGATTGATTGATTGGATTAATTTCCATATATATAACACGGAAATAGTGCAACGCGAAATGATTGAGTCAGCTAGCTCATCTGCCAATTCGGATGTATCCACCATCCAATTAATTAATCAATTATGTATATAAGTTTGTATATAGAAACTTTCTAATTAAACCACGTGCATGGTTAATTGCAAGCGTATATATATATGCTAATGCTATGTGAATATATATATGTACCGAGTTTAATTACTCTGGTACATGATCGAATCGATCCTATTTAATTAATTACCAGAAATAAAATATCTGGCCTGTTTCACACTCTGAAGTAGTCTAGACAAGCATATTTAAGACTGACGGACACTTCAGATCATTGTAGACTGGCAATTATATATATTACTGGTCAGGGAATTAATATAAGTGCAGTGGGTGTATATATATATAGATAAGCCCACGGGCATTCATTCAAAAAAAAAAAGTATATATATATAGATTCCACATTATTTTAAGAAGCCATTTATAGGAACTATATATGCACCCAGGGGCGGAGTCAGGATTTGAAATTAGGGGGGTCGAGACGTCGAGAAACAAAATTTATAGGGGGGTGAAATAAAAACTCTCAACAAAATACACTTCATATTAACGTTTTTGTATACAAATTTAAAATCATGGGGGTCACTCCCCCTCCGCCCCTGTAGGTATGCACCTACGTATACCACCAGAGTCACAATTTTTTTATGAACTCATAGTTAGACTGCGCTGGTACTGGTATATATGCGTCCTGTTTACAAGTTACATATATAACACACTTCTATATATTTGTAAAATTTGAGGTCAGCTGTAGAGTTTGCCGGTTCCTCTTTTGTTTCTTTCTTTTCTTCTTTGATTGAAATTTGAACAGGTTCAATTCCCTACAACTCAAAACGACGCACTATTATTGATTCGGATTTTCAGGAGACTGTTAATTTTCCATCGATTCTAATTTGCCAAGTCAGAAAGTGATTATATATATACGCATGTATAATTAAACAGCTAGAGTGCAGTTTAATGTTGACCTTTGAATTAATATATATTCAAATTTAAGAGTCAATTCTGCTTTACCTAATTTTCTTTAATATTATAGTAATGATCTAGTCTTAATTAATTTAGTAAAAGTGCTTGTTGCTCGATCTTCCAAGTTTCAACAATATATGGATATCATATATATATATTGTCTTTTTGTTTGTCGTCTTGTAATAATTAAGCTGACATGGAATGGAAACATACATGAATTTTCCTCCGTGACACATAACGCGGTACGTACGTACCTAAGCAATAATAACGTGTAAATGATTGATCCAATCCAGTCTGATTGTACCGGAGATGATTATTTAATTAAATACATGTTCATGTTCATGTATATATATATAAAAAAGGTTGCTTGTGCTTCTTGCTATATATATAAATGTATTCTTCTATGATCTATCCAATTATGCACTATTTACTCTATATATATCTTGTAT
This sequence comes from Cyperus esculentus, assembly GCA_030179965.1. Lineage (NCBI taxonomy): Eukaryota > Viridiplantae > Streptophyta > Magnoliopsida > Poales > Cyperaceae > Cyperus > Cyperus esculentus. Next base: position 1,612,274 of record JASGLE010000012.1, read on the forward strand.
ATATTATCTGGAACTGGGTCCTATCCTATATATATATGCTGTTATCATGCAATCTAATTATGATGGTGACATATTCTTATTCTAAATATATGTTAGGAGTCAGCAGTGTCAATTTTGTTTCCAACCCGCTATTGACTCAAGAATTAAGATCATAAATATATATTAGTTGGTTCCAATATTTTTTGCCAAACATTGATTGATCCGATCTGATTCAATTCAATCGATAATTTTTTATTTATTTATTAATTTTAATTCTTTTGAATGTATTAAAATTTTCTAAGGTTCTATTATATACACTTTGCTTAAGAATTGAAGTACATGCACCTACGTACACAAAATTAAGTAGCAACTGACCGACGTATTGTTGGAAAATATTAAGCCTAATTAAATAAAATTAAATAAACAAATAAAGTTAGAAAGATCAAACTGTAATTTGAAGAACTTGTCAGTTGCACGATCTTCTAAATAACATTTCATTCATATTCGAAGATCATCGATCAATAGTTGAGCATCGAAGCGCACCTATAATAATACGAGTACTAACTTTAGAGAAAAGTTCACATATAAACATTGTTTATCAGGAAAAATAACAATCTTGATGATAAATCAATGGTCAACACACAACCAACATCTCTCAACATCTCTCCATTTGAAAAAAAAATGGAGGGGGCTGAAACTTACGATGACCGTCGGATGATAAGATAGGACGAACGAGATAAAAATTTGTGTTTATGATTGATACTTATACATTAACACATGAATTCAAATCGGCTGTTATTCTAAAAAGAAAAACATGACCCTGTTATTCCATTGTGGACCGTTGGATCAAAATCAACGGATCAGATCTAGTTGAAAAAGACCCCCTAAAATCTGAAGTGGGCCGATCGGATCCGTCCATTTTGATCTAGCGGCCCACAATGGAATAATAGGGTCCTGTTTTTCTTTGAGAATAACAGCAGATACGGACTCATTAACACATACCGTGCTGCATATAAGAACTTATGACTTGTAGGCTCCACGAATAGTGAATCTACTGTCCCTGTCAATCTGTCATTATGGTGTTTGTTTGTTTGTTTGTTTTTCACGTTATAAACACGTACGCCGCCACGCCGGCCTGTCTTTCTAAGTTAACTGCTCTCTGCTCTGATCTGTCCATGACCTGGGGTGTTGCATGTACTTATATGCAAACATTCATTATATTTTCTGTAAAGTTTAAAAAATATGAAAAATAATTCAAACAATAATTAGGTATACTACAAGATTTCTATATATATATTTTGCAAATTGGATCTATTGCTAGGATATTTTGCAAACTACATACAAATTAAACCAATTATACACTGTCTTCATTATATCATCTTATTTTTCAATTTAGGTCTTATCGTCTGATTATCAATAATAATTATTTTATTTTTTCTTTGTTAACTAGCTTGGATTTTTATAATTGAACACTAATACGAGGTGTTTCTTTAATTAATTTGATAATGCATTAAAGTTTTTTAATTTGATAATCCAGGGTGTTTACTGTTTACTTCTATCGCACTAATGTTTGTTACGCACGTGCAACTTGCTATGTGCATGCATTTTAATTATTTTCATGCTTCAGTGTTTCTTGTAGGCTCGGGTTGCTATTATCACTTGAGGCTAATTACTGTTTATAATATCATAGATCTTAATTTTTATGTACTAATATATATATATATGGGGTAATGACCCGAAACCCCCCCGAACTTTCGGGTTTTGACAAGTTGGCCCCTGAACTTTTAATTTGGACAAGTGCCCCCCCGAACTACCAATTTTGTGACAAATTGCCCCCCGGCTATTAATTAGTCATCTAATATTCCATTTAGAAGTATGAAAAGACCAAAATACCCTTCTTTATACATGCATGATATTTTAAATATAAAAAAGTTCAAATCATATTTAATAAAAAATCATTAAATATTAAAAAGATAGAGAAAGTTATTAATATTTTGTGTCCTTAACCCAAATTTTTATACATATTGTTTACGTTTTAAATGAAGTTTGTCATTTCTAATATTTAAAAAAATATTTTGTATCATTATATTCATGAAAAAATTATGCAAATTTAAGACAAAATAAAATAAAATAAAAATAACGAACATAGCAGAAATATTTTTTTGAATATTAATGCTTTTGAAAACTACTTGAAATTTAATATACATATAAATAAATATAAATATTTTAAAACTAAGTATGATTTGAACCTTTCATATTTAAAATATCATGCATGTATACAGAAGGGTATTTAGGACTTTTCATACTTCTAAATGGAGTATTAGATGGCTAATTAATAGAAGGGGGGCAATTTGTCACAAAACCGGTAGTTCAGGGGGGCACTTGTCCAAATTAAAAGTTCGGGGGCCAACTTGTCAAAACCCAAAAGTTCGGGGGGGTCTCGGGTCATTACCCCTATATATATACTTGTACGAGTTAATTGTTTTGAAGTTCATATTTATGATAATTTAATTAGATTTAATGCAAAAAAAAAGTTGAATACCATATATATGAGCTACTAATTAATTATATTAATTAGGATTTATAATGGTTTGAGCGTGTGGTGTGATTATATATATATGAATATGATGTGATGGTCAATAACTAGTCTTGTTAGCGCAGCGTGTTTTGGAAAAAAGAAGGGGAATAAGAAAATTAGAATATGTTGGTCGTTGGTAATTAGCTAGGAACTTTTAATTGGAACTCTCTTTGACTCAGCTATATATACCTAGCCAATAATTAATTAATATGCGCTTAATTTATTAATTATACTTTGTTTGGAATGAGCTTTAGGATTACCTGACCAATTTGTCCCACACAAGAAACTAAACAGGATAATTATAAAAACTCAATGTGAGAGAAAAATAACTAATGTGTCATTTAGTCATTTTAATAGGACTGAAGTTAATTTGCATATATAATCCATTCGCTTTCGACATAACACGACAATAATGAAACGCGAAACAATAATACGGATATGCATGCAAGATGTATCCATTATCTCTGATTATTATGTATGTAAATTTTGTATAGATAACCTTTCGATGGTTCAAAGGTCACACCTTTTTTATATATATATATAGACTTGCAAGTGAAACGTAGGCGTGTCGGTTTTGTGCTATTAATTGAACTCGTGAAAAAAATGAGTCGGATCCAATATTTTCAAACCTGCCAAGGATTGATTTGATGATTAATTTGTTTTTATTTTTCTTGAATATGTTAAATTTCTAAATTCTTAATGTATACAATTTGCTTAATAATAAGATTGACCTTTCAAAGCCTGAAATTGGGATCTCAATCAAGTACCTACGTACACACATGTTTAAAAGCATTTGAACGATTCAATTCCAGAAATGATGATGTCTTCAGATTGTATAAAAAACCAAACTGCAGAAAATTAATTTGCTTACGCGTGTAACACATTGGCAGCTCCGACACTATATATCGCAAACAGAGCAATTAGGCACTAAGTACTGTAGTTTGAGTGTGTGACAGTGTGTGACAATGTGTGACAATGTGTGAAAATGTAAAAAAAAAAAAAAAAAAAAAAAAAAAAAACTGATGAGATTGTCCAACAAAACACCTTTAGGAGGAAATGTTTCTCACATATATACAACCTTTAACTAGCTAGACTTTTTTGTGGTGCTATTAGTTGGTTGGTTGTCGCATCTGATGCATTTCCACGAGATAGTAAAACATACTGGTAATTAAAGAATAAATTATTGCACACATTCATTTTATATTATTGTAACAAGTGAGGCTATTACGCTTTGCAAAGCATACTGACAACAATACTTTGAGTCCTACATCTTAAAACCGTTGCACAAATGGCTAGTCCAAGCGGCTTAACACAATCTATGTATCGAAACCTTTTGTTTTACTGATTTTTCCATTTTTAGATTTTATAACTTTTTATTTTTGAAAAATGACTTTTTTATATACAAATTGGTACATTTTTCATACACTTTCAAATTTTCAAAAGAAAAAAAAAATTGAAGATTTTGAAAATGAAAATAGTTGGTAATCTACAAAATTTCAATACTTATATTATGTTGACGGCTTGGATAAACTTTTTTTCTATTTTTGAGGAATTTTAATTATTTGTTTCAATTTTTCAAAAGTCTCATTGTCAAAAATAAGTATGATCAATGTAGCCGTCAGTCATTAAAACATCTTCAAAATCAACTGGCTAATCAGAAATACCTTGAAGTAAATATATTCAAAATCAATTGGCTTATCAAACAAACAATTTACTTTTAATTTAGGGGAATTTACCACGTGAGGTTTGTGCAATTTCATTTAGTTGTTGACCCCACCAACGGTGATTTGGGACTAATTCAACTTTCTGGGTAATTAAATTAGCAAAGAAGCTATCCATTAGTCGAGATTAACATTAATAAAACTGCAATAGGTGTATATTGGTGGGAATCTATGTGCTTGTGTCATTGTCACACATGTGATCGATTAATATGGATATGTACATAGGAAGTGTATTAAGTACTTACCCAAAATATCATTAGTCATTTTGGATAAATTTAGAAACTGACAATTAATATTTATTGACGAATTTTACACCTAAAATACTTGTCCTGAGTGATTTGCACATATATAAGCTACATTTTAAAAATAATAAATTAATAATTACATAAGTCCAAATTTTGTTAGGTTTGTAATAGTTTACACATTTAATCAGTTTGTATATGGTTTGGATATTTCGCAGACGCGTGTAGGGCCAAAACATGAAGTTGATGCATGTTAAAAGTATGAAAAATTTGTGCAACCCCACACATATATGTTCTGGCCCAGTTTAAGGTACCATCTGTTTCTATGTCCTCATGATCAAGTCTAAATTGTCGTGGTTTCCATGGCAATTAATCTTGTGTTTTATTTTATTTTATTTTATTTTTTTAACTTTTGGTTAATTATCTTTCATGTAATTCTTTGGACACTTTCTTTGAACACAGTCTATTCTCATGCAAGAAATTGTATCATGGGCCGGAGGGGTTCAGCCCGTTACAGTGTAGGTTTGTAATTTTCTACCATTCTGTAGGATAATTTGGGCTGTTTCAATTCTCCAAATTAGACCGGAAGGCCTAATCAATACATGTGTTGGGCTTGTATCTGATAGGCCCGAGATGCATTGTCAGAATGTTTAGACGTTAACGCAGGATCCATGAGAATCCGCCACAATCTATATATATATATGGTATGGTTTATTAATTGTTCTTAGACAATCTCAGGATTCAATCAATGAATTTGGAATTGGCAGCTTAATTTGAAGTCCCAACATGTGATCGACGCACAATGAAAAGGGTCCAGTAACAGTGAAATACGAATACCGTCATCGACCCCTCCCCTGCACCTAACAGGTTACACAACAAGATGTAAGGTTGCACTCAGCAACATTTCTTTCAGCTGGAGGCAGGGTCGTTATGGTCAGGTCCTTCATGTCATGTATGCTATAGATTCGCGCCTCTTCATTATACCGGCCCCTCGAAGATCACACCTCCTCATTGCACGCATTCCGCTGATACCCTTCTCGGAAGCCTCCTGCCGGCAGTCCAGTCCATGCTAATGCGCAGAGGATGTGTGTGGTACAAACTGCATATTACATACCTGCAATCCTGCATATGGCACCACAGCTATATGATCGATCGATACGAACCACCTATTTCGGGAGTGCCCCCTGCCCCTGGCTGTTGCATTCTGGAAAGAAATCAGACTGGCAGCATTTCAATATGCCTCTGCAATAACGCAGCCCAGTACCTTCAAATGAAAACAAACTCGACAGTAAGACAAGCAAAAAAAAAAGAAAAACAAACGTTTGTTAAGATAATAAGAAAACCATACAGAATCAGTCATGAAAAATTGGAAACCCTTTATACCTTGAAATGTTCACTTCAGCCTTCTCAATTCTCATCCAGTGACGCCTCAGCAGCTTCAAGAGAGGTTAGAGAGATTGCTCCGCCAACCTTGTCAGAAGAACACTGTCTAACAGCATCAGAGTAGAAAGGATGACCGTTTTGCGGGTGTAGAGAGGCAAGCAAAGACGAAATGAGATGCGAAGAGAGAAAGAAGGGGAGAATCAGGTGATTTTAGCAAAGAAACGAAGCCGAAGCCGAAGCCGAACTCGGTGTCCATTCAGCGGCCCCATTAGTATCTGTATCAAAATTAGAAAAAGTTATAATGAAGCAATTAATTAATTAAGCACGTACATAAACCTTCATGCAAAAAATGATGAATTACATTGGTGAGCCCATTAGTATCTGTATCAAGTCAATGCATTCGGCATTGCCAGTGACTTAATTATAAGCTCTGAATCAGATTAGTGCAAAGGCTAAAGCTTAATTAGCCAGTACTTAAGTTATACTCAAACACAAGCCTTCCGCCGGGACACACCTACTTCTATTTCCTAAAAGCTATGCGGGCTAAAGACTCTTGTGAAAAGCAATGCCGAACAAAAGAAAGAGAACACTTGCTTGTTCTGACTAGACTGTTTCTTAGAAATTCAATAGCTTTTTTGCTGCGTGCCTTTATGCGACTGATAAACGATGTTCGCCCGGTTCGATTAGGGACCATTTTGATGACTATATTAAGCTTCTTTTGGCAGTGTGAGCTGAATGATAGATGTAATTTGGCCGTCAGATAGGAGGAGTAAATCACACCTCCGGTAAGGTAAGAGCATGGACCTTTCTTTCCCTGCAGCTGGGTTCGGAGCAACGGCGGTCGGCGGGGATGGCAAAACTCGCAGGTTGGTCCCCATTCTATTTAATTCGAAGAAAAAAGAGGACAAACGAAGCGAAGTGAAGGGTTTTACTCCGAGCCCGAACTAGCGGTCCATTCGGCGGCTGCGGGTCACGCGGTTCGGGCCGAAAGCATCTGTGCCGTCTGATGATACCCCGGATGAGACCATTTGATTATCGGAGCGTTTGTATAATCGGATTCAAACCCGTTTAGTTAACGGCGCCCGTTCAATCTGTTAGAGATGACGGAGAGACGACGGAAAGTTGACGGAAAATCGCAACTTTTTATTATTTCGCTTGCCTCTCAGCGCTGCGCCTGCGCTTCCCCTCAATTTTTCTCCGCTGGCTGCTGGTGTTCACTTCTGCCGGCCTGCTGCTCTTCACGACAAACCAATTCTTACACATGGGTCCGACTTCTCAATTAATGGAGGCTTTACGGATGGGCTTTTGTGGGCCTCATCCACTAAACTTCCATTATTACTGCAATCTATTATAAGATTTTACAACTTACTACCTGCTTCATTAACACAATCAAACATGCTCGCAACAATTATATCTAACAGAGGTCTTAATGGAACAAATAGTTTTGGAAACTTGAAGCATTTTGAGTTCGAATAATTAAATTAAAAAAGAAATACGAAATATTTAGTTAACTGAAATCATGCTCACTATTTTTTTCGATATGAAATGAACTTCTCAATATATATCTAAAATCAAAATTCTTACTTCGAATTATAGATTTGAGGTATTATGTAATTAAATTAAATATAAATCTTGTAATTTCCGTGAAATTCCTAATTGATTTCAAATAAATGATACTTTAACAAAATTATGTTGCTCCGAAATTTGTGCAATCAAATTTTTACATACTAATCTTTATGACCAAATTACATAATTCTGTTTTTATATCTAGGATGGTGTTTGTTTATTTTTCGGCCCCTATATAAGAATCCTGGTTCCCCCCTAATTAAGACGATCCTTCCTTCCTTTCCTCTTGTTCTTTGGATAGCATTTTTTTAAATCTAAATAAGTAAATATAGAGTAATTAAGTTAAATCTAGATATACTGAATAAACATTAATTTAATTAATAAATCAAAATATTAAATATGAAACATCAAAATTGTGGATTGTCACACATTAAAACTTATAATCCGGTGCCCAATAAATTAAAAGACTAAACCCTCTATATTGTACAAATAAGACTCCAGCGTTTCTTTATTGATCTTGCCATTTAAACACTAATAGACATTATGTACGGGATAGAAGCCGATTCTCTTTGTCATTTTGCCAAGTTGATACTATTCCCAATAAAATCCAAAGTAATTTGCAAAATAGATCAAATCTTTTACAATATCACAAAAGTTAGTCTCCAAATTAGAATCACATTACAACCAAATAGATATATGCTTTTGAGTTAGACTATTATACTAACGTCAGCATTTCAGATCGAAATATTAACGTCTCAAAATTTATGTTATTGTATCCAAAATCACCATTTATGCTGCTCATATAAATTTTTTATATGAAAATATTGGGAAATACCAAAATTTTTCATTTTTAGAGTTTTCTAAGTATTTGTTTTACATTTTTAATACAACATGTACAAACATCAATATTTTATTAATATTTAGGGCTCTTTTCAAAAATTCAAAATAAATACATAGAAAACTCTAAAAATGAAAAAAATTGTATTCCCAATATTTTCATATAATAATTTATTGAGCACCATAATCATGATTTCGGATACGATGATATAAATTTTGAGGAGCTAGTATAAATAATAGTCTTAACACTACTATATCACAAAATTATATATTTCATTTGGTTTGGTCCGAAAATTCCCAAAATTTTAGAGGAAAACAAAATAGTTATGAGGACCATATTGTCATAGAGTGAAATAACTGAGGGTATTTGTGGTATAAAATTTTTATTTCCCTGTTCACCTCCAGATAGTGTTATGAAAAAACCCGAGAAGTCCAAACCCGACCCGAGAAACTTGGGGAAGATTAACCGACCGACCCAACCCTATGGTGTGACCCGAGCAATTCCAGAGGGTTGGGAGGGACGGTCCCCGCTCAAGGAGAGGAAATTAACCCACAAAAAATTTCCCGAGGAAACCCGACCCGACCTACTGGGGTAACTCGGGGTACCGGGGTAACTCGGGGTACCGGAGTAACCCGGGGTAACAAATAAAATAAGAAGAAGAAGAAGAAGAAGAAGAAGAAGAAGAAGAAGAAGAAGAAGAAGAAGTCAGAATCATGAATATGTTAGTAACATAACTGGTCCCAAACCCGAAAATTAAAAGAGGGTAACTTTTAAAAAACGACTAGATGTATAAAAAATATATATATTTCGGTTTAAGATAAATATTTTTTAAATTAAATTTTTTTTTTAAAGTGCTATTTTCGATTTTTGTAGATAAAATAAATATGATATGTTTTTCTATTTTTTTTTCAGCTTCTTTTGTTTTTTTTACAACCTGGGCAATCTGACGTGGACAACCTGACCTGAGAAACCCGAACATCTCGGGAGGGGAACCCGTGGAGTTGTGGACTGGGGCCAGTTTGGGCCGACTCGGACCTACCCGGATCGTTGTACACTCGAAAGTGTACTACTTTTAAAGTCCCAACTAGACGGCAATTTAATCGCAAGCGTACGATCAAGCTGTGGTATAGTATGGGGTCGAATCCACAGAGACAATTAGCAAAACCGGACTAGACTTTGTTTAGTTCTAAAACTACGATTGTTCACAGTTTTGAGGGTTTTCTAGATTTCCTAAATAAGCAAACAAACGGTAAAAGACGAAGTGCAATAAGATAAATGGCGTTTTTAGGACTTCGGATTAGTTGTCACTTGGCCTCGGATCACGCTAACCGTACCTGTCACGTACGATCGACACAACTACTGAACTGCGCTCTCGCGTCTGTCAGATCGAAGTGTACTGGCCTTCACTCTCGCATACGGCCGGTGCGCAATACAAGTTAATTGGTTTTTTATGAATTCTTGGTATTAACACGTTTAGTTCTGGTTAAAATAATATCAGGTACCAAACCTCAACTCTCGCTTGTTGGCCTAATTCCTAACACAGTTCTAACCACCAAGGGTATGTTTGGATCGTTAAGGATTAGTGTAAGAATAGAGGAATTGAGAATTGTAAGTGAGAAATAGTGATTTGGGTTAGTAATAAAGAATAGTAAAAGTTAGTGCTATTCTTAAAAAATAAAATGTTGTTTGGATTGTATGTTTGGAATAGTAAAAGTTAGTGCTATTTTCTGTCCACTGTTCTTACAATTCCAACTTTTTGTTGGAATAGCAGATTAGTCTATTCTGGACTATTCGGGAACATCAATTTGTTGTTTGGATGACACTGGATTTAGAATAGTACTACTAATCCTGAGAATAGACTGTTCCGTTGGCATCCAAACATACCCCAAAGGTATAGATCGCAGCTCTCTCTTGTAAACCCAACCTATGTCCCGGTACCGGTGCCCCAAAGTGTACCTCCCTCTCGGGTAGCGTAAGACTCAGCTCTCGCGTTTTGTCTGGTTGCCCTCTCGGATCTCTAACACACTCTGAATACAAACTAGGCCCGGTCACATGCGTACTAAGGCTTAAAACCTAGGGTACTAGCTGATACCTACTGGTTACTTGTTCGAGCACCCAACCCAAGCATAGAATACAATTTCAAGTCATACACAGTACACAAAGAACTAAAATAAAAGATAACCAAGAAACTTCATAAAAACCAAAAACTAAGTTATAACATCATCCTAATCCTAGAAACTGAAGGTTTAGCCAGACATGGCTTTAACAACGAAAGCAAACAAGTACAACGAGTAATACAAGTCATCATGCGACTAAACAATACACAATCAATCACAAGAATGAGTAAAGAAAAGAAACAGATGTGAAGATCGGGCTCCGATGGTCACACGCGCGTGTACTCGCTCGTCGTCTCGCGGATGTTAGTGTTTATGTACTAGAGAAACATACATATTTATATTTATATATATATGGTATTCGCTTGTTCATGGTTATTCTTATTTGGATGTTTTATTCATTAGTTTCCTTGAATTGATGTTACGTTATGGCTTGTGTCGTTTACGACAAGAGCAAGTGATATGCCATGATGGGTATGACGTCAATTCTAAAACTGCCCTGATCTATGATAACTAGCATGGTACTCTAGTTGGTCGGATAGGATCAGCATATGAGTCTAGCAGATGGGTTTGTATCACGTCCCATTGATAGCGCGGCTATCAACTAGATCATATGGATGCATGTGCACATTCTCTGTGACATGGCATTGGACTGACCGCGACAAGAATATGACAAAAGGAATGTGTTATGTCATTCATATTCTTGTCAGTGTTGGATTCACGGTTGAGGTTGTCATGATCAAATATCATGACTGCACACTGTGACTAGTTTCCTATCCCAACCGTAACAGGTGGCATAAAGGATTCCAGTTCGGTGTGTAGAATTGGTAGCTTGGATCATGGATGATCAAGATACTGGAATGTCTCTCATCATAGATGAGTTATGATATCCTCTGGGCCCCTTGACATTATGGATTACACACGCGCGCAATGATTAATATTAGTCATGTGTTTAATCTATATGGACGTCAAGTAAATGATATAGTCGTGAGGATGACACAATCCTGCCTCGGACTGATCTTGGATATTCATATGACATAGAATCAACACAAGTAAGGTACTCTTACTCAGAATCAAGATACTACGTGGACGTGCGTACTGTCTGTATCATTTGGGGATCGTCACGTGGATGGCTTGACACTGATGATGATCAGCATTGAACAGGTAGATGAGAATCACTGTTAATGCAACCCAACATGATCCAGATCCCTATAAGGTCACACCTACAGAGGCTCTCGACCATTAGTCCTGTTCAGGTTCGTGTCACGTCGGCGAACGTGTAACGAGTGATGGCAATAAGTCAAATCAGGCGCGGCCTGACTTGAGCTTGATTGGGCATCATGATAACCTGAATATCATCATGGCTATGATGTTTTGATCTTATGTCCCGAACATATGAGAGAATACTTGTCATTTGGTTCTGTCAGCAGTTCCATTATAACGCAACATATGTTGCGTTATAACGGAATCTGTGACAGAAATCTGGTTCTGTCAGGTGTTGCGTTATAACGCAATATTGGGTGCGTTATAACGCAACCTGACAGAAAGGCAGATTAGGGTATGTGATTAGGGTTTCCTTAATCACTCTTGACAAGTATAAAAGGGAAGGTTTCATGCACGAAAAAGTAAGTTTTTCCAGCCACCTTTCTTCCTCTCTCTCTCTCATGTGTTGAGAAATCTCCTCTATCAAACCTAGAGTTTAGGGTTGAGATTCGTGCGAGGAAAAGATCGAAGGACCCGCCGTCAACGTTCTTCTTGCCTAGACGGACGGTGGTGGTCGAACCTTTGGTGGACAAGGGCGACGCGCAACCGGACAGCACACCGAGCAACCGTTTACGCGTCAAAGGTATAATTACTGCCTCTCTATGCATGTTATTGTGTAGATCAGCGATAAGTCGTTCGTTTGGCAAGATCTGATTGAACTGCACATGCTTTGGTTAGAAAAAAATTTTAATTTCCGCATCTCTAGCCATCGTGCTATTCCTTTCAGTGGTATCAGAGCGAAGGTTGGCCAAACTTGAACTGATTTGTTGCTTTGAGGCGATATTATGCCTTGTAATTGAGATTAATCGATTTAATAAACACGTGAATAATTGTTAGAGTAGATAATTGATTGAATTGTGCCCTCAAGGCCTTAGATTAATTTTTTAATAAATTTGAGGATGTCACAGTACTTGATTGACATGTTTTGTGATGTGTTTGGATCGTACAAAGTGACGGTTTTGATCGCGGATCGAAACGGTAAGGGGCAGGGTCTAAAAACAGAGAGGTTCCGTTATAACGCAACTCTCTGTTGCGTTATAACGCAATTGTCGGTTTTGCAGACTGATCCGGCGAGATCCGTTATAACGCAACATCTGTTGCGTTATAACGCAACCTGTGACAGAGGCTGAATTTAATTAGTTATTGCTTAATGATTATTACTTGTTTATAAATTGATTAGATCTGATTACTCTACTTGCAAAATGTCTTGTATGTGTGTATGAGAATGTTTGCAGGTGCGGGATATATGGCCAAAGATCAATGCCTTGTGTGATGTATTGATTGTTTGTGAATGTTTGTAATGCGGCCTCGGTGCCCCGTGGTATATTAATGTGTTAATTAATTAATTTGAGGCCTGCGTGCCCCAAGGGTTAATTGGGTAGCATTAATATATGTTTTCATTTCATATCGCTTTAAGGAATAGTTTTATTTCTAGTTAGGATATGGGAATGGAAAAACAGGTACCAAGCTTAGAACTCGCGCGATCTCGGCGGATGGAGCTTGGAGCGAGGCCATATATCTCGCGGGGCTTGTATGCCCTAAATGCTTGTCAGTTGTTTGAGATTGTTGTGAATTTATTGCTATGGTTGAGTCGTAGAATAAATAAGTATGGTATTCGGTTTTATCATGCCCCACCAACTCGCAATTTGACCTGCATTAGTCTAACCAACCCAAGTGCAATTTCCCGTTGCCTTCCTTATCCACCTCCCTAAACGAGCTCTTGGAGACTTGACCGAATTAAGTAGGAAGTCGAATTGAGGGAGTGACGGGTCGTGGGGTACGCCGTGCGTGCCGAACCAAATAAGGAGAGGTTACGACTTGGCAAAGGCCATGCCGACGCTGGCTTTGGGGATAGCGTCAAGGTCGCGGACCTTGATGCGCCAAGAGTCGTGCGCGGCACGATTGACCCGGCGTGGTCTACCTACAATAGGTTAAATTGTAATACCTAGCCGCCGCTGGACAACTTAACTGAAAATATGGATCTTGGACCTACTATGGTAATTGGACGAACTTTACAAACTATAGTGGAAGTTGTTTTTCTTAAAAACAAAATGAATTTCATGAACTTAACTGCGATTTTCTCTTGTGGTAATTTTTGTAGACATGGCTAACACGAACTCCCTGCGTCCAGTCTTGGACCGCAATCCTCTCCGTTCCGACGGTGCCAACTACTCTGATTGGCTCCGGAACCTCAGGAATGTTCTGAAGAGAGAGAGGAAGGAGTACGTCTTGACTACTCCCCTACCGGAGGGCGAGGAAATGCCTCCGGAGTTCATAGAGGAGAAGGCGGCCACGGATGCTGCCCCGGCCGTCATGGCTAAGAATCCGGCTTACGTCTCGGTGCAGACGCACCTGGCAGACGAGTTGGACGTTGGGACTCTCTTGATCGCGATCATGGATCCTGAGCTGCAGAGGCGGTTCGAGGACATGCCTACGCACAAGATTATGCAACAGCTCGCGGACTTGTTCGCTGAGCAGTTGCGAGTCGAGCGTTACAACGTGTTGACTTCTTTTGTCAACTGCCGAATGTCTGTGGGGAGTTCTGTATCGGCTCACATGCTTAAGATGATGAGCTACGCTGAGCAGCTGGAAAGGCTCGGCGCGCCTCTCCCTAGGGATCACACCGTGAATATCGTGCTCAATTCTCTCCCACACACCTTCAGCAGCTTTGTGACTCACTATCACATGAGTGGGATGGAGAAGACGTTGTGCGAACTCCATGGTCTCCTCAGATCGGCGGAGGTGGACTTCAAGAAGGCTGGGCCTTCCAATGTCCTCACCGTGTCTGAGCAGGGGAAGAAAGTTAAGAAGGGCAAGGGCCAGCGCAGGCCAAGGCCCAAGAAGAGCAACAAGGGCAAGGGCGTGGTCGTGGACCAGCCTAAGGCCGCAAAGGTAATCCCAGCTGACGCCGAGTGCTATGAGTGCCATGGCAAGGGTCATTGGAGAAGGGACTGCCCCCAGCTCAAGACTAAGAACTTGATCCAAGGACCAGGTATCTATGTCTTTGAGACACATCTCGCTACTATTTCTAAGAACTGGATTTTGGATTCAGGTTCAGGTGCTCACATTGTTGGTAATGTGCAGGTGCTAAGAAATAGGAGACGGCTGAGCAAAGGGGAAATACAGATGCGTGTCGGCAATGGTGCGATTATATCGGCGACCGATGTTGGCGACGTAGATTTATCTTTGCCTACGGGCCTTATCTTACATTTGTCAGATGTTTATTTTTGCCCTTGTATCACTAAGAACATAATCTCTGTATCGCGTATGGATTCAGATAGATTTAAGTTTACTATTATGAATGGTCTTATGGATTTTTCATTGAATGGTTTACATTATGGTTCTGGTGTTAAAACAGATGGTCTGTATTTGCTCGACTTGGATACGCCTATTCTTAGTATACAAACCAAGAGACCAAGGATCTCAAATGAAAGCGAGGCTTTCATGTGGCATTGCCGCCTAGGTCATATAAATGAGAGTCGCATTAAAAGGTTGAAAGAAGCGGGGCTTCTTGGCCAGTTTGAGATGGACTCACTGGACACCTGCGATTCATGCTTGCTTGGCAAGATGACTAAGGCGCCTTTCAAGAAGAAAGGTGAAAGAGCAAATGACTTGTTGGGACTAGTGCACAGCGATGTGTGTGGGCCCTTAAGCATTAATGCCCGAGGTGGATACTCGTACTTTGTCACGTTCACTGATGATTTCAGTCGATACGGTTATGTCTTCTTGATGGGACATAAGTCTGAAACCTTTGACAAGTTCAAAGAGTTTAAGAACGAAGTAGAGAATCAACTCAACAAGAAGATCAAGGTCTTGCGATCGGATCGCGGTGGTGAGTATCTAAGTATTGAGTTCACCTCTTACCTGAAAGATTGTGGGATCGTCTCACAATTAACCCCGCCGGGGACTCCTCAATGGAATGGCGTTTCCGAGAGGAGGAACAGGACATTGATGGACATGGTCCGATCAATGATGAGTGCTGCAACTCTCCCAGCGTCGTTATGGGGATATGCGCTGGAGACAGCCGCGTTCATGCTAAACCGTGTTCCGTCTAAGTCCGTGGAGAAGACACCATACGAGTTATGGTTTGGGAGGGTGCCTCCCTTGTCTTTTCTTAAGATTTGGGGATGCGAGGCATTCGTGAGGAAAGATAAAACCTCAGGAAAGCTCGATTCTAGATCGGACAAGTATTTCTTTGTGGGATACCCCAAAAATACTCAGGGCTACTACTTCTTCCACCGGAATGAGAACAAGGTGATTGTTGCTCGTCATGGTGTGTTCTTGGAGAAGGAATTTCTCGCAAGAAAGAGTAGTGGGAGCAACATCCAACTTGAAGAAATTCAAGTGGAGTTGCAAAATGGAAACTCGAGTTTTCCACCCAGGGTTGCAGGGGTTAGTGGGAGCTTCTTAAGCCCTGATCCATCGCGGATGGAAGAGGCCGAAGACATTCCTGCCGAAACTCAAGTGAACACACCCTCGACTCCGGTTGAGGAAGTGCAAACTCGAGTAGACGAGGAAGCGCCTTTGCAGGATGTGCCTGAGTCACAACCTGAAGAAGCATCACAACCGCCTTCGGGGGTTATTCCTAGAAGGTCACAACGTGTGGTTCGTCAACCTGAAAGATGGTTGGGTCTGCATGAGATCACCAGTTTGGATACTGATGATCCTGTGAGCTTCGATGATGCGATGAGCAGACCAGATTCCGACTCGTGGCTGGAAGCCATGAAAGCCGAAATTCAGTCTATGTACGACAATCAGGTTTGGGACCTGGTTGACCTTCCTCCAGGCTTTAGGCCAATTGAGAACAAATGGGTTTTCAAGAGGAAGAGTGACAAAGACGGGAATTTGACTACGTACAAGGCCAGATTAGTGGCGAAGGGATATCGACAGATCCAAGGGATCGATTTCGATGAGACCTTCTCACCTGTCGCCATGTTCAAGTCAATTCGGATCCTTTTAGTCATTGCCGCATTTTATGACTATGAAATATGGCAGATGGATGTCAAAACCGCTTTTCTAAACGGCGATTTAGAAGAAGAGTTGTACATGGTGCAACCGTCGGGTTTTGAAGATTCATCAAGTGCTAAGAAGGTGTGCAAGCTTAAGAGATCCATTTATGGACTTAAGCAAGCATCTCGGAGTTGGAACCTGCGATTCGATCGTGAGATCAAGAAACTTGATTTCAAGAAATGCGAAGAGGAACCTTGTGTATACAAGAAGGTTAGTGGGAGCTCGGTCGTATTCCTAGTCCTATATGTTGATGACATATTGCTCATAGGCAATGATGTGCCAATGTTGAACGGGGTCAAGTCTTCATTGATGAAGATTTTCTCGATGAAGGACTTGGGCGAGGCAGTCTATGTGTTGGGAATCAGAATCTATAGGAATAGATCTGAGCGACTTATCGGATTAAGTCAAAGTACCTACATAGACAAAGTCTTGAAGAGATTCGGCATGGAAGATTCCAAGAAGGGATTTCTGCCTATGTCTCATGGCATTAAATTGAGCAAGAGTCAATGTCCTTCAGGGACTGATGAGCTTAAGAGGATGAGTCGGATTCCGTACACGTCAGCGATTGGATCGATCATGTATGCCATGACTTGTACTCGCCCTGATGTTGCATATGCTTTGAGCATGACATGCAGATATCAGTCGAACCCCGGTTTCAAGCATTGGACAGCTGTCAAAAACATACTGAAGTATTTGAGGAATACTTCTGAGATGCTCCTAATCTATGGTGGTCAAACTGAGCTAGTAGCCAGGGGCTACACAGATGCTAGTTTCCAGACCGACCAAGATGATTTGCGATCGCAATCAGGATACGTGTACACGTTGAACGGTGGCGCTGTGAGCTGGAGGAGCTCAAAGCAAGAGTGCGTGACAGACTCTACCACCGAATCCGAGTACGTAGCTGCAGCCGAAGCCGCCAAGGAAGGGGTTTGGTTGCGCAAGTTCTTGCAAGAACTTGAGGTTGTTCCGAGTTCACTTGAGGCGATTGAGCTCTATTGTGACAACAACGGAGCTATCGCTCAAGCCAAGGAGCCGAGATCGCACCAGAAAAGCAAGCATGTCGACCGCAAGTATCACCTGATTCGCGACTTTGTGAATCGAGGTGATGTGAGAATTACCAGGGTGGATACGGACAGCAACACAGCTGACCCGCTAACAAAGCCACTGTCTTTGGATAAGACGAATCTTCATAGATCGGCCATGGGCATTCGACGCCGCGTAGGCTGGGTCTAATGATGTAGTGGTTGTACTTTACTTTTGTTTTAGGGTACACTTCACTGGACGTAGAGGATATGATGTCTCTAGTCCAAGTGGGAGATTGTTAGTGTTTATGTACTAGAGAAACATACATATTTATATTTATATATATATGGTATTCGCTTGTTCATGGTTATTCTTATTTGGATGTTTTATTCATTAGTTTCCTTGAATTGATGTTACGTTATGGCTTGTGTCGTTTACGACAAGAGCAAGTGATATGCCATGATGGGTATGACGTCAATTCTAAAACTGCCCTGATCTATGATAACTAGCATGGTACTCTAGTTGGTCGGATAGGATCAGCATATGAGTCTAGCAGATGGGTTTGTATCACGTCCCATTGATAGCGCGGCTATCAACTAGATCATATGGATGCATGTGCACATTCTCTGTGACATGGCATTGGACTGACCGCGACAAGAATATGACAAAAGGAATGTGTTATGTCATTCATATTCTTGTCAGTGTTGGATTCACGGTTGAGGTTGTCATGATCAAATATCATGACTGCACACTGTGACTAGTTTCCTATCCCAACCGTAACAGGTGGCATAAAGGATTCCAGTTCGGTGTGTAGAATTGGTAGCTTGGATCATGGATGATCAAGATACTGGAATGTCTCTCATCATAGATGAGTTATGATATCCTCTGGGCCCCTTGACATTATGGATTACACACGCGCGCAATGATTAATATTAGTCATGTGTTTAATCTATATGGACGTCAAGTAAATGATATAGTCGTGAGGATGACACAATCCTGCCTCGGACTGATCTTGGATATTCATATGACATAGAATCAACACAAGTAAGGTACTCTTACTCAGGATCAAGATACTACGTGGACGTGCGTACTGTCTGTATCATTTGGGGATCGTCACGTGGATGGCTTGACACTGATGATGATCAGCATTGAACAGGTAGATGAGAATCACTGTTAATGCAACCCAACATGATCCAGATCCCTATAAGGTCACACCTACAGAGGCTCTCGACCATTAGTCCTGTTCAGGTTCGTGTCACGTCGGCGAACGTGTAACGAGTGATGGCAATAAGTCAAATCAGGCGCGGCCTGACTTGAGCTTGATTGGGCATCATGATAACCTGAATATCATCATGGCTATGATGTTTTGATCTTATGTCCCGAACATATGAGAGAATACTTGTCATTTGGTTCTGTCAGCAGTTCCATTATAACGCAACATATGTTGCGTTATAACGGAATCTGTGACAGAAATCTGGTTCTGTCAGGTGTTGCGTTATAACGCAATATTGGGTGCATTATAACGCAACCTAACAGAAAGGCAGATTAGGGTATGTGATTAGGGTTTCCTTAATCACTCTTGACAAGTATAAAAGGGAAGGTTTCATGCACGAAAAAGTAAGTTTTTCCAGCCACCTTTCTCCCTCTCTCTCTCTCATGTGTTGAGAAATCTCCTCTATCAAACCTAGAGTTTAGGGTTGAGATTCGTGCGAGGAAAAGATCGAAGGACCCGCCGTCAACGTTCTTCTTGCCTAGACGGACGGTGGGGGTCGAACCTTTGGTGGACAAGGGCGACGCGCAACCGGACAGCACACCGAGCAACCGTTTACGCGTCAAAGGTATAATTACTGCCTCTCTATGCATGTTATTGTGTAGATCAGCGATAAGTCGTTCGTTTGGCAAGATCTGATTGAACTGCACATGCTTTGGTTAGAAAAAAATTTTAATTTCCGCATCTCTAGCCATCGTGCTATTCCTTTCAGCGGACTCGTCCCGCTAAGTCCCGACGGCTTCCTTCTTGCTTGACCTTGCTTCTTCCCTAAGAAAACTCTCTTTCTTCCTCTCAAAGGCGGCTATGGAAAGTGGAAATTTGGATCCCAAAAATGCTGCCCTGGATCAGATTATATAGCCATCAAATCCAGATTTCCTTCCATCTTTGTTCTGCTGCCAGATGCAACCCTTACGGGCCGTAAGGTGGGCTTCAGGTCCAGTTTCGCTCCAAATGCTCCGCATTCTTCGATTCTTACTCCATCTGACCTAAAACAACCAAGGCAAAGCAATAACTTGGAAAACACTAGAAAATGCATGTAAACGGGTATATATGCCAATGGTTTGGAACAAATTGAGTGCTATAATAGCAACAATTTGTAGTGCTAATTATTATAATATGTTTAACTAGCAATATGGAACAAATTAGGTGAGTTTTGTGTCCATTCAGATCAGAAATGAGCAGTAAAATTCAAGAAAACTCAAATACAACCTATCTAAACTACGGTTTTGAAGAATTTTGATAATTGCAAGAATATTGAGTACCACAACAGCAATAATTTGAAGTTCTAATGATTATAATGTGTTTATCGGGCAATATGGAATGGAGTAATTGTGTTTTGTTCAATACGAATCAGAAATGAGCACTAAATTAACGAAAATTGAAAACAAACTATTTAGATTTCTATTTTAACTTTTAAGTAGTTTTTATAATTTTATCCAAAATGAGTGGCACAACAACAAGAATTTGATGTGGTAATTATTGTAATATGTTTAGCAAACAATATGGAACAAGTTGGGTTTGTTTGGATTCATTCGAATAAGAAATGAGCACTAAAATTTAAGAAAAAAAAGTCTATTGAAACTGCGGTTTTAAGTAATTTTAATTATTGATGCAAATTAATATGTTTAGCACGCAATATGGAACAACTGGGTATGTTTCATTTGGATATATTCAGATAAGAAATGAGCACTAAAATTCAAGAAAGCCCAAAACAGATAACGTTTTTGAGAAATTTTCATAATTTTAAGAAAAATGAGTGGCATAACATGAATAATTTGATATGGTCATTGTAATATGTTTAGCAGGCTAAAATATGTAACAGTTTCAGTTCATTTTGGATGCATTCGAATTATAAATGTGCACTAAAATTCAAGAAAACTCAAAACAGCTTTTAAACCACAGTTTTGAGGAATTTTGATAATTTTAAGCAAAATGAGTGTCATGACAACAATAATTTGAGGTGCTAATTTTTTTAATATGTTTAACGAGAATATGGAACAAATTGGGTGTGTTTTCGATCCATTCTGATAAAAAATAGAGCATTAAAATTCAAGAAAACTCAAAACAACATATTTTTTATCTGTCGGTTTTAAGGAATTCTGGTAACTTTAAGCGAAATGAGTGCCATAAATAGCAATAATTTGAAATGCTAATCATTGTATTATGTTTACAAGCAATATGGAACAAATTTGGTTTATTTTGAATCCATATGTATTAGAAAATGTGCATTAAAAGAACTAGCCTTTAGTCTAGTGGCTAAGAACAACGCTCTTCGTGTGGGGAGGTCGCGGGTTCGAAACCCGGATGGTAGTCATTTGTAGACATTTAAATTTGAGTGGCATACCATCAACACTTTGAAGTGTGTTTTGGATCTATTCGGATCAGAAATGAGTACTAAAATTCAAGAAAACTCAAACACATCCTATTTAAACTTTGATTTTGAGTAATTTTGATACTTTTGAGCAAATTGAGTGCCATAACATCAATAATTTGAAGTGTTGATCATTATAATATGTCTAGCGAGCAATATGTCAATTCGAATCCGAAATGAGTACTAAAATTTCAAAAAACTACAAAATGTCAATTTAGATTGCCGTTATGAGCCCTAAAGAAAAGGCCAATTAGTCAATTACCTTTGTAAATATTCCTAGGCCTAGCTACACCGAGTTAAGTTTGTTGAGTACCCATGCTGAAATTAGAGGTGATAAAATTTGTCTCAACCCGAAAAATCTGTTCGACCCGAAACCCGACCTGACCCGAGTTTCGAGGAAAAGTCAAACTGACCCGAACCGATCCGACCCGAACCGACCCGACCCGATCCGACACTACCCGTGTTTTAGGGAAAATCAGACTGACCCGAACCTGACCCAACCTGTGTTTCAGGGAAAGTCAAGCCGACCCGACCCGAACAACCCGAAACTTGAGCTGACCTGGGAAAAGAGATGCAAAATTTGACCAAACTGATACTCGCCCGACCCAAAAAATTGCCGGCAGAAGTCAACCCGATACCCGACTCGACCCGAAAAAATACTGATAGCCATCAACCAGACAACCAATGCCTGACCCGACAACCTGCCATATCTCTAGCTGAAATGCTTTTAATTCATTGATATATCTATTAAATCAACGCCTCTTCTTTCCTATACTTTTTCTGTCTTCATAATTCACGTGACCTTTTCTCCGAGTTCAAAGCAGTGCTACGTGTCCCTGCTGCGACTTTGCAATCCTTAATTAATTTCCAAAAGAAAAAAAAAAGAAGAAAATTTCTCACATCCTCTGCTGACTCCTCACCTCCACAAATCCAACCACTGACTCTGAGCTCGCAAGAAAGCCAAAAAATCTTTCAAGCTCCAACAAGCATAAGTAATTAATCTCAGCGCTGCCCTGCCCTGCCCTGCCCACCCCATATCGATCTCAGCGCTGAAAGAGGACATACAGTAAAGGTGGCAATAACAACAAAAACAGAACTCGCAGTCGCAGGTGGGTCCCCATTCAATTTAATTCGAAGAGAAAAGAATACGAAGCGAAGGGTTTTACTTCAAGCCCGAACCAGCGGTCCATTCGGCGGCTGCGGGTCACGCGGTTCGGGCCAGGGGCATCTGTGCCGTTCGATCAGACATATGATGAGATGGGTTGATTATCGGAGCGTTCGTATAATTGGATTCAAACCCGTTTCCGTCAAAGTACCCGCTCGTTCCGTTAGAAATGACGGGGAGATGACGGAAAGATGACAGAAATAAGCAACTTTTTATTATTTTGACGGTGTTTTGGTTTCTCTCCGCTCGTCTCGTCTCTCCCGATCTCTTCGCTTCGCCGGCCCTCTCATTCTCCCATAATTTCTCTCTGTCCCTTCCCTTCCCTTGCAATGAGTTCTCCCTCGAGATCTCTCAGTCACTGCTAACTATATATCAAAGTCAAACTATGGCAGCGGATCCCGTCTAAACTAAACCCACTTCCATTCCTCTCGATCTCCCACTATATTATCTTTCTCTCCCTTTCTCTTGCTCGGTCTCTTTCTAATTCTATCTATAGACTATAGCTCGTCCAGATCTAATTGTAGACTAGCTAGATTGTGCTTGGCTTTGACATCCCACTATCCCAGTGACTCAATCTCAATCGCAATGCAGCTGACTATGCAGCAATTATTTAATTTCAACCCTTGCAATCACACAAACACCAACAAGAGTAAAAGGGGAATAAGGTGAAAGGTAGAGAATTAATGGAGAAGTCACACTCACTCCCACCCACCATGCCATGACAGTTCTCAGAAAAGTAGAAAATGGAGAAGACACTCAAAAATATTGGCAAATTATTATATAGGCTTGCTTCTGCTAGGCTGCTACTCTCACTCTCCCAGTCCCAGGTTATGATATTACTAGGTTAATTAGTTGTGCCTTTGGCACAATCCTCACTTCTATGTAACAGAGACAGTTTTTCATCCATTAAAATATTATTAGTGTACATTTAAGTGGCTAAATAAAATGAATATATTATAACTATACAATCTCAAATTTCATTGAATCATGCAACTCAAGTACCTTATATTATTTTTTCAAACAAAATTACTAAATGAACTTGACAAAATTAAAAAAAATAAATTGGAGAAGAAATAATAAAAAAGAATGAAACTCGAGCTGCTCAAATAATGTGTTGAACTCAATTGTATGAAAATGTATTGTCTAGCCATTTTAAATATAAAATATAAATGAGTAACCGCCTTTATATTTAACAACTATATAATTCTACTTTAACATAAACCCGTTAAATGATCATCTCACTGTTAAGAGTCACACACATTTCTTAAAAGCTTGCATTCGACACAAATGAAGAATAAATAATTTGTCTATAATTCATAACTACTAAATATTTTAAGTAATTACATAAAATACTCTCCTCACCTTTTTTTTGTTTATTTATATTCATTTTGCCATTAAAAAATATTTTGGTAAATTGGAATTTTATGCTTGCAACAATATTTTCTACCTTGGCCTCATGGCAGTCAACAATTTATGTCTACTAATGCAATAACAATACTAACTCAAACTTAAATGATATCTCCTATTTTATGTATATATATATTTTTATTTTTTGTCTATTATTGCAAGTTTGTTTCAATATCAATGTCTAGAGACATAACATGGTGGCATCTAAAAAGTTATATGTTTTTTATGTGATTTTTTGTTTGATTCAATTTTTTTATGTAATTCAATTTGCTATTAAATCAACAACACAACAGAAAGAAGATGATCAATTAATAGAGACCAGTGCGTGCAAAGTGGGGTTACAAAATTAAAAAAACAGGTTGGGTGCAAAGTGGGGGCTCAAAGCATATAGTAACATGATGTTACCGCTGACATAAGCGTAAATGATAAGAATCGTTAGACATCAATCGGACGGCCTAGATTCAATAGAGACCACTATTCCTAAGGCACTATTCATTCTGTTAGTGGGTCCAACATCCCCAATTGAGAAATTAAAATTTGCTTTATATATATGCTTAATTTTTTGATGTAGAAATTCAATTTGTTATAGAAACTTAATTGGTGTTCAGCAATTTCACATATATAAAACAGTTGGGAAAATGATAGAAATGGAGGAGCAGCCAATTTGGCAATTTGCGAAAGTACCTAGCTACTATCCAATTCAACTTTGGGAACTTTAATTAATTTCCAGATTGTACTGTGACTAGATGTATTTTTAAGTTCTTTAATTTGACAGTATAAACTACTTTCTTAATTCATTTCATGCAGTGCAGTCACAACTCACAAGGATGGACTAGCTAGGACGGCCTTATGCTTGTACGTACAACCCAGCTTTAATTTGCTCACTGGCATGGTAATTAAGTAAGAGTCATGCATGGCTTCGATCGACCATCAAATGAATACAGGAATACAGAAAATTAAGCATCGATCTATACTGGCACCGCAGCAACGTACAGTTTGCTTAATTTGGTCATTGTGTTAATTAGTTTTAGCAATTAGCAGCATGGTCATTTATCCATCCATGGTAACAGTCAGGCTTTTGCAATGTACCAACTCTGAATGAGCTAGCTAGCTAGTACATATGAATGACAATTTTTTTTTTAATTATAGGCAGACTGCATGCCCTGATAGTTTAATTACCAGTTTCTTCTCTAAATCTCTTGGTTGTAAAAATCGATATGCAAATTAAGTATCATTTCCATTTTCATATAGTTTCCGTTTGTTTTTGGTTGAACTGGTGTATATATGTAACCGTCTCATATTCTTGTATATGGATCGGATGTTCAACATCTTTTAGCATTCTATTTTATTGTTAAAGCAAATCTAGTTTCCAATTAATATTGTGTTTTGTTCTTTCTTTTTTTTTTTAAACTTTTGGTTAATTATCTTTTATGTTTTCTTTGGACACTGTTTCTTTAAACACTGTAATTCTTCCACTCCGTTAAAAAATCACAAAATTTATGTTTCTTTGAACACTGTAATTCTTCCACTTTTGGAAAATCACAAAATTTCTTTCTCGAAAATTTCCCATTATGATGAATATATACCGTCATGGATCAAAAAATTTGTTGCTACTGCATAACTGCATCGTAAAGCTACTATTTGGCAAGAAATTGTATGATGGGCTGGACGAGGGTTCAGCCCGTTAGAGTGTAAGTTTGTAATTAGTCCTCACATTAAACCAGAAGGTCCAATCTATGATCGATATATATTTTGAGCCTGTATGGAATAGGCCCGAAATAACACAGTCAGAATTTTTAGACGTTAACACAGCCTACACAGGCTCCACGAAAATTTGCATTTTTTTTCATTTTTGAATGCACCCAACTACCCAAGGGGAGCGGAGTGGGTACACCCACGAGTGCATTATTAGATTGTGTACTCACTTTTATATCCGTTGGATTAAACTATGCTTCTAGATTAGGTCTATCTTGGGATCTGCATATCACTTCATCCCGGAAAAATAATAAATGCTAGTATTGCATGGTAGCTTGAACATAATATTTTAATATGAACTAGGATCTAGTGCTTCACAGTAAAGTTAATTAAATCTGTGTTGCCATTGCATAATATAATAACGTAATTAATTTATGTCGATACACTAAAATTTTTTATTTTTTTACAAGAATGACTTGCCAATGAAAATAAACAACGGATTCACAAAAAATTAATACCTTTAATGCATATTTTTTTTTCCAAATTTATGAATCTAAATTTTATTTGATATTATAAAATCATATAATGGCTTGTTGCAATAAGTATTTTTTTTTCAAGTATTATGAAAAATAATTGTTTAGTATGCTCATAAACAAATATTTTTGAGTAACAAAAATTAAATATGGTGCAAACTATCAATTTTGCGTGAATTTCTTACAAAAATACTGATTTAATTGTATTTGGTAACATGTTAACAATTAAATGAATTAATGAATATCAAGCACCACCACAAAAATTGACAATCCGGCCACACATGATCTACCTCATTAATGCACAACTTTTATATATTCACACGGATTGATTACTTCTCGGGAGTGTTGCAGTAGTGAATCCCGAGTAGCACCTATCTTAATACTTCTGTATGATCGAACG
The DNA here is from genome assembly GCA_030179965.1 of Cyperus esculentus. Classification (NCBI taxonomy): domain Eukaryota; kingdom Viridiplantae; phylum Streptophyta; class Magnoliopsida; order Poales; family Cyperaceae; genus Cyperus; species Cyperus esculentus. Next base: position 1,638,832 of record JASGLE010000012.1, read on the forward strand.
GACAAGAAAGTGGGTACACAATCTAATGGTACACTCATGGGTGTACCCACTCCGCTCCCCTACCCAAGTACTTGTGAGCTGTTACTATTTTTTTTTTTTTTTAATTATAGCCCGTAGGCCGATAGACGTGCACACAGAACCATACACCCCACCTTAATACGTCCTATGAGCTGTTACTTCGTACCGGATCGAAAAATTAGCACGCTCGGTATATAGTGAACTGAGTTGTTAACCAGCCGGCTCGTTTAATTTATCAAAATTAACTATCTGATTAGAATTTGCTCCAGCTCGACTCATTTGGTCGACGTTAAATTCATATATTAATTAATTAGCTGCTTGTGCTAATCTTAATTATATAAAAAAATTTTGTATTATTTTATGAGATATGTGTTATAAGAAATTTGTGTAATTAACTCTTAATTGATCTAATATCTATTTTGTCGAATATATATATATAAGTTTGAACCATGAAGTAGCCCTCTAATTCTAAATCTCCATTTTTTTTTTTTTAACATATCTTCATTCAAATAAATTCTTATAAGTTACAACCACGAATCATCATCTCTGGTCTCATACATGTCAATTGTTAGGAACTTGGCCCAACTTTTTTAGGCCTATTAAACTTTTATAGTGTGTAATATTTATAGGTTGAACACTTAATGAAAAAATGGAGCTTTACTCTCCCATCTTGTCTCTACTGTCTTGCTTGTCTCTTCCCATTCCCATCTAGGGTTCCAAGTCTCAAATTTGTAACATCAATCCTGAATCCGCTACCGCTGCATATACGGTTTAGTTACAAGAGAACAAGAGACAATATGGTTTAGTTCTTAGACAATCTCAGGATTCAATGAATGAATGAAATATGGAATTGGCAGTTTAATTAATTTGAATTAGACCCAACCCCAACATGTGACGCAGAATGAAAATGAAGGGTCCAGTAACAGTGAAATACGAATACCGTCGTCCCCTCCCCTGCACCTAACAGGTTACAGGTGAGGTCAGATCTGATGCATTTTTTTTTTAATTTTCCGGACCGGTTCGTTGCACCAAAGAATTGAAATCTGCTCCATGGATCGAGTCTGGTGTCTGGTCTGGTCCCATATCATATATGTATATATAGTTGGGTCCACGAATTGAATTATTCGATCGAATTGCTGCATGTGTAGCTAGCCAGATTGGGATGGTGATGGCATGGTGGGTTCCGAGATTAGATAGCAGAAATCTTCTGTTGGTACTTGGTCGTGTTTGACTGCCAACCAAATTAATTTTAACTTGAGGATGCTGGTGCAAATTATTAATGAAAATTTTGAGAGTAGATCATAATTTTTCATGACGTAAAACCACATAAGATAAAGTTAAGTTAAAGTTAATGGAGATGATTAGTGTTAATTTTTTCAACTCTCATTAATTAATTATATATATGCATGTCTCCCGTTGAGGTCGGTAATATTCTCTTCTTCTCTTTAATTTGCTCTCTCCAAATTCGAGCGGATTATGTTCATCTTCTCGATCTCCCTTTCCCTTTCGAGTAGCCAATGCTTCTTCGCGTGGAGGATCGATGTGCATCGCGAGTGGATAAAGGGGCATTATTGCGTGTGGAAATAAACTTGTATTATATAAAAAAAATGTTAAGGGATTTAATAATTAAGAGAGGTTCTTGAGAGGCACAAATCATTAATTAGCTCTCTAAAAAAATTAATACCTCTCTACATATGGGGACTCCTTGCCCCCTCGCTCCCCCAGCTAGCTAGTGATGTACCTGCTGCTTATGAGTTGATTGATTACAATAGTATAACCTCTTTTACAAATAACAATATGTATGGCCTGTACATATATGACCAGTTTGACTCAACAAATAAAGAATTTATCTGCAGAATTATCAAATAATTTTTGTATTGATAAAAAGGTGATGGAGCCAATTGATTTTAAGGTCCATAGAGGACTTAATTTGGAGTTTTGATTATGCAATCTCTCATATATAAGAACATAATCTGATCTTTAACTTTGTTATTGCGAGTAAATCTACAGTATTCTTGAGATCACAGAAATCTTCTCGAGCTAGCTTAAGAACATCGATGTTTTACTCTTAATTTGCTATAGCTACTATAACAAAAGACCCATTATATATCGTTAAGGCATTTCAAAAATACTACTAATATTGATTTAGGAGCAAATTTTCGTGCGAAGACACAATTTACATTGCTTTCCATTGTATCGACTAATTAATTCATTTGTCACACTAAAGTTTATGTACTTCATGTAATATTTGATGATTAGTTTTATGGTAGCAATTTATAATTGACATTTTTTAGGTTCAATGCAAATCATGCATGTGGTTAATTTTATTATGATGAATTGATAATTTGATACAACAACAACATATATAAACCTAAGAAAACGGAAGGGCAACAACATATATTTAACTTGTTCTTGTTCATTGTATCCTTATGTATTGGGGCCACAATATATAGTGACGACCTTGTTGAAATTGGCTAGGAGGGATGCATGCGTGAACACAGATGAAAAGGATTAATGGAACGCATCCTGTTGAAATCTTACGACATTAGATTCTCGACAGCTAGCCGTACACATTATATATGCTGAGTGACACGTAGCACCCAATTTAATCAGCAACATTCTTTGCCAACATGTTCGTCAGATCTGTTGATTGGCAGCTCCATAAAAGCATATATAAACAGGTGATAATGTTATATTATAATTAGTGACACATTAATGTCATCGGGAGATTTGCAATTGCATATTGTACAAAGTATGTATGGGATGTGCAAAAAATAAAAGAGAAATATAAACCGGATTTTTTTATTTGAAGAGGAAACTTTGATGGTCAAAATCTCGAGAACTAATATAGTAATGCTTTTGTCATCTCTGCATCATGTGAGCAAAAAGCAAATTTGAGAATTTGATAAATGCACCAAACCTCGTCAAATGATGATTAGAACGGGCGGAAAAAAAGCTAAAAGATTCAGATATGATCAATATTGATTTATCTTCTGTTCACACCATTCGGTATGGGGATGGAATTTTAAAATACTTTAATCCAATTAATATATATGATAAAAAAACAGGTCGCGGGTTCGAAACCTAGATGGATGGTCGTTCGAAACCCAGATGGAGGGTCTTTTATAGAATTTAAATTTGAGTGGCTTAACCCTTATCTTTATCTCAAAAAAAAAATATATATGATAAAAAACAACAACCGGGCCAACGTACAATTAAAAAAGAACTCCTTAATTATATCCACCCCTCATGAATTGCAATTTAAAATTTTTCTATTCGATCAAGTGTCCAACAATTGAAACAATTGGTAATTCAAACTGGTGATAATTAATTCAAAAAATCCATAATTAATTAATTGTGGAACGGTTGGAATTGAGAATTGTTTGGAGGATAGACAGTTCTTCACAAGTGAATTACACTCGTGTAATCTTCAGTGTCAAAAGACCACGAACGAGTAACAAGTACAACCAATTAATGGATTTGCATAAGTACAATCATAGCTGCTTTACTTGCACAACTCAAAACTAGGGTGGGCATGCACCAATAACACCAATGATCGAGTAACGAGTCCGTATCAGCTACGATCATGAGTGCGATTGGAGGGTCCTCCCATCGAATTCATATCCCCTGCTGTACTGCACTGTGCAGTTCATTCAGCCGTTTGATGTCTCGAGATTTGTGTAAGCATGAACTCAAGATGATCTAACGGCTGACGTTGTAAACTGCACAATGCAGTAAGTTAGGGGATGAACACTCCCTCCGATCGTATCTCAGACTCCGATCGAAATCTCACGGTTGATTAATTACATTCCAAATAGAATTCTAGAGATCCTTTAATTTTACAGTTGGTCTCATTCGTTCAATATCGATCAGACGGTTCAAACACCGATCACAGGACCCTCCGATCGGATTTGGATCGTAGGTGATTTAGAAGCATGAGTAAGAACTAATAAGTGAGAGGAGAGGTTTGAGGCCGGCACGTGTCGATCCTTTGACAGGGATGAATTATGGGTGATGATTTGGTGGACCACAACCAGTCTCCTCTTCACATGTCACAAATGGTCCCTTTTAATTATTTCCATTGCCTTGCCTTGCCTTGCCACATTTATAGGCACATGATGTCTGAACTCCTATTCTGCTTCAGGATATCATTTCTTATTCCTCTTCGATCAATTATTATTTGGTGACAGATCATTAAATAATTTGGTCTATACGGTAGGATAAACAGATAATAAAGCTATATATGGTCCTTCTGTACAAAATTTTAACAAAATATATATTGGTTTGCAGCTTTTGCTAGGTTAATTTATTCTTCTTCTTTTGTTTTTTTTGGGTTTTAGTTATGTAAGACATTGGCACTTCTGATCTTTAATAGAAAGAGGGCTTACAATAAAGAATAAACAGGACAATATATATTTTCCTTAAAATAGTCGTTACCCCTCAAAAGTCAAAAAATTTGAAATGGCTACACAGATCTTTTGAAGAATTACAATATATATAGCTCATTTTTTGTCTATTATTTTATCTCTTCAAAGTTGATGACAACATTGAATGACCGAACATGAGTAGAAAAACAGCTTGCGTATATTCATTTTAACTAAACCATTATAATGGCCGTATATATAGTATACCCTATACAGTCGTATACTCTTATAGACAGTAGAGAAGTTCAGCGCTCACAAAATTTGACTTGGGTTCCATACTTTCGACATATATAGTCGCTTTTGTATAATAAATATGCACCAAATCAATTAACTCAGTATACCAGTAGACACCCACCAAAAAAAAAAAAAAAAACTAATATACATCTCAATATATATATAAAAAAAGGAAAGACAAAGATACCCAATATGCATCTCAATCTCAAAATAAAATGAGTAATACCTAGCATCCATAGAAAAACCGTATATAGAGTCCATAGGTCACATTTCGGAATGTATCTGTTACATTTTGAAATATATATATGTAACATTCGTTACACGTCTATGATGTATGAACGGTTTTTTAATGGACGCAAGATGTTTATCAAATAAAATAAGTCGAGCCAACTCATGTCTGAACTAAGACTCAATAATAAACAATCAAACCCTTTCAGATCCTTCCCAATTAATCAATCATGGTAGCACATTATATATTTGAGATCGATATCAAACTAAAATAACATATAATCTAAAAATGGTATATATGTCAGATGATGCAACAACTGAACCCAAAAAGTCTGACATTTTACTAAAAAAAGTTCGACCGGATCCAATGGGTTTGCGGATTAGACTTTAATTATTGGCTCAGAATTGGATGCAATCATTTCTGCCATTAAAGTACCCTTCATGCCATACTTTTTCTGACTATAAATAGGCATCTAATAAACAACACCTTTGCTGAGAAGCATTCTGATTCTGATTCTGGTATCACTTAGAATGGAATACCAAGATTTTCCAGACATATCCACTGAGAACCAACTAGAACTTCTCAACACAATTCTCCAAATGGAATCCGGTACCGGAACCCCTCCTCTTTGCAATTCTCCGACTGCTGCTGCGCGTTTGGCGTTCAACGACTTGTTGGCATCACCCAGTTCACCGTCTGTTGCCATTTCGACAGACCAGATGAGGGAGATGGTGTTCAGGATAGCAGCGATGCAGCCGATCAGGATAGACCCGGAGGAGGTGAGGCCTCCAAGGAGGAGGAATGTTAGGATATCGACCGAGCCACAGAGCGTCGCTGCACGACTGAGGAGGGAGAGGATCAGTGAACGGATCAGGATTCTGCAGAGAATGGTACCGGGTGGGACAAAGATGGACACCGCGTCGATGCTGGAAGAGGCGATACAGTATGTGAAGTTCTTGAAACGGCAGGTGCAAGCGCTTGAACAGGTGAACGCAGTGACGAATCACAGCGCCGGATCGTTCTTCTACGGTGGCATTGATGTTTAGCAGAATATATGTTAATTAACTACGAGTTTCGTGTTGTTTTGATTAATTGGACAATAATCATGATATGTTCAATCTTGGAATTTGGGTTTTTTTTACTCAGTGTTTGATGTTCTCTGAGATGTATAGTATGAGTTAAGCAATTGATTTAAGATGGTTCATGATCTGTTTCAAATCTTTTTTACGATAAGTTTGGAGTTTTTAAGCTATACAGAATTCTTAAATATTCATAAAGGACATTTCATCTAGACTTTGAACGTGCGATCTTTTACATGAAGAGCATTGTCTTTATCATTAGACCAAAGACTGGTTGTTCAAATTTTTATAACCGATTTGTTCGATCGTTTCAACTAAAAAAACTTAGGGGCACTTCTACAATTTCACATCAGAATCCGGCGGCCATGATCAGTGTTATTCCAAAGAAATTGAAGTCACAAATTGCTTATAAAATTTAATATAGTCACAACTCACAAGTTGCAACAAGTTAATTATAAAATAAAATCCAAGAAGGTCTCTCATTAATTATAGATAAACACTTCAACAGCAATTTAATTATTCCTAATTTTTCTCATTTGATTCTATTATGCGGTGCCTTAGCCAAATATATATATACGATCGTTTTTTGCTTATTTTCACCAAAAGCAAAATCTCAGAAACACCATGGCTGTTACATGCATTTCATTTCATTTATGTTAAAGATTCTATCAGGTGAACCTGTGGCTGTGAGTCAGGGCTGGCAAAAAAGTTCGGAGCTCGTAATTCGCTTGAGTTCGATTCGGTCTGAGCTCGATTCGATTTTTTGTCAGCTCGAGTTCGATTTAGCTCGGCTCGATTTTTTCCTGATTTGATTCGGATTCGATTCGTAATAGCTCGATATATAGTAATTTGCACATTTTTTGAACTATTTTGTCAAAATTGTTTGTAATAATATACCTATTTTATTATTTAATTAACAAAATATACTTATTTTATTGTTAAATTAATAAAATATAATTTTTTAATCATAATTTATTATAAGATTAATAAAAATAGCGATAATTTATTTATATTATCGTAAAATGACAAAATAATATACTTATTTTAGCTTTAATTATCTATGGTAATCATAATTTATTATAATAATTGAGCTTGTATGGAGCTCGGAGCTCGATTCAAGTTCAAGCTAGTTCGATTCGGTTTTGGCTCTGTTCGATTTCAGCTCGATTCGATTTAGATCAAGTTCGATTCAATTCGATTCGTTGCCAACCCTAGCTGTGACTAGTACTACACTATCATCATTTTTCTTTTCTTTCCTCGTTTACATTTCTGTGCAAGTGTGCATCCAACAATTTCAGCTCAGTTTGTCTCGGACTTTAGGCCTGTTAATGAAACTTAAAAGTATGACAGAAGAAAATGAGGCTTAAATCTTGGCCCAAAATGTGTTGACTGTAGAACTATCAACTTCATAAAAATACAACTGACTGACTGACTACATTAACTGATGCGTTACAAGTTACAACAAAAAAAATGGTAGGGAAATGTGACAACTGCGACAACGGATCCTCAAATAAATATAAATAAAATCTCTAAAATAGAAAATTTTGTACAAACATATTATGAAGCTCATAGATTAATTGTATTTCAAAATTCAACTAATTTGAGTATCGTTTGGAGTTTCAAACATGTCAAACACTCCTATAGTTTGGGTCCAGTTGAATGGGCTGTGTTTAAAAATCTAAGAATTGGAAGAAACATATTCAGGCATCCATGATAAAATGCTCATATATAACACCCTAAATATCACTAAAAGAGAGGGTAAAAACTAAAAATATTGAATCTTCACAAAAAATACTGTATAATTAAACAAATTATACCAGTAAACCCACTTTGTAATATGTAACCCCGGACGTTCTATGTGTATGAAACGTTTCAAATCAGCAAAAAATTTAGAACATAACAACCGATATTCTAGCTTAACCTTTCGAATTGCGCCTAAAGCATTTTTTTTTTCACTTACTGGGGAATCTTGTTAAGCTTGCAATACTGATAATCTTTATACTTCTTGGCCTTGAATTTGGCTGGGTCCTTGTCGCTGACGAGCTGAGGCAAAGGCCCGACTACCATGTCTTCCGGCGGCTCACAGAACACTGGCCATGACATGCGTGTCCGGTCTTTCGTCAGTGTGCTGCGGTGCAACACGCTCTTGTACTTTCCATTGCTTAAAATCTATCATTACATATTTCAAAACAATTAATTTGATAAAAAATAGTCCCACCTCTGAATCTGTTATACATATATTTATGCTTAATTAGCATTTCAAATCAGACAGATATATATGATCTATTACCTGAATCTGGTCTCCAATGTGCACGATCATCGCATTCGGAATGTACCGAGCATTCATCCAACGATCATCCTTAACGACTTGCAGACCTTGAACCTCATTCGGTACCAGCATTGTGATTGTCGACATGTCCGTGTGTGCAGGTACACCTAGAGCAAGCTCGGGGCAGGGGCACGGTGGATAGTAGTTGATCTTGAGCAGAAATCGCAGCTCGTCTCCACCTGAAGCCGCCTTCAAAGCATTCCCATCCAATCCTAGACCCAAGGAGAGATACTCTAAAAGCTGATCCACCAAAGGCACCATGTTTTTGCTGTAGTTCTCGTTCGCATTTCTGCATTTGGAAAACAATTTGCATACCTGATTCTCAGAAAACTTGAGTTAAATAAGTAAAATTGCATATTGTAACTTTTTGACACAATTCTACAATAACCTTGCGATAAGAACAATCTAAAATAGTTTATATGCATTAAAATCCTTTTAATTGGCATATTGGTTCCAATTTCAATTGTAATTATCAGATTAATGGTACACCTTTTTGTTAAAAATTAGATTTACTATAATTCATGTACATTCGATAATATAGCAAAGGGCAACAGGCAGAGAGATCGAACCTATAATCCGGTGGATTCTTCGGCCAGAACGCGTAGTTAATCTGTGACGGTGGCCAGATATTATGGAATAGGAAATCGACCCAGTTCTTCGTGCCTTGTTGTTTGTTCGTCATCTTCGAACCGTAGCCTTGAAGCTGTCCCGGTACCATCGCGACCTTCTCTTTTTCCTCCTGTGGCATCTCGAAGAATTCCTTACCGACCCTCTGCAGCTCTGCTGTCACCTCGGGAGGAATGCCGTGGTTCACGACCTGGAAAATGCCCCATTCCTGGCTCGCATCGACAATCTCATGGATGATTTGGTCCTTGTTGGTGCTGGAAAGATCGATCACTGGTATCTCTTGTCCTGATCCGTGGAATGTCGTTCTGCCCGGTTGCTCGTCGACGGGTCGGATGAACTCCGTTGGGATCGTGTCGACCTCCTCGCTCATGGATGTTACGCATTGCACCCTTTCCACCTCCATGGTTTCGAAATTTCACAAGAGGATATGATCAACTTTTTCTTGTTGAAGGATGATTAAATTGCTTGATAAATTTATGCTGATTATTAAGTGAAAGCCTGAAAGGAAATAAGACCTTAGGATATATATAGGAATTCTCACATTTTGCCATCTGTATATATGAAAACGCTGGTTATATATATCTTTTAATGAAAAAATTAATTGTTTCAATTTCAATATCTATTTAAATGTCCTCATCCAGGATATTGGTTAAACATTAATGAAAAACAAATTCCTCATAAGATGCCATAATATTAATATGCATATGTGGCTTTGTAATCCATGAACTTTATTGAGAGTCGAATTAATGAAAACCAATTGTAAATGTTATAATCTAACGGTGGAAACCAGTCTCATCCAACCAATAAAAGGAATTTGCATGTTTCTAGCTAGCAAACATAGGTTGTGATCTAAAACTCATTGGCCATTGCCTCCCTTTAGAAAAAAAAAAAAAAAAAAAAAGGTGTGAGTTGGCGGGAGAAAAATAGAAAAAAGCAAAAAAATTTAAATTTAGTTAAATGGGAAAATTGTCCATATGCCACTCCAAAACTCAGGAATTGTCAAAATACCACTCCAAAATTTGGAGTTGCATAATTGCCATTCCAAAATCAATCTTCTTGCCAAATTGTCATTATACCATATTTTTTTATACTTTTTTAATAAGAAAATTTACAGATGATAGTAGTTTAGTAAATATATTTTAGTATTACCGATTCTACCCTTGACATTACCCCACTGTTTTATTATTTTCTAATCTATAATCCATTGATTCTCCCAGTTATCCCTTCCTCTACTTGTCGTTCAAGACAACAATGGCCTCTTTCTCTTGGTCTCTTCATCCAGCCGAGACTTATTATGCTCTTTGCCCAGCCTTCAACCAGATGAGACTCAATCTCCTCTTCCGGAGCACCTCTACATCCTCTCAGTACAAATCAAGACTATTCCTCCTCTTCTCACCCAATACAATTAAATTCACTGACTTAGCCAATAGAAAGAACTGACAAAGGTGGAGGCAGCCTAGCTCTCTGGGAACAACTGGAGGTGGCTTCATCCAATTAATCCATGAGCGAATTAGTTGCATGAGCATTGTTGAGTAATTTTTGCCAATGCAATACTTATTTAAAGATTATTTATCAATTATTAGTTTATTACTAATCTACACTGTTAATGGTCTGAATAATGTGAGGTGAGAGATGAATAATTTCCTTGAAACACGGATTTTGTGAGACAAACCAACTAATTGCTATTATATATCCATCTAATCCCATAACTGTAAATTATTTGAAAAAAAATAATCACATTTTGTAGGAAAGCGCTGATCTAATGAAAATTGATTTTGCTTTACACCAACAGAGATTGGTGAATGGCAGAGCAAAACCATGACATTGAAAAACTTTGAATGGCGGATGGAGAAAATTAAGAGACAACGATTTCTAAATTTGAGTCAAAGGGCATTGTGGTCTCTACAATAGAATTATTATCTTTTAAGATTTTATACCATGATAATGGCAATTTGGCAAGATGATTAATTTTGGAGTGGCAATTATGCAAACTCAAATTTTGGAGTGACATTTTGACAAATCCTGAGTTTTGGAGTGGCATATGGACAATTTTCCCTAGTTAAATTATAAACCAACAACAGTTTTTTCATTTAAAGAGCTACATTGTCATATCATGTTTTAACAAAATGAAGAAATATAAACCAACAGCAATATATTTTCACGGCTCAGTCCCGCATAAAATATTTTCTATTATTGTTTTACTTCTTTCATTTAACAATCCAGAAGCTCACTGAATGAATGGCTAGCATAATTACATGTCTTACTCAAGGGAGTGGGGTGGGTACACCCATGAGTACACCTTCTGATAGTGTACCCACATTTTGAACCATCCGATCTTCCTTCATTTAATGCACTCCTTACTCTTCAACTTTACATAATCAATTTTTGTTAAATTCCGTGCAACTCACTGGAATCAGAACACAAGTACACGACCAAAGCTCTCCTATGGGTCCCACGGGTAGAAATACATCTTATAATTGTTTTTAGAGAAAAGTCTGATTTTGGTCCTGGACTATTGCATTTTGCTCAAATTGGTCCCTAAACTATTTTTTTGTTCAAATTAGTCTCTGAACTGTTGCATTTGGTTTAAATTGGTCCTTGAACTATTTTTTGGTTCAAATTAATCCTTAAACTTATAGTTTTGGTACATACATTCCCCCCAGGTACATTTGTTTATACTAATTGATACTGAATTTCCTAAAATAAACTATATCAGTTAGCATAAATAGAAGTAAAATGGTGAGTAATATCAATCAAACAATATAGTTCAGGGACTAATTTGAACCCAAAAAATAGTTTAAGGACCAATTTGAACCAAATCCAATAGTTCAGGGACCAATTTGAACAAAAAAATAGTTTAGGGACCAATTTGAGCAAAATGCAATAGTTCAGGACCAAAATCGGACTTTTCTCTTGTGTTTTACTATTATGCATGTACACCCTTAACTTTTTTTAACTCGAAAATAAATATATTTTTTGGCAGAACTTCATACATAAAAAACATGTTAATGTTTGAACAATTCCTGTAACAGTAATTTTATGCTAATTTATCAAAAAAAGACATTACCAAATATTTTCTATAATTTCTAGAATGAACAACTCTTAACCTATATTAATTTAATAATCTTGAAAGCAAGGTATTTAGAAAACTATATGAAACGAAAATAACTTATTTCAATAAAAGACTAATTTATAGTTAACATTGTTTTTATTATCATTATTTATGTAAATATAAAAATATCTTGTATGTTTGGTGACAAAACAATTTCTTTTAAAATACTACGTAATCCCTATGTTGAAGTTCCAAATTTTTTATTTATATATAGGTTTGTTTTTATTTAAAACTTTGAAATATATTAATAATATATATCATGAAATCAATGTAGTTCATCATTTTATCATTTAATATAATATGCCCAAACTAAGTGCTTTGACAATTCACATTTTTTTTTTAAATTTTTTTTAAATTTAAACATGATGCAATATTCTTTAAGTCCTTAGTACAAAATTTTGTTTTTGCAGATTTTGTTTTCTTTTGTATTCGAATAAATGATTTAATAAAGCAACATAAATGCCGCTATGATACAATTTTTCTATATTCAATTAACACAATATTACATAGTCTTTCATATCTTGGAATTTTTCATATCTTAGAAAATCTTAAAGGGGAGAGTCGGTCGACAATTTTTTTTTTTTTTTTTTTGACAATATTGGCAATGGGATATTTCAAAAGTTTGTAAAAATTCATAAAAGTCTTAAAAATGAAAAAAAGTTTTATGAATCCATTATTTAACTTGTAAATTTATAGTGTTCCAAATTTTGATCAATTTAAATATCATTTGATAGCTTATCAAAATTTTGTATATTTTTTAACAATTGTAATTTAATGTCGCTTAAATTGAATATAACTGGAAACATAATCAATCTATAAGTTAAGGAGTACATTCGTAAACTTTTTTTTCTATTTTTAATTTTTTTATGAATATTTATAAGTTTTTGAAATATCTTATTGTCAAAATTGTCAAGATAATCAACTTAGTAATTATTTGTTGGATCCTTAAAATACCATAACAAATCCATTAACACTAAACTAAATAAGGGTGTCTATGCAAACAATAATTAATGGAGATGGGTGAATGCAAATGTGTGATGGAAACATAGAGTCTTCAGAACCTTTCTACTAGAGGGCCCCATAAGCATTGATTATATATTCCATTTTGTTATTTTAATTGCATCAAAATAAGATAAAGTTAGCTCGTGAAGTTGAAAGAGAGGAGTGCATTTAATGAAGGAAGATCGGACGGTTCAAAATGTGGGTGCACCATCAGAAGGTGCACTCATGGGTGTACCCACCCCACTCCCCTTACTCAATGCAAAATTGTAAAATTTATAAAACGAGGCAAATAATCGACGGTACATGTGAAAGACACTGCAATAATGCAGTTCATTATTAAGTTAATTAATAGGAAAATGCTACACTGATATTAACCGCTCTCCCATCATCAATACACTCAGATTTTTTTTTCTTTTGTTTTTTGTTTTTTTGTTTTTTTTGTTTTTTGGTGTTTTTATGCCGTGAAAGCTGGTTATTATACAATAAAAGCTGGTAACTACTACATGTAAACTCAACTTACTAGGTTAGATCTACATCTCAATAATTACTTCATGGTTCAAAATTTGGTTGAGCGAATTTCAACCGAATGTTTTTTTATGCACAAACTTATTTAGTATGCAGCACTGTAAAATGCATAGTGTTAAATAATTATTTTTTATGCATGCAAAGCTACTAAATAAGTTTATAGATTAAATTATGCGAATAAAGATATTGTAATGATAATAGAACTGATAGAATATTATGCGAATAAAGGAATGGCGATATAAATTAAATTAGAGGATATAGATAGTTAGAAATATGTAAAAGAGCAATGCTGCGAACTAATTTCGAATGAGTAATACCTAGTGTCTACAGAAAAACTATCTATATAACCTCCATAGATTATATTTTGGTGTATCCGTTACATTTTGGAGTGTATCTGTTATATTCTGTATACGTTTACAGATGTATAGACAGTTTTTCAATTCTGTATACGTTTACAGATGTATAGACAGTTTTTCAATGGTCGCAAGCAAGATTCTACTAAATTAACAAGGGCTGGGATTTTTTCTCCTTTTCCAATTGTAGTTCTGTTCTTTAATTCTCGATCGTAAACGCAAGACTGGGCTCGGCAGTTGCACAACAGGAGAGGCGGAAAAAAGAATATTTGGGCCGGATTTTGGGCTTTTCTTCTCGGGATTATAGTGCTAAAACGCCTTCGGCCTATTGACAAAAAAATGAAATGTTTGTTAGATTATAATAACCAGTCCGATATAAATCATATCGGGCCTGATAATTGCACCCCTTAAAAATCTCTCTTAACCGCACCTAATATAATTTTACATTTCTTATATGATAACAGAAAAAGTGGTTATACTAACATGCAAAAGTGTTTATACTAATTACTAATATAGTTTATACAAATAACTAAATGTACGTGTATCAAAGAGCCGGAGTAATGGAGATGTGACCGGAGATGGTGGCGGAAGTGCGGCCGGAGAGGGGGCGGAGGTGCGGCCGAGGGGTGGTGGAGGTCCGGCGGAGAGGGTGGAGATGGGCGGAGGTGATATGGTGGTGGGAAAGAAATCAATGGAGGAAGAAAATGAAAGAATAAGAATAGAGTGCAAATAAGAGGTGTAGTTAAGGGGGATAAGAATAATTTCTCAAATCATATAATCAACAAATTTCCGTTGTTGCAGTACCTTTTTTTGTCAGCAAAATGTACGAAGAAACATGGTAATTGCTTGTTTTCTACATTGAAAAGAAAAAAAAAAATAGATCGGTACTGACGGTACACAGTAATCTATATTCGTAATTAAAAGTGCAATAAATTGGTAGAGATCAAAATGAGGTGATCTCGATTGCAGTTTGGGATTGTATTTCATCCATTTAGGTTGAGTCCGATTTTTAGTTATTTCGACTTTCATATTGACATGAATTTTTGATCCGGAAGGATTAAATTTAAAAAAACTTATTTTTTTTCCTTAAGTATATATATGAACATAATGAATGTTTTAATTGCTGATGGTTACCTGTCTTCTTATCTAGTTAATTACCTCAGTTTTAATATTTTATCTGGCATAAATGCGACATCACCAATTCACCATATTATTATCCTCCTTAGTCTGATGACTCGGATTCACTGCCAACAAAAGATATATTAATTAATTGGATAATTGGTTGAAGCTGACATAATTATTGGCTTTATTTAATGTCTTGATAGTCAAATTAACCGGGCTTTATAAGCTATATATTTATTCTATTTGAATTGGGCTTTATAAGCTATATATTTAGAGTTAACATATCGTCCCCCGTTCTAAAATACCCCGCTATCGTATCCCAAGATCCGACGGCCCACAATACCCCGTCATCGTAAACAAACCAACTCCAGCCCTCCCTTCCATTCCGTGCTTGGTCAAGGCTAACCCACCCTAATAACTGACTCAAAATTCAAATTTATCCCGAATGCATTCCGATCTTAATATTGGATCATGCAATCCCTCATTTTTCTGCCATGACAAAGCACGTCTCTCCTCCTCCTTCGGCAGTGAGCACCATATCGTCTCTCATGCAACTAACACCCGACTCTAATGCCACGATCTCTCATGCCACGATCCCCCGTCACTTCTCCGGCGACAAGCACTCATCCCTTCTCCAATCAAGAGCATTCGGTCCTTCTCCAACAATGATCGCCCATCCCATCTACAGCCGCGATCACCGGTCCTCTCTCCGATCGCAATTGCTCGATGCTGCTCCGTTTAATACTAACAAAATTATGTTAAAAATAAATTGAAATCTTTTTTTATGTATCACAAATCCAATGAAATGATCAGATGCGCAGTTTGTTGGTTGAGATACAATGGTATCTACTCTCTTATTAGATGAGATGAAAGCCGAAATTTAATCAATATATTATGAGATCAAATTAATAATATAAATTTGATAGAAGTTGTATTATTCGTTTCAGAGCAAGTTTGTATTATGACTTTACTGTAATTGTATTATTGATTACATCATCAAGTATTATTACTTGTTATTAAGTATTATTATCTGTTATTTTAGTTGGTATTATTAATGTGTGAATAAGGTATTGTGACGTTGAAAATACAAAATATTAGTTCATATTACCCCTTGTACTTTATTTAGTATTATTAGTTAGAAAAACTAGTTGCAAAAGTTTTATACATAAAATGAAATGGTATTACTGCTTCTGTATACTAGGTATTTAGACCTTCCATAATATGTATTATTAGTTGCAGAAGTTTTGCGTTCAGTGGTACAGTGGTCACGTGTTTTGCATGTTAGTCAAACGGGGTATTTGACCGGTGTATTTAACTTTTGTTTGCAGTCACGTTTTTTATTGGATGTGCAGAATTCATCCATTGTAGGTATTGGGACTTGTTATATGTAGTATTTAGGGTGTGTTCTATAGGTATTTAGACTTGAAGTGCAAAATTGCTCAGCGCACTAATAGCATGATTGTATTATTAGTTGGGCTGTAAACGCAAATGTGATTGGTCAAAGCAGGGTATTTGACCGGAGTATTGAAGGCGGGGTACTGATATCTTCTCCCTATTTTTTATTCTATTTGAATTTGACTTAAACTTGTTGTGACATGACACAAAAAGTAAGTTGCTTGATGCAACACGACATATTGGAGAAACTTAGAGGTTAGGAAAACTCGAACAAATTTTTTTGTTTTTTTTTTTCTTCCATGATAGTTCATATTTCAAAATTTTCGGCGGGTTGTCACTATGAAAACCACATAATACAAAAATAATCTCGCATACACATGATAGTAAGTCAAACTCATCACTGTACTTGAATTGGTCAAAACAACATGCATGTAGCATCTCAGAAAAATAACATATATGGTTATTTAATAATTAATGGACGAAAAAAACTTAAAAAGAGTTTTGAAATAGCACGCAAAACAATATATGAAAGGGTCAAATGGAACTTAATTTTATTTAATAATTAATGGACGAAAAGGTACCGTGGCGTCCCGCTTTGGGACAGATACATATGTAACGTGGTCCGGGACGCTTCGGTTCAGCAGCGTCCAATTTGATAGTATGAACGCTGAGGTACCGTAGCGTCCCGGCTGGACTCCAACGTCCGTTTTAAATATGAAATTGTGTGTTACGGGGTCAAAACTCGTTATATTTTGTATTTTTCAAGGCTCATTTAAAAAAAATTTGAGGATTAAAATGAGAATAGATGCAATTTGTATAAATTTTGATAAGCAGTCAATGGCATTCAAATTAATTATAAGAAACGTGAAATACTATCTATCAATGTTATCATAACCGGACTGGACATCGACCCGGTAAAACTTCGGGTCAATGGTTTGTTGGTCGAACCGTTGGATTAACCGATTCAATAGTTGATTTTTTTAATACATACTAATGTGCAATTGAAATATAATACTTGGTATAAATCAAACTATCTTATTACAAGTTTAAAGTATATTTCTAAGTTTCCAACTCAAGAAGTGATATACTAATTTTATTAATTTCTAAATGCAAAAGCCGAACAACAAAAAAATTAATAAATTTTGAATGAATAATCTAACAACTCACAAATATTTAAATTTAATAATTCACGTTATTTTGTATTATTACAAGATGAAAAGTATGGTTTTTTAAATAAATATAAGGGAAAATAAACATTAATTATTTATTGTTTATATAAAGTAGTGAGGCCTTATATGTAAATTCACATTAAACATGTCTAGATTGGCTATATAGAGAATCATAGGCACAGAGTCATAAAGTCTACCAAGCTATAGGGTCAGAGGCTATCAAAGCTATTATTCACTTTCTCATTAATTGCGTACAGTACATAGGAAAAGTAACCTGCATATAACCGGTTTTTATATTGAACGAGTCACCGGTTTTTTTCAAAATAACCTGCCAGTTAACCCGATTTCCAGCGGTTCAACAGCAGCAACGATCCAATAAGCAAACCCACCCAAAAACATGCCTGGTTCTGATTTTTTTCCGGTTCAACCGTCCGGTCCGGTCCAGTTTTTATAACAGTGCTATCTATCTATAAAAATTTTCTATTATTACAATCTTCAGATTAATTTATTTGAAATTCAATAGTCAAAAGTATCAATACAGCCGTTATGAAAGTGGTTAATTGGTCGATTATTTAAGTTTTTTATTTTTCGTGGAAATCTTTGCATGACAAACGAATCATTGAAATTTGGCATACATAAGAATCATGTCATGTCAACAACTAATTCTCTCCCTTGTCCAACCACAGGCTTGATTCGTTACGATTTAGATCTCGTACGTTCTAGCATTTAAGCATTACATGTGATTTTCCAGCTATTCATGTGCACCAACATCTTTTTTTCTTTTTCTTTTTCTCCTAATTTTTTACTGATATATCAATGCTTAATATAATGAGTAGGTCGTTCGATAGGGCTTGATCCCTCCAATGGAACTATGGAAGAATGCCGTTGCATGAACATTAATACATTAATTGAAAGTGATACATAAAACAATATATAGATCCATAGGTATTTTTTAACTCAAGATGAAGGTTTTCTCACTAAAAGTTTTAAATGTCATAGACTGATATAGCATAGTTTTTTCACAATTTAGATGAAAAATTGTTTCTTCAAAATGCAATCATGTTGAACCTGTCTTTGTGTCAAATTTTAATACAGGACTCCAAAATCACGATGTTCCATAATTAGCAATTCGCACTAGTTTATTATTTTGAAAAAAAAAAATCTTTTGAAACTAAAATTGTAAAGAAATCAAGACGACGGTGGGTGCACTGATGAAAAAGATATATATTTCTCAAAGAAAAGAACTTTCTGTAAAGAGGAGGGATCCATTGACAATGCTTATAATGACAATTTTGACAATGGGGATTTTGAAAATTTTATAATAATTCATAAAAAATCTTAAAAATAAAAAAACTTTTATGGATACATTCTTTAACTTATAGATTAATAATGTTTCAAATTTCAATCAATTTGAACATTGTTTGATAGTTTATCAAAATTTTACACATTTTTTAATGGTTGAAATTTAACGAGATATAAAGAGCTATCAAACGTCACTTAAATTGAATATAATTTGAAGCATAATCAATCTATAAGTTAAACAATATCTCTATAAATTTTTTTCTATTTTTTAGAATTTTTAACTATTTTTACAAATTTTTCAAAATCCCTATTGTCAAGATTGTCATTATAGGCATTGTCAATGGATCCCTCCTCTTCAGTAAAAGGGCTAGATCATGGGCACATATTAATATATAGAGCTTAATAAACTAACTAGGTGCTGTCTCTTACCTACAGTACACAAAAGTTGTCAAAAATTAAAGAACTTTCCACCATGGAATCATGCAAATTGAAAACCGCACATGTATAGTGCTCATATGTGAGCTAGAATATTTATATTATCTTATGTTATGGGACTTAATATTAATTAAGTAGGCCTGCCTACCCTAATTTTTAATTAAACGAGAAGAAGGATCTGTTGCTCTGCTTGCTAATAAATTAATTTTGAGCAACGTTGTAATAGTTAGTCAAAGCAATCAACTTATTAAATAAATTGCCATTGATAATTACTAGGCAAGTCACTCAATCAGTATTTAATTGTTGTTTCAGCAGATAAAAATGAATATTGCTTCCTCGCTATTAAATTTGTTGATACTAGAGCTGGAACTCAGGCTTCGCCCCGAAATATGGTATCAAATAAATAATAAAGCTTATAAATTCAAAATATTTATTTTAAAGAAATGAACAAGATCTTGACCATTTTTTTTCCGCCTCCTTCAAAATTTTTTAATTCCCATCTTACCCTTTAATCAACGGTAGAGATCAATATGCATTGATTTGATTAGAAAAGATATTGATGTTCTCCAATTAAACAACTTTCTCTCCATTTTGTTTTTTACAAAAATGGAAATATACCAATTTTGGTATGGAAGACATCAATTTGATTAGAATTTATATTAATGAGGAATTAATGCTTTATATTCTAAAATTCAATGAGTTAATTTAGTGTAAAGATGAAATTTGAATGGTAAATAATTAGCCAAAAATCAAAAGCACGTTATATGTATTACACGGCATGAGCTCAGAATTTGAAACGCCCGGAAATGGGTGGGTTTCTTGCTAGTTTTATTAAATGGGGAGAGATAATACATATAAATCGTCAGATCAAAGTAGATAAAAAGATTTAAACAAACTTAATGGTTAATAATGTTGATGATATGACATGGTTGAGATTCTTGGAGTGCTACCCCTCTTTCTAGAGTATAGATTTGTAATTAAAGAAATAAAATGGGTACCCTTAAGTTGTGTCCAAAATGATTAAATGGTTAAAAGTATTTTAACACCTATAAATAATTAATAACGGCAGACTATTAATATTATCATCACAGAACAGAACACCGGTTCACACATAGATAAGCTGATATACTTGTTGTCTTTTGCTGAGTTTTGCATCATATTTGATTATTTGTGCCTTGCAAGTTGCAAAGAGTCGACGACATAAGCATCCCTAACCTCTCGGAAACATATGGGATTTTACTGCATTTGTTTCAAACAATCAATCACTGTCCCAATTCTCAATCAAAACTAGTTTTAAATTTAATTACATCAGCTCAATAATTAATTAAACATAAACCAAAAATGACTTTCAGAGTTTCAGTTTCACACATTTAAAAAAAAAAACAAACTGATACAAATGTATCATGATTCATGACATAACCAATGAATTGAAGGTAGGCACACCAAGTCAAACCCTCTACTACCAATCACAAACTAACAAGTAACAACCATCTCTCTTCTTCTTGGCCGCCATCAAGCCATTCAAACCATCTTTCATGGTACCAGATACCACTCTCCAATGCATACCCTCTTCCTCTTTCTTTACCTCTTCTTACAGCTCCATGGCGCCCGCGCCGAGGCTCCTGTCTATGTCGAGTACATGTACCCAACAATCAGTGTATCGGACCTGCTCTACATCAAATCTCAAGGCACGTTCCTTCAGTCTCGTGACGGCAATTTTGAAGGTATGGTATATAGGCCTGGCACGCAGCAGACACGGTTTTACTTATCTGTGTTGCATGTACCAACTGGTACGGTAGTTTGGACTGCCAACCGCAATGACCCGATGCCAGATCGAGAAAGCCGTGTAAACCTTACGCCCCAAGCCTTGACAGTTGGTTATTCGAACGGTTATCTGCTGTGGTCTACCCCTCCCTTCAAAACTAATGTTTCTGCGTTACGGCTTCTTGACACGGGCAACTTGATATTGCTCGATACAGATAACAAGACACTCTGGCAGTCATTTGACTACCCAACAGACACGCTCGTCTCGGACCAGCTCCTCCCGACAGGATCATATCTTTCTTCTTCTGTTGATCCTGACTCTGATCTCAGTCAGGGAGATTACAGGCTCGATGTCACTTCAGCTGATGCGATGCTTAACTGGATGGGCTCCAGCTATTGGGTTCTCTCAAATGACACAAGAAGCACCGTCAAGAAGCGAGATGCACCAGTTGCGCTTTTGTCTACCAATAATTCGGGGATTTACCTGCTTCAATCAAATGGAGATGTTGTTTTTCAAATTCCGATGCCTTCAGCTGCATTTCGCATATTGCAATTGGGCTCAGATGGCCGACTTGTGATGAATAGCTATCCTGCAGTGAACTCTTCCACCTCCCTAACAAACGTGTTTACGGCGCCAACAGGTAGCTGTGACTTGCCTCTACTGTGTGGGCCCCTAGGCCTGTGCTCACCTTCCGGTAACTCCTTCAGCTGCAGCTGTCCACCTCGGTTTGTATCGTCTAATCAATCCAGTGGTTGCTCACCAGAAAGTGGTGTGTCTATGGCATCCAATACTTCATGCGCTAGCTCGGATATATCTTACATGTTAGTAGGGAATGCGATCACATATTTTGCAAACAAATATACAAATCCGGCAGCTTCTGTCAACAGCACGTCCGATTGCCAGGATCTTTGTTCGAGCAACTGCTCGTGCCATGGATATTTCTTTGAAATTTCATCCCGATCATGCTTTCTTTCACTACAACCATTCGGTTCACTTACTAATGTAAACACAAGTGCCTCTGCAAAGTCCTCGGCATACATTAAAATTCAGGGCTCAAACCAATCTGTCAACTCATCATCTAGAAACAATTTGGCAATCTTGACTCCAACCATTATTGCATTTGTGCTGGTAATAATTATTGTGGGGAGTTTGATCTATTGGCGAAAAAAGCAAAAGGGAAAGACAAAGGGCACAAATCCAATTGCTAAACGCAAGTTACATGGTTCCAATTCGGGGGTGATATCGGATTCAGACTACCTATTCTCAGAAAATGGCGATGATATTAGTGAGATAATTATACAGGGTTTACCGACACGGTTTAGTTTTGAGCAAGTCGAGGAGATAACAGGAAACTTTCGGACAAAGATTGGTTCTGGAGGATTTGGTTCTGTGTATAAAGGAGAATTACCTGACAAGAGTGAAGTTGCCGTGAAGAAGATAGAAGGAGCTGGTATGCAAGGGAGGAAAGAATTTTGCACAGAGATTGCTGTAATCGGAAATATTCACCATGTGAACCTAGTTAGATTGCGTGGCTACTGTGCCCAGACCTCGCACCGGCTATTGATTTATGAGTACATGAACCGTGGGTCACTTGACCAATCTCTGTTCAGACTGACAGACAAGATACTAAGTTGGACTGAAAGAATGAACATAGCAATTGGAGCTGCCCGTGGAATTGCTTATCTGCACTCCGGTTGCCAACCCAAAATCCTGCATTGTGACATTAAGCCAGAGAACATTTTGTTGGATGACGAGGGCCATGTCAAGATAGCAGATTTTGGTCTTGCCAAATTGCTCAGACCAGAGCAATCTGTATTGTTCACCACGATGCGTGGTACTCGTGGGTACTTAGCACCAGAGTGGATAATGAATGCCGCAATTTCAGACCGTACTGATGTCTACAGCTTTGGAATGGTATTGCTTGAACTGGTACGAGGCAAAAGGAACAAGGGCGAGCCTGTTAATAATAATGGTCAATCAAAGTGTTCCACAAAAAGTGATGGATCATCTACTACAGGATGCGAGTACTTCCCCTTGGTTGCATTGGAAATGCATTTGAAAGGGTGTTATGAAGAACTCGTCGACCCAAGGTTGGAAGGGACCTTTGCTGTTAGTGAAGTCGAAAGGGTAGTTAAAACTGCACTGTGTTGTTTGCATGAAGAACCACCACTACGGCCGAACATGACTTCAGTTGTTGCAATGCTCGAGGGAACATTGAATGTTTGGGAGCCTCGAACTGAGTCACTGGGATCGTTGAGGATGCACGGTCGATGCCATAGTAGCTCTACTAGCAATGCCACAATAGACAATGATGACGAGTTGAAGAGAATCAAGATTGTCAGTGGATCAAATATGACCTCGAACGCAAATAGCGGGGGGCCATCTATTATGTCATCGCATGAGCTATCTGGGCCAAGATAGTGTATCCAGAAGTTCGAAGATTATAAGTTTTATGTTGACTTTAAGGACAATAGATAGCAATGTTTTGTAAAATTTTGTCCAACTACACACAGAAATTGAAGATATGAAGAAAGCGACAAAGATTTTGTTCATATTTTTTGAACCACTGTAGCCTTTTTTTAATTAGCCGATAGTTTGTGTATAAGAATTTCATGTATATTGCTTATAAAAAAGCTTAATTGAGTGCTTTATTTTTTCACAAAATTAACAATACATGAATCCAACATTTCAGTGTTATTGTTGTGTTTAAAAACAGGAACAAGAAACTGCTTATTAACCCCTATTCATGTGTTCTCTAAAAGTTACCTTAAGAAGCAAAATAGCTAATGAACTTCTGATTCCTGTTTTTATTGATATTCCTTTTTCCCTGGACACATACAAGGGTACTACATACAAAAAAAAAAATAAGGTAAATATGATAACCTGAAAGGTTTAACAAGAAAATGATGTTCACAAGTCACAACACTTTCTAGGGAGCAGCCAGAAGACAGTTATTTATTTTTGAGAAAACGGCTCAGGAACAATAAAAAAAATGAGTGACACAATTAGTTTGTCAATAAATTAAGATCAAAATGAACCTAAAGTTATGAGGCATAATTACAAAAAGTAAAATTATATGATGTATGTCCATCTGTGGTGTATCAACTATACTTATGCAATGGAAATGCCGCTGCACAAGTGGCACATAGAGAAGACAGAAGTGATTGAAACATTACACAATAATAACTAAATTTTCAATCTTTCTTCTTTTCCTGCATCAATCTAAATATTCTGTAATGCTGTTTGTCAAGTTTCTTTCAAAACTTTCCACCAAAGACTTGTTTATGAAAACTACAGTACCTAAATATTGCTAGTATAAGATATAAGTTTAAAAGGATAAGATGAGTAACCTGTACCTCCTGTATGGAAGAGACTCCATAAAATCCACTGTTTAGTCCAAGGTAATTTAGCAGAATGCTTTAAGAACCTGTAAATTAGTCGAACAACCAGAAAAAAAATGAGTGGCATAACTGCAAATACAAAGCACACCAACATCTTAATTCTTGAGTATTAACTCTGCAACTTTGATCGTCTGTGCCCACATTAACATACCGATATATTTGCTATAATCATTCATCAGAAGGATCAAGTTTATTTCACTAATCTTTCCCTTTTTAATGATATTTAAAGGTAGGTAAAAAATCTGATACGGCTGGTATAGAAGTCCACCCGACGACATTAGCTAGTAATCTGTACCAGATAATTTTTATCAGGAAATCCAGAAAAACTAGCACAATCCACATGAGCATGAATTTCCTTTTCACTTCTCCATTGGTATACTGGTAAAGAAAACAAAAGAAATAGAATCCCAGTACTCATTCTTAGCATTACTTCATTTCATTTTTTTTACTGATGAAAAGGGCATCAATATCAGTTAAGATGGATAAAAAAGCAGCATACTTCTTCTGGTCCCTTTTTTTTTTTTTTCTATCAGACATATACAAGGTAGTACAAGCAAAACAAACTACTGGTACCAATGATAACCACATATATTCCAATGAAATGATGTTATCATTGATGTTAAGGAGACGAGAAATCTAACATACAATATCGAAAAATGTATTTAAAATTTACAATTGAGCTAATCAATTTCTAATTGGACTGGATGTTTTATAATTTCAGATGTGACTAAAAATGTCATCTTGAGATGTTTTTAGCAAAATCCCCTTCAAAAACTAAAGAAGGGGATAGACAAATGAAATTAATATACAGTCCCCTTGAGTAATGATTTTTAGCAAACTCTAAAAACAGCCCAAAAGAAATAAATGCAAGCTGATTCCCAAAATCATGGAGATGAAAAGAGGATTAAATAAACAATTAGCAAACCATCAACGGCAAACCAACAATTAATCTACCTATCTCGCATAGAAGGGAGAAAATGGGAAGATTTGAGAGGCGCCCATGAGCAAGAAAGAGGGCAATGGGAGGGAACCCAATTAAGTCCCCATGCTGTGTAGTGTAGTGTCAGCCACCAAGGGAGAGACGACGGAGGGAGAGCAAAGTTGAGAACTTTTTTTTTTTTTTTTTTTTTTTTTTGTATTGGCACAAATTCACTTGTATCCTTTGTAAGATCAAAATTGTATAGTTTCGTGCTAAACATGATGTTCAAGCTTAGAAATATTCTCATTTTTGCCTCAAAACATCTTCAAAATTAATATAAAATATATTCATACATATAGACTTATAATTAGGTACATTAAAAGTGAACTGAAATTTTTTCTTGTTATATATATGATGGACTATTTTTTTTTTTTTTGTTTTAGCTCTTTATTTTATCAGAAAACTATCTAACTTTCTGTTGTCTTACTCATGTATTAAGTGGATTATTGTAAGTAATATTTATTACTTTTTTGTTATTTTGTAAAGACATATTAATATATTATGGACACATAAATAAATGTAATCAGATACATATGATAGTTAAATAATACATCTATCAACTTTTATCATTTCTAAGATTTTTTTCAAAGATTTTAGAGATTTTAATAAAAATTTTAAAGAATTTTAAATTTTAAAATTGAGTAAGGCTACGGTACTATTAATAGTACAAAGTGGCCGGTACTAGAACTCCATATTATCAATTTTAAACTTCAATTGATCGATCCAAACTGCTCAATGTGTTCTCCATATATAAATGTCACTGCAGACCAAATTTTATAATTTTTGGTGCTTTTTTACTATTTTTTTAGATAATTAAAAAATGACTTAATATAAATATTATAGACCACTCAAAAATATTGTTTTTCTATATATCAAAATATATTGTTAAAAAATTTTAAAAAATATAAAATTTTGTTTAGAACTATATTAACATATAAAGATCACATCGAGTGGTTCAGATCGATCAATTGAACTTTAAAAATCGTAATATGGAGCCGGACCATTTTGTATTATTAATAGTAGCGTAGCCTCACTCTTTAAAATTATATGGTCAGAATTATGAAGGTATATATTATGAAGTGATCTCTTCCTTTCCTATATATCCTCGTTTTTGGAGAAGCATGGAATTGTGAACTTCGATGGGGAATTATATAAGTTAAGTTTATATTTGTTGAAGGGTATAAGTGAAATAACGTCAATACAAAACACATTTGCTACTTTTCATCGACTCTCTCTGTCAGTCCACTCCTTCCTTTCCCGGAGCTTGATTCTACACAGCAGCAGTGACCTTTTCACTTCATATCTTTTGCTCATGTGTGCATCAAATCTCCCAGAAGTCTCCCTCCTAGGTGAGCAAATTAAATTAGTTTAACTCATCATCCTCTTTAATTTCTGAATTGAGTTGTCACTCACTCATGATTGTTGCTTGTTACTTGTAGGCCAGATTTTTGTTTTCTTCATTTTTAGTGTCCATGATTTTTGAATTTTGGGTTTATCTGTTGCTAAGTCATTTCTTAAAGGGACTACATATGAGTTTATTTATCACCTTATTTCGATTTCTTGAAGGGGTTTGCAAAGCATCATTATTATATATTTTGCTATACGCTTATGTGATCATCATATTGCCCTGATGATTTACTCGGATAGTCGGATTACCTTGTATTTGTCCATGAAAAAAGAAAAAGAAAATGGAGTGAAATTGGAAGTATGCTGGTTTGTACACCATTGAAACTGATATTGTTTCTCTTTTCATCAGTATGAAACTAAAAGTAATGATTCAAAGCTAAGACCGAGTACCGGAGTTCTATTTCATTTTTTTTCCTTTGGCACTTATGGAGAAAAGGAGAATATTTTATGGTCATATTGACTATAACTGGTTTCCTGGTTTACAAATAAAAAGTACTGTCATAGTTTACTGGCTTATTTATTGGATCACATTTTGATACCAGTTGTACCAGTCTTCATTGAAAACAGGGAGATAAGGTGAATAAACTTCAATACCATGGTATATGATCCTGCTGATTAATGGCTATGGCAAAGATACCAGTACGTTAGTACTGGTACAGGAGCAAGTATGCGGAACTAATACCAAAGATGATGGTGTGCTTATAATTTCAAGTTATGTCACTCACTTTTTGCTTTTTGTCGGACCAAATGACAGGTTCATACAGGATTCTGACAAATTAGCTGCGGATTTGAATAGCGGGCTCAAGTAGTCTCTTCGAACAGAAGGTACAGCAATACTTTACTTTTTTTTGGAATATTACCTTAAAGTGGTACTATCTAGATGTCTGAATTTTCATCATTTAGTCTTTGACAGACAAACAAGTATAGTTACAGAATATTTTAAATTGTTTCAAGAAATGCAAAAGATATTACAGTCTTAGTAATAGATGTGATGTCAGTGTCGTTCAATTTAATATTATTTTTAAATCAAGGTGTGTTAATGTCAATAACAAAGAAGAGAAGCTTCATTAATGAATATTAAGAAATAGTTCAGTTGCATCGATTTCGATTCTTTCTAGTCGATATGGCCTTTGGTTCTGTGCGTCTCACTACGAGCAATCGAACATACAGCTGATACACCACAATTGGACAGACTGCATCGCATATTTCGCATATATATGCCTAATGCTTTTTTATGTTCTTATCATCTTTATGCCCATACTGGTTCACTGTTATCAAGTGATCATGTTCTTTTGCCTGCTGAGTTATGTTGAAATCCTGTAATATTCAAAATAGCCAAAAAGGAGGATTACTCCTTTTTTTCCGGCCATTTTGCAGATTATCTCTGTGTTCATTTTCATCTTGAAGAGAAGTCTGCTGTATCATCTAATAGGTAGGTCCTTGGCTCATACAAATCCCTTGCTTTTAAGCTATCCGGTAGAAGTCACAGTTGAATTTAATCACACTTACCTAGTTTAGTTTAGCTGAGATTTTGGTTTATAACTTTAATTAGAGTATAGCTATATATGCTGAGCTTAACTCAAAAATGTATGTATCAAATCACTTTTGAATTTTGATTTATATCAAAATGTTTTTGTGTGATACAAAATTTTTTATTTTTAAAATTTGAAATATTATTGTTGATTTTATAACTTATAAGTCAAAGTGATTTTATGGGTCATCAGAATGTAGCTCCCAGAAAAGCTCATGCATGGCATTCGGTTCCCTATTATTATATATATATATGATCTTTTTATTTTTATTTTCTCAGCTGAAATACAATCCCCACGGAAGTACAAGTACAATGAACGCTACTGCGACTTATCTAAATTGTACTTGTACTTGAAAAATTAAACAATTTAGTACATAACTTAATTGGTGAGGTCATTGCACGTGTAAGCATTATTGTTTGCCATGGTTCACCTTGTGTAGTCTGGCGTGTAAAAGTTCAGAAATTTTGAGAGATCTTCTCCATCAGGTTCGGTCCGATTCTGGGGTGTAAACCGGTCAGGTTGGTCGGGTTTCGCATAGATTAACAATCTAAATTATTCTAATCTAAATTATTCTAATCGTGTTGCATAAATTTTAATCGATAACTAACCAACAAATAATAAAACCCATTCAATTCGGGTTTAAACTTTGGTGTTCGGGTTTCGCGGGTTTCAATTTAAGATATTAATTGTCAAAACATATAAGTGAAACTAAGTTATGATAAAAAAATACAACAAAAAAATTCAAATATACTAATTAAAAGTAAAATGAAATAAGTTTCAGTTAAAAATTTTAAGTATAACAAAAAGTCATTACATTTCTATAAAGGTATTGTGACTTTTATTTAGAATAATATAAATTATTTTAGAAATCTAAACAAATTGGTCGGGTTGGGTTTTATCCAACATATTTTACAAAATCCGTAACCAAACTTTAATCATTGGGTTGCTCAAAATTTAATATGTAACTAACCAACTATGATCAAAATCCGTAATTTTTCGGATCGAGTCGGTCGGGTCGGTCAAGTTCTGTGTTGAATGAATTGGACTTACACCCCTAGGTTCGGATGAACTTCCAAATTCCAAATCAAATAAGAGGCTTTAAATCCTTGAGTCTAGATTTTTTTTTTCTTTTCATTTTCTTTATTTTATAAGATTGGTACATTAAATTTTTATATTGTATGTTATATCTTTTTCAAATTTCAAACAAAAGATTACAATTGACAAATGGTTTTTAAACCAATGATAATTACGTATGCATGTATCATACTGTCATACAGTCAAAACATTGGATCTTGCTACGCTTTATCATATTGTTATTCAAAGTAATTTTTCTCTTTTCTTAGTATGCCAAACTCTATATAAATGAGTATAATTTAAATCAACTGTTATCTGTTTCGTCTAGATTGAACTTTTTGTTTGTTGAAATGATGTGTTTACCATTAAGCTAGATTGAACGGCCAGATTCATATTACTTGAACGGTCAGATTCATATTACTTATTGGACAACAAAGTGTTACAGTCCGTTTGATTGCATTGATATTCGTACCAAGTTATCAGAATTTGTATCCAGCTATCATTAAAATTTGTTGTGGGGAGTTGCCATTTGTCATTGACAGCTAGGACCCACAAGACAAAAGGACCTTCAATTGCTAAATCTCAGCCGTTTAAATCAAATCCACGGTCGTTGTGATGTACCCCGAAGTGCAGACAGAACCAACTTCTTAAAACAATTTACTAACTAAAGCATCGAGTTGATTTTCATGTCAAACCAAAACATATATAATTATTTAATTTATCAAATTGCAATAGAGAAGTCAACGCCTTTTTACTTGGATAACTTTGTGGTCCATTTTCAAAAATGCCATTGGCAAAATGATTGATGTGGGTCTCAAAATGACTCTCTACACTACATTGTATTTTGCTCCATTGCCGAGCCAGCCACAGAGGATCTAGCTCCAAGTCAACGGGTTTGGGTTCACTGGATCCACATCACTTCTCTTACACGGCTTCGAAACTCAATTAATGCGTTAATTGCCCCCCTTTTTATTTGTCAACCCATTAAAGACGATACATAGTTACATTGATACATACATACACCCCTGTCTCCTTTTTAAAAACTGGTGGAGGTATTTGTGCCCCATACCTAATTTAATTGCAACTTTATTTATTATTATTCTTACTTCCATCGTATTTGCTAAAGAGTAAGAGCTAGTGTCCACATTTTTTTATTTATCCACCGATTCACTGGACTTTCAATAAACAAATATCATTTTTCAGTAAACATTTATATATTTCCAACCAATAGATATTATTATCCAGTGAACATATACACTACAATTTTCAGTAAACATTTATGCGACTATAGTAAGCATATGAGTGCACGTGGTGTGTCAAAACTGTGAAAGAGGTGGAAACTTTATAGGTGGACTCTACATGTTTTTCCTTGCTAATCTACTGAGCGCATGCGTTTTCACTTTTTAATTTTCTGAAGCCCAATACCGTATACTTAACTTGGTATATGATATCACTGTATTTTATGAAATGAAATAGAAAAATAAGGGGGGCAATTTGCGGGGTTGTTTAAGTTTGGGACAACAGAAAACATAAAAAATATATAGAGAGCTCTTTCTATCTGCCTAAAGGCCACAATTTTTAATGTTTTCTGTTTCTTTTCCTTGCAAGCAACTTATCATCTGAAAAGTGGGGCATTTTATGAAAAAACTATATACAAAATCCGCATATTTTATGTTAAACTTATTAGCATTCTGATTTCTGAAATAGTATTGTGTGCTAAATTAAATCATCTATAAACAAATATTATTGAATGATAACAACATCAAATGCCGCATCCGTGCCAGGAAAAAGAACCATTGTTTTTGTTTGTCGAACAGTCAAAAACCCTTTGCCAGTAAGACTCTTTCCCTCCCTTTTTTTTATAATAATAGAGTAATACCTAGCATCCATAGAAAAACAGTCCATAGTGTCCATAGGTTACATTCTGGAATATATTTAATACATTTTGGAACATATATGTTACATTATGTATACATCTATAGACATATATATGTGGACAGTTTTTCAATGGACACAAGATGTTTCTCTTTTTTTTTTTTTATAATAGATAATAACAGATTTGCTCATCTCGAAGAAGAATCAAATGACAACTTAAACTTGAACAGTTGAACTTGATGATCAATGATCATGCATCAACAACCAATGGTTGCAAAGTCAACGCCATTTTGTTCAATTCCTCCAAGCCATTTTTGTCCTCATTTTGTTCATGACCCCCCCTTCATGGGCTCACATTCTTCATATCAATGCCTTCCCCTTTCCTCTCTTTAATTCTCTACTTTTCTCTCCATTTCCATGCAACCGCCGCCGTTCAGGCGTCCATCGAGTATGTTTACCCCAACTTCAGCGCCACGAACCTGTTTTACTTCGAGACGAACGGGGTCTTCCTCACCTCGGTCAGTGGCGCCTTCCAAGCCACCATTTACAAGCCCGGCACGCAACAAATCGATTATTACCTTTCTGTTGTACACGGACCGAGTGGCACGGTCGTGTGGACCGCGAACCGCGATATGCCGATCGACAGGACGAGCACGGTTGAGCTGACAGCGCAGGGCCTGTATGCAAACTACCCGAACGGAACCGCGCTGTGGTCTACGCCTCCGTTGAAGGCTCCGGTGAAGTCGTTGCATCTGCTTGAGAACGGAAACCTGGTGATCGAAGATGCGCAGAACGCCTCCCTCTGGCAATCTTTTGACCACCCAACAGATGCTCTTCTCTCCGGTCAACACCTGTCAGTCGGAACTTACCTCACTTCTTCGAACTCTGATACGGACTACGCAGAATCTGATTATCGACTCGATGTCACCGCATCCGATGCGATCTTAGGGTGGCTAGGCATACCTTACTGGCGCATGTCAAACGATATGAATTCTATCAAAGATAGAGATGCTACCGTAGCCTATTTAACTATGGATGATTCCGGTGTGTCTCTCGCCACATCTAGTGGAGCTTCGGTCTTCCAGATCAGCCTCCAACCGGCGCCGCTCCGCATCCTGAAACTTGGCTCGGATGGCCGTCTTCGCATAACAAGTTATGCTATGGCAAACTCATCGGTTCCACTAAACAATGCATTTGTGGCTCCGAGTAGCAGTTGTGACCTGCCGTTATCGTGTGGTTCACTCGGCATTTGCTCGGGGCAAGGCAATTCCTCTAGCTGTCTTTGTCCTCCGAATTTTGCCTCTTCTACGCATTCGAGTGGATGCTCACCAGTCAATGGCAACATTTTCGCTGCCAATAATTCGTGCAATGGGAAGGATAACCCCGGCATTTCCTATTTGTCTGTCGGAAGTGGTATCACCTACTTTGGCAACAAGTTCAGGAGCGCAACCTCCATAGGAAAAAATGGGTCTGATTGCGAAACCCTGTGCACAAACAATTGCACTTGCAGCGGGTACTTCTACGATACATCGTCCAAATCCTGTTTCTTCCTGCAGCAGCCAATTGGGTCATTGATCAACACAAACTCGACTGAAGCCGGGGAAAGTTTAGGTTACATCAAGATTGTAAATTCCAATGATGGATCTGGTCAAACCGATTCTTCGTCGTCACCTAGAATTTTGCCAATAGTGTTGCCATCCATCGCAGCATTATTGGCAATGCTAGTAATATGTGGATTTGGATTTGTGTGGTGGCGGAAGAACCACAAGAAAGTACGAAATTCTAAATCATCGCTTACGAAAACCATGATTCATGGCCCGCCCTCGAGGCCTGTCTCTGATAGCGACTGCCTCTTCTCAGATAACGATGATGATATCAGTGAGATTCTACTACCGGGCCTCCCCAACCGGTTCAGTTTTGAGGAGCTAGAGGAGATCACTGGCAATTTCCGGACAAAGATTGGGTCGGGCGGATTTGGGTCAGTGTACAAGGGCGAACTAGTCGACGGGAGCACAGTGGCAGTTAAGAAGATAGAAGGTGTAGGTTTACAAGGTAGGAAAGAGTTTTGCACAGAGATCGCAGTGATAGGCAACATTCATCACGTGAATTTGGTACGACTGCGAGGGTACTGCGCACAGGGCTCGCACCGGTTGTTAGTCTATGAGTATATGAACTGTGGTTCGCTAGATCGATCCCTGTTTCGGCCAACAGGGCCACTACTAGAATGGAAAGAGAGGATGCATGTTGCAATCGGGGCTGCACGTGGACTTGCATATCTGCACTCCGGTTGCCAGCCAAAAATCCTACACTGTGATGTAAAGCCGGAGAACATCTTGCTAGATCACGAGGGCAAGAAAACTCAGGTAAAGATTGCAGATTTTGGGCTAGCCAAGTTGTTAACACCCGAGCAATCCGGTTTGTTCACGACAATGCGAGGGACCCGTGGGTACTTGGCTCCCGAGTGGTTGAGCAACACACCCATTTCAGACCGCACGGATGTGTACAGTTTCGGAATGGTTTTGTTGGAGTTAATACATGGCAAAAAGAACAGGAGCGAGCGCGTGACGGAAGGCGACTCGATATACTCGAGCACATCAACCGAATCAGGAAGTTGCAAGAGTGAGTACTTCCCGCTGACGGCATTGGAGATGCACGAGCAAAACAACTATGCAGACTTGGCAGACCCGAGGCTCGAAGGTAGAGTGGAGCTGCATGAATTGGAAAGGATGGTCAAAACAGCGCTGTGTTGCTTGCACGAAGATCCCGGGTTGCGGCCAAGCATGACATCAGTTGCTGCAATGCTTGAAGGTACAATGGAGGTGTGGGAGCCGAGGGCCGAGGCGCTTGGATTCTTGAGGGTTTATGGGCGGGGATTCGCCAGAAATCCAATGGAGATAGACGACATGAGCCGATTCGCAAGGTCACGAAACACCACCACGACAAATAGCGAGTGGCCATCATATATGTCATCAAATCAATTGTCAGGGCCAAGATAGCAGATACTGGTAATTGAAACTACAAAAGTAAAACACTCAATTATCTTTATTTTTCATTCTTTTTCTTTATTTGAGTTTGTGCAGCTAGGAGTTTTGGATCAATCAGAGGTTTATAGCTTTATTGGTATTCATTCTATTTTGTATTTTTGGAGGGAGGAATTTGTTTTTTTTCTGAATTTGTGCAGCTAGGGGTTTTGGATGAAAAGGAAGTCCATAGCTTTGTTACATTTTCTTTTAAATGAAAAAAACAAAAGAAAGGAAAAAAAAAGAAAAGAAAAAATGGTCTATAATTCTATATAAATTTAATTTTGTAGATTAGGTAGTTTGTTCTGTCACTAAGTACTTTACTTACAACAAGTGCGTACCTGCAC
The DNA here is from genome assembly GCA_030179965.1 of Cyperus esculentus. Taxonomy (NCBI): domain Eukaryota; kingdom Viridiplantae; phylum Streptophyta; class Magnoliopsida; order Poales; family Cyperaceae; genus Cyperus; species Cyperus esculentus. Next base: position 1,673,587 of record JASGLE010000012.1, read on the forward strand.
AGGCTGCACTGGTATTATTCTGGTATTAATTCTTCCTCTCTTTAATCCTTGCTTATTACTTTTTCTTCTTTCATAGTCTCACTTAGTTTATATTATATTTGTTAAGAGTAATACCGACGAGCGTCCATAGAATATCTGTTCATAGCGTTTATAGGTTACAAAATCAGATCTATCTGCTACAAAATCAGATGTATTTGTTATATTTTAAGTATGTTTATGGACATATGGATGCATTTTACGCTAAGATGTTTCTCATTTGTTAATTTCCTCTTGAAGTTTGTGTGGCCTTTCAATCACGCAAGCGTTTTTGAAGTTTAAACAAACAGCAAGGCTAGCTAGCAGTGAAAAATAAATTCAGAGATATTTTTCTGAGACTTGTAAGAGCATCAATGCTCAAAACTTTTGTTTATTTATTTACAGTTTGCGCATTTCCCCATTGTCCATAAATTATGAGAGAATCATGTGATGTGATGCTTTTTTTTTTCTTTTTATTATCCTATACTTTATTATGTTCTATGACATTGTCTATAACTTGTATGATAATAAAAGTTATCAATATGTTAAAAGTACCCAATTCAAAGTGCTCTAGCATTTCAGTAATGATGTGAAATGTTATCATCAGAAGGAATTTTAGAGAAAATTTTGTTGTAACTGTAAGCTTTTGAGATAGAAATAGTTGGTAAAAAAAAAAAAAAAGAACACCTTACAGATTAATTGAAATTATTCCCACTTGCCTCCTTTTACTCTGGCAACGATCATGACATTGAAATTCAAGCAGATAGATGGTGACCCGTTCCGAAGTCTTTGTTTTTCAATCTTTTATTTTTAACGGTTTAAGAAAGGGGTGATCAGCCAATGGTTTGGTTGCTTTTTTTAGGCTTTGAGTCCCAACTAGACTGAGGAGAACATGTATTTGGGTATATATTTAATTTAAAATTGTGAACTTATGGTTTGTGATTGAATCTCAAATTTGAGGAAAACATATTGACACGTCTTGTAAATTTGTTAACTTAATTCTTTTAGTATATATGTATGGCTGTATGCAGATGCCATCTGAGAACTTTTGAATTGATAATTTTTGAGTCCTTATATTCTTATTGTCTTATGAAAGCTTTCAATAATTAGGATTCTTTTTCCCAATTGCCATAAAATTTTGGAACTAAATGTAGTCGTTGTGGGCCATTCAATAAATAAGGATTAAATCTCCTCAAGACTCCTCAAGCTTCCTTAGTATCTTTATCCATTCAAATACGGGTTCCTTATCACAGATTAAAAACACCTCCATAAGCCTTCTTTTGTCCAGGGCTTAATTTTTGGAGGGTGACCTACCGACCATCCATGGACGGTACATCACACTCACAATGTGTGATGTGGTGGGCCTCACCACGTGACTCTTTGTGGGTGTGATGGAAGTCCATTGGATGGACACAAGGTATTTCTCTAATTTTTGCTAGCTCAGCTCCTTAGGGCGTGTTCGGTTGTCGTGGGATTGTACGGGATGGGATTTAATGGGTTCGGGAATCCACTTTTTTATTTGTGGGAACCCACGCTCATGGGTATGATTTCGGGTATATAAATATGAATGTTCGGTTGTACCTTGGGAAATATGATGGGAAATCCTTATTTTTTAAGAAAAAAATAATTCATATGTATACATGTGCTCTTATTGAATTCAAATTAGGGAAATGGATGTAAGACATTTTGATTTTTTTTTTTTTTTTGAAAAAAATAGATATATCTAGTCAAATTATATATTTTTTAAATTAAAAGTCTATTTGAACCTCTAAACTACATTTAAAAATTAAAAAAATTATTTCTTACTTATTTATTCAGTTTGATAACCGTTATTGATTAGCTTGTTGTGTTGTTATTATTATTATTGTTGTTGTTGTTGTTATTTTGTATGTTGTCCCTTGAATTTTAAGCAACAAGAAATTAAGGTGAATATTTTTGTAATTACATACATGTGAAAGAAATCCAAAATCCAAACACAAAATTATTACATATTAATAAAAAATTGAGAGGTATGGAGAGAGAGCCAACCAATGTTGGGAAAAAAAATTAAGTTGGACTTGATTATTTTGTACCCACTATTTTACACATGAATGGAAAAAAAAATGTGGGATATGTAACTCATTCCAATTCCCACAAATTGGCAACCGAACATGTCAAGGAAATTATTTCACAATTGGTCAAAATTCTCTCCTATTCCCACAAAAAAAGGGTGGTCCGAACTGGGCCTAATTAAGAAGCATCTTTCCCTGGATTAAGCCTTTTTAGCTCTCCGGTACAGATTGAGTCACCCCAACGTAAGTTTCTTAGTATGATCAAATTTTAATCCTCGTTGCATTGCCGAACAGCCCCTATGTTGTTTTCCATCTAGCGACTGATCATGGCGTGAATCACGATGAGAATTGAAGGGCTACTGTTCCGTGGTACACTAAAGGGTGTACTACAAGTCTACAATATACCATTTAGGCATATTTAGCCTTATTTTTCAGGTAATTACATATTGCATAAATAAAAATTAAAAATTGTACTAATATTTACGATATAGTCAGTTGAGTTTCATAAGATCTTTTGCGTAGAAAGTCAGTAGGATTTGCCCAAAGGCAAAATAAAATTAAGTTTGCGTTTCTCATTATATTTTGATTTTTGAGGCATTGAATTCATTTTATCTTTTACTTTATTTAAAAATAATTTGGTTAATTACTTGTTGTGAATAAAGCTAGTATTTCCTTGTGATTCTTGGTATGAATTTTTTTTCCTTTTTTGAGTCAAATTTCTCTCTTTGATGCATTCTTCTTTAACTCATCGTCAACGCCTACGTATGATGTAAGTGGAAGTGCGGTGAAAGTCCTTGAGCTTAATTTGATGTATGGAAAAATGGTGGTAGGTCATGATCAACACACACCACCATTTTTCAGATTAATTATATAACGGGGCTGTTCCGGCAGCACTAATTAGTGTTCTATTGTCATATAAACAATCACTTCTATAGATAGAACTAGGGTATTATTTTTTGCATAGTTGTTGATTTATATATAAAATATTTCACCATTTTACCTTGATTAAGGCTAGCTCTTTTACTGATTTTTGGGATGTTGATATCAAATCGTGGCATGCAGCATCTATTGCATGTTTGTGGAGGGATCCCTAGCTTGTCCCTTGACAATTGATGTTTTGTCGTTTTGACGATCTTGACAACTCGAACTTAATAAATTCAAAAAATCTAAAAATTAGAAAAAGTTTATAGATATATATATATATATATATATATATATATATATATATATATATATATATATATATATAATATAATATAATTACGTTGCTTTGCAAAGTTGGGCAATTTTTTGCTTTGCATTCAAATCTCATTCTCCAAAACTCAAATGATCAATCTAATTTGTTAAACACAATCTACATATTGAAAACATACAAAACACCAAATTTTATAATTTTTCGAATTTTTTAGCTATTTTTTTGGATTTTTGAAAGATTGACACTTTTTGGCATCATTATTTTATTATTATTTCTGGTTCATCTTTCTAAAAATCAGAAAAAATAGTTAAAAAATTCTAAAAATAGTAAATTTTGGTATCCCATCATATTTCAATATTTAGAATGTTTTGGTTCAATTAGATTTGTTGTTTGAGTTTACGTTTGTGAGATTTTGAAAACGCAAAGCAAAAAAAGCCTCAACTTTGCAAAGCACCGTAACATGTTTGGAGGTGATTTAATATGAAAAATTCTATATATAGCAAAATTCTATACAAATAAAGATTTTGATATGAAGAATTTATTGAGCCATATAAATCAAAATTTGGAGGTGATTTGATATGTTTTTGGATCCCGACTCACGGAGCAGCCCGTGAGTTGCAACTCACCGTAGCAAAATTCTATATATATATATATATATACATTTTTTTGAATTGTATATATTATTAAGCTCACTAAAATTAGTCTCTCCCAGTTCCAGCAGTAGCTGTGAGCAGAAAAAAATAAAGTAAGAATTGTTGTAGTACTGTACTGCTCATTTGCTCAACTAACAAAGTAGTACAAAAACACAATTAATTACAGAATGTGCTTCCTGCAATCCCAACTTAATTATGCCAGCTAATTACAATTTATACTACTTGTGAACAGATAAGTCCTGTCCTGGCGTTTAACATATTAAAACAAGTCGATAAGTTTGTTAATGTTAATTACTGGTGTAATCACTAATATTATATATATTTTGCACATGTATAACTTTTAATTGCAAGCTCTCTCAGTCTCAGCTCTGTGACCGTAATCAATCTGCCGGCACCGACGGATCTGTATGTGCTTTTATTAATTCAACCTGTGGCGGACTTTCAATGAATATTAAGGGGGTCAAAAAAAATAATTTTGTCCAAGAATTTGAAGTATGAGATAAATTTTAAGCCAAGAGCCATGAGATAAAAACCCAAACAATTTAAAAGAAGATAACTCTTTTAGAAGAAATATATTGACCCAAAATTTAATATACTTTAGTCATTAAAGAAGTAAAGAGTTATAGTTGAGGTTAAATAGGGGGTGCCGATCAAAATTTAGAGTATAACTATTTTTGAAAAATACACGTTGCTTCATATTTTTTCAAATTTAAGAGGGGGCCAATGCCCCCTTTGGCCTCTTATAAGGTCCGCCCTTGAATTCAACACACATAACAAGTAGGGTCTTAGTGTTTTATGAACCGTTAGATCGAAATGAACGGAACGGATCGACGGAACTAAGATTGATGGGACATTTTCTTAAAAAAAAAAAAGTAATACCTAGCGTCCATAAGTATATGTCCATACCCGTCCATATGTTATAAAGTTGAGATGCATGTTACAAAATCAGATGTATTTGTTACATTATTTGTATAACTATAAATGTATAGACAGTTTTTCAATGGATGTAAGACGTTTCTCAAAAAAAAAAAAAAAAAAAGTCCGTCCATATTAATCCAACTGTTCGAATTTAAGTTGTAGGGTCCTTTTTATTGGAAAAAAAAAAAAGGTGATTTCATTCCCAGTTTATACTCTTTTTTCAAACCATTATGGTTATCTAAATTCTAATGTCATTATCCTCATAATATATATTCTTGCAAACTTGTACTATCGTTTTTTCCCCTAATTCTTGCAGCATCTTTCGCTTTATTCTATTGACAATAACAAACCATTTTTTTTTTAAAACTTACAACTTAAAATAAACAGATAATGTCATCATGACCTTTTCATTACTCTTCCTTCTTACTTCTTGGGAGCTCTCTAAGCTCAAAAGCTGTTTTGAGATGCGGCTATTAATCTTTGTACTACTGTTGATTAATATAATTATAGTTATTATAGTTATAAACTTATAATACATAGAAGTACAAAGTTGGAGACTTTGACCACAGTACGCCATGACTCATGATGCCACATGACAACTTGAAGTAGCAGAGAGATATGTATGGAGAGCCCATTCTTAGCGGATCGGAGGATAATTATAAATACTCGAAATGTGTTGGTGGGAAGAAGGGAGACAGCAAATATCGAAGCATATATATATATTAATTAGCAAAATATTAATAATCAGAGGGAGACAGGATGCCCTTAATAAGGTTCTTTGATATACACACCAAGTTTGAAAAGGTATAGCTATATATTAGAGAAGATCAGAAGAACATCATTGGTTATTCAGAGAGTGGCATCGATTAGTCGATCGATTACTCAATTACAAATTTACAATTTGATGGAGTGAACGTGGATTAGTGGGCAGTCACCAGCTCCTAAGCTTTATCACTTGTCACGGCACTGTTGCTTGCATTTCTCTTATCTTCAAAACTAGAAGCGTACCCGCACGCTGTTGCGGGAAACGTTAATTTTATTAAAGCTAAAAATGGGGTGAAAGAATCAAAGAGAAGAGATGAGTCTGTGACTTTAGTGGAGTAAAAAAGATCAGTCAAACAATTCACCACTTTGGTTTGTGCTGAGGCATAAATGGAGAGGAGTGGAATAGAAAGTGGATGCGATCTCATCCTTTGATTATTGGATGGACGGTGATTAAAAATGAAGTAAGGCTATGACCATAATGGAGAGTCAAGTCCTTACACTCTTTTTAAAGGAGTATAGATATTCATGAGGTAGCTAGTACCGTTGTTGCTCATTTAAATTTAAGGTCAGGCCTAAGAACAGCAAGGATATTGCTTGGGACAGCAAAATTTTTCTATTTATAATATGATTTTCTCATATTTTCTTCCATATAATTCAAAGATTTTGTTGTCCTAAGTAATATGGCCGTTGTTCTTAGACCCGACCTAAATTTAATTGCTACTAGTAAAGAGCCTACGCCTTGCTTTGGACTGAAATTATTATATCTTATAATAAGGAAAGCTCATCCCTTGTAAAGAAACTAATATAGGCCTTAAATTTTAGTGGGCCAGGACATTAATGTATGTCAACGGTGGTGATCAATCTAAGTAAATAATCAACGACTGAGATTTCTTTTTGGGGAAGATAAAACTTTCATGTCAAAAAACCAATCTCCTTTTATTAGGAATAAGTGATTCTAGATCTATTATAAATTATGGGAGTCCGGATCGTCTAACGCACTGCAAATTCGGCAGCGCGGATCCGACGGTGCAGCTTACATCAGGATCTGGACTCATTACTTTTCACGGATCCCAACGTAAGCTGCACCGTCGGATCCGCGCTGCCGAATTTGCAGTGCGGTAGGAGATCCCGAGTTAAATTATGGAGAGGGATCAAAGGATCCAACGACTGTTGATTTTAAACTTTGTTATTTCTGGTTTAATTAATTAAAATGCAATTCATTAAGTGTGCTTATATGAGAAACTTATTTCAAATCCTATTATATGAAACAGGAGATTGTGAATATACATAGCTTTCCTTTTCTTTTTTAACAATTTAAACAGAATATCGCCCTTTACAATTTAATTTTGAAGAGCTTGAACATGTACAGAACAACTTGGATGGATCATGGATCCAATCCCGATGGGTTGATTGGAATGCACGATCCCAATTTTTATTTAAATTAACCAGATTGCACAGTACAGTTACAAGGAAGGAAGCCAACTGCAACTGCAAGGGGTACTATTTTTGACCGTAGGGGCTCATAAAGGGACATATGATATCTCTAAGAGGCAGATCGGCTCTAAAGTTCATTGAAAAAAAAAATATTCAAATTTTGTGCAGCTTAGTTGATTGGCTTTAATTACAACAAAGCATGTTAAAGTTTTAGGTGATCACCTTGTTCATCTTTGGTGAAAGGTGATCAGTCAGTCCAAACAAGGTGATCCTAACTAGAAATACTTGTTCGGACTGACCGATCACCTTTTTCGCTAAGAGGAGAGATCCATTGACAATGCTAAAGTTGACAATCTTCACAATTGGAATTTTAAAAAATTTGTAAAAATTCACAGAAACTCTTAAAAATGAAAAATGACTTATGGATGTATTATTTAACTTATAGATTGATTATGTTTCCAATTTCAATCAATTTGAACATCATTTAATAGCTTATCAAAATTTTGTACACTTTTCAACGGTTGTAAATTATCGGATCTTTGAAGAGCTATCAAATGTCGCTTAAATTGAATATAATTAGAAATATAATCAATCTATAAGTTAAATGATACATCCATAAACTATTTTTCATTTTTAAGAGTTTTTGTGAATTTTTACAAATTTTTAAAAATTTTAATTGTCAAGATTGTCAACCTTAGCATTGTCAATGGATCCCTCCTCTTTCGCTAATTAATTAGTAGCAAAATAAATGAAAGATAGCTCCGACCTATCGAAGAATAAGCCCAGGAAGGCAGGAAACATAATGAAACTAGAAATTATAAGAAAAATATTTCCTTCCCACTTTTGAACTTTGTATTTTTAGTAGATTTTTGAATTTGTGGTTATTGAATGATCAGTTAGTTAAATAGTTGGACGGTAGCTACTAACTTGCTACCAATTTACTATGGAACTTGTTTAAAGGCGAATTGGGAAATTAGTATAGGGGGATGTCAAATCACAAATATAGTGTAACTTCAAACTTACAAATAAGCTGAAGAGTACTGGGCGGAGGTAAGGGGTGGACACGGGGGTGCTAGCACCCCCATAATTTTATCAATTAATGGAAAAGATATCATTTTTCAGTATAATTTGATTTATACTTTCAATTTGCCCCCCTATAACCGATTGATGTGTTGTTTTATATTGCTAAGCACCCCCATGCCGCAACTCTGGCTCCGAACCTGACTGTACAGTGGTTGTTTAATGTATCAATGTTAGAGGTGGTAGAACCCGACCGAACCCGAGAAACCCGCCCGACCGAACCCGACCCAGAATTTTTCAGATAGTCAAACTGACCCGACTCGATCCGACCTGATCCGAACCCGACCCGACCCGAGATCAAGTAGCATCCAATCCAACTCAAATCAACATATGATCCAAAAAAAATAAATATTAAAATTGACCCGACCTGACCCGCCCATCACCCGACCCGACCTGACCCGAGATATTCTAGAAGGTCAAACTGACCCGACCCGCCCGACCCGCCCGCCCGATTTGCCACCTCTGATCAATGTGACAAATTTTCAAATAACAGGGGACGGGACCCCTAAGTAGGGTTCTGAAAAAATGGCACGCCGTGGCCAATTCCGACACGGAACGGCACGGGTACGGGTGGTAACGGCACGGGTAAGGCACGGGCATGGATACGGCACGGGTCATTAACCGTGCCGTGTCTTAACCGTGCCGTGTCTAAGTTTTGAAGATTTTGGAACGGCACGGAACGGCACAGAACGGCACGCATAGTGTTCCAGAAACGGCACGGAACGACACGATAAAACGGCACGACACGGAACGGTTGTCAGACACGGCACGGTAACGGAACGGGACACGACAGACACGGCATAAATAACATAGGTGGCACGGGTATGAAATGATAGGACACGGGTAGACACGGATAGGTTACGGGTAGGACACATGTAATAATTCCACCTATATTTCAAACATAACCGATCCCAAAGCCCAAAAAAAGAGGAAGGGTAATTTATAAAACATTATGTTTATTAATTAAGACAATTTTCATAGTATATTGATACTTTTTAATATTTTTTATGTATTTTAAATTTTGAAAAAAATAATTTAATGATTTTTTGGGGTAAATTTTAATTTTTTAATTTTTTTATGTTTTTTGGAATATTTAAAATTTTTATGTTCGAAACGAGTGGGCACGTTTAGCACGGTTAAGACACGTAGATACGACACGGTAGGTCACGTATCCGATTGGACACGACACGAATAAGTTACGGCACGAATAAGTCACGGCACGATAGACACGGTGTATGTTATCCGTGTCGTGCCTCCTCCTTCCAATTTTTGGCACGGCACGGCACGGCACAAAAAAAATATTAATTAAAAAAAGACACGGCACGGCGTTTCTGGACATAGTAAGGCACGGAACGGCACGATTTTAGAACTCCACCCCTAAGCCCTTTGCTTATCTTTGGGTTTGCCTTTGAAGGTGCCGAAAGAACAGTGGTGACACAGGAAAGCATCATTGAAACATAAAGACGTCACTTGTAAGTTTTAAATAATAATAATATTTAAAAAAAAAAATTGCCAATTGCCATTAGTTTGATTAATAGAATTTGTTGAAGATTAAAAGATCCAGCATGTCAGCCTCTCAACCGCTCTCCGCTCCTACCAAGAGACAGACAACTGAGCTTTCTTTAAAAGACACAACCATACTCGTACATTTTCTATGAACTACGGAAGTGTGAATAATCTATCTGCAAACAAATTGTGAACGACACCGAGTGCTAAATCCTAAATGAAAGCCCTTATATTCTTCATTCTTCAGGCAGCATAACTAGGGGTGTATAATGTCTACAACAATCATAAAAATGAATTGTTTCGTTTTCGTTTGTGACAAAACAACACGGATGAGAGGCTGACATGCTGGATAGGCTGAGTTGTAAAACCATTATATATCTATCTATTAATAAAAAAACGTGGTTGAGCGCTAATTGTTTAATCATGTTATATGTAAAACCATTATTAACTTGTTAGCACCTACCTATATAATCTTTGCCAGGAAGAATAGAAAAATCAAGGGACAATGGTTAGACATATGAAACGTAACACTTATCAAATTATGGCATGTGCAGATGCACACCAATCATAAACCCATGGATTACACTACACATCAAGCAACTTTTTGTTGGCACACGAAGAAAACCAGTAAAATCTAATAAATGCAATTTTCCAAAGACAAAAACAAACAATGTAGGCACTGTTCAGTAAATTTTTATTGTATAGTGACTGCCATTCTTCAAAGGCTACCCACTGACTGCCGGCTTCAGCTTAACTGAGTACATATCTCTCTTTAACCTGGGATGATACAAAGCAAAAACATCCCATGAAGTAGAAAATACAAAACAAATAGTTACTCTTTGGATTATAACTAACAAAAGTAACAGCCATCCCAATCCAGGAAGGTGAATAAATTGCTAGAAATCTATCATCATCATCAGAGATGTATTAAGTTTAAGCACTGGCAGGGACAGCCTCTGCAGCTATTGCAGGAGCAGGGGTCACTCCACCTGTTGTTGGCCTGGAACATACCAAAAACAAAGAAAATCATCAGACACATTATGGGATGCCACTGCAGAAGCTGTTCAACCAGATGTATCAAGCTGGTCACCATATCCAGCCCAATTTATCAAAAGACCAATCAATCAATCTTACATTTTTCATGCAAACTACATCACTCATTCCATTAAAAATTTACATTAATTTACCAAACACTATGACAATGATCCAAACAAACCAAGCAATATAAACAAATATCGTAAAAGGACACTTATCAATGTAAAAGTTGCACAAATGGACAGCATCATAATAACACAGGACTTATAGTTTTGATATTTCTCACCAAATAGTTTCCAATCATTTTTAAGAAGCAGGACAATTACAAATAATCCATGTACGAATATGGACTACAAATGCATTCAGGAATTTGTTGACTGTAAGATGTGTCTTTGTATATTAAACTCAGATTTAACCAACAAAAAACAATTATAGTTAAATGAGAACAGGATTAAAAAAGTACTTACAGGCCAACCATGACTTTGAAAGCATCATAAATACCCCACTGGGCTCCAGTAAGAGTACCGATCATAACAATACGGAGGGGAAGTCCACGTGTGAAAAGCCCCCAAAGACCGAGCTTCTTGACGGCCTACCAAAAGAAAAGAAAAAATTTGATCAATGAAGGGAGAACCAGCGAATCTAGTGGGATTCAAGAGGGCAGTTAGATAAGTCATTCGCATTTGATTCCTTGGACAAACATGCAGAGTAATATAAATTACCATTGTTTCAATTTCAGTAACAAACACAGACACAATGTGTTTCAGTGTTTTTTTCTTCTCTTTTTTACTGCAGAACATAGCAAAAGCAAGGATAAAGAATACAGTAAACTAGCATAATGCCGGACCACCAGAGGCTAGCACAACTCCAAGTTCAACGGTCAAAGGATCAGCGCGAATTCAATATTGGAATCAGACTTGATTGTACAATTACAAAACAGACCAAGAGAGCCAAATTATTAACAAAGTTTGGTTATTACTTAACTGCTAACACAACAAAAATTTTCCTAATTCCCTTAACCGGCCAGATTGCTCAAAGTACATAAAAAACTTGAATATTGAAAAAAAAAAAATAAAATAAATTACTTACATCACCAACGGTGGCACCTTTGGCATTATTCAAGAAAGACACAAGGTTGTCAGCCGGATGGGAGACAATGGCACAGAAGACACCAGCAATGTAACCAGCAGCAAAGCTGACTCCAAGTTGGAGATTCTTGCTGCACTCACTCTTTGGTTTTGGAATAGCATGCTTGTAGATAAGCTCCACAACAGTCTCAAATGATGCAAACTTCATCATTGTATCTACAAGAAGGCAAAAACTTGTCATTTCATTTCATAATGCTACAGCGCAAATACAATATTTAACAACTCCACATGACCTTTTCTTGAAGTACGTAATAAAAATAATGGCATGAGCTAAATGCTTAAGATAATTTAGAATCATTAGATGCTTCTAAGATCAGCTAACAACAAAACGTTGGTTTTCAGAACAATGTCAGCCACTTCATTGGAGCAAGACTCCACATAGAGGAGAAAAACTCAAGCAGAGTAGATTGTTGTTTTGTGCACACATAAAATCTTGATAACAACTAAAAGGTTATCAAGAAGAACTATGTGCACCCAAAATAAGGGCACATTAATAACAATATATTGCAACTTTAATAATTATACAAGCATATCATCCTGCCAAGTCCAAACTATAAAACACTTTTGTGAAAATGTTTATTAAAAACAGAAATTCTGAATCTAAGCAGCAGTTGGACAAAACTAAAAGGTTTATGTTTCAAATATTACTACCATGGAACGATATCAACACTAGATATCAGAGATATAGGAAACGAACAATATGATGTAAACCACTTAGTGTCATTGGGGGCATGTTAATGAAATCAAACAGACTAACAAAAAATATTCATTGTGTCAAAAATGTTTTCACTTCACATTTACCAAGATTGCAACAGATAACTCCAGATACGGATTAACAAACAATGAACATATATGGCTATCTGATGGTGAACTATCATAATGACACAGTAATATACATTACATATGTAGGCCACTTCATTGGAGTAAAGCTCCATGACATGGTGGAGCAAACCCAAGCATAGAGGATCATTTTTTTATGCACATATAAAATCTCAATAACCACAATGAGGATTCAAGAAGAACTATGTGCAACATAAGAAAAAAATAAATCAATATGAAAAATCAAAATGTAAACTAACTTAGAACATTAGCCACACTAAAATTAGAATTGAGGTGAGTTTGGAGATGCACATTCCAGGAAACACATTTAGCTATGCAATTAAAATGACAAAAATTATGGACAGTGGACAATATCTGTTGAAACAAAAGTTGTATAGAGATAATTACATGGGATCTGGCGTCCCCATAGTGGAACAATCCCCTTGTACAGTCTGCAAAAAAAAAAAGTTCAGATAAAATCAATGAAATTACATTAACAGTTTAAAGTTTAAACCATTGAAACAAGTGAAATAATAACATTCATGCCTTACCCAGAATAACCTTCAGATTTCACAAACTTGGGAAGACCATCGCTCAGACCCCTGGCAAATCCAGGCTGGGTCTGCACGCGGACCTTCACAGCCTCCATTGGGCACAGAGCAACATCAGCAATGACCTCAGCAGACGCAGATCCGGCAAGGTAGATGAGAGTCTTGTACTTGGCAGCATTCTCGGGCCCAGCAAGGTCGGAATAGTACTTCTTGAAGAACTCGTAGAAACCGAATTTGCAGGCACCTTGAGCACTGTAACCGAGCAGGGTCGGAACCCACCCCCTGAAGAAACCCTTGACCCCTTGCTCTTTCAGTAAGACACCGAATCCGGATGAGATGCTCTTGTACTTGACTGGATCGATCTGGCATGAGCAGAGATCACTTATAATTAGGTAGGAAATTACTAATTCAGAGAAATGAGATGCAGATCGTACTATTTTTTATCAGATCTGCAATTTACTTCAGAACAATCGCATGGCCTACTGATAGAAAGTTTAAGATCACTAATCTAGCTCAGATCTAACAGATTATCTTTCATACCTGCATGTTACACTTGACGAGATCGAGAGGAGTGACGGCCATGTGAGTGAGTCCACAGCTGGCAATACCTCCAGCAGTACACGCGGCATAGAACGCGGGGGAGTAGAGCTCGATCTTCTCCTTGGGAGCCTGGATCATGAAGGATCCGCCTCTGACACCCGCGGAAGAAGCGGCGGCGGCGGGGGCAGATGCGGCGCGGGTGTAGCCCATGGCCCGGGTGGTGGAGGTGGAGTAGAGGAAGGAGGGGAGGAGGGACTCGCGCGACTTGTCGGAGAACGCCATTGCCAGATCGGGATGGGGATGGAGATCTGGGAGGCTAGCTAGGGTTTGGGTGTTGTTGTTTGGTTTGGGGTTTCGCAGCTTCGCGTGGAGCTGACGAAGTGCGGTGCGGGGAGGGAAAGAAAGTGGCAAAAGTGGCGTCTCACTGTTGGTGCGCTAGGGCATCCGCTTTTTTATTCATGGGGTCTGGGGAGAGTTTCCCCATTTTGGCCCTCTGTTTCCTTCCAGGCTTCCAGCTGAGTGCTCATCTCTTGACTTACTGCATTGTGCAGTTCACAGTGTCAGCCGTTGGATTGCTCGAGATTCGTGCCAGCATGGATCTCGAGACGATCCAACGGCTGACATTGTGAACTGCACAATGCAGTACAGCATGGGATATGAATTCTGTTTCCAGCTAATGATACCATGACATGATAATATTGGGCTCTTTCGGCAATCCAACGAGGATCAAAATTTAATCCGCAATAAGGAGTTCACGTTCAGATGTCTTGATCCATACAAAAGTGCTGAGGAGGCTTGAGCCATGGGTTCCCCTACCTTAAAAATCCGGGCAGGGGATCAAGTCGGGCAGCAGAGGAGGCTTAGGGAGAGGTTCTTGATCCGCACTAAGGAGCACGTGTTCGGACGGATCAAGGAGGATCAAAGCGTTGAGGAGGCTTGAGGAGGCTTCGCTGAACAGCCCCATTGTGATATGAAAATTGCTAGATTATAATAAATTAATTAATAATAGTTTAATACGTTATAGCAATGTTCTCCTCATGTTTATTTTAGTATCGAGCATGTTACTTATGTTTTGGGGGTGATCGTATTTATTCATATTTTTTGTTAAAAAGAAACATCGCATGTTATGTGAAGGCATGAAGCATCAGAAAATTATTATGATCAAGTTTTTATCTCAAAAATTCAAGTAATTAGCAAAAATGCAATTATGCAAAGTACGTATTTCAAATTTGCCTATAATATGAAACTCGGTGCAATTCAAACTATTGTGTCTCTAAATTAGCGTGTAGCCGTATAATTAATATCCTGGCCTTTCCTAGTTCAGTATGAACCTTTTTGGTCCAATTTTTGAAAAATTTTCATGTCAAAATATTTTATGTAAATTTCTAAATTTTTTTTTGATAAATCATAATTATGAGACTGGATAAACTGTCGATCCAAAATCACTCAACACGATCTCCATATATTAATATCCTTTTAAATCAAATTTTAATATTTCAAATATTTTTTAATTATTTTTTATAACTAGAATAATGGCTTGATTTTAACTTTATTGACCATTTTAAAAAAATAAATTCTTAAGAATATAAAAATACAATAATATTTACAGTAAAGATTACATTGAACAATTCAGATTGACTATTTAGACTATGGAAAAGATTATATAAAGTCGTTGTATCGGTCAATCCAAACTATTAATAGTACCGTAGCCTCACTCAGAGGAGGGATCCACTTACACAAATAATTTTGACACAAATGTTACACAAAGTCTTATAAATTCATAAAAATAAAATCTTAAAAATAAAACTTTTTACAAACATATTCATTTACCATGTGAATGTGTTTTAAATTTTATTCAATTTGAGTGCTATTTGATACTCTTGTTACCATCAATTTTGTATAGTAATTACAACGGTCTAAATTTAATAATTCTAATGAATATCAAATGATACTCAAATTGAATGAAATTTAAAACACATTCACATGGTACGTAAAATGAATATGTTTATAAAATATTTTTCATTTTTAAGAATTTTTTATAAAACACATTCCCTCCTCCTCTAATAAATATAAATATAAATGGAATTTTTAGGAGAAAAGAAACTTTCTTATTAAAATTCCGTCATTTTCTTTTTAGTTTGTCATTGTCATTAATATTCTCAAACAATATTGGAGAAGTTGCGTAATAGAGTGGAGAATATTCTAAGAATATTCCAGCCACCTCGTTTGGTTCACCCAACGGAGAGAGAGAGCCGTTTGAAATGAAATGCAGCCAGAGTGTCCCACATGACGAGATCTCGTTAGCCGTCCTATTTTGACAGTCCAATCCTCGTCAACTCTACACCAATCTCCTTCCATGTTCCGAGTTCCAACCACGGAACCACCAAATAAGTTGGTAGCATGCCTCGTGCCATCAGTGGATGGACGGCAGTCATAAAATAAAGGCCAAATTGGTTACGTACCTTCGAAACTTTGTTTATTAGATATTTACCCATCAAACTTCTAATTTAGACATTTAGCCATTAATTCTTTGTTCTCTTCTATATATGCCCATCAAAATAATTTAAGTATAATATAAACATATTTCTATTAAAAAAAAAAATTAGAAACTAAAATGACAACTTTGTCCTTCCCTACTCCCCTCCTCTCTACTTCTTGAACTCGAAACCCGAGATAGTCTGGAAATCTGATGACCCGAACCCGACCTGACCCGAAATCAGATGTAATAAAAATATGTCATCAGTCGTCAACCCGATACCCGACTTGACCCGAAATGACCTAAGACCTGAAACAATGTCTGCAGCCGTCAACCCGATGCCCGACCCGACCCGAGACCCTGAAAAATGCCGGCAGCTGTCAACCCGATACCCGATCCGAAATGACTCGAGACCTAAAAAAATGTTGACACTGGTCAACCCGAAAATCCAACCTGACATTACCATTTGATCAAACTGACCTGACGTGATCGAACCATACCCAACCCGACTCGACAAATTGCCACATCTACTGACTGGAAATGAAAATTCCTTTTTTTCATAACATCATGCGTGAGCAGGTTGTCATTTTCAAAAGATACATAAATTAAAAAGAGAGCGGTTCTTCTTCAAGAAGTAGAGGGGAGAGGAGTAGGGAAGGACAAAATTGTTATTTTAGTTTTTTATTTCCTTTTTTTAATAGAAATATGTTTATATTATACTTAAATTATTTTGATGGGCATATATAGAAGAGAACAAAGAATTAATGCATAAATATCTAAATTAGAAGTTTGATGGGAAAATATCTAATAAACAAAGTTTTGAAGGGCATGTACCCAATTTGACCTAAAATAAAATTAACTAGATAAAGGCCCAATTCAGGCAAATTTGATTTTTAAATTCTTCCTTTCCGGCCCAAATAGAGGCCCAACTCAGGCAAATTTGATCATAAAATTCTTCCTTTCCGGCCCACACAAAGGCCCAATCCAGGCCCATCAAAACGGGCCAGAACCCAGAAGGCCGGCGAAACAGAGAGAATCTTGTTCTTCAATATTTCAACCCTTCTACGATTTTCAAACCTGAAAAACAAAACAAAGATTGCACCCTTTCCTTTCTCTGTTTTTCTTTCAGCTTCTTTTGGCGGCAAGCAACCGTTTGTTCTTCAGCCGAAGGCACTCCATTGCTAGTTTAAGTTTTTTTGCCTTTTTAACCCATTATAATGCACAACTCACAGGATCGCTTTCTTTCTACCTCCAAAGATATACTTTTCCATCCATCCCCTGCCTTCCTTCCAAATCCAAACCCTCACTGTTCTTATTTCAACGAGAACCCGTTCGCGATTTTAAGCAATTGATTCGATTCAGGAAGATAATTAAGTTTGACGACGATGTCTCTTGCCGAGGGTGCACGGAGGACATGCCGCATGTACTACTGCTACGAATGCCGCCGCGCCATTCGCATCATCTCCTTCCCTTCCTCGGATGTTTTCTGTCCACGTTGCTACGGTCGGTTTCTTCACGAGGTCGACTTTCCTCAGCCTGTTATGCCGCCCAATTTCGCCCCGTATCGTCCCTTTCCGTACAACTTTCCGAGCCTAGACGGGAACCAAGATGGTCGGCCTGGTGGGCGCTGGGTCCTTTTCGGTAGACCAGGAGAGCAGCACCATTACCCTATGGACCCTGCCCCGCCTCGCAGGAGAATTGTGCCTCCTTCACGGCCCTCCCCTCCCTCTCCACCCGCAGAACGGTTTGATACTCCTCCGGTAATTCAGACACCTTAACTGTTAATTTTGTCTTCAAAACGATAATTTAGACACCTTAACTTATATCATGTATGATCTAAGTTGCATCTTGTTTGGTGCCACTGCAGATAATAAATCCAAGCGACTATTTTGTGGGACCGAACCTGAACAACCTAATCGATGAGATAACTCAGAATGACAGGCCGGGGCCGCCGCCAGCACCGGCCTCAGCAATCGACTCGATGCCAACTGTACTGATAACTGGGGCTCATTTATCAGACGGATCCCAGTGCCCGGTCTGTAAGGAGGATTTTGAGCGAGGAGAGGAGGCAAAAGAGATGCCGTGCAAGCATGTGTACCACGCTGACTGCATCGTGCCATGGCTCAGGCTTCACAATTCATGCCCTGTTTGTCGGTACGAGCTACCTGGTGGCAATGGAAGCAGCAACAATAATAGAACTGCAAGAGCAAGAAGTAACGAAGGAACAAACAGAGAAGGACAGACAATGAGATGGAACAATCCTTTCTCCGGCATGTGGCCAATGTGGGGCCCCCGGGACAACTGGCAAGAACAGTATCGGAGAGCAGACGAGGAAATGTATGGCGGCGGGCTTAGCGGTAATGACTTGAGGCTTCTCCAAGCCTTCTTCCTTGTCTCCCTTGGCTTTCTTTGGTTGTCTTACTTGGTTTACCCTCGAAGTCAGTTGTTCCCTTGATGTGTTTGCGTTTGTCCACTGGCTTCTCAGTAAATGGTAAAACATCAATTTGTATTGAGCAGAAATTGTTGTATACTTGTATTTGCGTATCTAGTTTCCATCAATTCTCATCTAGAGTGAAAATCTCATGGCATGACAGTACTTTTCTTTCAATTGTTAAGCATTTATACCTAAAAAATAAAAAAAGAGGACGGCAGGAAATCAAGTAACATTTTATTGCATGTAATATGACATGCAGGATTGTATACTTGAATGGCTAACTACCTTGTTCTTTCTCTTTATGTTCACTGTATTGCAGGATTTTATTCTTGGTGGCGCTCACTATTTCTCATCTGAGTGCACCAAACTCCAAAAGTAAGTAGCACCCTCTATACCATAAACATCTATCAATAGAAACTCTTTGCTTTATTTCAAGATAACCACAGGTTTCTAAATCACAAAACTGGCAGCATTTCTAATCGGTAAATGCTTCTGTATAACAGGATAGTCAAAGGTCATCAGAATCACCAAGAGAAAACTGTGAGGCTTAAGAAGAATACAGCAGTCGCCAAAATGAAGCCACAAATAAGAATAGAGTGAAACAGATTTGTATTTGTAATAGTTCTCAAATGCGAGATACGAAGATCAATTTGTTCTCTACATTAGAACACAAAAATGATTTGAGAAATTGTACATACACTGCATCTTTAACTAATAGCAACAAGTAAACATAGTACTTACAAAATTGAAAGCAATGCGTCAGGAAAGTATGATATGCGATTTAACCAATAATGACTTTACCAATAATGACTTTACGACTGACACAGAATCATAAGGCAAATAAAAAGTAGGTTATTTGATAGCCCACCCCAACTTGCTTGGGACTAAAGGTTTTATTGCTGTTGTTTTTGTTTCTGTTTTCTCTCAAGCATCGGCCCGTTAACTGCATATTGTATGCACTCAATGCCGGCATGGAATCCTTGAGTATATACTGAGTTCTTAAAAGTCATCTGCACCAAGTTTTATCCATATTAGTATTTAAACAGAAACAGGCTCACAAAATTGAATCAGTGATTTATAATAAAATATTTACTTACAGTCATACTCAATAGATCAGAACAAACACGCTGTTTTACCCCTTCAAATGCATGATCTTCCAAACCGCTTTTGTTATCATTTGATTGCTTATTCAGCTGACAAATAAATAAAAATCAGATAAACAACATAGCATTTTAACAACAATAAATAAATGAATCATTTTCTTATATAAGTTAACTTGCCTCCAATTTAATTTCTGAGGAAAACTTTTCAATGATTTTCTCAACAAATTTCTCCAAATTTGTTGATTCAGCTGCTATGTCTACTTCAATCTGTTGTTTGCCTTTCTCAGATGTCTGTTTTTGTACCTTTGGTGACTCCTTAGGTTTCTCTGAAAATGAAAAATGATATACATTTAATGTATAGAGTGGGTTTGTGTGTACACCACCACTCAGCCCCCAAAAAGTGAAAAAGTAAAAATAAATAGCGCGGCCACCAAGGCACCTAGAAAGGAAAAATATAACGCATACACCATACTCGTGGAATAATTGAAATCATCACGGGTATCATAACGTATACACTAATCTTTCGGTCCCTAGATTTTTGAGAGAATAAAATGGCCGTCCCTGCCAACATGTCTAGCCAAACTGGGTATGCAACAAATGATCCCCAAGCATTCGCACTGATCATAGACCAAAAGCTAGTTCTTACTTGAGATTTTGGAGTATTTCTTTTAAGAAGTAAAAAAAAAGATAAATACAAATTGATGTCTGCCCTAATCATTCCTATGTCCTTCAGTGCTTTATCAGATGTTCCTACTTCCAACATGTTTGGAGGTATAAGGACAATGAAAGTTCTTTTGGAGCACAGACATGCATTCACATTAAAGTCAATGGATGAAAATCAGACTAAATTACAAAAGGATAAATGCAGTAAAGTCCTACCAGCAGATTTTTTTGATTTCTGCTCCTTGGGTTCATTGACCTGAGGAGGTACACTTGTTGGGGGTACTTTATCTGCTCCTCCTGACAGAACTGGAGCCTCAGCTGGTACCAAGTATGCAAGGTCAGGTGGATTATCCTTACCAACAACTGGGCAATCCTAGTATGCAAAACAAATAACATATTGATGAGGAAACAAATTATTGAGATGCGATTTAAAAAATTACAGGTTCATCAATAAAAAAGTATCACCTCCAGATCTACATAAGCTGGCTCACGCCCAATTGAGAGTAGAAACTTATCGAAGTCACTTGGACTTAGAGCTGATAAACCAAACCATGTCAGACTAGCATCATATAATGATACAACATAGTAACATATTGTGAAGTACTTTTTCCAAAGGTTAAAAGCATTAAGCAATGTTATGCAAGAAATTTACCAATGGTCACTTCATTTGTGAGGGGATGGAATAAGCAATAGCGTTGCGATTTAAATCCCTTATCTAACAATAGAGATACCGATCTGCATTGAACTAATATAGCAGTCAGCAATTATTCAGATTAAGTAATGTAACGATTTGCATTCTACATGATGAAGTACAGAGATTCAATTCACCTTGCAGACTCATTTATCAAGGCAAACGGAGTCACAGATCCTAATGCCACCTGGAAAGAGAGAAAAGATTAATGAAATGTGAGAACAATTCTTGAAATAGTCACTATTCCAAGAAACTTATTCCAAAAAGTACTATGTAGGTATCAGGAACAAAACATGATTTCCAATTCCAGGCTAATTGTATTTATTTAATGTAAAATATGGTAAACAGAAATACACATGTTAATAAAATAAAGCTAAATGGTACAAACTGACATGGAGTATTTCAGGCAAAGCTTCTTCTGGGGCCATGCGAAGACCACCTTTTCCTAATCCAAGACGCTGAGAAAGAACTGCAAAAAAAAAAAAAAAAAAAAAAAAAATCATAAATATGAAAAATGTAATGCACAGATTCATCAAAAGAGAAACAAAGAGAAAAGGAACAAGTACTCTTCAGGTCAACTTTGGTATCCACAAGAGCAGAAACGACATACAATCTGTGCTTCTTATCCTATAAACAAAACATTGAACAAGATAAGCTATAGGACCAATTACTCGAATCTCAGAACCATTCAATGTTATCAAACTCTGATCAACTTACCTTCAAGAACAAGTTCTTGCTCAATGCACCATCCAAATGCCCAACATACTTGGCCTACACACATAGACAAACCGATATTATCTAAACACTAATGTAATTACCTTGTGAAAAAGGAATACATGTAACAGATTCTTACTTGTTCTTCCACTGTCATTACAGCAGGATGTTCACACGACAGAAACTCGGTGTTTAGTTCCTGCAATTACCCCAAAGAACAAACTTTATAACCTAAATTGGATACAGCAGTTGGATTCAATTACAGGAAACAAGCTCAAACAAGAAATCAATAACTAACTAATCCATCACCCAATCCACGCCATAACCAATCGATAACTGCGCCGCATTCGACATCCTAATCCCTCAAATCCTCTACTGATCTAACAAAAGTACTTGATTGAGAGAAGGAAACAGAACCTTGAGGCGCGCGAGCAGCTGGTCCTTGGTGTACGCCATCTCCTCTAGGTCCCGGACACGGCGAGCGCGGCGGAGAGGAGGAGGAGGAGTAGGAGAAAAGGGGTTTTAGTTTCAGATTTTAGATTGCGATTTAGAAGGAAGATGGATGCGGCGTGACTAAAAAAACAATAAAGGAAAGGCACTCTGTGAATGGGCTTTCTGGGCCTGTTCTGATAAAATGGGCCTAGATACAATTTTGGGCCTGGAAACAATTTGGGCCTAATCTGTCGGCTCTTGTGAGTTATGAGCGAGGCCCGTGAATAGCTGTGCTGTATATCAGTTGGTCCTGGCCCAATAGTAGATATTTAAACTAGTATTGGTAAAGATCCCAAAGCAACCGATTGTTATTTCTTATAATAAATTTTTAAGATAATATGCAGTAGATCTTAAATTGACGAAATTGATATGGGCCTTAAATTTTAATAGGTTGAGACATTAAAGTACGTCAATGGTGGTGAATCAATTAAAGTAAATAATCAATGGCTGAGATTTCTTTTTTTGGGGAATATAGAACTTTCATGTCAAAATCTCCTTTTATTAGGGGTAGGGATAAGGATGTATATATATAGCCCGTACACTTGTTGAGGTTTACAAATAGAGGAAGAAATCATTATTTAACACTGACGTTTCTTAAACAAAAAAAAATATATAGTTAATATTTGTAATTTGTCTAGTAGTATTGAGTAATTAAAATCATTAAACACAGTTAACCAATTGCGTCTCTCTTATCTGCAACCTTTATTCAGATCAAGTATGTATTTAAATAAGAGCAGGGATCCAATAATTATGAACTTTGGTGACCGTGGTGACCATCTCACTATTTATATATAAATTGACAAATCTAAACCATTAAATACATTCTAAATCATCTAAATAATATATACACAAAAAATGATGAAGTTTTAACATCATTTCAATAGTCATCAAGAGAGGAGAAAAAATCATAAAATTTGAACCGTCGATTTTTGTTAATGCTTGATACATATGTAAATAAAATCAAAATGATATAATTTTTTGTATACACATAAAACATGATATATACAACACATTCTATTAATTAGTTTTGTCATTTAACAGTTTAAATTGTAGTTATTTAAGATTTAATTTCACGGTTACCGATCGGTTACAAAAAACATGGTTATTTGATCCCTCCTCTCTAATTTCCAGAAATATATAGACTCTAATTTTAATTCTCAAACATATTCATATTTTTTTTTATAGGTATTCGATGTTGAATAACTTTGACAAAAATCCCTCCCCCACATCATACACAGTTGCCTCTTGCCTGCATAACAGTGCATTGTGCACATATATCAATCATGTGGGGCTATAGTGCAAGAACATAGACCCGTACGAGCTCTCCTCTCCCGGATCATGTGGGGCATTATAAAACGCGTGTTCTTTTCGAACCAATTGCAAATTCATTTTTCTCCTTCATTTTAATTGGATTGCCCATGCTGCCATGCAGTAGTGCTCACTGTTCATACCTCATACGTACGCAATGAGAACCAGATGCCTTGCGTTACTTGGACTCAATTGATGAGTTTTTAATTGGTATACCTGAAAATGTTTTTTTTTTTTTGGGATAAATGATGGACATGATATATTGTAAATATTTTACAATAATATATATTGATTTCAAGCATGTTGTGACATTTAAATCAATTATTGAGATCATTGGATGAAAAAAAAAAAAATCTTTATATACACAGTGAGATCATTGGAGTAAGGGTGCATATCCTCTGACGTACTGCACGGTGTGCAGGCCAATTAGAGGCCTCGACTTCGGTGGGGTCGCGGGTTCGATAGGGCCCGATTTCCAACTCTCTCTACGTCTCTCTCCATGTAGTACTTCGGAGGATAATGAATCCAGTCAAGTACCCTAGCGATTTCGCAATACAGAGCGCTCCTTTGGTTTGTTGCATCCGAGGGTGTAAACGGATCAGATATGGACGGATAATAGCTTTACTATATCCATATCCACATAATATTTCGGATCCGGATACGGATACAAATCAGATACTTTTCGAATAGTTGGATACAAATTAAATATCGGATGGATACATATCGAATACAAACATAATCTGGATAATTTAAAATGAAATTATTGACATATATATATTTTTGAAAAAAAATATTGTGTAATACTTGTCATATAGTCAGATACGGATTGAATATCGGATGGATACATATCGAATATAAACATAATCTGGATAATTAAAAATGAAATTATCGACATATATATATTTTTGAAAAAAAATATCATGTAAGTATAACTACTAATAAATTATATATATATATATTTTTTATAATTAGTTTATTGATTACAAAAATATATATCATAGTAACAAAAATAATGATAACAAAATTTATCAAATTATGTTGATCAATTATGTTATTTATCAACTAACATGGCAAATACGGATATCCGTTTATATAAAATAATTGGGTACGGATAATTATCCAAATATCCGCATCCGTATCCACATTTTGGATATGAAATAGTCTTGAATATGAATATCAATCGAATAATATCCGCAAATTTTCGGATCAGAATAGGGATAATTATATATCCAATCCGTTTATTTACACCCTAGTTGCATCCCACAAATTCCCCAATCCCCATTGCCGATTTAGGTGAACCACTGACGGAACAGAGTAATACCTAGCGTCCATAGAAAAGCTGTTTATAGCATCCATAGGTTACATTTCAATTTCAATATGTATCTGTTACATTTAAGAATGCACTTCTTACATTATGCACGTATGGATAGATTTTCCTTAGACTTCGCAGGATGTTTCTCGATGGAATATATATATACTACTCTGAAGGCGTTGGATCCGTACATAAAAGATAATTAATTGCTGGGGTACCACTTATGATCAGAATCCCTCAATCCTCAATAAACTTTAGCACCTGTTGATCCTCTTATTAACATTTGATCATTATCATATATATATATATATATATATATATATATTCATGGTATTTTCAGCAAAGGAAAAAAAAAGGGTTTATCGTGGTGTTAGGAATATAGATCGATCGGTTTCATTAGATTAATTTTGTAATTTCACTCAATTTTGTGCTCTGTATTAATCTGTATTAATTTGCTCAATCAATGATTTTGGTCCAACTAGAATTTGAATATTTGACTTGCAATTAGAAGATTGCTTGCAGCGACCACCTATATAATTAAGAGAAATTATTTTACAACCAAAAATAAAGAAAGAATGAATTGAATAATCAAATTCAGTGCAAATTTATTAATAGAAATAGAATAATTGTTTCAATTATTCTACAAATAAATACAATTACACAACTCCACATTGACTTTAATTATACCCCAAATAATATCTTACAAATAATATATTAGAAACCCCATGGAACTGCCTTAAAATATGTAGCTCCACAAAATCTCTACTAATTAAAACTCATCAAAAAAATACAAATGATCAATTTTATTTTACTACAAGCAATGCAATGCAATACTTAGCGTCAGTAATTAATTAGACCCCAATCCATGCCTCAATATTCCTTCTCTACCTTCACCTCACTGAATTGATAGAGATGGAATATAAGCAAGACACTGAGGAAAAATAATACTATATATATATCATTATTATTATTAATAACAGTATATTAATATATATATAAATATAATATGTAATTAACCACCATTAATTGGTAGCTCTGACTGATCAATCAACAGAAGCTCCAGAGCCGAATCTCGCCTTCCTCATCGATGTCCTCCATCGGATCAGGCGCGAAGAACCCGCACTGGTTCATCAGCATGTAATCCATGCATTTCGGCGACTGAAAGAACGCGTCAACATCGACCAACGATCCGTTGAAGTCTTGGTCATTCGTCGGCTCCTCCAGTTCGACATCATTGCTGTAACAACAACCGTCATTGGATGAATTATCAGAATGCTCATCAGAACTGTTACTTAATGATGGCGATGGATTGACAACGTTCTGGTCGGCGAGACCTGCTGTAGCATTGGCTGCGGCCGCTGCTGCAACACGTTGGATCGATTTGGGCGACATGACAGTGTAGTTTTGAGGCAGCAGATGGAAAGGGATGGCAGCAGGGAAATTCAAATTGGCAGTAGAACCCTTCAGGCATACCAATGCGGCATCATACGCTCTCGCGGCTGCTTCCGCAGTCGAATACGACCCGAGCCATATTCTCGTCTTCTGATTCGGCGCTCTGATTTCAGAGACCCAAGAGCCCCAACTCCTCATCCTCACACCCTTGTACTGCGACGACGACTTCTTGCCATTGTTGCCGGCATTGATCCTGGGTGTGGTGGTGTGGCTTGTCAGTAGACCCATTGTGCCTGCTTGTTGTTCACTCTTCACCATTGTTGCTTTCTGCTTGCTAGCTAGTGTACACTGATGATGCCTTGTGCTCTCTTGTTCAATGTTTTTGCTTGTGATTAATTAAGAGGATAGTGATTGTTGTTTGATGGTGTCCAGGGAGGGTAGGAGGATTGAATTGGTCTCTATTTATAGGAGTTTGACACTAGGATGCAATTAAGCAGTGAAAAAGGTACAAAGGAGAATGGATCATGACATGACATGTATAAGAAGGGAAAACATATATAGTCCACCTATAAAGTAAACAACCCATCCACCACTCTCTCACAATCTGACACATCCACGTGCACCCATATGTTTGTCACAGTTGCATAAATGTTTATAGAAAACCGTAGTGTATATATCTGTTTACTAGAAAATGATATATGTTAATCGGAAAGATATAAATGTTTACTGAAAAATGATATTTGTTCATCTAAAATATAGTGGACCGGTAAATAGATAAAAAGGTGGTCGCTACATATGACTCTATAAGAAGGGGTTCTGAGAAAGATAAAACAAATTAATAAAATAGTGAAAATGAAGAGTACTACTCGAGAACAGGGATTTAAAATTTCAAAATTAAAAAATTTTCATGTCAAGGCTGGCACATGGTTTGAGAATAATTAATTAATTTATGAGAAACCCTGACTTCTTGAGCTGCATTACCTACACTGTGCGGCTGTGTGTATGTATGGTGCAATAATTTTCCCCCTTTTCAAAATTTGAATGCTTGTTCGCGTTTCACACTATGCTAGTTTTTTTTTTTTTTTTACAATTTAATTTGTACTTGATTTGAGTACCGTTATGTCACATATTAATTAAATAGTACACATCATGCTTTATAGTATACCTTCATTCATCGAAATAATAAATATACGTATTAGTGCACATAAAAATTACTTAATTACTTATTTTTTTGAGATTCTATATATGTCATAACACATAAAAATTCATTGTATATATCTATCTAAATAATCAAAAGATTGCTTGAGAAGCCATTCTTTCCCATGACGCATATGTAAGAAAGCTGACGATAAATTAATGTATTATATATTACATGTCTAATATAATATGTATGCAACTATGCATTACATATATACGCGGATGGATCGATCATTGCTAGCTGTAGTTCCTTGTAACAAGATATGTAGTGTTCATTGCTATTTTATAATTTATATATCCATATTTGACATCAACATGTCTAATATTATATACAAATTACTAGAATTATTAATTCGATGGCTCATCTAAACACTAGCTAATCATTTGAGGAGCAGCCGTTTGAATATTTCATATGCATGGTTGCTACAATCGAAAGTAAACTAAATAAAATAGAGGAAATTAAGCTTCTTGTATAATACACAGTCTGAATTCACAACATGAGGTCTGGTAGACAGAGTGCCGGCATCATAATTCATAAATGTTCTAGATCATTATTCGACTGACTAATTAATAGGTAAAACATTTTTTAAATCAAGTCAAATACCTTTAAAATAGATTTTTTTTTTTTATATATTACTCTTCAGTCTTCACATTTATCAATTGACGTGCTATATTTTTTATACTTTGTAAAAGTAAAATGTGAATATAGTTTACAAAATTTTTTAGCCTCGTGATAAAGAGTAAATTTTATATTTATATATTAAGAGTCCGGCTGCGCTACGGTGATATGCATATCACGGTTTTACCATGTTATGCGGTCTGTATCTCTGTTTTCGGTATCCAAATAGTTGATCCAAACCGCTCAACTCAATCTTTATATCAAAATATGCTAGAAAACCGAATTTTAGAATTTTTAGAATTTTTTTGCTATTTTTAATGATGGGGAGAAAATGACTACATCCAAGGGATCTGGTTTATACAATATTATTGATTTTCTCTCCATCATTAAAAACCATGATATACCTATCACCGTAGCCTAATTCTTTCTATTATATATCAGCCATTTTTCACCATTTTCACATGTACTATACACATAATTAAGTATGAATCATGTTTATTTGTTATTTATATTGGGATGTCAAAAATTATAAAAAAGTATATCTATGTGAAAATGAATTGATCTATTCTCACTGGTTCCTTACTCCAAGATTGTCTGTCTATCTGTATTCTGTACCCACAGTTAATTAATGAGATATATAGCAGACAGCCAGCCAGCCACAGATCAATTGACTAAGATAAATTTCCAGTTGACCCACCTGATGAAAGCTGGTAAAGTAAAAGTAGTATAACTTGTACGTACCTTGAATCCTTGAAAGTTGAAATAAAAGCAGCACATGCTTCCCAGCACATTTTCTTCTTTGATTATAAAACAATAATAACAATGTTGCTCTCTTTGTTCATACCTACGTACTAAGATTGAATGGACAAATCAAATAAAATAATTGGATTTTGTTGGGCACAAGGCAGCTTCGCGGATTTGGGGCTGTGGGGTTGGGTTGCAGATGTTATTGACATTTGATCTTTGCATAGAACTAATTGAGATGTCCATTGCTGGTTGATGATTAAGGCAGGGTACCCTTTTTTTTCTCCTTATTTTGGAGTGATCAATGAAAAGGTAAAGGCATCTACTCTTGACTAGTACCAAAAATATACTGAAAAAAAAGGTAAACACAATGATTTGTATATTAAGCTATTTTAATTTCAACTTCATATAGATGAAAAAAAAGGGTATCATTAATATTCCATATATATTTCACAATTCTTCATTCAAAAAAGCATATTTTTTCTTTTTATTTTTATAATAACCAGATGAAAACATCATAATTGTCAGTAAAAATAGGGGACAAGGTATCATTAATATTCCATATAATGCAGAATTGGATTTCAGATGCCCTTTAGCTTATAAAATAAAATCAAATCCATCAAATTGATCATCTCCAATCATTCTTGTTAATGGAGAAAAATACCCATCAACTGAAAAAGAAAAAGAAAAAGAAAAAAAAAAAAGAGTAAAGCAAACTAGGCGACACAAGGAGATGGGGACTAGATGACATGTCTAATAGTAATCTAATTCACCAAAACCCCCCCATTTGTACTTGACACCAAAAGAATTAACCAGCCTTAGTCAGATGATAACGAAGCATACATGATACATTTGCAGCTGCTAGCTGGAGCTTCACTGGCAGCAGCAAGCTGATCAATTGCTAAAACCGCGTTGAAGTATAAATCATGCATCAGATCAAAGGAAGAAGTAGAGGTGGCAAATCGGGCAGGCGGGCGGGTCGGGTTTGGGTTGGAGTCGGGCGGGTCAGGTCAGTTTGACCTTCTAGAATATCTCGGGCCAGGTCGGGTCGGGTCAATTTTAATATCTACTTTTTTTGGATCGTATGTTGATTTGAGTTGGATTTGATGCTATTTGATCTTGGGTCAGGTCAGGTTCGGGTCAGGTCGGGTCGAGTCGGGTCAGTTTGACTATCTGAAAAATCCCGGGTCGGGTCGGATTCGAGTTGGATCGGGTCGGACGGGTTTCTCAGGTCGGGTCGGGTTCTGCCACCTCTAAACAGAACCCACAAAACAAAAACAAAAACAAAAAGTCATCAGTGACAGTTTGCCAGTTTGCCTGATCACTTGGCTGGCTAGGATTTGCGCGTCTGATCTTGACTTTGGTGGCTCAGTGTCCTTTTCATGGTACCAGTTTAATTTGTCGACCCACAACTCTCTATATCTGCCTGTACATGACTAGCTACATTAGTAGAATCTTTTATACTTTACAAAGTATATCAGTCAATCTCATGTGGGGTGATTTGATGAGTTCATGAGTCACTTGGTTGGTGGTGTCGGCTTGAATAATTGTGAGTATACTTGTATGTATGGTTTTGGGTTTGTTTTTAATTTTAGCATGAGGAAGAATTGAGGATGCGGAGATAGTTATATACTTCCTGTTCTTTGTTTTGTACTTTTGTTTTATAAGAGGTGTGTATAGCTGGTATGGTACCGTACGACCATGAGAGACTAAAATGGCTGCTGTTGGACTTGAGTTGTTGTCTCACAAAATTAGTACTTTTATGCCTAAAATTTATCCGATTTAACTTGTCAAAACTCAATTGACATATTTTGTAATTAGATTAGGATGTTTGAATAACGAATGAGGCAAAAAATTTTAAATAAAAGTATCAATATAATCTTTAAAATGTAATTTAAGGAAATAATTGAATAGCCTTTTGCAATTGATATATATGTAACTAGTATCTTATTATAGAAAAATAAATAAATTTCTAGAATAATTATCTAACCTTACTGAGTTATTTTACTCTAAAAATCAGATCCCACCACTTATTTTAATATAATATGTTACTTCACAGCGTTATGGTGAATAAATGTTAGTCCTAATCCGGTGCTCATACCTACTCAATAAGGTATACATACTTCTTGCCAGGGATGGATCTATGGGGGGTGCCAGGGGGTGCACTGGCTCTCATCTTGTCCCGATAGAAATTGCTGAACCCTGATTTTTTCAATTTAACTTTTGGTGTTAATTTTTTTTTTTAATTTGGTTCAAAGTTCTTTTTTTTTTTTTTTTTTTTGACATCAAAACATATACAATGATTAAGTAATTAAATATTTTGTTATTTAAGTAGGCAATTAACTCTCTTAATCCATTATCTATTTTGTTGAATATTTATAAAAGTTGTATATCATGATCATTATTTTTATATTTTGAACTATGAATTGGCCCCTCTAAACCCTCTTTCGGATATATCCTTAGAAAGTTGGAACCATAAATCATCCCTCTGGCCCCCTTCATATCAATTATGGATCCGCCACTACTTCCTACGATGGGGTGTTCATAGTCGATGGGCCAGATGTTCACATCTATATATCTGAGATTATGCGTAGGCGCCCAAGATTCCTTGTGTTTTGTGAATGATTCCATCTAGGGCGCATCCTAGATTCTTTAACTGGTGAATGACTATTCACTCTAACTTGGATGTTCATATCATATTTTCTTGGGTGTTCATATTGATTACATCAATGTATTTGTACCTTATGCTCAAGGGGTATGTTGATGGAGACATTTAGGGAGAAATTGTTTTGAGGAACAGTTAGCATGCCCCTTTAATTTATACTTTCACAAATCAGGTGTAAATTCATAAAAATTATAATAATAATCGAATATTTAAGGGTAAATTTTTCAATAGGTCACTCAAGTTTACCTCAAATCCATATTTGGTCACTGAACTTCTATTTATCCATTTTTGGTCACTAGACTTTGATGTTTATCCAAATTTGGTCACTCCGTTAGTTTTTCCATCCAACTTAACGGAATAATTAACCTGTTATCAATTTTAAACTTTGAAAATTATTTATTTTTCATATAAAATATACAATATGTGAGAATGTAAGACAAATTTAAAACTTTTCATTTATTTTTATTTATAATTTTTTCTAATATTATTTTTGTTTTCATATAAAGTGTACAATTTTTATAACATGTCTAAGAATGTGAAAGTATTTTATTATCGTAGAAGAAAAATAAAAAAATAATATGTTATTTTTTTATTCTTATATTTTTTTAGCTTTACATTAAAAAAAATATATGTCTAAATCATAAAATTGATGTCATATTAAATATTCTGTTAAGTTGGATGGAAAAACTAACGGAGTGATCAAATTTGGATAAATATCAAAGTTCAGTGACAAAAAATGGATAAATAGAAGTTCAGTGACCAATTATGAATTTGAGGTAAACTTGAGTGACCTACTAAAAAATTTACCCAATATTTAAATTGCGTTCATGACTTATAGGCATCGATATCTTGAGATTCAATATGATTCTTATAATATTCACTCTGTAATATCAAGTCAAAAAGAGTAAAAGACCAAAACCTCAATTACTTCTTCAGTATACTCTTTATTATCCACTTCAGTCCATTCATAATAATGATGCATACATATTATTACATGCATGTCACCTTCATCAATACAGCAACGACTTTTGTTGGAACCTAAATAATAGAATACTCATAAATGAGAGGAGCTAAAAGGGCAAGGTTTCATCCTCTATTATCATGTCTCAAATTACAATATTATCATGCTATATTGCTATTCATGAATTGAAGTTGTTACGGTTGTTGTGCAAGTGCTTTAATTATTATTATTTTTTTCCTATACGTACATGTCGTATATTGCATGTCTAATTTGCACAATAGAATAATATAGACCCTATTTTTGAAATTATATAGAATCAAGCAATAATACCAACCAACTAGCTGAATTTAGGTGAGATATGCAAATATATAACCGATGTATGTTAAATAGTGCTTTTGTTTGTTTAATTTAATCCTTCAACTATCTAATATATCGTAAGATGCCTCAAATTCATGATTAATGTGTTATAATTAAAGTGATACCCAGTGTCTATAGAAAAACTGTTCATAGTGTCCATATGTTACATTTCATGATGTATCTGTTACATTTCGGAGTGTATCAGTTACATTATTTGTACGTTTATGAACGTATTGATGACTTTCTAATAAACGCAAGATATATCGCTTATAATTATATCACACAATCAAAATTTCGAGATCTCATAATAACATATGGGACCTTTTGTACAAATTGCATATCATCGAATGGTTATAATAGCAGAAGACAGGGACTTAATCTAAGATTCTAATTAACTTATAATAAGGTAGGTGTGAGTGTGAGTTGCTTCTCAAATATGTTCATCTAAACGCGTTTTAACAGCCTAGATCCCAAAACCAACAGTAAACAAGAAAATATATAATTAAGTGATGTTAATTACTGATGTATTCGTTTCACCAGACACACCTCAATAGCTGGGTCAAAAGGAAGGAAAACTGACAGCGAAAAGAAAACGAAATGAATTACAACCTTTTTTTATAACTGAGGAATTTATCTTGACTAACATCGCTGTCTAATCTTTCTCCGAGCAGCTGGCCTCCATAACTGCACTGTGTTGTGCTCAAGGCATCAGAATTCAGATCATGAGAACTAGTGAACCACCAAGGAAGAAACTATGAAGCTTCCTCTCCTGTACGGATTATCCTTTTCTTTTTTCACCCATAATTGCATGCTGTTATCCTGCATTTGTTTATGCACTTATTTATTTTGGATGTATTATATAATTGTTATTGCTCAATTTCTGGTCCTTCTACGGTTCCACTACCAACATGTATAATATTCTTGTTTATGTTTATGTTACAAGGATTGTATTTGTATATGTCTATATGAGTCTTGCTGGAAACATGAATGATATGGATGTTTGAACTCAGAAAAACTTATAATTTGTTTCTCTAATTTACATGTTTCTTTCGTCATGTGAAATGATAAAAACTTGAATTACAATCTGAACTTGTTAATCCACTCTGGCATACACGTCTAACGTAAGAGCTTATTTGTGAAATGACATGTGATGGTGCCAAAGTTAGTGTAAGAATAGTGAAATTAGGGTTAGTTGTTGAAAATAGTGTGAGGTTAGTGATTACTCGAAAGATATAAGAATAGTGCTAATATTTTGCCACTCGGGTTAACACAAATAATGTTGGATGGGTAATTTGTTATACCAGTGAGAAAAAGTGAACTACTCTTGCTAAACCAATTATTTCATGGATTAGCCGGCTAGCACTAATCGGACACTACTCTCAATTTCTAATTCATGTTTTGCTGTTTAGAATAGCCCTATTCTTACATATGCAAACACACCCAAAAGGTTTACTGCTGGTGCGCCTCACACAAGTTGTACTTTAAAACGGAGTGCCCACAAATGAAACATAAGATGGGCTTCACATTAACTGTTGCTTCATTTTTAATCTACTTGCCAAATGGAGGAAATTGCTAAGCTGATCAAGAAAACCAGAACTATGTTCAGTTGTTCAAGCATATAGATGGGCTTGATATGAACAGACATCCCACTAACACAGCAACCAGTTCCAGCCCAACAATGGAAATAGCTTTAGTGGATCAGCCTCAGTCTAGTTATGTCAATTGTCAGATAAAAAGAACAACTGCTACTTTTGGAAACTTCTTAAAAGCCCAATTCTAGTTTGCATCCACCTAAGCCAAGGGTTTCAAGATGTAAAATGTGGAAACCATTCCATTTTTGTTTCATAGTAGATGCTAAGCAATCTACATTTCTGCATGATTCTTAATAGTAGAAAATGCAGAATGCGAATTGCCGCAATATCCACAAGTGAAAACAGAAAAGGACATGAATATATCAGGTAATTCAGATTTCAATGTGCTACCTTAAAAGGTAGGGAAGATGGCAGTTGCAACTTCTTAGTGATG
This sequence comes from Cyperus esculentus, assembly GCA_030179965.1. NCBI lineage: Eukaryota > Viridiplantae > Streptophyta > Magnoliopsida > Poales > Cyperaceae > Cyperus > Cyperus esculentus. The sequence continues at coordinate 1,708,450 of JASGLE010000012.1, forward strand.
CCCAATAATCGGCTAATATTTTGCTATTGTGTATGTACACGTGTAAGGCCAATAATCTGTGACCATAATCTGATAGACATTTTCATAGCTTTATTTAACGATAACAAATCTCCTTCAGATGAGATTTCACAGTCAAGATGCGATCAAGCTTGCTGAATTGAAGGAACTCAAAGCACTGATGATGCTCTCATACACCTTGATGCCTTTCACAAACACCTCATCCTTCAAAAACTGCAACAGGCATGACCATCTCGATTAGTTTTCTTATTATGATTTATGAGAAACAAACGTAGGCAGATCGTTAAAGTATGATCTAAATAAAAAACAGAACTTTCAGCTGACTGGTACACAACATGATGTTATCAATATCCACCTTCCAAAATGCCAAAATGGAATTAGATTTCACCCCATGTTTGATGTGTGAGAGGGTGTTCATGCATGCAAGTTTAATATTATAATTGTCAGGTTAGCAGGCTATGTGACCATATTATTATACTTAAGCATAAACTGAAGGTGCAGATAGCCTCAATTAAATCATCTACGATCTACAAACTATACTAAAATAACATGTGATCTGAAGGCAAAATTTTGGACAGAATTACAGATGACTTCATGGGCTGTAATTCTGTGACATAATTTAATGTACCATTTTAAAATACTCTGATGCTACCATGCTTTCTGTTCCAATACTGCAAATACCATGCACACATGTACTTCCAAGTTCTACAATAATGGAACTCGGGCAATGGATTCAATTCCACTATTCCAGGATATTGGACAAAGAGAATGACATGGTATGGGTATTACGTAAATCCTATTGAATAGATCAGATCCTTCCGTTCAATTCAATAAAGATATATACCATTCTGGTAATTGGTATTTTCAATTTCCATGTTTACATGTGTCAGAATTGAGTGCTTTAGTGCTTAGGAAGATAAAACACAGCATCTATGGCTTCAGAAGCATAAACACATGATTTAATTTTCACCAATTTTCAATTCAGTATAATAGCAGATCCATTATCCCACAACTATACAGTGTATAAAACTAAATATATCTACCTCATTATGGTCATGAAGTAAGATAGGAGTGTTTCTCATGGGGGAAAATCCAAAGGTGGGGATACCCATCTCCCGCATGAAACGTGCATCTGTAGTAGACGCCAAAATCTCAGGCTTAGCAAGTTCATTGCCCGAGGAGATCACAGCCTGTTTGAAAACGGGCCACCACGGGTTTGATTCATTGGTTGGCGTTAATAGAACCTTTCCATTGCAGTCTCTTACTGGTCCAACCTTAAACAACTGCATGAACAGAAATAAATATGAACTAAGAGCAACAAAATCGTACTTAACTAGGAGATGAAACAACAAAAAGAACTTTACCGTGTAAGTCATGTTTTTATATGCAGGCACCCATTCTGTGTCTATCCTCTCTTTCAACTGCTCTAAATCTACAGTTGGTGGCAGCCTTATGTCGAATCCCATCTCTGCTTCTGAGGGTTGCATATTCATCACAAAACCCTGCATCCATCACATTGTAAAATCATTGCAATGAGTACATCACTCCAGTAAACAACAAATTTCCATCTTTCTTTCAATTTGATATAGTTAATAACTTAATATTTAATATAGTTTAAGAATATGGAGTCACTAGATTTGTGTAAGCTCAATTAACAATGTATTATCCTTACTCCTAATAAAAGGAGATTGGATTTTTTAACATGAAAGTTCTATTTTCCCCAAGGAATACATCTCAGTTGTGGATTGTTTACTTAGATTGATCACCATTGTTGACGTACTTTAATGCCTCAATCAATTAAAACTTAAAGCCCATATTAATTTTCTCGATTTAAGGCCCATTACATATTATCTTAAAAATTTATTATAAGAAATAACAAACAATTGAGCAAAATGAGCAAAGCTACTCACAGTGGGGCTAGGAATACCGGCCTTCATATACACTGGATTAACCGAAATAACCTCCGAGGCGGGCCTAATCCCAGCCTTCACCATATCAAACTGGCTATCTCTAAACCTCGCAATGGCCTCAGCACAATCCAGGAGCCTCTCCATTGCGGTGCCATCATACATCCGGGACCCATGACCCGGCGGCCCAGTAGCCTTCACAATCATCCTCCACGGCATTCTATCGGCGTAAAACACCCGGAACGCGTCGCCGGGATTGGCCTGGCCTTCGTCCAGCACCAACCCAACATTCAGCTTCCTGAACTCCTCCGATTTGGCAAACCTCTCCGACCCATCGGCCCCGCCGATCTCCTCATCCGGCACGAGGGAGATATGCACCGACCTGAGCGGCGCAAACCCCGACCCTTTCAACCCCCTAATCGCCTCTAAGTACTGCACGGCAATACACTTGTCATCCTGCGCACCCCGGGCGTAAATCCGGCCGGTATCCAAATCCCTCGTGGCTGAAAAGGGAGGATGGATCCATTTATCAGGTTCAGCAGGCACGGAGTCGATGTGGGAGTTGAGGAGGATGGAGGGGAGGGAGGGATCGGAGCCGGGCCAGGTGAGGAGAATCAGGGGCTTACCGGGGGCGAACTCGAGGGTTTGGGAGTGGAGACCGATGGAGTCGGCAAGGGAGAGGAGGAACGCGGCCGCCGCGGCGTAGTCGGGGTCCGGGTGGGCCGTGCGGATGCGGAGGTACTGCTGGAAGTGGCCGATTTGGGACTCTTCGTCATCGGAGAAGGCCGCGGCGGCGGAGGGGGAGAGGGAGGGGGGAGTGATGAGGAGTAGAGCGAAGAGGAAGAGGAGGGAGGGAGTGAGAGAGGGCTTTGTCTTTGACATGGCTGCTAAAGGTGCAGTGTGGTTGTGGGCTCCCGATAAGTGGCTAAGTGCATGCGCAGGAGGATGTGGAAGTTGTTAGTTAAGATGACCACACGGATTATTATGTTGCATGCATGTATTATCATATATCATCCAGTATACAAAAATATATCATTTTGATTTTAAAATTGACCAATATTTCAAATTTTTATGATTTTTTTTATCCTCTCTTAATTAATAGCTATCCGAACGATATTAGGTTTTTATCATTTTTTATGTATATATTATTGAGATGATTTATAATACTATCTAATAGTTTATATTTATATATCAATCATAAAATAAAATGATTATGATGATACTAATGAGTAATGACCATGCTTGTTGGATCAGTTATTGCTTGTTAATTCATACCCTGCACCACAAGAACATTACAGATACGAATATCGATAGTTATGCTAGATTGTAGTACAATCCAACTGATTTTTTAAACTAAGACAATATCTCTGCAATCTTGTATTAGGACAACAATAAAACCCATTCGCAGCTTCACATCAAACATTATCCATGAATACATTCTGACTGATTTCTGCACCTAATCAAATAAACCAGAATTTCTTCTTATTCTGCAGTTCCTTTTTCTTCAAGTCATTTTCCATCTCGAGGTGCTTGGCAAATTCTACATCTTTGGCCGCATGAAACCTGAAGCGAGGTCCGGCAATAACAAAACCAATCGATGCTGCAAATACGAAACAATTTTTACTGGTATGCATGAGATAAACTTTAATTTTATGGCAACCAGGCAATTTAGGAGTAGTTGATGCATGCTCTATTAGATATCTTATAAACTGGGCTCAACCGGATTTTCTTCATTCTAATAAGGCATCAAATTTCAGTGCAAAAGCTGACCAGGAAAATAAAAATCAGCACAATTCTACTATGAAGGGCTTATCAAGTCTGAATGGTAAACAAACAAAAGGTCGGACTGGAGGATGTTTTATATACTGGCATTACAGACTTAATTATACCAATTGACTGGAGTTAAACATTAGAAACTGATTAATTTATATCACAGGGTCGAGCAATCGGAGTGCTATAACCTAGAAAATGTAAACAATTTGATATATATTGGTGCTTTATTAATGCCTTCTTTTAAAATTGACAATGCAGCAATTAATACAAACTCTTTGGACAATGTACAAATTGAACAATCTGATCTGCAATTTGCACTGAAACATAATTTGGCCGAGCACAAACAATAAGAGAACCACATGTTTGGTACTAACTCTACAAGAAAAATAAATAAATAAATAAAATATATGATCATATCTGCAAACCAGCAATGGGCAAATAAATTTGAATTCTTAAATTGAACAAATCTGACCTGAGAATAGGAACTTTACCAGCAGAGTCGAGGGACGGTCCTGCCAGAGAGGTCTTTCAAAAGGAAACCCTGCAGAAACGAAGAGACATTGCTTAGAAGTTAGAAAGACACAATTAATTGCCACTTCCTCATGAACATTCAGCTGAGACATTTAGACAGAGTTGAGCGTAGCTAGATTGTGAGCAGTTTTGCTAGGTAAACATTTAATTAAACTGTATCCTGGTACAGCACTTCTCTTTTTAATTTGACAAAACTAATTGGACGGGGCGCCGTGCCACAATATATAGTTGTGACATGAACAAGAATCAAATAGTAGACAGTACCATATATATATATGCTCAACATCTAAGAACCATTTATATATATATGCTCAACATCTAAGAACCATTTATATATATATGCTCAACATCTATCCATCCATCCATCTATCTATCTATCTATCCATCTATCCATCTATCCATCTATCTGTGATTGTGCCGAGGAAGGCAAAAGAGACAAATTAAGGCTTAAACACAACGGCGGCGAAGAAAATTAACCGCAGAAGATTTCAATTCGTGTAGTAGGAGACATGGCAGTTACAACTTACAACAAGCAAGGCAAGACGCTACAAAAAGTGCTTACACACAAAAGTTAGTATTAGAAAATTATTATCCCTGGCCCTCTCCATCTTACCAACAGTAAGAAAACTGGGCCACTTAGTCCCCCTTCTAACAGTAACAAAAATGGGCCTAATCAACTAACAGTTAGAATAACGGGCCACAGTGCCCTACTACCATTAAGACAAATAGGCCCAAATTAATTAGAAGTTAGAATAATGGGCCCATATTAACCAAGTAAGAATAACGGGCCCAATTAACTAACAGTAGAATAATGGGCCTAAGTAACTAACACTCAGAATAATGGGCCGAATTAACCCAAATCCGCTACAACCTACAAAGTACAAACCAACAAAACAACCCCAACCGAAAATCGGATTGTGCTTCGATCAGATGACTACAGCAGCAGCAGCCATGGCAGCGGCGCCGGCGCTCCTCAGGGCGTTCTCCGCGCCGCGGCGGACGCGCATTTTCTCGTCCATGTCCGGTGCGGAGACGCGGCGGCAGCTGGTGCTTTACTCGAAGCCCGGGTGCTGCCTCTGCGACGGCCTCAAGGAGAAGCTCGCCGTCGCCTTCTCGCTCGCCGGGCCGCACTCTCTCCACTCCGTCGATCTCCAGGCACGCAACGCATGATCTTGTTTGGAATTACTGTTTGTTTGATTGTTGCATCGGGATGGAGATGATTTGATTTGGTGGTGTGGTTTCTGCAGGTGCGGGACATCACGACGAATCCGGAGTGGGAGCACAAGTACCAGTATGAGATCCCTGTGCTTGCTAGGGTTCTTCCCGACGGTACCGAGGTCAGCTCATCACTATTCTCTTTATATTCTTGATAGTTAGTTTACTGCCATGTGATGTAACAAATTAGGAGAGTTACAACTTACAAGTAGTTTGAATTGTGTATGAGAATTGTGCTTAACTGGTAGAGGGAGATACTGGTCTGGTATTTCCAAGGTTATAGTACAATTGTACCATGTAATGATCCTTCCTCAATTACTGGATTATCAATGTAGTAATTGTTGCTAAATCTTTTCTTAGTGCTACCATATGCAATGATAGCAATGATGCATACATATAAAGAGAACAAGAAGCAAGATACAATTTCACCTGCTAATTTTAGGTTCTTCCATTTAAGCCCATAGGTATAACTGTGTAGTTGAACAGATGGTTTCTGTTTTTATTTTTCTGATTTCAGATGGTGTAATCGGTCAGTTAAGTGATCATGGCATGCTAAACATTGTAATTTTTCTTGTTTAGTTGAATATGATACTCAGGGGTTACAAATATTGTAACTGTTGCAGGAAGTACTTCCCAGATTATCACCTCGCTTAGGAGTTGAGCTTATACAGAAGAAAATATCTGCTGCGTTTGATCAGTAAGAGAGCACATATTCATACAGGTTCTAGAAGGAATTCATTGATTTGTGGGTAAATGATGCAATATAAATGAGTCACTTTGCAAAAACATCAATCTGTTTCCCTGATATGTATACTATCTTTTAATGTCAGTTCCCTGATTTTAAGGTTTCAGTAACGAAAGCCAGTGGTACCTCATGCTGCCTTCAAAAAAGTGTATTATGAATTAAAGTTGCCATAAATTTTATAGCAGCATGTGCAATTTCATCCATGTCTGTTCATGTCTGTTCAGTAGAATTTTCAGATGCATTCTCTGGTTGGGTTTCGTCTCCAGTCTATCGCAGCTTGTTTGGCACTGAAGGCTTTGTTGTTGTTGTTGTTGTATATTGGCTTTTTTTTAAATAGCTGCGAAAATTGGCTACCGGTTACAAATTCTTCACTAGCTTGCCAAACAAAAGACAAAATACCACCAATAGCTAAATCATGACCAAGTTGATATCAAAATATAATAGCTTTGTAATTTCTTTTGGTTCAAACTGACTTTCCGGTTTCCTTTGCCTTGTTCTTAATGCCACCAAATCGTTGCTACCTTACTTCTTTGGAAGTTGTCCTTATTATAGTCACTACCATTAATAAAGGTTTCTTTGGATGAAAATAAGGTGGTGAAAGTGCTATTTATTGCTAATCTTTCAAGTCCACATAACAGTTGAGCATTCTACCTTAGCTTTGTTCTCTTCTATACAAAGGCAAGCACCTTATGTCATTTGAAGTGCAATATGGGCTGTCTTCTGTCCTCCATTGCACAATTTATATGTTCTTTTGTGTGTCGATGAGCTATAAAAGGCATAGTTGATTTCTTTCTATTTAATTAGATCTCCAGGAATAGATGATATCAATCTGGTGTTTGTTGTGCTTAATTAAGGTTATCTTTGAATGGATAGAAATGAAAAAAAAAAATTCCTTATTATTTTTCATTAAGATTCTTTTTTTGAGCAGCTGACAGCGGCTGCTAACGTGATTTGCATTAAGATTTTTGGGCACTTCAATAATAGTTTAACATTTGAATATTGATTAGCTGATCTGGTTAACAAACACTTGTCATGTATCCATGATAATTTGAAAGTTTCTGTACCTTACCAGAATGTGAATGTGGACTACTGTTTTTTCACACTTCTTTTTATTTGTGGTAATTGTTATTTATTTGCTACATTGCATATGCATATTAACCTATTTTGCATGCTGGTGCATGTGCTCAAGTACTTTTATATTCTGAAAGAGTCTAAACTATATCAGTAATTGTAAGATATGATCCGGCCTCGTGCATTTTTCATGTAGATGAAATTATCATTGATTTTACATGAGGATGTTTCAATTGACAATTAAAATCTGTTGGCAAACCAATTGTAGAATACAAGGTTATAGATTGCATTTTATCAGCATCTGTCAGGCTAGTTTACTTGCTGACAACTTGTAGGCTCTCAATACATACTTCAGCAGAGTTCATATATCTATTGCACCAAATATGAATTTGCTGTATGAAATTATTATTATTCGTGTCAAAATAAACATACAATTTATAGCTTTAATAATCGTCAATGTCTAGCATTTTATTGGCTGCACATATTACCTGCATCAAGATGTATTGTTCCCCATCACACAACCATCCTGAGCTTTCTTTCTCAGGCTGTTCATGTCTACTTACCCCTTCTACACACGCTGACAATTCAAATGTTGATATCTTTGTTATGCGATATTGATCTTGCCTCAGAAAAAGGCAATGTCTGTGAGACCAGAAAGCACAAATCGATGTATCACTCAGAAAGTAAATTGGTGTTGTATCACGACTTACAGAAAATTTAAGGCCCATAAGCAACTAATTCACAGGTGTAAATATCAGGATTTACATCAGTTGCTACACTCTTTTCATGGAAGGAATGTGCATAATTTGAGCCGTATATACTAAAACGGAGTTTGCATGTTATAACAAGTTAGCAACAACGATCGGTAAATAACTAAATATCATAGATTCCCAAGTTTCTATCGGTAAAAATTATTTCAAAATAAAAATGATCAATGCTCGCATGGGCAAATCAAAGCAATCCCTTATCATTTTGGTTGTACAAGAAACTTGCTGGGTGATCAAAAACTATACTAAAGATTTTTAGTAATTCATGATTTATCTAAATCAAGATAATTTACTTGCAAATTCTTTACTTTCATAAGAACTTCTCTCCCCCTTTGTTAAGTTTTCTATTTGTATTTTCAATATGCGAAACACCAACTGCTTATGCAGGGCACTTACCATAAAATATCACATTCTGGTGCTCTATTTTACCCAAGCAGTACGTCAGTATACTGTCCTCCGCTTGTACATCCAGATTGAGAATCCTGCTGTTGTATCTCCGGAGTATAGGAAGGACCAACTGATCAAAGGTACTAAAGCTTCTCTTTTCATTAGTACCGATACTCTTCAGTAACAATTAGCAGACAATAAACATTACTCAGATTTTTCCTTTTCCACGCTCTATATATGTACAGACAGTACTCTAATTCATAAACAATCAATTGATCTCTAATAAATCATTAATTAAAAACTCTTGATTGCAGCTGTCCAAGTCAAACAATGAATTCAAGGTACACCATATTTCCATTTGTTCTCCTCTTGAGTCATTCCTCCCTTCACTGCTCCAGTGAAAGCTTCATCTTCAATGGATTCAAAACATCTTCTTCTGATCTTCTGAGCTTAAATGGTTCCAAGATAACAAAGGATGGCCTGCTGCAGCTAACCAATGGCACATTAAAAGGCATTGGTCAAGCTTTCTACTCATCACCAATTCCACTGGTCAAAACTGGTAACAGTGTGCCAGTAGCCATCTCTTTCAGCACATCCTTCATTTTAGATATCGTTACAGTGGGAAACAGTGGAGGCCATGGCCTCACCTTTGCGATTGTACCCTCTAAACAGCTCCCCGGGGCTGTTGACGGTGAGTACCTTGGCTTGCTCGGGCCTACCAACAATGGAAATAACTCAAATCATGTTTTTGCGGTGAAGTTTGCTACTGTAGCGGCTACCGGTCTATTTAATGAGACAAACGATAATTATGTTGGTGTTGTCTTGAACAATCTAAAATCAAGCATTACACAGAAAGCAGCCTATTACTCTAACCAGTCTTCTAAGGTCGGGTTCGAGCTAGAAAGTGGGCAACCAATTCAGGCACGGATCAACTACAATGGCACCAACAAAGTCCTCGATATCACCATTGCACCCCTTCCGATACCAAAACCCTCCCGAGCCCTAATTTCATATCATGTAGACCTCACACCTATTTTTAAGGAAGAGATGTATATTGGGTTCACTTCGTCAACGGCAAAACTCGCAAGTTCCCACTATATCCTAGCTTGGAGTTTTAGCACTGACGGTATGGCCCAAGCTATTGATCTTAGTCACCTACCGAAATTTCCCCATGCGCCCAGCACGATAACAACTTCCAGATCTAAAGTGATAAAAATTGGCATTCTGTCCTCTTTTGGGACTTCAACCTTAATAGCCATTTTGATCGGCATCTCCTTGTATCTATGGAAAAGAGCCAAACTGGCAGAGACAATTGAGAATTGGGAAAAGGAACACCCCCATCGGCTTAGATACAAGGACCTTTACAAGGCAACCAAAGGGTTCAAAGAGACGGAGATACTTGGATCTGGTGGATTTGGCCATGTTTACAAGGGGGTATTGCCACAAACTAAGGAAATAGTAGCCATAAAGAAGATCTCTAACAATACAAGGCAAGGAATGAGAGAGTTTGTCGCCGAGATATCAAGCCTTGGGAGGGTGAGGCATCGAAACTTGGTGGATCTGCGTGGATGGTGCAAACGAAACCAAGATCTTCTCCTGGTTGTATGAGTTCATGCCTAACGGCAGTCTCGATGCACTTCTTTTTGACTGCAATGACAAAACAAAAATCATACTTACATGGGAGCAACGCCTAAACATCATTGACGGTGTTGCATCGGGACTTCTCTACTTACATGAAGAATGGGAGCAGCTCGTTGTGCACCGAGATGTCAAATCAAGTAACGTCTTGCTTGGGTCAGACCTGAACCCAAAATTAGGAGATTTTGGGTTGGCTAGGTTGTATGAGCACGGTACAAACCCGCACGCAACACATGTCGTGGGTACTCTTGGTTACATGGCTCCAGAGCTATCATACACAGGAAAGGCCACAACTAGCTCAGATGTATTTGCTTTTGGTATCTTGCTCTTGGAGGTGGTCTGTGGCAGGAGGCCGATTGAAAACAGCGCACCAACTGACGAGCTAAATTTACTCGAGTGGGTTAGGGATTGCAAAGTACAAGGTCATCTGCTGAAGGTAGTTGATCCCCGAATCGCAAGAGAGTGCGATATTCCAGAAATAGAGATGGTGTTGAAGTTGGGGCTAGTTTGTTGCCAATCTATTGCAGAAGCGAGACCGAGCATGAGACAAGTGATACAGTACGTCAGTGGTACCGAGCAGCTCCCAGATGATCTAAAGCTTGTGTATCTTAATCCTGATCCAGTCAACTTTGCATCACAGAAATCGTTCCCTTACATACGAGTCAGCCACTGTGTCCCAAAAATCATTCCCTTCATGTGGCACTGTGTCCATGGGTTCCCTCCAGGGAGGAAGGTGAGACTAAAGCAGAACTGCATGCAAAGCCAGTATACTATATAGATAATGTCTAATAATAAATTATTTAGTCTGTAACAGCAAAGATGTGCATGTATATTCTAGTGTGTGCATTGTACTTTAGCATGTATCTTTAGTTCTATGTATAATTAAGCAAAAAATGTGCATGCACCAATCCCTGTTCAGTTATGCTAAAATTGTTGACAGCAGTGCTATACTCCCAAAATGTATTACTGGAATAAATCTTAACAGAAAGAAAATGAGAAATTGATACAAGAATGTGCTATAAATAATTAAACAGCACCAACAAGTTATAACATCTTTGCACTAGCTCAATATTATAAATAATTCTGTTTAGCACAAGCTTTGAACCAAGAGAACCCAAAATTCTGTATGCCTCAATTCAAAAACAAATGGACATTGATGTTACATAGTGGGGTGATGGTTTTAAATAAGCTTCTTCTTCCTAAAATACCCTTGGAGATGCCATGATTGCAACACTGATACCGCAATACAGACACCCAGAGACATGATACTAAACCATGCAACCCTTGAATTTGTTTTCTCACTCACTTCCCTCATCTCTGCTTCTCTGCAATCAAAATAACTGTTATCAGCAACCATTTCAGCTTCAACTATGGTATCATCTAAGTCTGATACCAGCCCCATAACTTATATAATTCTTTGCAATTATCTAGACAACAATGAGCTCCTTGTAGTTTGACATTATATCAATTGTTGCAACTGTTACAACTGAGAATTAATGTGCAACTGTCATAAATGAAATGAGTCTCAGAAGCAAGCTAGCACAGCAGCATGATAAAAGATTAAAATTGGAAATTCACAAGTTCAGCATGCTTGTGCACCTGGACATGTGAAAAAGCTAACTAATTATTTTATTTCAAATAATCAAGTGCATAGCAAGCATAGAAGTCATAACAGTAAATTACCTTGCTTTAAGATACAATAAATTATGATGGATTGCCTCCACTGCTGCCTCTAGCTTTCTCAGCTCAAGCTCTACACCCTATTAAATCAAATCAAATTAACAGGTTTACAAGTTTGATTATTGAACTAGCTGATGACTTATTAAATGGCCCACTGTTTTCTGCTCGCCTTTTGTTCAGTTGTGTACTTGTGTTACCAGTACTGACTATCACATATTACCTTTATTCATCATAACCGAAGTTCACTTAAAATTTCATCTTCAATTGATTGTTTTTTTTTTTGACTGCCGTCACTCTAAGCATTGTAAAGCTATTAGATTCATATGTCAATTGACGAGCACTAAAGTTTAGTTTGAAGGACAATTCCAGATTCCTATTCCCACTCATCTAAACCTTATATATCAGCTATTAACAACTTGATCATATTCTTATGATGAGTCAATAAGTCCAAATGTTAATCTACCTCGATCTTCTCTTTCTTAGCGACGGAGTCCCAATCCTTCGCGGCGATTCCGATCTTCCAATCGATGTTTACACTCACTCCGGAAGCTTCATGAACCTCATTGGAAATCCAGAAGCACGCGAGGTAATTCCCCGCTTCCGTCGTTGTGAATGCAAACTGGCCTACAGTGACGTTCTCATTGTGGTGCAGTGTGTTTCCGTATGGCGATGTAACCTACATAGACCACCACAACAAAACCAAATTTCAAGTTTCTAAAGTCTAACCACACCAAGTATCTACTCCATCCAATTGTTATATCGCTTCCACTGGTGATACAATTGAGAAGGCTATAACCCTAAATCCAATAGTCCATAAAGAACTAAAAATCCTTTTTCTCGTAGAATTAAGAAAATATATACTATATTTTGAGCTAATTATTAATGAAGTAAAATTGAGATTTAACATAATATATTGGACTTATAATTGCAGTTTCACCTCTTTGCTAACTTAAAATTAAAATCCAGTTAAATTCCCATAACCAATTCCACCAGATCCCCAATCAAACCAATCCATCCCAACCGAATCCCCACTTATTAACAACCAGACAGCAGCAGCAGCAACAGGAGCAGTACCTTGACGCCCATGGTGGGGTGGTTGTACGCGTTGCCCTCGAACATGAGCGCGTAATCAGCCAACACCACGACGTTGGGCTGGATCTCCTCGGACACGCACTTGGTGCCCCTGGGCGGCAGATCGAGCCACACCGCCGACCCCCTGTCCGCCAGGCAGAGCACCGTCACCGTAACCACCAACACCCAGAAGGTCCCGCAGAAGCCACCCATGGTAGAGTCTAGAGTGTCTTGCTGCTGAAGAAAACCGGTCGCCCAAATCTAGACAGATCTGGGCTGACTAACTAACGGAGGACCTGTAGAACGGAGGAGGGCCCTTTTTATTTATTTATTTTGTTTGTTGCTTGGAGTTGGTTGCCGATCGATCGAGTCGAGTCGAGTCGAGTCGGGGAGAGTAGAGGAGTCACGGGTTTGTTTGTTTGTTTGGTTTGGTAATTCGTTGTGGAAGTTGTCTTTATTGAAGTCTGTAGACTGTAGGGAAGGGGGGATGAAAAGTGGGACCCAGATGTCAGTGATGGAGTCTCAGAGTTGCCGGTTTTCTCGGTGAACAGTAGTCAAAAGTCAACATGGTCAAGTTCGGTTCTGGACTCTTTGAGTCTGGAGTCTGGAGTCTGGAGTGGAAGGACTCGGACTCGGACTCGGTACGAGCTCCGAATCCCATCGCTCATAATTTTTTTTCTTTCCCAAGTTCATATGCTCACCGATGCTTGTCTCCTTACAGTTTTTTGAAATTGATTGCAAATAATTTGATCCGGTCAAATGTAAAATAAAACCAACAACAGAGTCCAATCAATATGTCGATAAAATTAACATGTACGCTCTGACTATCAAAAGTAATAATAAGGTTGAACAATATCAATTTTATTGTCAATTTTAATGCACTAAATGGGCTTATTTTCAAGAGTAAAACTAATGTACTCTTAAGATTACGGAGGCCTCCTGCGCTCTTAACTTGAAAATTATACTTAATCATCCTGAAATTTTGATTTATGGGTCTCATTAAATTCTTTATATCAAAATATCATAGTATACAAAAATTTTTCATTTTTTGAGATTTTTAAGTACTTCTTTTAGATTTATTTAGGATAGCTTAAAAATAATAATAAAGTAATATATAAAACTATGTCATCTTTACAAAATCCAAAACAAATACTTAAAAAACTCAAAAAAATGAAAGTTTTTTTGTATCCTATGATATTTTTATATAAAGAATTTAATGAGAACCATAAATCCAAATTTTAAAATTATTAAGTATGATTTTTGAATTACGAGTCCTCAGGGCCTGATTTTCCATCCCATAAAATCTCATGACCACTGGACACGCCCTTAGGGCCTGTTCGGAATTACGGATCTGGCTGGGAACGATAGGGATTGGGACTGGGTTTGAGCTAACATTTCTGAACCCGTTCGGCGCACCAAAATCTTTTACCATTTTGATTCCCATTCCCACAAAAATCACCAGAACAGTGTCATTCCGTGTCATTCCCATGGGTAAATAAAAATCAACCGGTAAGTTGGCCACACGAGAGTATTCGCATTCTCATCTTCCTTCCTTTTTTTTTTTTTTTTTTTTTTTTTTTCAGAACTTATTCTCATTCTTACAGTTAAAATGTTAATATCTAATGTCGGATGTTTCAATTCGAGTAGCTCATAAAACTCTTCACCTCCCTAAATAGATGAATTAATAGTTACCATATTTTTAACATTTTAGAAAATTTATAATTATTTTTAATGAATTTTGAAAAATAACCATATTAAATTAATTTGTATATCAGGGAAATTTGGAGGTCAATCATTAAGCAACAATTTATATGAAAGTTTCATTCAATTATTTATATTTATTTTGCAAATGAATCAGCTTTTTTTATATTTAACTTTTATATTGCGTCATGCAAAAATATTCTAATAAGTAATTAATGTTTTTACTTTTGTTATGGTACAATACTTTTTCCCAATAATCACTCTCCAACCGATTGCTTTCAGATAAAAGTAAAATTAAGAGATACCATCAGATGTTTTAATCTGTCCTACTTAGAAATAAGCACAAAAACATTTTTGAATATATTGCTCTCATATATTTTTTGAGTCTTTAATTATGGGATTGCTCCTATATATAAATCTAGTTTATATATGTTCAGTCTCATATTTTGTGGACGATGACACAACAGACAAGGACAAAAAATAAAAAAAAATTAAAAGTAAAGATATATATGTTGTATTATTGAACACATAACAAATTTCAAATTGACAAGTATAAATAGTGGAGGTGCCTATTAAAAACGCATTACGAGCCGGAAAAAAAAAAGGTAATGCACAAAAAAAAGTACGAGAAAAAGAAATATCGTGTAGAAAGGAAGAACTACTGTTGATTAATTTCTTTAATAATTAATATCAAATCCAATTAATCATGCACAAGTGTGCATGTCACAATCCGAACAACTCCAAAGGCAAATCCGCAACATCAAAGGCAATTACAAAAATGCTTAATTAATTAATTATTATCGCACTAATTAATTGATTAATTAAAAAGCACGGTTTGATGTGATTAATAATAATAATTAGGGCTGCCAAAAATCCAACATGAGGAAACAAATAAACGGTTCTTGATTTGTTCCTTCATGGATTGGTGTTTATTGAAGTTATTGTTGAAACGCCGTGGCCGTTTCCGGCGTGGCCGCACGAGTTGTGCTTGCAGTCGTGCACCGTCGCGGGTAGCTCGGTCGTGCCGGCGGCGTCGGATGGTTTGTTGTCCAAGTGATCCTTGCCCATGCCCCATATCAGGGCATACAGTCCTGTTACTATGATTACTGCACCAAGCACACTGCACAAGCCAAAAAAAAAAAATATATATGTTAGCATTACAATGTGTGATATATAAATTGGTACAAAAATCAGGGGAATTTTTAGTTTGACAAACCTTCCTAAGGTGATCTGCTCCCCTAGAATAATGGAGCCAAGCAGGGCAGTGATGATCATGCAGAGAGGATTGAATGCTGTCACAAAGACCGGCCCCCTCTGCTTCATGACAAGTCCCTGCACGTAATACGCCACGCCGGAACACACTATTCCCTGCAAGCAAAGATGCAGATTAATTGCTAATTCAGAGATCGAATCTCATTAATCGGCCTCATTAACAAAATTTCATGATATAATTCAATTTTTCTAGTGAATTCAGCCATATTTTGATGCTGATAGAAACTGAATCCTTCATTCTTATAGATAGAATCCAGGAATCTTAACCAACTGTTTTTATATAGGTACCAACTTCTTGCTGTAATTGTACTTCCTGATATGTCTAGTATAGAATGGCAATAATTAGTTGTGTGACATACAGCGTAGACACAAGTGAAGAGTCGCATGTCGAAGCCGATATTCCAAGGCTTCATGTTCCCTTTTTCCGCCACAAGTGTGATTGCGGCGTTCAACAGCGCACCCATCAGGCAGATCAAGGTCGTGAGCGTCATCTCCGACGGGTAGCTCTTCAATACATTCGACTATCAAATTTAAAAAAAAAAAGTACTATCAAATTTTGTAAATTATATATGTATGAAATATATATAATACGAATGGAAGAACGATCGATAACGGTTGCGATATTTATGCGTACCTGAAGGATGAAGAAGCCGCCCCAACAGAAGGCACTGAAGATAACCATGATGGTTCCTTTGAGCCAGTTGCTTCCGTGATGAGCCGACCCGGCACTGTCATGATGCTGTCCCTTGGTCCACGGGAACGGCACTGCAGGACCACTGTACATAATCATGAGCAGCGCACCAACAACTGTGATCATTGTACCAATAATCTTCACCTGGCTTCGGCGTTCCTTTATCACTACCTTCTCAATCCTGATTAATGCATATAAAAAATGTATATACCGCGATTAGAGGGCTCGAAAAATTGGAAATTTTCTTGTTGAGAATACATTCGAAAAGTTCTTTACTTTAGGATAGTTGCCATGATAAAAGTGATTGCGGGGAGCATATTGATCAGAGCCGAGGCGAATCCAGCCGAGGTGTAGTTTGCACCCATGTAGTAGAAATTTTGATCGAGAACTGGCCTGAAATTAAAGAAATTACCAGAAAACTGTCTGAGTACAGAACAGAACAGGTAGAAACAGAATTGGGGTTAAACTTAAAGGAGAGCTAGATTATTACTCAAGAACAGCTAGAGCTGTGATTTTCAGGAAGATCTTCAGTGTCAGCTTTGGTCTTGTGTTCCTGTTAATGATTAGTTAAGAGAAAATACATCATTAATCATGCAATTACAAGCATAACATAAATAATTTTAGTGTCAATATTAATGTTAATTAGGAGAAGTAATTAATTAATTGAAGAATATTCTTGTTTGAAAAGATACAAAGTTCTTGGAAGAAGATTCCTGATGCGATGCTTGTCTCCTGTTTGGTAAATGATTCTGTCTGTTCACGTACTGGCTAGTGACTTGTGCTTACTTTTGGTTAAACAAGATGTGATAACAAGTAATTTGTGCGTGCATATTGCTAAGCATTCCATTTTGTAAAGTTAATTCATGTCATTAATAACTAATTTGAGTATATATAGAGGAGATATTAACAATGAGAAGATCTTAACAAGGGAAAGAAAGAATATTATTATATATTAATATTGCATTCATTGTCAGCACCACTTATTGCCAAAACTTATCACCAAATTAATACGGTACTTATATAATTATAAATAGGATATGTTAAAAGAACATATAAATTGGATTGTGTTTTGTAATTATTCATAAAAGTACTTGTTAGTGCACTTATGTTGAAGGTCTTAGCTAGAAATTAACAATGTTGAATATATATATTTGATGAGAATAAGTTCTGGTACACGAATTTCTTTCCTTTTATTTGTGTTTCAACAAGATGAGAAATATAACAAACTTTTCCTGTAATTTTCTGTTGCATTATTACTATATATTTCATGAAAATGATTAATGCATGTGTGTCTGAAGAGCTTTTGCATCATTGAATCATGAAGTTCAACTATTTCTGTCATATGATATGATCTTACCTTATCATGTACACCAAATGAAGTAGAATCCATTACAAAGAGAAGAAGATAAATACGTACTAATTACCTCTCGAAATAAAGCGCGAACGGAGCCATGAACAACGTTGCGAAGATGTTCCTGTAAACAACAAGGATGAAATGGCTTAATCCCTTCTTCAACGACGCTACGGCGACCACATACATCCCCGCGAAGCCGATCTGAAGCAAGATCATGGAGATGAACGGTTTGATCTGGTTCAACACCTTTCCGATCGACATCTTGATAGAACCACCTTGTATGTATATCCAAACAAACTAAATATCCAAGTATATATATGCAAGCTAGCTAGTCTTCTCAATGAATGAACTAAGTGATGCTTGCACTTGATGTGTGAAGAGGAATGTGTGAGGTATTAACAGGCTTATATAGCCTTTGAGACAAAGGCCAATCCATTTTTTTCGACCATCTCCATAAAGAATACTGTTTGATATATGGACCCACCATTTGGTTTGTTGGGAATAAATTTTTAAAATTTGGGGCAGTGATATATCAAAACATATTGTTCATGGCAAGATCGATCAAGTGACGTTTGCAGGTAAATTAAATGAAATCTCTTTACAGAAATGCTTTTTAAAGATATGTACACGTCTTGTTGATAATTGACAGTGGAGGAATAGAATAATGATGCATATATGGGCCTAAGTTTGGCAGTGTGAAAATCTTCACTGAGACCCAACAAATTTCAAGTGTTCTTAATTAACAAGCAGGCAGGCACACACACAACAGATTGATGGGTTCATTGATAACAGATTCAACATTTTGGTCACAACTAAAATAAAAACAAAACAGTGCTGATGAAAAGTTTGCACTGACTGAATTGGACCAATTTTTTTTCCTGTTTTAGTGAAGTAGCCGGTTTTTTTTTTTTTTTTTTTTTTGCACTAAATTGTAATTAAGAAATTTGATTGTTGGAAGTTACAGGCAGATATTTGTAAACATGGAGAACTACACATATAAATATAATCCTTAGTTTTTATATATATGGACGGCTCACAGCTGAAAACCAAATATCAGAAAAGTTTATATCTTTTTCAGCCTTTTCTTTTTGATCTACTTTCTGCTTCTTAGCGACGTTTGTAATTAACAAATCCTGAACGTTGGATTACAGCAATCAGTTCCAGATTTCTGACACTCAGATTTGTGCTTTTGCAATCTGATTATCTACATTCAGAATCCAGAAACAATAAAATTTCATCTAAAAATATAAAATAATTCCTTCTTTAATTCCATAAACACAAAAGAATTTTATCTATCTTTAAAAATATAGATTATAATGATTTTATATTAATTATGGTAAAAGCAATGTTAAAGAAAGACAAGGACAAATCAAAATAAATCTCTGACAGGCACAGCTGCAGCAAGTGCATATATATGAACAGTTCTCTCTTTAATTAGTTTAACAAAATAATTGGCAATTAAGGGAAGCACTGTTATACATTGATATATCATATACACTTTTTCATAAGAGAAACATGTTGCGTGCATTGAAAAATCGTCCATACCTCCATAGATGTACAAAGAATGTAACAGTTACATCCCAAAATATAAAAAAATACATCCCAAAATGTAACTTATGGACTCTATGGACGGTTTTTCTATAGACGCTAGGTATTACTCTTTTCAGAAATGTAGAGAGACATTTGCATCCAGCTAATGAAGAAGAATAACACTAATTGAGTGTGTGTGTGTGTGTGAGTGCATGCTGATGCATATATGTGTTGTTTTAGTGCAATTTCCAAATAGGTGCGCTCCTCTTAGGATTGCAAATCTGAAAAATCTCTCCTCCCTCTTGTAGAAGCTAGACACCACAAACTTCTTCACCCTCACCAACCTAGATTTGGTTATAGATACATCTTGCGTCCATTGAAAAACTGTTCATACATTTATAGACGTGTACAGAATGTAACAGATACATCTCGAAATGTAACCTATAGACGCTATATATGGATAGTTTTTCTATGGACGCTAGGTGTTAACTCATTTGGTTAAGTTCTTTAATCTAATCAGGGAAGTTATGCTTCCTAGCTAGTGGATAATTATATTCCCCTATAATATATAATAAGAACAGTACCTTATTCCAATTCCGTACTGTTTTTAACTTTTTTTTTGTGTGTTTTCAATTTTACACGCCAGCATATATGTGTGTGTTGATTATATTATCTTCTTGCTCTGTTTCTAGGTACGAAACGGTTTCGGGTCGGTATGTATGTATGTAATGTACGTATCTAACTTGCACACAATTAAACAAATGATTGGCACATATAAAATGAATTAGTGCACAATTAGTATATATATATTATGTTTTTGAGTGGTGTACACAACGGATAAGCGTGATTATGATTAAGCATAATACAGGATGAAAGGAACTCTGCGTCGGATTTTCGCGCCAACCCTCCGCGCGTTGGACATTGGAAAAGAGAAGAGGGGCAAAAGAATAAATAAAGTTTAAGTATTATTAGACACCCTTAATGGAGTACAACAATGCCCACCACTACTACCATGCCATTTCCATTGCCACAATCTCTCTGAATTGGATATGAGTCAAGGTCTAGTAATTATACTACATTCTGGTGTGCTACATTCTCAAATTGAATTTCGAATCTAGGGGCTTCTTGTCATGCACCCTTTCATACTGGAGAAACATCTTGCGTCTATTGAAAAACTGTCCTTACGTCCATAGACGTACAAAGAATGTAACACATACATTCCGAAATGTAACAAATACATCCTGAAATGTAACTTATTGACGCTATGGATAACTTTTCTATGGACGCTAGGTATTACTCTCTCTTACTATACTCTGGAGTTTGTGAGGAACCCAAAATATATCATATATGTGAATGCATGCATGTATGCATGCATTTGATCAAGGGCACATTGTTTTGTTTCTGCCTCCCAATAACAGCAAAAATATATTGTATTTTAAATGCTTCATGGAAACCATGTCAGACAGTGCCATATATATTTGGATGTGGATAAGATGAGACATCAGCAGAATGTGATGCACATTGTTTGTAAAGAAGCCTTTTGTGATTTAACACGATTATGCTTACAAGTTAGAAGTCAATTTTTCCTCCAATGCCTGGAAAAGATGAGAAAAAATAAGAAAAATTCTTCATTTTTGCTTCTCTGAAAGGGCAAAGGTTAAAAGTTGATTGTACATCTGGACTCTCTCTAGAAGAATTCTCATTTTTTTTCCGTTTCATGATCATGAGACACATTTCAATTCAATTACAAATCTGTTGCATGCAGACCCCAATTATGTTCCCTGAAACTTTTTTTTTTTTACTAAGAAATATGTCCTAAATAATAAAAATTTGAAGAAATTTCAACCCATTCTCTCATTGTTTCTGTTTCATTGCCTAGATATGCTGCTAGGCAGACCAGACCTTTGATGTTCTATCATGTCGCCATTATGGCGATGGATGGCAACGGCAGTCAGACTACAATATACGATCGATTCGGACTAGATATGACAATATATTTATCCAATGAAACTGAGATGGACTTTTAACTAATCCAAATTCAATTTGTAAAACTGTTAATTGTCTCAATTAAACTATGTCAATATCCTGCCATAATTATATATGCTGACATGAACTCAACTAATTAATTAGAGACTGCAACAGCAGAGACAGGTAACAGAGGAGCAGCACTTATTCAAACATCAACCACTAATTAAACAGTTTTTGATCTGTTCTGTTCTGGATAAAAGACCTAATTATACATCTGATTTCTGTTGGGGTAGTCCTAATTTGGAGCAGCAAGCACTTCAGCAGATATGTCATATGCAGCACTAGATACTTAATTAAGATGTGCTTCAATGGAGGTGAACTGGTAAAGAGGGGAGACAGGAAATGATAACTTATTATACCTTACTCTCAAGTTTTATTTGAAGAGAGAAATGAAAGTGAATGCATAGGTATAAATTGCATGAGTGCTTATCTTCTGTTGCGCTGTATTTTACTGCGCAGCGAATCAGCGATGAGGATTGTAGGAGGCTTTTTTGAGATTGAGTTGCACGAATCTCAAAGCAGATCCAATAGTTGAAACGTTGCGCAGTAGAGGATATGAATTGAAATTGCATAGGAACAGAGGTGAACTATTCTATTCATTTTCTCAAAAAAGTTCAAGTGTAATATTGTTAATTAGCCACTCCGTCATTCTCTTCATCTCTTCACTTCAAAATTTCATATGGGTGTTTCAAATTTCTTGTGTTAGTATCATTTATCAAAAAACCCATTAAATTACAACTGTTGCAAATTGTATAAAATTCTGATTATTTTTTATGAAATATGGAATGTTATTGAACTTGCATTAGACTTGAATCACCATCATTTTATCATAAGCTCTATAATATGTCTATAATTTGTTACTATTTTAATCTTTCAAATTTATTAAAAACGTTTTTCTCAAGAAAAATCTATAACAAATGTTATTGTCAGAATTGTCAAAATAACAAGCTAATAATTAATCCCTCCTCGTTAATTATAGAGATTAAGGTCTCTATTAATTGTCAAAGCCAGACGCAACTGCCAAAAAGCAGAGAGCAGGTGCATGGATTGAACACCATTACATGATACTTTTCTAAAAGAAGGGAAAATTTGGTTACACCTTCTAAATAGTGATATATATATATAGCTAAACTATTATACTAACGTTAGCATTTCAGGCCGAAATGCTAACGGCTCAAAATTGTTGTTATCGTGTCCGAAATCACGATTTATGGTGCTCAATAAATTCTTTATATAAAAATATTGGGGAATACAAAAATTTTCCATTTTTAAAGTTTGCTAAGTATTTGTTTTGCATTTTTGAAAATAGCATGTACTAACATCAATATTTTATTAATATTTATGAGCTATTTTCTAAAATTCAAAACAAATTCTTAGAAAAATCTAAAAATAAAAAATTTTTGTATTCCCCAATATTTCCATATAAAGAATTTATTGAGCACCATAAATCGTGATTTCGGACACGATAACAACAATTTTGAGCCGTTAGTATTTCGGTCCGAAATGCTAACGTTAGTATAATAGTCAAACTCTATATATATATATATATATATATATGCTCCATGATAGCAGGAACCTCTCTTTAGCCACCATAATAAAAATATAAAATTTCAATTCACGTTGATAAGTTTGGCACTGGGAATTCCAGCCAGCCTGACACGTGGAAAGATTAGAATTTTTCTTAATATCTATATTTTATTTTAACGAAGAATTAGATACTAATAATTATTATAAGCAGAGATGTAAACAGCAACTTAAGCAAGTGTGGAATCAACTATCAAGATTCTTGGCATGGTGAAGAAGACAAAACTGTATATTCTCATAGATTCGATAGCTAGGAATCTTATAATTAAACTGATATATATATCTATCAGTAGCCTTGGTTTTAATATGCTGTCCTATAAGTAATATAATGATATGATATCAAGTGGTATCTGAATCAACCAGCACATATCATGGAGATATAAGACGAACTTATCGATTAACAACATTGTTTTTTGTAAAATTTGTTTAAGCACAAATTTGACTAGTTACTTAATCAAACTTTAACGAGCTTGGATTTAAAATAGAAAACTTCTTAATCCTCAGGACCCGATAGAGAATATATATATAGCTCAATATATAAATTAGAAAAACTTTAAAATTCTTTTGGTCAAAGACAGAATTTTTTTTTTTTTTTAATGTTTACATTGAAAGGTCGATAATTCAGACCAAAATTTTTGCATAAGGTTCTGCCAAATTGTTACTTATTGCTTCTCTTTGCATATCCTAAACAAGTTGTTAGTGATATGCAAAGAGTGCAAAAAATATCCTATATCCTATAGATCTTTTTTTAAGAGAAGCAATTAGCAGGATTGGAAATTAAGATGAAGACATAAATCATGTGACATGATATAGATATTTTTTTTTATTTTTTTAGCAATTTATAATTTTATCTTCAGGATAAACTAAATGAAATACTAGAGTAAGAACTAAGAACTGAAGAACGGCAATCGCCTGCTACATCAAAAAAAGAACTGAAGAACAAAGGTAATTAAGTGGGAGAAGCAACAAGTTGTCTCTGTCTGCTCTCTCCGTTACCAATTTACCAGGTCCCATTACATGGGAGATGTGACTGAATATATTATCGCCTAAGATATGGGTAGATGTTTCGTTTAAAATAGACCCTCTCTGTCCATTCATTCACCCTTTGTTTCTTCAACAAAATATCAACAATCCTGCAGTTGTTTGTTTGGCAATCGAGTCGATCGAGTGCTCATCCTCTGTACCGCTGCATTGTGTAGCGCGGGATGTGAAACCGTTAGATCATCTCGATATTCGAGCCAGCACAGAGACCGAGATGATATAACGGTTCACATCGTGCATGTATGCGCTACACAACGCAGCGCTACGGAGGATATGGAATCCAATCGATCGAGTTGGGTTCAATCAGTGTAAAGCCATGATCTTTTTTGATCTCTCTTTCCACAAAGGATGCAACTAATCTTGGTTTGCCGTTGGAACAAGTAATCTTCATCAGTGATGCAGTTAAAATTGACATTCAACTATTCATTCATTCATTCAGGGTATGATCATTGATCTGCTTTTTGTTTTTTCACATTTGGTCTGCTCTATTTTAGCACAAACATCCCCGATCGATCGATCGAGAAGGCAAAGGACTACTGCCTAATTTCAAACAGTATATATGGCTATAATATGTATTGAACTACCCTTTGTCAACCAAATTAGCACACATAGTTTACATTAATGGTAGATTGATATATTGCACATGATTGTTGTTGTAAACAAACTTCTCTGATACATTGGTATGGTGTTGTCTTTTCAGGACATAAATATCTTAGAGTAATAGCTAGTGATCACCCCTTTTATCTACCCACCGGTCCACCGTATTTGTAACGAATAAATATCATTTTTTAGTAAACATTTATATTTTTCCGATCAACATATATCATTTTCTAGTAAACAGATACATTACGGTTTCAGTGAACATTTATGCAACTGTGACGAGCACATAGGTATATGTGGGTGTGTCAGATTGTGAGAGAGAAGTTGATGGGTGACCTACTTTATAGGTGGACTCGACATGTTTTTCAATATCTTAGTATATCTTACTTATTTATTTTTGGTGGGTCGAGATGATCAATGTGTAAATAATAAATATTAACATAATTTAATCAAAGAAGGGCAATGACCCGATATCCATTAACGTACCATTCCATCTTACGTATGGAATGGGGCATCATGTTTTGATATAGAGTGGTACCTTTAATTAATTTCTTTGCAAATAATGCACCTACGAACTTTTTCTTTTACAAATGCAATTAAATTGACCTCCTAGTCAACATCAAAGAGTTAGGCAATTGGCAAAGCTAGAAAGAGTGGTATATTCGTAAGATTCAGCCACCGTTTCTTGAAAGACTTCATGTAGTAGTCAATACAAGTCTCAATAATAACTCAATGGTATTGGAAGAAAAAAAAAAAAAAGGCAAAGAAACGACAAATCCTTAGTCTATTTTGGGAATATGAACTTTTTTTTTCTTGTATATAAATAAACTAGTAGAGGACCCGCGCCATGCAGCGGACCAATTATAACTTTGAATATTAAAACTTTTGACATATCTCATGACAAAAGTTAATGCTATTTATTTTACAAAAAAAAAATAATAGTGTCTACCATCAACCCAGAATTGTTCGTATTAAAGTTTCATTGCACAATCAAGAATGTGGAGTTCCATACATACAAATACGAACATAAATATAAAGAGGAGGGATCCATTAACAATGGTTAACTTGACAATCTTGACAATACCACTTTTCAAAAATTTATATAAAATCATAAAAATCTGAAAAATGAAAAAAAAAATCATCATAGCATATGTAATGCATCATGATCTCTATGAGGTCCAAAATGAAAAAAAATAAAGTCAAGGATCTTATACACAAAAAGAAAAAACATACCAGACAATGCATAATTAGGCATTCTGAGGATTCCGTAGAACAAAATTATCTCCAAAATAATAAACAAGTACACCAACTTTAACAAAAAGCAATGTACTACAGTTTCATCAAATTAACAAACCTCTCTCTTATATCTTGTGGTATCGATTCCTATGAAATATCTATCTAGTTTATTTTCCTTATTATATTTAAATCCAACTCGACAATATTATATTCCTACAACCACAAAATTACTCTCCATTCTAACTCAATATCCCTTCAATAAATGCTGCACAGCCTGCACCTCTACATTTGTTACCTTCAAGAAACCAAAAGATCATAGAAGGCCAATCTACATAAGAAACTCCATATTACGTTTTTTTGCATTTTCAGTCAGAACATAATCCAGATTCCAAAGAGTAACTAAATATTTCAGTATTGATTGATAAAATCCTAATTAGAAAGAGCAAAGACACAATTGGTGCCTTCAAGATCTCAGAAACCTAATTTTTACCTGTCTCGGATGCCTTGGGGCTTCTTAACAATCTCTAAATGCGTCTTCCTTGCCTCTTAGAACCACCATCTTTGTAGCTCTCTTGCAGAGTTGTTCTCATAATAACAATCAGTGGTAGGGCTGCAAATGCACAGTTGGTCAGTTGTCATGGTACCCTGGTACACTCTTCTTTTCAATCACAAATCACCATCAGATCGTTGGTTCCTGATCACAACGAATATGATTCATCAAAGGGCTGCAAATGCATAATTGGTCAATAATTTCTTGCCACTTCGGATTGCATGTCATTGTCAAGAATATGTCCGGCTTGCTGTATTCACGGACTAACGTCATGGCATTCATGTAGCGTTTACGCATGTTGCGAGGGCCCCCAATGAACGAAGCCAGCAAGACAGTTCGCTGTCCGACTCCGCTTGCCTGCGTTTCTCCATTATTCACAGCATCGTTTACACCTTATTAAAGATCTGATCGTACTTTGTCTTGGTTCAATTGATGGAAACCTAGGCGATACGACTCGATCTTGATGTATGTATCCACCGAGAATTGTTGCAGTAAGCCAATAATCTTCCGCCCAGCAAAAGCAGGTTCGGGTAGTTGCGAATTTGAAGCTTGTATGCATAGTACTCCCGTTGCGATACTGCATTTCTCGGGGGGCGGGTGGACGAACCTGATAGATAGGAAACATCTTTATTTAGATTACTACAATATAAATTATTCTGACTTTCCATACATATTAAATTCTTGTTTTGTGTTGGCTTTTTTTACCAGTAAGAAGCAAAAAATCAGAGAAGCAACAACATCATAAAAATGAAATTGAATTTTTATTATAAGTTTGATATGCTGAAATAACTTTGGCAGTTAAGCAATTAATGGAAGCAGGTTCATGTATTACTGGTGTAGCGTTAGATTAGTTAGCCGTCAGATGATTGATTTGAGATTGTTATCTGGTTAATTTTGGAATTGAGAATTTACCAGATATAATTTCCTTTGTGCAGAAATTGTTTGTAATCTAGAGATTGGGATTGGTTTTGTCTTGTGTTTATTTGAGTCTGGTTAGATCATTTCTGAAATAAATTATGAAAAAAAAACGTTTATGTTATTGTCTGAAATCTGTACCTTGGTTATTTGCATGCCGGTTCTGTCCACGGTCCGTTATCGTCTCTCCTTTTCTTGCTATCTTGTTGTGCCATCCAGGTTCACCATTAGGGAAAAATAATGGATAACATAATGGATCATAACACGCATCATATGATCGGATTCGTTCAGCATAAGTTTGTCGCCCATAGATATAGATGCTTCTTTCATATCCAGCTATGTTATCATTTCCCTCTATCCAGACCACAGCAACCTAAATCAAGCAATAATGCAACAAAACTTACAAATTAAGTTTGTGGGCACTTAAACACTATCACATAAGAAGAATGCCAGCTTTTTAAAGGATGGATGACATTTTCTCAATTAGTGCTACATTGAAATTTATTAAATTTGTACAAATATATAATTTTTTACCATCAGGCCTATTGTTTGAGTTGTCATTAAATACTGTTTGGGCGGTTATTCTGCTATTGTGCTGTTTATAAGACAGTTATATGACAGTTATACCAGAAAATACTACGTTTGTGCATTGCATAAATTACAATTACCATTCTCAGTCGAGAATGAATTCAGGTTGCCTGCTTCTGTCGCGGTATTTGATCCGGAACCCTCACAAGTGATCTTCATCCTCTTAGATGGTCTCGACATCTGTCGCATAAAAATTGTTAAGACATTGAACCTTTCATGAAAAACTGCAATCAGAATTGCTTAATTGGGTGTTAGAAACCGTAGCATCGTAGCATTGTACCAGTCTTGTGGTTTACCGACCCATTTCCGTACCGTAGCATCGTACCAGTCAAATTTTATATTTATTATGCAGATTCTAACTTTTCCTTAATTGCTTAATTGGGTGTCAGAAACAGAAAATTCACAAAATCAAAACCGAAAATTCACAAAATAAAAAATCAAACAACAAAGTATACTCACATCTTGTTAAAACCTTGAAATTCCAAAGGGGTTGTGTCGGCTTGCGGCGAGGAACTGATGGGCGGAGGCGGAGTGGTCACGCGGAGGCGGATTGGGTTGCGGCGAGGAACTGACGGGCGGAGGCGGAGGCGAAGTGGGTTGCGGCGAGAGCACTTCGTGGCACAGTGAGGGAGGGAGGAGCGCAGGAGAGGTTGGCAGTAAGAGCAAGGAGGAGGCTGGCGGTTTGCTTGGGGGAGAGGAAGAGGACAGGAAGAGGAGCCTGGCGGTTTGATTTGGGGGATGCGAGTGGGAAGTGGAATCGGGGATGGTTTTCACGAAAGCAATTTGTAATCATCCCAGCGAAATAATTGTTTGAAATGGAGACGAATTTAGAAATGACGTGGGGGATCCTCATCCGTCCAGATACGACTTAATTTAAAATGGACGGCGATTAATGTAATTGGTAAGAACAAACAGAAATGGAGGGTCAAGTTCATTGGTGCTTTTAAAAGTAGGGAGATAATTAGCCTTAGAGCACTTAGCGATACAAGTTAAAATCTAATTAAAAACAAAAATTTAAGTGGGGTTGCAACTTCCTAGTTGAGGGAGGCATATTCCAAGATTTAAAAAAACTAATTCTTTGTGCAAAAATAATATGTTATTTGACCAATCTTGACCTGTGTATTTTTTTTAAGTATTATAGTTTAAGTGGATACTTACATGCGGTTCAAATTTTGTTTCTGGATCGCCGCTAACGAAAGTAACGTAGAAACAAATTAAAAATTTACTTTGAATTTTTTTCTCTGTCTCAAACAAACGAAGCGCCACAAATTTGCAGAGAATTCAGTGGCAAAAGCTTCCCAATCAAACTAATTCAGTGGCAAAGAACCAAAAAAGGGCTGTACAGAGAATTAGAGAACCAAATTAAGTTTTATTTTTTCATCTCTAACTTTTACTCAAAACTTATGATCAATTCAATTATCAAAAGGTGGTACACATCAGGCGGATCTATACATGTTAACTTACCAAAACCTGTATACATATCCATGATCCCCACAGCCACTTTCATCCAACAATACTTAATAATAAATAAAGCAACAAATATATAAAACGCTCTTTGAGTAATAGATCCCTTTTTGTTCAAGTTATGTACCAGATAATATAAGGAGAGTGGTCTAACCAGCCAACCAGGCAAAACCAAGATCAAGTTATCTAACTAGCACATCTTGACTGGCAGAGGTTGGAAAACTCATAGCAAGTCTACCTCTTTATCATTGTATAAAACCTCAAAAAAAAACCACCATTTAGAAAATAAATGAGCCAGACTTTGAGGATTATTTTATAAACTAACCAACAATAGCTTCTTATTATTGATCCCCTAAGAGACATCAGTGAACATATAATTCCGTCAGGTACAGTTTTCTTTTTCCCCTCTTGTTCATGTATTTGTTCTCTTGGATGTTTTTAATTCTAAAATGTTTTTCACCAATTTATTCACAACAAAGTACAAGTTCACATCCTCAGAGTAAGGAAAACCTATGAAGCATTGTTCTCCACCTCAAGTAATTGTTGAAAAGACTAATTCCTCTCAAAATGATGTCACAAATGCAATGTACAAATGTTTATTTGATTATTAGTTCAACTTTGGTGCATATAAAAAAGCTTCCATCAAGTTCAGAAACATGGAAGAGACATGGAAGGACTATTGTTATATAAAATATTGTTAATACGAGCGCAAAACTCACTTGAGTCTCTAAAAAATAGATTTTTTTTTTTTTTTTTTTTGAGATTATGAGGGTCAAGCCACTCAAATTCAAATGTCTATATAAGACCTACATCTAGGTTTTGAACCCGCGATCTCCTTAAAAAATGAATTTTAATGGTTATAATTTTGCTAAACACATTTTTTTCACGAATAAACCATAAATCTGTTTTTTCACAAGTACTTAATTAGATTAGTAAAAAAGGTTTAACTTTTAAACTGTGTTAAACTCCATTTTCTAAAAGGAAATATCTATAATAAAACTTGTCTATAAAGTCCGGCTACGGTGCTATGCATATCACAGTTTTACCATACTATGCGGTCCGAACCTGTATTTCTAGTGTCCAAATAGTAGATCTGAACCACTCAATGTAATCTCTATATCAAAATCTACTAGGAACCAAATTTTATAATTTTTAGAATTTTCTTGCTATTTTTAGTGATGGAGAGAAAATGGCTAGATCCAAGGATTCCGATTAATACAAAACAACGATTTTCTACCCATCACTAAAAATAGCAAAAAAATTCTAAAAATTGTAAAGTTTGGTTTCCTGGTATATTTTGATATAGAGATCACATTGAGCGTTCCGATCGACTATTTGGACATCAGAAATGCAGGTACGGACCGCATAGCACGGCACAATCGTGATATGCATATCACCATAGCCTAATTCCCTATCTATATTTAATGTATAGTTCAAAACAAGGTATGAAAAAAATATCATATCAAATATAGAAACTAATTTAGGAAAATGGTTATGGAGATAGAACAGGGTTTATGGAAAATGATAATTAAGGACAAATATAAAAATAAAAAGAATATATATTATGAAGGATATTAAATCATTTGAAGTTAGTATAAATAAAAGGTTAGGAAACTTGATAATTTGCCCATCAAGCCTAGAAAACCCATTTGCTTCTTTGTAATTCTTAACCAAAAATATATGGTCATCTCCATGAACCTGTCATCCATAAATGTACAACGAATCCACCGATGTTAGTAAATCAATGACAATTCCTTTATTTTGTAACGAACTGATACGTATAGACAACCACATCCACTCCATATCGGGAACTTCTCTATCTCTTTTCTCACTTTTACTTTTACCACCGCTTATAATATCACTGGATTTACTTTCGGAAGATTCAGATTGTTCTTGGGTCAATAAAATTATGGAGACGAAGTCCTTCGCGTTTTCATTTTTAATCACTATACCACCTATGTTAACATTGGTCAATGCTTTGAAATTATATTTATATACGCATTTAGAGATTGTTGACCAACAAGTTGCCAAGTGCATAAACTGACCAATATTAACAACTCTCCTATCTCGAGCTTCTTGTGCATCTATTAGTAGGGTTCTAAATGGCACAATTCTTACCGCTTCCGTGAACAAAAGGACAAATGTCAAGAATGTGTCTTGCACACCCCAATATCAGGAATATGATTATTTTCAGGATTTTCCAAATACGAAAGATACAATTTTGAGTATTTTTCTAGAACTATAAATTATGATGTAGTGCGTAGAAACTCAGATTGATATCATGCGTATTACCCTGGTAACCCACATAAAACGGCAACTTGATAATTTGCCCATCAAGCCCAGTTAACTCATTTGCTTCCTTGTAATTCTTAACCAAAAATATATGGTCATCACCATGAACCTGTCATCCATATGTGTACAACGAATCCACCGATGTTAGTAAATAAATGACAATTCCTTTATTTTGTAACGAACTGATACGAATAGACGACCACATACACTCCCTAATGGGAACTGCTCTATCTCTTTTCCCACTTTTACCACCGCTTATAATATCACTGGATTTAGTTCCGCAAGATTCAGATTGTTCTTGGGTCAATAAAATTATGGAGACGAAGTCCTTCGCGTTTTCATTTTTAATCACTATACCACCCATGTTAACATTAGTCAATGCTTTGAAATTCTGTTTAAATATGCATTTAGAGATTGTTGACCAACAAGTTTCCAAGATACAACATCTCGAGCTTCTTGTGCATCTATTAGTAGGGTTCTAAATGGCAGAATTCTCACCGCTTCTATGAACACAAGGACAAATGTCAAGAATGTGTCTTGCACACTCCAATATCGGGAATAGGATTATTTTCAGGATTTTCCGAATACGAAAGATACAATTTTGAGTATTTTTCTAGAACTATAAATTATGATCTAGTGCGTAGAAACTCAGATTGATATCATGCGTAGTACCCTGGTAACCCCCATCAAACGGCAACTTGATAATTTGCCCATCAAACCCAGGATATGGTGTTCCGACAACTGTATATTCCCCAAACTGGTTCCAATCTGTTTCATGGTTGTAGCTTTGATATCACTTTCATACTCACTTAAGAATACTCCTATGCAATATATGGTCGTCTCCATGAACCGGTCATCCATATGTGTACAACAAATCCACTGATGTCAGTAAATCAATGACAATTCTTTTATTTTGTAACAAACTGATACGAATAGACGACCACATCCACTCCCTATCGGGATATGGTGGTCCGACAATTGTATATTCCCCAAACTGATTCCCAAACTGTTTCCTGGTTGTAGCTTTGATGTCACTTTCATACTCGCTTAAGAATACTCCAATGCGGTGTTTCCCGATCTTGAATATTTTTGTATAGGTATTGTCATTCTTCACTTCCTATTCATTTATCAAAATAGATGAAAGTGAAGAAATCCTGAAAAAAAACATCACTTACCAGAAAACATCTAAGACTTAAATATACAGGCTTGAAATTAACATTTACATCACCAAGCTTAAAATTAAGTCTAAGAATTAGAATGTCTAATGATCTTGATACGAGGAACATACACTACAATACTAAGCACACATAACATTGTACTCTGGAAAAGAAAAAAGACGATGCATACATTTGATTTATAAGCATTGGTACACATTACAACTTGAAACTTATTTTATCATGTTATGGTTGAATTTAATATTTCTTACTTTGCTATTTGATGTAAGTATAGCAAATAACCATTCAACTTCCCTTTTCAACCAATTAGAGAATAAATATAAATATAAGCTCTAAAATAGAAAATTTTATACAAACATATTGTGAAACTCATATATTGATTTTGTTTTGAATTGCGATCAATTTGAAAATCGTTTGATACTATATCAAAACTCGTAATAATTTGAACCGTTGAAAATATTAAGAAATTTTGATGAACTTTGATGAAGGGTTTGACCCTCTCCAATGGTGTAATTATGATCGATAATTTCTTTCAAGCAAAAAAAATCAAAATCAATAGTCCACTATTATTATTTAGACGTCAAAAGTATAACATTATTTTTATCATTATGAGTGTATTAAAACAAATTTGCATATATTCTAGTTCCTATGTCCATTACCATATATTTTAAAGAAGGGATCCATTGACAATGTTATCTTGACAATATTGACAATAACAATATTCAATATTTATAATAAAACTAGCGTCGAAACCTATCGTTGCTTTGGCACGGTTTCATTTATCAATTGTTTTAATGTAAGTTATCCATTTATATATGAATGGAAAATTTGAGGGTTTTAGAGAGCAAAACATACAGCATTAAAACATACGAAAGGGTAAATATTTATTAACCTTCTTTTGACTGGGGCTAAAGCCTTGCCCCAATTTTTAAGGGAGCCATACCCATGGCTTAAGTCTTAGGCTTTCTTAAGCCATTTTTATTTTTCCGAACACGTATGACTTAGCAATACTTAAATATTTAAGTCAATAACACCGCCGAACAGACCCATTGGGCCGGGTCGGGGGTGGAGGAGGGGGGGGGGGGGGGGGGTGGCAAAATCAAGGGGAAATAAAGATTTCCTCAACAAAAAATAAATAATAATTAAGAATTGCCATGACTCAGTGGGTCAATTGAATACTCAGTGTTCATGCTAGATATTCTATTAGCAGGTAATAACTGTTGTTTTACTAACTTGAGCACTTAGTTGCATACTTTGCACGCATGCAGTTAATGTAACACTTAATTGAGAAATAAAAATCTTGAAATTTAATCACTAAAAACAAAGTCGACAATTATGCAGTCCAGTTGAAACAGACTCAATTTAAAGTTCTGGACATTTACTATGTTGGCATGGGCAATATTCAAGAACAACAACACATCAGCAACCTCATCTAAACCATGTCGTTTTTCTTGGAAAATCATATATTTGGTACAAAGTATGATACCTCCAAGCATAGAATGCTGGAATTAAACCACAAAGAATATTCCAGCATTTGACATTTGTTTTATTACAATGGCTCAGAGGTTTTACTGTCATTTCTTTCCTTGCCTGCATGAAGAGCCAGATTATAATTCTATTCATTCTAAATCAATCTATAAAGCAATACAACTGATTCTGAGCATTTCCTAAAATAAATCTTCTTTCCAAGTCTTGTAACACCACACTTGCACCAGTTCAGATCAAAAGTTTACAACTAAAATCTACTCTTCTGTCATTTCCATATCACAGTCACACAATAGAAGAGAAGTGGAAAACGATTTAACAACTAACCGTGCATTGTCTGGGCCGGATTTATACACCTCAATCCATCCTCAAGCTAAACCCCCGAACTCATTTCATCTAATTTTAATGCTATCAGTAAATTACTCGTTAAACCTGATGTTAAACTTCGATCATCAACAAGATCCTGGGTATCCGCACCACCCTATTACCCCTAAGAAGAACTGGGTAGCAGGCTACCATCTGGTACACAGCACCCCAGCTTTTTATTACAGACCCTTTCTTAAAAGCAAAATATAGTATCCGCATTACAAAAATCATCTCATGTGCAGATTATACAATTTCCAGGATAACGTCATATGGTATCATCAGCACATATATTCTATTCATATGGAACAAAAGAAACCGACTGAAGTAACATGTACTAGGTTAGAACATTTAGAATAATAATTTCATCAGCACAAATTTAGTAAAAACTAAAAAGAATGCCTATGGAACCGAAGCAACAAAATCATTGTAATTTTTTTCATTAGTACTTGGTTACAACAATTATCATGTTTTCAGTTAAAATAATAGTCAGCAAAAATATCTTCATTCATCTCTAAACTCCACTGGCATAACAAGTAACAACTATGGGGTCTCTAACCAGAAGAAATCATCACTAACTAACTAGAAACTTCATCTGATTTCAGACCAAAAGGTCAAGAAGTACAATTCCCATTGGTAAGTATGTCATTCCAAAATGCTCCGTAAAGCACAATTTTGTCCAATCATCCTGAATTAACCCCATAAATAATTCAACATTATCAATTAGGCACCTAAATCTTCACATTGTTAGCAAGTTCAACCGATTTACCGAACCAGACATAATAATATTCTCAACAATGCATACCCATTAAGTCAGTGAAAGTTACCGTTACCTCAGGATCAGTCAACTATTACTAACCGCATGAGCCAACAGACCATACACCTCCCTGAAAACCTCGTGCCGCTTCATCTTCAACCTCGCATCGGCCTCCACCTGCTCTCTCCATCTCCTCTCAAGCTTCACTGCCCGATCGGGGTTCATACGCCTCAATCCATCCTCGAGCAAAACCCCCGAAGAACTCACTCCCCCGTTCTCCCTCCAGTACTCCCTCAACGCCTCGGTCACAAATTCACAATCCACCCTTCCATCTCCCGCCTCCGCAATCGCATCCTCCTTACCCCTCTTCCCCTTCCCGGTTGCCTCGAATCCCCAGACCTCCGCCGAGAGCCTGTGCAGGAGCCGCTCGTGCGGCGGCCCGTTCACCCTCCCATCACCCATAACAAACTTGCTCTTCAACCGTTTCAACTTATAAAAAACCCTCACCTGATCCATCCCTGCCGCGAGGGACTCCCTCACAGAATCGAAAAACTCCTCCATGTCGGGCGTCCTCGGCGCCGCCCCGGTCCGCTTGCGGAATCGTGCCGCGGCCTTGAGCAGCGCGAGCTCGTCCGTCTCGGACCAGGACTTGTGAGTACTAGTAGTAGTGGCGAGGGGATCGGGGAAGGCGCGGGATTTGCGGTTGCGGATGCTCTTGCGGGAGGCCTGTGCTGAGGATGAGGGCTTGGATGGGAGGGGATCTGGAGGCGGAGTGGGCGGCATTTGATTTGATCGTGTGATACTGCGATGCGAGCCACGAGCCTGCGACTGCGAACTGGGAATCTGGGATGGATTGGGAGAGTGAGAGACGGAGTTTGGTTAAATCAAAAAAAAAAAAGAGAGAGACGGAGTTTGGAGGTCGTCGGAGGAGTACTCATCCTCTGTAGCGCTGCATTGTGAAGCGCGGAATGTGAACCGTTAGATCGTCTAGAGATTCGAGCAAGCACAGATCTGAAGATGATCTAACGGTTCACATTCCGCGCTACACAATGCAGCGCTACAGAGGATATGGAATCTCGGAGGAGAGGAGAGGAGCGTGGTTATCCTCTGCTGCGCAGTATTCTACTACGCAGAGAATCAACGATGTGGATTATAGGGGGTTTTTTTTAGATTGAGTTGCACGAATCTCAAAGCAGATCCAACGGTTGAAACTCTGTGCAGTAACTTACTGCGCATTAGAGGATATGAACTGAGAGGAGAGGATGCGGACGGAGGGATCGAGGCGGCGACAATGACGTGCTCGAAAGTAGTGTTGTGACAAACGGGCGGGTAAGGGTCCCACGGGCGAAGGGTCCGGCGGGCGACGGGTCCTAAGGGCGAAGGGTCCGACGGGCGACGGGTCCGACGGGCGAAGGGTCCGACGGGCGAGGGGAAAAACCCTCGCCCTTACCCGCCCCTCGCCCTTCGGGTGAGGACGGGCACGGGCGAGCAAGGGCGTGCGGGGGGCGGGTGGGGGGCGAGGCGGGTCGTGTCGGCTTCGGGCGAATCGCTGGCGGTTTCCGACATTTTCCGGCGTTTTCGGGCGGATTCCGGCGTGTTCTTTTTTTACATTTTTTTAGGAAATGTTTAAAATAATTTATTTAAAACATAATAGTTTAAAAAACAAAAAAAAATGAAATAAATTTTTAAAACAAAGTTTTTTTTAGAATCCGAACTCCGAATAACGTTAAAAACCCGAAACTTTAAATGTATGGGTGTATTTATAGGTGTGAATTGGTGGGGGAGAAATTCAAAAAAAACTAGCCATTCGGCTGGGGGGGGGGGGGGATTTTCAAAATTTAAGTTTCGGACGGGTCCGGCGGGTCGACTCGGGCGGGTCACTCGGGTCGGCCGGGTTGGGGGGGCAGGTGGGGCCGGGTGCGGCGGGTCGAACGGGTCGGGGGGGGCGGGTGCGGCGGGTCGAACGGGCACGGGTCCGACGGGTCCGAAGGGCGGGTAAGGGCGGGCAACGGGTACGGGCGGGCACGGGTTTAGACGGGCGGGCGGGTTACGGGGGGCGAGGTCCAAAACCCGGACCCTTACCCGCCCCTTACCCTTGACCCGTCCGACCCGGCCGACCCGTCCGAACCCCCGCACGGGCGGGTAAGGGCGGGCGACGGGCACGGGTCGCCCGGACGGGTCACGGGTCCGACGGGTTTTGTCACAACACTACTCGAAAGTGAGACGGAACTGGGAAGTGTTTACATTTACTTCAAAAAAAAAAAAAAAAAAGTGTTCAAGTGGATGGATTTATAATTTATTCAACTATCCGCACAATCTTGAGAACTACAATTTTAATAGATTTTGAAAATTTATTAAGAAGTTTTTAAAAAATAAAAAAGTTTATAGAAGTTTTATTTATTGATTATGTTATCAAGTATATTCAAAGTAAATGATGTTTGATAGCTTTTCAAAGACTTATTAAATTACAGTCAATAGAAAATATATAAAATTTTGATAAGTCGTCAAACAATGTTCAAATTGATTGAAATTTGCAGCATTGTCAATGTAAAGTTAAAACACATCTATAAACTTTTTTTTAATGTTATTTAAAATTTTTTTTAATTTTCTAAAAGTCTAGATAAGTAATTTCAATGTTCCCTCCTCAAAATTTAATGTTTAGTTTTTGACATAAATTTAGGTGTTATTTGCAAATTAAATTTATACTCCTTAGGGGGATATGTCTCAACCACATCAATTTGGAATTATGTACCGTCTTATAAGCATCTTCAACAATGATTTCATATATATATAAAAGCTCAAGAATTTCGTATTATTAACGATATTTCAAATGTGTATAATGCAAGAATATTAGGTACATTTTGTTTGTCCAAAATTGAAATAACTGTATGGGAGTTTTTAAGCTGTTGTTTTCTATAAACTCATTCGATATATATTCAAAAGTTAAATATTATTAGAGACATCTGATATTGAACATATGCTTGTATATTTGTTTATCGATTCATACCATGCAACAAAAGTAGTATATTAGTTTTGTACTTTTTTTTTGTTTTCTATGCATTGATTGTCGCATTGGTTGTCTCCGAACATTTAAGATATTCTATATTTATTATTTAGGATCTTTATGTGTCAATATGCATTTATAATAAGAATTTTCCGAACGTTCTTATTTTAACTATCTATACATTCACATATACATAAAAATTTGTAACTCTTATTTCCAATCATGTAACACTTCTTATGCAAATGGCCTAATAAAAACTTGTAACTCTTATTTTAATTAGCTCAAATGGTAGCTAATTAGGATGACTTCCAAGAGGTCATGGGTTCAATCTTCCATAGACGTAAAATAAAAAGTTTCAATGAAACTAGTATAATATTCCACTTTCTTAAAAAAAAAAAAAAAAATGTAACACTTCTTAACTCAAATTTTATAAGAGTGTAGACATATGCACAAGCAAATATTTTTGACGCCATCACTTCGTATTTAAATTTTTGCGATGAACACATGAACATTTCACGAGGTGCTCCATACAAATATTTGGCATCCACAGAATGACATCCGCTGCCATAATTTTCTATGACACAACCCTGCCATACCTTTTTTTTATCTATTTAAGTGGGACCCATAGTAAAAAGACACCTCTTATTTCTAAAAATTTGGGCCTTTCAAAATGATCTAAACCGTTTAAATTATGGCAAAGATTGTGCTAGTTTTTTATGGCAGCAGATGCGGATTTGGCATCCACAAGTTGCAAGGTCAAGTGCACAAGCACAAAGCAACAAGAAGGCCCAACCGAACCGTGAACGAACCGCCTAAGCACAATAAAGTGTCATCATCATCAAATCAAAGTCACAAGATGCCACTCATTATGCAAGCATCCTCGCCCTCCATCCATCCTGATGTTTATAAAACCATGCTAACGCCTGCCCTCGATTCCTCTCCCCCTTTTCTCCCTTTTTCCTGAATCTTGATTCTACCGAGCCAAGCCAAAGCGCAGTCAAAGAAAGATAAAAGAAATAGAAAAATAGAAAAAACGAAGACCCGAGTGGAGAAAAAAAAAAAAAGAGGATAAAAAAAGAGAAACAGCGGGAAAAATAAGGAAAAACCGAACCCGACTCGTCCCAATCTCACAGTTTGGATCCGAGAAGCGGGCAAAAAATCGCGAAAAAAGGACAAAAAGATATCTCTCGAGCGCGACATTTCGTGAGAAACAGAGAACGCCTCACGACTCGCGACCAAACCCTAACCCTAACCCTAACCCTAGCCCTAGCCCCTCCTCCCCTCCCGCCGCGCACGGCTCACCGGAGAAGAAACGAGAGGAAGGGAGGACATCGTGTCTAGGTTTCCGGCTGTCTGTCGAGTGCTAGGGTTCCGGCGAGGATGCCCGGCGCCGTTAGGGTGTCGTCATGAGCCACGGCGAAGGCCCCATGGAGGGCCGCACGGACGGCCTGTATCTCTACTCCCAGGCCACCAAGGCGCTGTCGGTACGGTGCCCGTACGAAGCGGAGGAAGCGCCGAAGGACCCTGCTCTGCCCGCGACCCTCGCTTCGTTTCTGGAGCGGCACTTGGATGGTCGGAAGCACTCTCACAAGAAGGCTGAGGAGCCGAGTGACAAGCCACTGCCGCCGCCTCCTCCCGACAAGGTCACTATCTGGGACCAGACTGAGGTGTACTTTCGACCAATTACACTGCCTGACATTCAGAATTTGTTGCCCAAGCAACTTCTTGATGAGGTGCAGTTGGATTCTTGCTTTTCTTTCCCGGGTTTCGGTACTTCGGTAGAAAATGTGGAGAAAGATGCCAGCTTTGGGTCGAACACAGTGGCGCCGAGCTCGGATGCAGCTGTGTCCCCTCAGGAGTCTGTTACAGTAGAGCAGGATGTTAAGAATGATCCAATGGATGTGGCTGATGGTAACCCAACTCCGGCTGCACCAATGCCGGAAGCTGTTGCGGAGCAGGAAGAGCAGGAGGATGGGACGTCATCCCTCCATTGGATTTTGGGGTCGAGGGAACGGTTTGTTCTTACCTCCGAGAGACCTAGCAAGAAGCACAAGCTCCTGGGGCAAGAAGCAGGGCTGGAGAGGCTTGTGTCTCTTCCTCAGTCGGGGGATGAACCCTGTACCAGTTGCGACATGTGTTGCAGTGGTGAATCCGGTGTTCAGTCCAATAAGCTATTGTGTTGCGATGCATGCAAGGTCTTGGTGCATCAGAAGTGTTATGGAGTGCATGGCGTGCCGGAGGACCCATGGCTCTGCTTGAGGTGTAGGAATAAGGACGACAAGTCAAGGCAGTGTTTGCTTTGTCCGAAGGAAGGAGGGGTAATTAAGCCAGCAGGAAATGGCTCGAATATGTATGCTCACTTGTTTTGTAGTATCTGGACACCCGAGCTGTATGTAGATAATTTGAAAGCAATGGAGCCAGTTCTTAACGTGGAAGGTGTACCGACCGCGAGGAAGAAGCTGGTTTGTAGCGTTTGCAAGGTCAAGCATGGTGTGTGTGTTAGGTGTAGCCATGGTATGTTTTTTGTTACTTTCTCCTAATTTCAATTTTGGCCCAAATCATGTTTGTTTTAGCCATGCACAGGCTGTTGTGTAATTATGACATGCAACGTATTACTCTTACAATAAATAGCATTACAATGGTACGATTTCTACAAATTTGGCAAACAGATAGCTTTGCCTGGCAGACGTAAACTAAAGTGCTATGTTTCCAAATTAACAGTGAATGATTACACTTGACACAAGTTGTAAAATAGCAAGGCGTTATTTGTTAGAGCTTAAAGTTGATGACCATATTAACTTGTAACCAAATCTCAACATATGAGTGGAAATTAACTGGGGATAGGAGTAAGAAGCTTCTTCATGTGCTTTTTTGATTTTGTAACCTAGTCTGCTTATTGCGTGTAATTAAGGGATAAATTGGTTAATTGGAAAGATGGTTGTTTCCAGAGCAATACATTAGAATAGGGTCATTTTGCACCTTTTTGACACGTTCTTGAATATTTTAGTTAATTGTTCACTCTTTTACTCTTTTTGAAAATTTGACCTTATATGGACATTCTTAATCATATTTCAGGGACATGCAGAACAGCATTCCATCCAATATGTGCCAGAGACTCTAAACATCAGATGGAGATCTGGGGCAAGTTTAAGAATGATAGTGTAATTATTCTGTTCAAGCTCAAATGCCCAACTTCATTTCCAATCTAAGAATGATACTTTTTTTGTGATATTTACTTTCTTTGTGGCTACCCTAACTTGCCTGGGACTAAAGGCTTTGTTCTTGTTGTATTTACTATTTTATTTTTTTTCTTTTTATAGGTTGAGATGCGAGCATTCTGTTCAAAGCATTCTCCCATTCCGGTAGTCAGTCCCAAAGTTGAGCCTCCTGCTGCTATCCCTCAGCAGGATCAAAACGTAATTCCCAGAAAGGTGCCTCTTTTGAGATTCACCCGCAAGAACAAGGATAAGAATGCAAATGCATCAAACGATCCCGCAACTGTGGGTTCACCTAAGTTGGTAAAGAGGGAGACAGACTCAGAGCCATCCAAGGATGTGAATTCAAATGGTGACTTGGCTGGAACAAACCTTTCGTTGAACTCACCTGATTTTGGCTCTGGCTTACGAAAGGTATTGTTATTTTTGTAAATGAACACAGCTTAGGCTATCCAACTATTCTACCAGTGGTGTCCAAGTCAACAAATTGTTATGAAAATGATGGAACCTTCATTTAGATTTCTGTAACACATTGAAACTATAATCATTTCATGTGTGCTTTTCACTAGCATCATGTGTTCCACACAAATCTTTTTATGATATATAGTGTTAGATTTTGAATTTAATATATGATGATGATTAAGATTTTCATGTTACTTTTAAGTTTTAACATTCAATGACTAAACAATATAATGTGTGATTTGTACATATTACAATTGTGCAGTTGATTGATAGCGGGAAGATTACTGTCGGCGATCTGGCAGCTGAAGTAGGCATCTCATCAGAATCCTTGGATGCCGCTTTATTGGTATTTCTCTCAACTTAGTGAACACTGTTTTTCTATTAAAACTTTTGAATACCTTTAATTCGGCCAAATAAGTCTGTGACAAATATGATTCCAGGCAATTGGTATAACTTGTACCCATAGATTCTTTCGGATGTCCATACCTCTATTATTGTGGTTTGATGGTGGCACTTCGGTGAAGTTGTTCCTTTGCATGTTTGAGATGGGTGTTTTTTTTTTTTTTTGGGTAATGAATAGTGTACTTTTGAATTTCCTTATTTAATGTCATTTTATTGTCAGGGGGAGACCACCACATTTTCACCTGGGCTGAAGATAAGAATAATGAAATGGCTTCAAAATAATAGTGTTGATAAGGTGGAACCCCTGGATGTTTCGTCTGATCTACAAAGTCCTGTAGTGAAGTCCCATCCACCCAGGTTACGTACCAAAGGCAACCTTACGGTTTTGAAAGATGACAAAGCAGAAAATGATGCAAAAATCATTGATCCTGACAGTGCAGTTGGATCTTCTTTCACCGAAGATAAAAAACAAGAGGGTATCAATAACTCATCGTCTACTGCTGATCCTCCTACTATAAAGGATGAAGCTCCTTCTGAACCGGTAAGATGACTGTTTTCATTAAGCTAGGAATTTAACCTTTGTTAAGGCTTAAATTTTTGATGTCTCAATGTTTTGCAGATTGCAGATAAATCATTTGAATCACAGCAGAATGCCGCCCTTACAGATGGGACAGTTTCAATGGACCATGACATGATTAAGGATGACATTGCCAATGTAACATCCCAATCAATAGAAAATGTTAAATACCGGTTGGTAGAAAATGGGCAGTGCAATAATCTCATTCTTGGGTAAGTACGAAAGATATCATAATTCAGGTCCCTGCAATTACTGTGATAGTTTTAATATCCACCAGTCACATGAAATGTACAATTGGTATAATCAGACTCCATTTCTCTAATTGCAGTTCCAGTGAGGTCACTACAACATCTTATGTTCATCCGCTAATTAATAAAAAATTGATGGATGTGACCGGTGAACATTCCATGCAAGGATCTCATGAAAAGAATTCTCATGGTAATACACCACTATCTTATTTGAGAGCAATAAATTCTTTTGAAGTGGTTAATGTGTGACCATACGACCACACATCCTCCTTTCAGTTCTTTACTGAGAGTTATTCCTGCTTTTGGATCAGATTTATCGAATGCAATAGAGGAAGAATTATCAAAGGCGAAATCATCAGGAATTTTGGATCTTGCCCCTGAAGATGAAGTCGAGGCTGAGCTGGTTTATTTGCAATCGAAATTACTTGACAGCACAGTAAATTCCAAACAAAGATGTGGTAAAAAAATTAGTTATTACTAAACAATTGGCAGCTCTTGTCATATTATCTTTCAGTTTAAACATCTTAAATGAGGATAATTATATATTTTGCAGAGGATTTATTT
This sequence comes from Cyperus esculentus, assembly GCA_030179965.1. NCBI lineage: Eukaryota > Viridiplantae > Streptophyta > Magnoliopsida > Poales > Cyperaceae > Cyperus > Cyperus esculentus. Next base: position 1,752,351 of record JASGLE010000012.1, read on the forward strand.
GAGAAATCTGTAAAGAGCCTGCCAAATGAGATGGATTTTGTGAACAGGAGAAAGTGGGATTTGATTGTGGTGAGCCAATTCCTACGTGAAGTCAAGGATGCAAAGAAGCGTGGGCGGAAAGAAAGAAGGCATAGAGAAGCTAAGGCCGTCATGGTTGAGGCAACAGCTGCCGCCGCCACATCTTCCAGAAACTCTGCACTGAGGAAGGATTCTAAGGAGGATACACCAAGTTCCACCAACAAAGAGGTGCTATATTTTTCATCTGATTTCTTTAATTTCATATTCTTGTATGATTATGTGAGGAATTAAAATTTTAGCAAGGATGAACTAGAATTTCTGTGGTTCTGTTACTTATTCATGCATGCATTTGCAGTTGGAACTTGGAATTGATTATAAGTATTAAAATAATCACATACGAGTGTAATAAAAGTTTTCTGAACAAAAGAAAGATGGCTACAGGCAACAACTCATCATTGCATGCTGACTCATTTGAAATTTTGTTACAAAATTTAGGTACTTCTATTTTACCAACAAGGGATAATTATTTTTCTGTTATTTATTTTATAGAAGGAATTGAAGATTGGTACTTCAACGCGAGCAAAGGATCCTACAAGGACACCCCCAAGCAAAGCATCTGCATCAGATAAGAAATCTGCAACTGCATTCCAGATTCCCATTTTGTCGAGGGATAATACACTTGTTTGTGATGTCTGCTCGAGAAGTGAGACTGTGCTGAACCGCATTTTTGTCTGTTCAGGATGCAAGGTGGTTGTTGTTATTTTGTTTTATGCTTTCTTGTTATTATTATTTAATAAAAAGAAACAACCTTTTTGTTGAGAAAAATAGGGAAAAAGAAACAACTTGCATCTTTTTGCTTCAGCTAGCAGGCTTATTTTGTCTTAATTGATGCTATGTTTGCCATCTCATAGCTGTTGTGCTCTTATTCCTTTCACTGTTATCTTAATCTCAGTTGTAGTAATCAATTATCTTTTAACTTTTTGATAATGTTGTTGTGCAGGTCAATGTTCATTTGGATTGTTATCATAGTCTGAAGAACCCAAGAGGTCCATGGAAATGTGATGTTTGTGAACAGAACCCACTGAGAGAAACTTCCCCTAGTGACAACAATCAATTAGGAGAGAACATTAGGCTGATAGTTAGGTGTGCTTTGTGTGGGAATTCTTCTGGTGCCTTTAGGAAAGCAACAGATGGTCAATGGGTGCATGCATTCTGTGCCGAGGTATATATGACTCACCTGGCATTGTTATAATATTTGAGTAACATAATTTCTAATTTAACTATAAATATATCTGCAGTGGATGTTGGAGTCCATCTTCAGAAGGGGTCAAGAAAATCTGGTTGAAGGATTGGTAATTTCCTCTCCACGGCTTTACTTGTATTATGTGACCAGAATATATTTGCTTCCTCTTCTTAAACATATTTGCTGAAACATTATGGTAATTTCTTTCTTGACTAATTTTCAGGGTATTCTTCCCATGGAGAGGGACACCTGTTGTATCTGCCTTTGCAAGACTGGTTCATGCTTGAAGGTTTGAAACTTGTTTGTAGATTGTGTTTTATGTCAGAAATATATTTTTTTAATGCAGTGTAAATATCATATATTTTTTTTTTCAATCCACCTCTATCTACTGGTTTCTAGTGTCTATCTATATATTGTATAAGTATAATATTTATATCACATATATTTTGAATAAATTTCATTTACAGTTCTTGTAAGCTTTATTACAATATCACAGATTTTAATGGCATATTGTGAGCTGTAGTTTCTAAATTTCTAGTCCTCAATGAGATTTCATTGTGCTGTTTTATTTCATACAGTGCAGCCATGGAGACTGCCGCATTACTTTTCATCCCTGGTGTGCAAGAGGAGCTGGTTTTTATCTTAATGCAAGAGGCCTTGGCGGTGTTCTGCAACACAAAGCCTATTGTGCTAAGCACAGCACCGAGCAGAAAGAGGTAGAACAAAATTGAGCAGAATTAACTGTATTGAGATTTTAGTTAGAGATAATTGCCTAAAATTCTTTTACACTTATCTGACAGGCTGATGATCAGCAGTATGGACCGGAGGAGACAAAATGCTTGAAGCAAACTAGGGTTAGTGATATTGGTTCGAAATTAGCTCATTGCAATATTATATTAGTAAGAGAATCTGTTTCATTTGTTTTTATAACTTAATTGTGTTCTGACTTCTGACCTGCAGGTTGAGCTTGAGAAGTTGCGTCTCCTTTGTGAACGAATTATTAGGAGAGAGAAGCTGAAGGTAAGTCTCCAAAGATTCTATTTACATAGTGTAATAAGAGACATTTTCAGTATTTAGTGGTTGATGTACTGTCACCATAGAGACTGCTGTGGAACCTGTTCAGGGGACATGCTATTATGTCTTCCAAGATTATATTTACATGTTGTCAAGGATGTCCTTATTTATTCTTCTTTCTTATTGTTTATATTTTAATTCCTTTCAGAGAGACATTGTACTGTGTTCAAACCAAATACTCAGCAAGAGAAAGGATTGCATCATCTCCCCAGGTCATGTATATGCTCGTAGCGGCCTCACTCGCAGTGGTCCTACAAAGAGTGGCTCATTCCTTCCTCCAGGCATGAGCTCTGAATCTGCCACAACATCAATCAACAATAGATCATCATATAACAGCAGAACCATACAGCAGTCTGATGATGTTACTGTTGACAGCTCCATTTCTCAAGGCAGGCATACTGTAAGGTTTACTTTGCAAAATAGGGAGACTGATGATGGTATTTCACCCCCTCTGGGATCCCTCAAGAGGAAGATAGTTGATCGGGGTCCTTTTGCTGGTAAGAGTATCCCCAAAAGAGCTGTCACTCCTGCTACTAAAGTTTCCACACAAAATGTTGGTGATGATGGTGAAAAAAAGCCTAAGGTAAATAATAACATTACTCTCTTTATATGACTATTACTATTTCGCAGAACTATTAATACTACCGAACCACCATATGTTCTTTTGGTTTATTTGGGTTTTAAGATTTTATAATACTCGACTGTAGCTTGGGCAGGCTGGACAGACTTTTCAGAAAGAGCTCGTGATGACCTCTGATCAAGCAACGGCACAGAACCAGAGACTTCCCAAAGGATTTGCGTATGTGCCCATTGGATCTGTTTCCAAAGACAAGCCGCGTGATGCTACCGCCTCTCGTGATTCGGAAGAGCCTGGTGGCTAGTATCAAATTTGTGTAATCATGGAAATTGGCAAAATAATGAAATCCCTCACATGAAACTTTGGGTCGTTATGGCTCCAATTGTACCCAACGTGTCCAAATTTGCTTCGGACACGACCAAAGGGCCCGCCCTCTCCCTATCTGGGGTAAAGTTGTAAAAGAAAAAGAAAATCAGGGCTTTGAAGCTCTAATTTTTTTGTTTGATTTGCATTGTGGGTCCCAACATTGTACCGCATGATATGAATGGCGGTCCGGGTTACTGAAAACAGGGAAGCGTGTTGTTTGCTCCTAAGTCGACGACAGAAGAGAAGATTGCAGTTTTCCACATGTACATGAAAAAAGTATAGGAATTTCTTTAGGGTGCAGTAGATTTTTTTTTTTTTCTCTCATTGTAAAATTTTATTTTTGTACATTCTTGATCCTCACCCATTTAGATCTCTTTAGTTAGTTCAGAACCATTCTGTTAATATTTTATTGTTAGGAAGGTGCAAGTGGATGTCCGTTTGTGGTGTTGCTGTCTGCCAAATCTCTTCTGTCTGTCTGGCCTGTGCTCATGTTTTCTTTTATACATTTTTTTTCCAGGTTCTAGTTTTTGTTAGGTCGTGTGGATGTAGAAGAAATTTAATTTTCTTTTTCTAGGCAATAATTGCCACAGCTAAATAAAAAGAGAATTAGAGATTAGTCAGGCTACCTGTATCTAGTGTTTGGGATTGATTATAGCTGTGTTTCTATCCTCTTTGTCGATGAAAGCGATATTCGCTACACAAAAAGAAGGAAAGAAAAATGTATTTGTCAGTGTCATATTCTCTCTGGAGCTTCTGAGAAGCTTAAGCTACGCTATGTTTCTTTTCGCGCTGTTTTTATATGTTGGCTTCTAAAATTAAGCATTGCAGAACCGGTCTTTGGTCTAGTGGCTAAGGGCAACGTTTTCTATGTGAGAGGTCGTAGGTTCGAATCCCGGATGGAGGGTATGTTATAAACAACTAAATTTGAGTGGCTTGACTCTCATCTTTTATCTCAAAAAAAAAAAAAAAATTCAGCTTTGCACACTACAAGCTTGTAACGATGCACAACTATTTCTTTGCAATAATATCCACATATGTTCAGAAAGCTTCATAAATTGATACATTCTGTACTGTATGCTATTAGCAGATTATTATTAATCTAAAAAACATATGTTCAACTCTATCCTGTTTAAGTTGAGATATGGGAACACAAAAGAATCATTCTGTACAACTAAAAAGAATTGATTAGTCTATGTCCAGGAAGTCAGAAGGCGTGTCGCCTCGACCGAAAGAGAGTCAGTATCTACAAAGCCTACAACATGTCGCATCGTGTGGGAACGAAAGACAGCTTCCCTCCCTCGAGATCATAGAGAATATGGATGTTCTGCTGTTGGAAATTGCCGATTACCGTGCTTCCGTCGAGGCTCTTCCCCATGACCAGACATACCGCGTCGGTACTCGGGTCTTGCGCCAAGTAATTTTCAGTTGGCAGTTCAAAATCTGCACCTTCAAAATGAAACGTGAATCTCGGTATTTCGACCTTATCAGAGGAGGAAGGCAACTTGAAGCATAGATCAAATGCGTCGACGCTACTGTTGGCAATTGGCAGTTTTACTTGGGACAGAAAGGCCAACTTGACTTGATTGTATGCCGGTTCTGCCAGTTGAGTCATGCCTGTACCGGAGTCTATGTACACCCCGCCCGTGCCATTTTTGTTCAACGAAAATGTTGACTTGGGTATATTCAGAAGCGTCGTACCTACTGTTATACCTGTCAGAGTAAGGTAATATAACGCTGGCATAGCCGGGTTGATTACAAACGGTGTCGATTGAACTTTTCCATTGGAATAGCCGGTTAAATCAGCTGCTGATCCAAACAAAACCGGGCTGCTTTTCGATTCACCCAAGGATGTGAAGCAATAGGAGAATTTTCCGTATCCGAGCTGCGAGATCAATGACAAAGGTCCACGCCCAAAACCCGCTATGCCGGATTCATTTGACTGGAAGATTCCTGTGTTTAGGAATCCACATCCGAAACCAACCTTTGGAACTTCAGTTGATCCTAATGTGAAGGTCTCACTTCCTAGAGAACCTATCGTCGTTGACCCGTCTCCGTAGCTGTAAGCATACATACACTGCTTGTGGCATGCAGAGCGAGGCAGCGCCTGACAAAGGTCCGAGTCGCATGATATATCAGAGAAAGTCGAAGAATTGGAAGGGTTGTACAGAGGTAGAGGCTGCTCGAAACATTGCAGGCACGGTTGGCACTGTGTCCAGATCAAGTCGCTTCCGGTATCCAAAGTTAGAGCCACCGGTTGAGCCGGTGTACCGATCGACAAATGTATCAAGTACTCGCCGTTGCTTGCAGATGACGGTAAGCTAATTCGACTTGATGGGTCGGCATATCTCGATGCGAGGAACCTGGCTCTGGTCTTACTGCGCTGCACCATGCGCCGTAGCAACTCGAGCTTCGTGTACTTTCTTCCCGTGTCGATGTGGGTCAGCTCGGTTCGCATACCACAACAAAAAGATGTACATGAAGTACAAACCAAGAGGAGCAGAATTAGGATTGATTCTATCTGTTGCATGATTGAAAATAGAAAAATATCTCGGTATAAACATTGGTTCTGAATTCAAAAAACTCTTTATATATTATGATTTTGATGTTGGGGGGGGATGAATTGGTCACTCGAACGCGTGCAGGAAATGGTCTGCTAATTGGATAATTCTTCTCTTATTAAATACACATGAGAAGAAGTTTATCTTGTTTATACATGGAACCTGGCCGCCTGATTGTGGACTTGTTATCATACAATAGGATCTTTTGTAATTTAATTTGTAGCCACATATATATGAAGTTATTTTGTAGGATTATTAATTGAAGTTTTAATTCTTGTGCTGAATCTGAACTACTAATACTACAACAAACACAATTCGTTTTTAAGGAATTAGAAAACTACTAATTAATCAATGAGTTTTATTATCTATTATTTAATAGAAATGGGTCACTTTATAATTTTAATACAAGCAAGAATTATGTCATGGATCATTCGCAATACAATATGGCACAGAGATAGCACCACAGAAAGCAAAGCAAGCCATGATTGATTAATTCATCAGTAGTTGCCTTTTAAATTAATTTCAATCTTTTTAATTAAGGTCGATATATGGATTGTCAAATTAGACCTGCAAATTTGACCAGTTAATTTGATCATGTGGCTGAGTCGCTCTCTTTATCTGCTGAAGTAGTTGTGTGACTGTTGATTGGGACGTTCATATAATCCCGAAATAAAAAAGCTTAATAGCCTTACTCAAAAATATAGAATTCTGTATTCTGTTTCAAGTTTCAACCCTGTCCCTTTTGTGGAAATAAATTAAAATGCGCCTTAGTCAAAAGAGTATTAAGGAAGGTATTGCATTATTATTGGTTATTGCCCATATTTCAGTTACGGATTCGGTATGGAGTTTGAATTTTTCTGTTGTTTCAAACAGAATTAGGTGGCTCTTTTGAAGGGATATTTTTCAAAATGATTTGAATTAATATTTAATTCTTATTAACATTAGATTGTCTTAACCATTTTAAAGAATAATGAAAAATATTTAAATTATATAACTTAGTAATTAAGAATAATCAAAACTTACATTCCATTAGACCATTTTTGTTCCCATAAAAGAATTTCTTACAATATGAATACAGATCTACAGATACTGGCAAAAAGACCAAGCAGGTAAGCAACCAACCAAGTAACCAACTGCCAAGCACAACATTAAAATAACTTCAGTAAGACAACATGACATATTAAAGATAGTGAAGCGGGGATGAGGTTTTTCCCTCGGATGAACAGTACTTCCCTTTTTTTGGGCCGTCCGATCAACATCTAATGGTTGTCATTCGTCCTGCTGAGGTAAGATGATGCAATCAAAATTTTTTTAGGCTGTGAGTGACGAACAGGCAGCCAGCCGCAGCCTCTATGAGCGATGGGGTCTTCTCCAATTATGATTGAAATTCTCGACACGTGCCGACGACATCAGATATCTCGCCTAGAGGTGGCAGAACCCGACCCGACTCGAACCCGACCCCGATCTGACCCGACCCGAAATTTTTCAGATAGTCAAACTGATCCGACTCGACCCGACCTGATTCGAACCTGACCCGACCCGAGATCAAATAGCATCCAATCCAACTCAAATCAACATATGATAAAAAAAAAGTAAATATTAAAATTGACCCGACCCGACCCGACCCGCCCATCACCCGACCCGACCTAACCCGAGATATTCTAGAAGGTCAAACTGATCTGACCCGCCCGCCCAATTTGCCACCTCTAATCTCACCCCTCCTTTCCTTTTTTTTTTTTTTTTTTTCCTTCTTTACCCTTCCTTCCCTCTGTTGTAAAATATATTGTTTTCGCGCGTAGTGTTGTAGAAAAAAAATATATCTTGCAATATATATTTAAAAGTGAAATAAGGATCTAATCACTCTGTAATTGTTTCTAATAGTAACGAAAAACTAAGTTCAAACATAGATTCTTATTTTAAAATATAAATCAACGACACAAGCTTTGAACTGTTAGAATTTACTTGCCTAATCCAAATTTCTTCTCATTTTAATCTTCTTTTATGGTTTTACACAGCTGAAAAAAAAAAATGTCATACATCCTCACATGTAAGCTACTTAAAACAAAAGGGAAATACAGAAAGAACATCGAATTTGTGTCAAGTTCCTTACTGATAAAAATATAAACATATCTTCATTATCAGTATCTAATATACAATTATACATTATTGTTTTCCATTCTCAAAAAATTTAGCAATTTTTCCAAGCTAATGTATGAGATGTCGTTTTTTTTTTTTTTTTTAAAAAAAAGAAAGAGGTTACAAGCAAATTTTCGTAATTTCAATGGCTTCAATGGCCTTCATGTCCTCTCAAATGAACACCTTTGTAAACTATTTAAACCATTATTATTTAATCATTTCCAAATATATTTGGTTGCTGCGAAGCAGCAACAACGAAGCATCTAGTTATATAGTAAAATGTTGACAATATTAAGAAGCATAAACATCCCATTAACACATTCACGGTTTCTTTTCTGGCCCAAAATTCTGAGGCCTGAAATATATATTTGGGCCTTGAGTTATGTCCATTAGTTCATCTAAATTCTAAATCCTTGCTCAACCAGTTACCAGTACAGCACTATAATCTGTGCTCTCACACTCGGCCTTAAATAAACTTTTAATCCCAGATTGCATTCTTAAATCCATATATATGTGCAAGATGAGATGAAGATCACTTTATTCGACCTAAATAAACTAATTTGCACTTGAAGTTTTGATGATGATGATTCTAAGCTTTCAAGAAAGAGAAACATCTTGCTTCCATTGAAAACTGTTCATATATCCATATACATATATATAAAGAATGTAACAGATACATCCGATTTTGTAACAGATATATCTGATTTTGTAATCTATGGACACTAGGTATTACTCTCATATGTACTTTTTGGTTTTTTGTGAATTTCCAAACTGCTTAGCATGTACATATATACGTACTTTTTGTCTTTAAGACATTCTGTTATGTTTTATTACATGTTTTAGTACATGATTTTGCATCATCCTTTTTCATTGAGGCGATCCATCAGAGTTTGGTGACCGCAGGTTGAGTCAAAATCAGTCATGATCCGAATAAAGCCAGCGTACGAAAAATACACTGGAATCAGAATAAGTTGCCGTGATATAATTTCACAAGCCATCACCATCTTAATGGGGCATAAATATATATAATTCATAGATGCGTTTTTACCTGAGTAATTAATACCTAGCGTTTATAGAAAACTGTCCATATCGTCTATAAGGTACATATATATCAGAATGTATCTGTTACATTTCGAGATATAACTATTACATTTCGTACACGTCGTATGGACGGCTTTCAGTGCACGCAAGATGTTTTGCTCTTTTTATATCGCAATTCATGTCTCCAAGTTTTTATATAAAATAAAACACCTGTAGCAGGTGTGTATGATGTTCTTTCTATTCAGACTCAAGATATATACAAGTGCCTACAATGTTTTTTTTTTTTTTCATTATTATTGAAGATTAATTCTGAATTTTATGTTCCATTCATTGCCCCCCAATAAGAATTTGTTTCTGTTCCATATATACTTTCATTCACGAAATTAAATAGTACCAACTTTTGTCGTACTTCATCAACTCTTCCTGATTTTGATAGATAATGATATATATAATGGAGTGGCTTGTAACTTATTTGACCAAACAAAAGTTCATGTAAGCTTATTCACATAAGCCAAGGAAAGCGTCCGCATCAGCTGAGATCGATCTCAGGGCCCTGGGATCCTCAATCCTCTCCGTCCAATACGTACAAGCAACGTCCAGGATTGCTTAATATAATTTTTTATTAATTTCGGTGTCTTGCTCTCTGGTCTCTGCCCATCTAGTGAAAATGCTGCTGAGATTAATAATACTTATAATTAATAATTAATAATTTTTTATTATGTGTAATGAACGGTGTATTGAGATTAATATTACTTATAATTAATAATTAACATGATATACATTTTTGAACAACATATGTAGTGATGATTATAAATCCACTGTAGCTATTTATTTATCTTGACGACCATGATAACCAATTTCAAATAAATTTATAAAAAATCTTAGAAACGAGAAATCTTCTGTAAATATATTCATATACTTAAAGATCCAATATTTTTAATATTAATTAAATAGAAAATCAAAATTAAATAAAAAGGTACTCGTGAGTCAAATTTCGGGATTTAGTCTGGCCGGCGTTTAGTCACTGGATTTTCCAAAAAAGCAACTTTTTTGGGGCCGGCGTTTCGTTCGCAGACCCGAAGTTGGGGCCGGCGTTTCGTTCGTGGACCCGAAGTTGGGGCCGGCGTTTCGTTTGCAGACCCGAAGTTTGGGTCCGTGTTTACTTATTCGGGTCCGCGAACGAAATGCCGGCCCCAACTTCGGGTCCGCGAACGAAACGCTGGCCCCAAAAAAGTTGCTTTTTTTTAAAAATCCGGTGATTTTTTCGTATTCCGTGTTTGGGACCGATATTTGGTTCATGGACCGGCCTAAATCCCGAAATTTGACTCACGGGTGCCTTTTTATTTAATTTTGATTTTCTATTTAATTAATATTAAAAATATCGGTTAAAGATTGATTGTTCACACATTTTATTTAATTTGAGTGTCATTAGATATCAATCAAGAATAATTAAATTTAAACCATTATATTTTTTTATGATTAAAATTTGAAACACAATCAATTGTATAAAAATGTTTGTAAATTTTTTTTTATTTTAGAATTTCTTATAAATTTATTTGAAATTTGAAAGACAATTTAATCTATAATTTTTTAATAAATTTCTAATTTATTTCAAATTTATTGAAATTTTTCTAAAAAAAAACACCGTTCATTTTCCTAGGTTACCATACAAATTTGATGGTCATTGATAGAGTATCAAATGACAATCAAACTGTATTAAATTTGAAACACAATCAATCTATAAGTAAATGAATATGTTTGTAAAAGATTTTTCATTCTTAAGGTTATTTATAAATTTATATTTTTGTTGTAATATTTGTGTTAAAATTTTGTTTGTGTCATTTGATCCCTCATTCTAAATAGACATCTAATTTAGTTGTTTACCAGAAATTGTTAGTGGTGGGCAGTAAAATTTTAAGTGAAATCATCCTGGACGTTGCTTTGTATTGGACAAAGAGGATTGAGGATCGCAGGGCCCTGCGATCTCAGCTGATGCGGACGCGCCAAGGCAAACAACCACTCACCCCACTTCATTAAAAAAAAAAAAAAAATCAATATCAATAACAATATCAATATCAATTAAAATTTAAAATCTTTTACTAACAAAAAAGAAAAAGAAAATTCAGGAAAAACCAAAAACGCAGAAAAAAAGAATCCACCCGAGTTTATAACAATTTCAATTTATGCAAGACATATATTTGGGGTACAATAATATAATTAACACCGACGGTGAAAAGTCGGCGCGACCAACTTTTGTCGATTGTGATTTGTAAATTGATGGCATATATAAGTGTTATTGATTACAAAAAAGTTTGGAACCCAAACTTAAATTGCGAGATATATAAATTTGTTATACTAATAATTAAAGTATTGACCAAATTGTATACATGTATTGATGCAATAATTGTAGCTCTGTATATACAAAACGTGTTACTTTTTTTTTTTTTTTTGAAGAAACTCCACCAGTATTATTGAAACTTTTTATTTGTGGCAACGGAGGATTGAACTCATGACTTCAAAGAAGTCATCCTAGTTAGCTAGCATTTAAGCTATTAGGCCATTTGCAAATTAAAGAGATTAATTGAATAAAATACGGCTATCCAAAAGGAAAATTGTACAAGTACATACATCTTTGCAAAATATAGTATACTTGATCTATTCAACAATTTCCTACTTAAGACAATATATATATATATATATATATATATAGGATCCCCACATACGTAAATTGTTTGGTGTACCATATGATTATATACAATCATATTCATATATGCACCAAACCTCAATTTTAAGAGCAAACAATTCCTTGTAAAGAACATTACAGAAAAGTTTGCAAATAAATGTAGAAATGTTGAAAAAAATTGTTTTTTTTTTTAGGTAAGAAAAAAAAAAAAAACGAACACAAATTTGAACTAAAAACCTTCACAATTTATCGCACTGCGCAGGCACGAACGACATCTTTTCGTTCTTCAGATCATACAAGATATGTATGTTCTGCTGTTGAAAGTTCCCGATGATGGTGCTCGTGTCGCCTGAGCTGATCATCACCAAGCACAACTCTCCTGAGCTCCGATCTTCATACATGTAGTTCTCGCGCGGTAACTCCAGATCGAAATTCTCAAAATGGAACACAAATTTCGGCACTTCGACCTTTGTCGAAGATGATTTCGGTAAAGCGAAGCAGAGGTCCAAGTACGTGATGCTTTCTTTCGCAACGGGCAGCTTCATTTGATGTATAAACGCTTTTCTGACAAGTTTGTAAGCGTCGTCATTCAGCACAGTAATCGCAGTTCCCGAGTCGATTATCACACCGCCTGTTCCGTCGTCTTGCAGTGCGAAAGCGGAATGCGGTATGTGCAGAAGAGTATCGCCGACGGTAATGCCTTGAAGAGAAAGGTAATAGAAACTTTTACTGGTAGGATTCTGTAAGAGCGGAGTTGATTCGACGCTGTTGTTGTAAAAGTTTGTAGGTGTGCCAAGCAAAAGGGGGCTCGTCTTCGACCCGAACAACGACGTGAAGCAGTAAGAGAAGGCACCAGCGCCAAGCTGAGATATCAGAGATACCGGTCCACGGCCGATGCCTAGAATGCCAGATTCGTTCGACACGAAAATACCGCCATTTATGAATCCACAACCGAAGCCGATGTTTGGAACCCCAACTTTATTCTTGGAGCCAAAAGTGAATGTGTCAGTCGAAACTGTACCGACTGTGGCTGAGCCATCACCGTACTGGTACAAGTAAAAGCACTGCTGGTGACATGCTGCCATGGAAAGGGAAGTGCAGAGGTCGGAGGCGCACGAGAGCGATGCGAAAGTGGAAGAGTTTGATGGATTGTATAAAGGAAGCCCCTGATCGAAGCACTCGATACACGGTAGGCACTGAGTCCAGATAAGGTCACTACCAGTATCGAGTGTGAGCATCACAGGCTGAGGCGGTGTGCCTATCGAGAACCTCACAAGGTACTCGCGGTCGTATGGTTCATCGCCATTGCCAGGAAGTACAGGTACAGAAACGGGACTGGTCGGCTTCTCGGCCTTGGATGAGCGAGCTGCGGTCCTCGCATTGGTACGAAACATCATGCGTTGGAGGAGTTCTGGTCTCGTGAATCCTCTGCCGGAGTCGACATGCATTAGATCCAACCGTATGATGCTTGGCTCTGAGATTGCCAGAGGAACAATTGAGATCAAAACATGAACTATGAATTTGATACTGAAAAATGTCTTCATGCTTTGCTAGTGTTATACAATGAGAATGAGAAGGAAAGATGATATATATATATATATGGTAGAAGAAAGAATGAAAGATACAAAAGATATGCAGCTGGACTTATATATATATATATTCCATTCCAGTCCAAGTCTGAGGCTTTAGAGTTGTTCTTCTATGGATCCGCGAAACAACCTTTCATTTTGAATCGAACGGTTCTTATCTAACATCTTATTTTAATTGTATCTAAAGATATATTATAACCATCTAATTATAAAAAATGAACAGTCCATATTTCATCTGACTCACGGCAGAATTAGCTATAAAGATAACTTCATATCTTCATCAATCTACTAATGGTGACTATGATGATATAACAGCAGGTCAAATATAATGTTCCCTTGTTTAATACAGAGTTGGTGTGCAGTCACTATTTAGCAAATATCTTGATAACATGTGTGGTTTTGGACTTATTGAGGTTGGCTATATATTTCGTCGCAGTTGTATTGTATTGTGTATTTGTAATAGAATTTCGACTTTTCACGATTTAACATCACCAAATTGACATCGATCTGCCATCGCCATTCTGGTAAGTGAACTGTATGTTTCCATTTGCTAATTGGTTCATTTTTTTTAAATTTACTAGTTACAACAAATACAAGGTAAATTTTAATTTCTTTTCGTCACCTTACAAGGTCAAAATACAAAAATGAATTTTATTATCAGTATTCAGTGTAATTATTCATTTTTTTTGAGATAAAGATGAGGGTTAAGCTACTCAAATTTATTTAAATGTCTATAAAAGATCCCATTTGAGTTTCAAACTCACGACCTCCCATACGAAGAGCATTGCCCTTAGCTACTAGACCAAAGTCTGGTTCTTTAATTATTCATTTTATTTGTCATAAATGCCTTTATGTCATGAAGACTATAGCACATGAGTAAGTGTAACATAATTCCAAAATAGTATCATGTATCATATATATAAGGATGTCTCCAATCTTGAATGTATTGGAGAGAAGAGAAATGGAAAAAAAAAGAAAAAAAAAAGAAGGGTCCCAATATGGAGTGGAAGTCATTATAACTAGATGTATAACCAAACCAAATACAATGAAAGATAGATAGATGCTGGCGTAGTGACTCTGCAAGAGAGACATTTCACTTCAATTCTATTGCTATTCTTATTGAAAAACAAACACTAACAAGAAGGAAATTAAGACATTTCACTACTCCCTTGTTTTGGACTGTTTGGTCACTGGTCAGCTTCTGGGGCAAAAGGAAAGCTTTTTTTAATTTTCTTTTCACTATATATATGTCAGTTCTTTGTCAGTATGTATCAGTAGGAGGTCAACAACTAACTATAAATATTAATCAAGTATTTGAACAATATAAATTTTACTCATGAAGTATATATATTGCTAGGATAATATTATGAAAAGCTACATGCAGAAATGATTTCAAAGTTTGTTATCACTTTACAAAATTAGTCAAAAACATGATGTTGCCTTATTCTAATTAATAATAAAGAAACAATATATTCCTTCCCCTCGGTTCTTACTTGTACTGGCGAATTGGATCAACTTTTTTATAGATACAAGTAGCTCAATGATTCCATTCTTTTCTATCTTTTTTGTGCTTGCTGTCAATTTTGTATTGTCTACTTGTCCTTTTTTAAGTAAAAGTTCCATATAGGATATGATGATTAAAAGAATTGTACCCCCAAAAAAAAAAGTCAGAATTGCTGATGATAACACAGTATCACTTCTTTTCATCTCCAAGAAGCAACTTAGGCTGCCCCATTAATTTGATCAAGCTTATATAACTGTGGCTGCATGAAATTATTTAGGTTATATATTGGTCCAAGAAAAAATAATGGTGAATAATCTTTTCAACTAAAGGTTATAGTAATGATTATGTTTGAAGTTGTGAAACAAGTATTTGTGCCTTACTTGAAGAAAAGGTCTCAGTGTAACAAAGCAATTTCTTATGAAAGATTACAATGAAAATAGTTTCATATGATATCTGCATTCACAAATTTTCTCATTCTGAATACAATTTTCAGCATGCTTAATTATGGGCAGCAATAAATTAATCCAAGAATTCCTTTGTCAGTTGTCAATATGGCCTAACCTTGAGAATTCTGCTTGATTGGTTGACAGTGAGATGTTCAAGTTGTCAGCATGCATGTAACTTAAAAGTATGGTTTAGCTTGACATAAATAATAATCTATTGCGTCCAAGCACTTCTTGCTCTCAAGTGAGGTAATTGCACAAACAAAATCTTCTTAATTAGTAATTAATGAGGAGTTAAGTAGTGTTCAACAATTATCTATCAAACTGTACAAGAATTCAGTAGTTGTTAAGTCTCATATATGTTAATTTGAGTTAATTTTTTACTATTTTAGAAACTTTGTCACTATATTTAATGATTTTTTGAAATACGGCTATTAAAATAAATCAATTTTGTATGCCAATCTTTAAAAAATCATTAAAAATAGCTAAATTTTTCATAAAATGGAAAATTTTGGGATTCTACAAATTAGTTATATCAAGAATTCAAAATTATTATGAGCTATTTTGATCAAAATTTCGAACGACGAACTTTTAAATTTGGACCGTAAGTGTTTCAGTCTGATGTGCTTATGGAAGCACCGTAGCCAGACTCATGTTAATTTGAACTATATTGTTGGATAATTGGATGGTATATTTGCTGTTTACAACATAAGTCCTTTTATTTTGACAGTGAATAAACATATATCCTTAAGCCTTGTTTCAAATTGGGTCATTTCATTGTGTGATTTAGGCATTTTTACTAAAAATATTGGGCCAATTTTCCAAATGGGCAGATGTATATGGGTCTTATTTTTATAGGCCTAAGATGTAGCATTCTGCCTGAATTTGTATAGTTATGGGCTGTACATGGCCCAACTAAAATCTATGCATATTTCCTTGGAATATGGACAATTTCTGAACCTCAAATAAAATTAATTGGAAACAATCATGAAGAAGGAGATTAAAGAACCTCACACTCACTGCACAATGAGAAGATATGCACAAAAAATTATATGAAATTCTCAAATTTACACAGAAGACTTCTGTAATTAATAAAGAACATTTTTAGGAACAGGAAAAAAAATTGAAAAAATTGTATCAAAACATAAGTTACAATTATACCAATATAATTTAAACTAAAAGTTTTAAAAAAATCATCGTTGCGCCGAGCTTATAGCCGGTCGCATTGCGCAGGAACGAAAGACAGCGTCGACTTCTTCAGATCATACAAAATCTTCATGTTCTGCTGCTGTATGTTACCGATGATCGACCCGTCGTCAGACCCCAGAATCAGCAAACACATCAGACCGGAATCGTTAACTACGGTCATGTAGTTTTCCTGTGGGAGGTCCATGTCTGCACCGTCGAAATGGTACACAAGCTTAGGCACAACCACCTTATACGTCGAGTTATTAGAAGGCGGTACCAGATAACAAAGATCAAATGTGCCGGTTATGTCCCGACCAGGTTTCAGCTTGATTTGTGACACAAATGCTCTTTTAACCTGTTGAAATGCAGCTTCTGCGATTCGAGTAATGGGCGTACCAGAATCTATGATCACACCGCCCTTACCATTCTTCTTCAGCTCGAAAACGGATTTGGGTATCTTCAAACGTCTCGTGCCAACCGTTATCCCTTTCAAAGAAAGATAATATAGAGAGGGAACCGCCGGGTTTGTTAGGATAGGAGTTGTCTGAACCGGCCCATCGAGTTTCGCCAGTGAACCCATGAACAAGGGGCTCGTATTGTTGTGGTCGAATGAGGTTAAGCAATATGCGAATTGACGGACTCCGAGTTGGGAGATGAGAGACAGGTCGCCTCGACCGAACCCGACAATGCCGGACTCATTCAGAAAGATGCCTTGATTCAACACCCCACAACCGAAACCAATGTTTCGTACTGTCACCATGTTACCCGACGATCCAAGGGTGAAGGAATCACTAGAAAGGATCCCGAACGTGGTCGAATTGTCGCCGTATCCATACCCGTACATGCACTCTTCGTGACAGGCGTTGAGCGAAAGCGCATTGCACAATTTACCGGAACATGGGTACTTATAATACGTCGACGAAACCGACGGATTGTACAAAGGGAACGACTGGTTATAACAGATGAGACACGGCTGGCACTGGGTCCATATCAGGTCACTGCCAGTGTCGAGCGTGAGCAGCACAGACTGAGCCGGCGTACCGATTTGCAGCTCGATCAGATACTCTCCTTGGTTGGGCTCCACTAGCTGTCGAGCATTGATATGCCTATGAAGGCCCCCGAAAAGCCTGACAGCTCTATCGCTGGTACGGACCGCTGCACGTTGTAGCCGTTCAAATTTGCCATAGCCCGACCTGGCATCGACATGTATCAGTTCAAGCGAGAGATCTATATCGACGAATTGAGAAATCGAAAAAGTTAGAAAGTAAATCAAGAGAAGAGGCACAATAATCCGCAGCATCTGAAATCTTCTCATGGTTTGAATTGGGAGAATGCAAGGCAAGGGAGAGTGTGTTCTTGGGTACCAGATATAATTGTATATATATACACACACATACATATATCAGATTATTATCAGATTAGGGGATGAATTAACTACTAATATGTGGCAATTATGCGTTGACAAATCAAACAGGTACTGCACATGGTTAGCCCTGTAATCTCATGTGCAGTTTGTTGGCTTTGCTTCTGGCTGTCACTTTTTTTTTTTTTTTGTTTCTCCTTTTTTAATATGATTTCTTATTAAAATTGTGTAAAGCTCAAGGTGTAAGTTGGTCTGTCTGTCCTTTTTAATTTTTATGTACATAATAAATCCAAGAGAACTGTATAGATCTTGTTTTTTCATTAGAACCCACAAAATGCCATCATATGCAATATAATGTACCAGAGATTTCATTTTCTTTTTCTTATCTTTTTTCAATTAATTTTTTTCCTCTTACTGCAGAATAAATAATATAACTTTGAATTATCTATTTAATGATATTATTTAAGCTGATTTTTTGGGAATATTTTTTCTCTCTTTCTTTTGTGTGTGTGTGTTCAGGTGCAGTGGCATCAGGGGGGTATGTACAAAAAAAATGTTTGTTTAATTAACTAATTATACAAATCATGGAGAGGAATGGGAGAATAAAATTTTAAGGAAGTACACATGCTTTGAGTAATGCAAGGATTAGCAGAATAATTATACTGTTAATTAATGTTATGTGTAACTTGAACCTAACTTAAACTTATCCTAATGCGCCTATCAAGGAACGTTGTCTGGTGCAGTCTTATTTGTAGGTGCTTTCTATGTGTTCTTGGGGCAACAAATTTAATTTTCTAGGTTTGCTAGAATTAATTATTCTAATGTTGTTGTGCAACGGCTAGTAATTAAGTGTATAATTATATATAGAGATATGTTATTATGCACCATGGTGCAAAGCACGTTTTTGCACCGCCATGGAATCTCTATTTCCAAAACTCAAATGACCAAACTGATCTGTCCAACACAATTTTACATATTGAGATTATGCAAAGTAGCAAATTTTATAATTTTTGGATCTTTTTAACTATTTTTCAGATTTTCCAAAGATGTGAACTTTTGATATTCTAAATAGCATTATTTTATTATTTTTTATGAAAGGCATTATTTTTTTACTATTTTTGGTCCATCTTTCAAAAATAAAAAAAAAGTTAAAAACTTCTTAAAAAAATTGTAAAATTTGGTATTTCACCATATTTCAGTACGTAGAATGTGTTGATTCAATTAGATTTGGCATTTGAAGTTCAATTTGTGAGATTTTGAAAACGGTGATGCAAAAACGTGTTTTGCACTGCGGTGCACCATAAGATAACTCATTATATATACGTATATTTCTTTTTGCTTTTATTTGTACTAAACTATTGATTAGCAATCTGACATTTGTGTAGCAGAGTTAATTAAGAGTACCAAATTAATTAATAAACTATATATATATAGATCTTCTGTTCTTCTCATGTGGTAATTTTCTTAAGCTTTGCAGTTAAAAACTTAAAATGCGTTGCAAATTTGCAATTGATGGACTAAAAGCAAACACAAATAGTTAATATATATAGGGAAGGTTAATTGGTAGCAGATGAACATGAAATGTATATGAGCTTGATAAATCATTTGGATGCTTGAGTCAACCAAATCATAATAATAATGATTATCCAGAAGAAATTAATCTCTGATTAGACACCAGCCTGGTTTGCTGAAATATATACGATGTGGCATATTCGTGCAAATTAACCGAAAATTAATTAAGAGGAAGATGTACATTAATTAAATAAAACACAAACAAATAACATAGAAAGTTTCCAAATTTTGTTTATTTTTAATTTGTCCGCTATCACTTAATAGTGAGACTTTTTTTTTAAAAATTTTGAAACAAATTTTGGGACAATTTATTAATGCAATTAGGACAATATAATCTAGAAATAATATTCTGCTAAAATATGTTTTTAATTGATTCTGATTTTAGTACAAACTACTACATGAATAAATGAATTTTTAGGAAAAGTCAAAGGAATTAGTGGAAAAGTGAAATTACTTTTATGCCCCTCAATCTGTAATCATTACATAATAAATGTTCCAATTAAATAATATAGATAAAAGGGTAATCATAACATTGGAGAAACAAGAGACAAATGGAAAAATAATATCGAATCGATAAAGTTCATTTAATTAAGGATAAGTTGTAAAGGGTATAAATTCATTTAATTTTGGATGGAGGTTGTAATAATCATTGGAGGTGAGTGGTGGTGTCCCCTCCAATTTCACATCCATTCATCCATCATGAATTTTTGCTTCCATTTTACAAAATGTGGAGAAAATCATGACAAGTATGAAAGATTTATGTGCCAAAATATGCAGTTTTCAAACTTCCCAGAAAATAAAAATATACAGGAATTACAAAATCAACACCAGTAGTAAAGTCAAATAATTATTATTATGTAATTCTCTCCTGAGCTGTACTATATATCCTGAGAACTAATAAAAAACAGGGTTCATATTGAGGCATGTTCTGCCCTATCACTAACCTGATAGCAAATTCAACTATGATAGAATAAAATAGAAATGTAGAATATATAATTGTTGCAAAATGCAAATTCAGGCTGGCATAGTTGTTCAAGTATAGCAGTGTTCAAACCTTTTGAAGTTCAAAGTTCAAACAAATCGCCGCATTAGTTTAAACTTTAAATATTGTATCAATAATTGAGGAACGTTAAGAACCAATTTTTGGTCTAGTGTTTAAGGGCAACGCGCTGTCTGTATAAAAGGTCGTGGGTTTGAAACTTAGATGAAGAATCTTTATAGACATTTAAATTCGAGTGACTTGACCCTCATCTCCATCTCGAAAAAAAAAAAAAAAAAAGTTGAGGAACGTTTCCCCTACCCCAAAATTTAGGGCCCAATTATGCCTGCTAAGGTTTGTATTAAACTGTTTTTCTTTTCGGCCTGTATAGCATTTTCTCCGTTCGTGCTTTCACCATAAAAACTCCATGATTTTTTGAACCTGTTGACAAAACAAAACGTTAAACACTGCACAAACTGACATGGAAGAGGGCCTACTATTAAACAAAGCAGCTAACTCCTGCGGACCCAAATTAAAAAAAAAAAAAAAAAACTGTAAAATATGGTGCAGGGGATTGATTACCTTTCAATCTATGCTCGGTAGATTAAACTTTTTTTTCCCTAATTCTACAGTTCAATTTTTTTTTTTTTTTTTAGATTTCCCACGCCATAATTCAGAAACTTTTTAACATTGAGATATATTTTTTCGCATTATGTGATTAATGATTATGTCAATTTTTTGTGCTCTGTTTACAGGTAATTTTGTACTTTTTCCCAACTCAATTATTTTTTTTTTTGGTGGGAAAGAATAGATTAACAATATCATATGATTATTTGTGACGACATAATTATCATAATGAGATGGGTTACGGCTTGCGTGATTGTCCAGTGTACTACGCAGCGATGACTTTTAGATCAATAGAGAGGTTTTTGAGATTGAAGCTAGCACAAATCTGAAAGCAATCGGATGGTTCATCTGCTGCGCAGTATGGTACTGCGCAGTAGGTGATATGAATCCTTACAGCTTACCGTGCTTTACTAAAATAATGTATTAGTTAGTTTGGATGCGTACCTCAAAAATCAATACTTGAATGGTCAATTTGATTCGACATGTGAGGAATCGGCCATTTGATTTATTGGCTAAGAACAACGTTTTTCGTATGGGAGGTTGCGGGTTCAAAATCCCGATGAGAGTCTTTTATAGATATTTAAATTTGAGTGACTTGACCTTCATCTTTATCTCAAAAAAAAAAAAAAAGAAAATTGATCCAACAAATGCATTTTGCATATTGAAATCTCATTCCTAACTATTTATTTCTAGACGGTGGAGAAAATAATTATTTTTCTCTATGTGCTAGCTTGGGCATTTCACAGTTATCTGTTTACTTCCAACTAGTAAAAAAGCTCACTCCTTGCTTTGGGTTGAAATTATTATTTCTTATAATAAACTTTTAAGATAATATGTGATGGGTCTTAATTTAAAATAATTTATATGGGCCTTAATTTTAATGGGCTGAGAACGTCAATGGGCATTAACGTACATCAACGATTCTGATCTATCGAAGAAAATGATCAACGGCTCAGATATGAGGATAGCCCTTTCATGTTATTTTTTCCAATATGCTTTTATTATTAGTAAGGATATGCTTCAAGTTGAATCTTATAATATTTATTTTCTATCAATGCATCAACTTTATATCTTATAATAAAAAAATGACGTAGGTACTTTAGCCACTAATTCAGAGAGTACAGTAGATTGCTAAACAAAACTCTTTTCATATCAATATCAGGTTACTTCTTCTTTGTTTTTTTTTTTTTTCACTTAATTCATTATTTGCCACTCCACATTTTCGTAATGCATTATATGCCTAATTGCCTATACCTTTCAATCAAGTAGCTCTAATTTTTTATTTGTTCGACCCCATTTAGTTCTAGTTGAGACAAATTCGATCGCCACTATATTTGAAATAGGTTCTTTTTTTATTCAATATACATTTTTTAACTTATGGTCAAAGTTTTCGACTCTTACTCTAAATGGCGTCTATTTATTTAAATTCAAAGTTTGACCTCTTTGATCTTGATGTAACCCTTACATATAAGTATACTTATGTGTTCTTCATAAAAACACAAAAACGCCTTATGTTTTTCTAAATAATTAATCCCCTTAAACATCCCCACAATTTACCCTGTATATAATATATATTTTCACACATTTTCAATCAAAATAATATAGATACCCATCATAATTAATATGTACGTACACCCCTAAATTGCTAGAAATAGAATTATCACTAAAACAAGAAAATTATAAAAAATAATGGGAGATGGAATTCACTGCAGATAGAATTAATATGCAAAAAAATAGTTTTCCCATAAAACAAAATCAACATTAATAAATCAATTGATAATTTGTTATAAACATAGCATAAATATTAAATTGAATGTGGGTACGTAACGAATTAATGAAAAGAATGTTAATGCATAATAATAAATTTTTTTATCAAAAAGATGGGGGTAAAACTCCCAAATTTTTTCATGATTATAAGTTGTAATATTAGAATGCTACCATGTTTCATAGTCCAATAAAATAATGGAACCGTATTTTCTGATGTAATTAAAAACTTGAGTTACCGTGTATAAAGATCTGGATTCAGGTCCCTTAATTTATGAATAGACCCCCAGGCATCAACTCAATTTTTTAGATACTAAATATATGCGAATTCTCAGCTGAATTCAATAAAAAGTTGATTTTAACTATTTGAAAAGATATTATTCTTTTGAAAGAGAAAAAAGAAGTCAATTTCACAATTGATCTTTTTTTATGTCTAATAAAAGAATGAAATTAAAAACATTACAACTTATTTTATTGGTTTTTGTGGTCAGGACCATTGTTAGAATCTCTATCCCCTTTCTATCATAAGATTCCTGCAAATTAATTTGTTTCACTCAGATTCCACTATTTGTCAAAAAACCCCAAACCCAACTTCAAATTACAAATGTGGCTCAAAATGTTATATATACATCCACGACTCCTGAGAGGTCCAACAGTCGAAGAGTATCCATCTTTCTGATCATCTTGTAATCTAAAAGGGTATCGTTTCATGAATTCAGATCCTATGCAGTAACCCAAATTTTGGGTATACTTAAAGTTTCCATTTTTTGGAAAGGTACCATAATTATATGTATCCTTAAACTTTGTAATTTTGGTGTAATAAGTTATGTTCTAATTATGTTGTAAAGATTTGAACAGAGTATACAATATTGGTATGGTAATTCCTGAATTACGAATCTAGAATATTTGAATTAAGAAGTCTTTGTACCCAGTTTTAATACAAGAATTTTCTTGCTTTTTGCATAAAAACCCTGTAAAATCTGCAATTTTACGAAAACATCTCCAAGGGATACTATCCCTTTCAACCAAAACTTTCTCAGACAGTTCATGTCAGACTGGCGTCTAACCTCTAGCAGTGACGATTACAAGGAAGCTCTAATTGCAACAACCTCTCTTGGAGCTCCTGCAGTCGGCTTTGCTAAGCTCGAAGACGTGACTGACAGAAACGAAGCCGTAAAAACAATCATAAAACAGAACAACCTCCTCATTCAACTTTTGGTCCAAACTAAACAAGATCTTGACGAATTGTAAAACCACAATCAACGAGATTCAGTGAAAACTAGCAGCACAGAAAGAGCCGAAGCCTCAAATTACAGAAGCAATCTCAAACCTTGAGGCAAATTTGAGAAAATTGTCTCTAGGTGAGCCAGCCAAGCCTAAACCTCGTCCTAAATGTCCAATTTACGTGTTCAAGGATCCTCTCAAAATCCTTGCAAAAGAAAAGAAGAAGGGGTCAAAATGAGTTCAACCAGGACTCAAACCGTTGTTGAGCCCAGACCCTCAATCTCTAACCGTGAGGCTCAAAATGAAAGAACCCCTCATTCCAGGACCAGATACGTGGCTACAGACTGGGTCACAGACTCTATCATCAAGCCCAAAGGATGTTGCCCAGGCGAAACAATGGCTTCAGACGAACACTAGAGTCAGAGATGGACCCGAATACTGAGCTAAGTTTGTCAAATTTCAGACAGGCTCAGAATGTTCCGGCTGAAGTTCTCTATCAAGTCGGATGGAATCAATCTCGAAACAGAGTTTACCAGCATAACTCTGATGAAAGAATTTTAGTGGTTGGTAGCCAGCAGCTAGAGCTACCATTTATCACAAACGAGTCGTATGAACAGCTCAGGCAATCTGGTTTCCAGCATCTTCACATCGGGATGATTATGGTGAGGCTAAGCACGCTGCATAGGAGGAATGCAGGTGTGAATGCGTTGGTGGTATTTCGAGACACAAGGTGGTCTGATGATCGATCTATCATATCAATAATGGAGATTGATCTCACAAGAGGTGCCCAACTGGCTTACACGGCACCTGATCTGATGATGAGTATACATGATTTCTTTAATCATATACAACCGGTGGTGCAAACTCACGGATATGACAACTGGCAAGCTGGAGAAAGCAACTTGCTTATCTCTAGATCTCTGATTGGGAGACTGTCAAATGATAGTTTCACCAGGTTCAATTACATCATACAAAATGTTGCTGATCACCTAGCAAGTCATGGTGTACAAGCAATACCTGGAAGGAACCAAAGTACTGCTGAACTGAGAGGAAGGCAATGGATAATACGACCACCTGAAGTAGCACAAATCCAAAACCCACAAAGTGCACACTTCCGATCAAGAACAGATGGTTCAGTTCAAGTACAATTCGGAGATTATGCCCCAACCAAACCACAAACGGAGGCAAAGAAAGGTGCAGCTGGGGAAGATATCCTCAGTGATGAAGAAGAATTCGTAAATCTCCTGGAGGAGGAGTTTACGGATGATCAGCCAGAAGATGACCCAGAGGATGACGATCAAGATGATTTCCTGGATGTTATCCAAACATTGGTAGCCCTACCCAGGGAAGTTGTGTCCCAACCTGACTATTGCCCTGCATGGGATATGTCAGACGATAAAGATGAAGATGGATTCGTTAAACCATTTGCGGAAGTTGGTGGGAGAATACCCAATTCTTTCGCGTTCTCAGCAGAAATGGAGTACCCTAAGTTGCAAAAACTACTGGAGAAGGCAGAAACTCAAAAGCAGATGCCAGTAGAAAAGGCGTATTCAACTGCTACGAGTGGAGTATCAGGCATACCAAGGGAGCCAATCATGTCCCAAGCAAATTACCCACCTGGCCGTTATGAGCGAGGAGAGTCCTCAACTTGGCCTGAAGGATTCACTGGAGGTAGCCGTTTCAAAGGTGGCTACAGAAAACAACATAATAAGATGTATGATCTCCCCTCAGCACAACAAAATGAAGGGGCGATATTGGTTTTACCAGAAGACATCTCACTATACCCAGATGTCATATCCAGATGGGAGTCCATTACACTGAACATTGTGAATAAGAGAATCTGGAATGACAACAGATCCAAAGTCATGTTTATTGAAAACCTGTTGGGAGAAGTCGAGAAGATGTTGTTTATGCAATGGCGAGCAGCATACCCAGAGGATTATGAAGAGCTGGTTAACATAGCTGAAGATCCTCAAAATGTTACTTCTCAAAACAGGAGGATGTTTCTATTCGAGGACCCTGCTCAGGGGTCAACAGAAGAGCAAAACAAGGCGATCAGAGACTTGGAGCGTCTCACATGCAGTACCTAAATGATTATTTGGCAGTCCAATCTGGCAGAGCATACATGGACCTGGACATGCAAATGTTTTATTTGTGGAGAAGAAGGGCATTTTGCCAAAGAATGCAAGAAAAACCGCGGTAACATCACCAGGGCCGCAGTTTTGGAGAACCTTGACATCCCGGATGATTGGGATGTTGTTTCAGTAGATCAAGATGAGCCCGATTCAGACGCAATTTGCCGTATGTCTGAAGGCGGAACTGGCGTATCTTCATTAAAGGCACAAGCAATCATTGAGTCATACCCTTATGAGGATGCGTTTATGCTAACAGTCAGCAGTTGGAGACCACATGTGGAGCTGATTGATGCTCAGAAAAATTGCAATCATCTATGGCAACACAATGATGAAGTTCCTAAGGGCAAGGAGCGTTGTACTTTTTACAAATTCCTTACAGCCAGAAACATGAGAATTTTCTGTGGGAATTGTGAAACTACAGCATGTCCTATGTGTGTAAGGCACTATGTTAAGGAGAAGATCAAACCAGTACAAAGTAGTCCCAAGGTGTTCTCAGGGAAGGATTCCCTAATCAAAGAGCTGCTGCAATACATCGACTATTTGCAAGCAGAAAATGATCGACTGCAAAAGCAGTTGGATGAGCTGCTCGTGGAAAATCTGGAGGAAGATTTCAAAAGCCTACTCATTCACGACAAGTTAAAAGGAAAAGCCAAGGTTGATGAAGAATTCGCCAATGTGGTATTTGAAGAAATTGAAATTCATACCACTGCCACAACCGATGTTCCAAAATATAAAGAATCAAGGCGAGTAGTCAACATGCTGTATAATTTCATTGCAGTCATGGAAATTCCTGGCATAAAGAGTTTTGAATTACGAGCTATCCTTGACACTGGCTCCTCAACCTGCTGTGTCAATCAACGAGCCGTACCTTTGGAGGCCCCTTAGAGCTAAGCGCTTATCCAGTCATTATAAATGGTGTCAATTCAAGGCAAGAGGCAAAACTCAGACTAAAAAATGGTCTCATGAGAATAGGGGAAAACAGTTTCAGAATCCCCTTTACATTCAGCTTTGATATGGGTACTGGAGATGGTATCCAAATGCTGATTGGATGTAATTTCATCAGAGCCGTTCAGGGAGGCCTATGCATAGAAGGCAATACAGTCACGTTCTACAAAGGAGTGACCTCAATTGAGACACAAGCCGACATTGAGGTTGTCAACAAAACCTCAATTCCCGAACTAGAGCTCGATGAACAGGAGTATATAGAAATTCAAGAGGCGGTGTTTTATAATTTTGGTGAAGAAAACAAGCTTTTTAAAAGCCGCTTTGATCAACTCTTAAAGAGATTGGAAGTACAAGGATTTATCAGGAATGACCCGGTAAAACATTGGTCCAAAAATCAAGTGACGTGCAAACTGGAGATCATCAACCCAGACCTAACCATTCAAGATAAACTACTAAAGCATGTCACTCCTGCTCAGAAGGAATAATTCGAAAGACACACCAAAGCCTTGCTGGAGATAGGCGTGATCAGGCCAAATAAGAGCAGACACAGGACCATGGCAATAATGGTAAATTCTGGTACCTCTATTGACCCTATTACTGGAAAAGAGGTGAAAGGAAAAGAAAGAATGGTCTTTAATTATCGTACCCTTAATGACAACACTCATAAAGACCAGTACTCTTTACCCGGTATCAATACCATACTCATGAAGGTGGGCAACTCGAAAATCTACTCAAAATTCGACTTGAAGAGTGGATTCCACCAGGTGGCTATGGACCCACAGTCCATAGAGTGGACAGCTTTTGTTGTCCCAAACGGGTTGTATGAATGGCTAATGATGCCGTTCGGATTGAAAAATGCTCCAGCAGTATTCCAAAGAAAAATGGATAACTGCTTTGCTGGCACCAGTGATTTCATTGCTGTTTACATTGATGATATCCTGGTATTCTCTGAAACTGAAGAGCAACATGCCAGGCACTTGGAGGTGATGCTTCAAATCTGTGAGGCCAATGGACTTGTCCTTAGTCCATCCAAAATGAAAATTGCAGTCAAAGAAATTGAATTTCTTGGTGCAATTATTGGCAACCGCAAGATCAAACTCCAACCTCACATTATCAAAAAGATCATCTCATTCAGTGAGGAAAAACTGAAGGAAAAATCAGGGCTTCGCTCCTGGTTAGGCATACTCAACTATGCGCGATCCTACATCCCTAATCTGGGTACACTACTAGGCCCCCTCTATTCGAAAACCAGCCCACATGGAGACAAGAGACTCAGACCTTCTGATTATGAATTAATCAGAAAAATCAAAGAAAAGGTGCAAAATTTGCCAAATTTGGAGATTGCACCTCAGGGATCGTACATCATCTTGGAGACGGATGGATGTATGGAAGGATGGGGTGGAATATGCAAGTGGAAACCTTTCAAAAATGATCCCAGAAATTCTGAAAAGATCTGTGCCTATGCAAGCGGGAAATCCCGGTCATCAAATCAACCATTGATGCAAAAAATTTTGCATGCATGGAAACTCTCAAGGCACTAAAAATCCATTACCTGGATAGGGAGGAAATTACGCTAAGGACTGATTGCCAAGCAATCATAAGATTCTACAATAAATCAGCTCAAAACAAACCATTAAGGGTCAGATGGATAAATTTTTGTGATTTTATCACGGGGACAAGAGTCCAAATTAATTTTGAGCACATAGATGAGAAACTTAATGTCCTAGCAGATTCTCTTTCACGACTAACTAATTTGTGCATTTCAGGATGTCTGACGCAAGAGCAGCAGAAGAATCTAGTGCTATAGGAGGAAGCACTGCAGGAATAAATAAAGAGCAACAGTTCACAGCTGCAGAACAACAGTCCACAGATCCAGCAACTGAATCAAGTGATGATGAGTATGTTCTCCGTGGAAACACACTCCTGGAATGGGAAAAGTTGCTCTACGAGTATGAAAAAACCCAGAACTAGGACGATTTCATGTAGAATGGAAAAGAGAGGGAGCGGCTCAAGAAAAAGCAGCTCATGCGAGCCTTCTTAAAGGCAGAGTATAAGTTGGCTTTCCCTTACCGAGGCCATGACTCAATGGCTGCTGATGCTGAGCCAAGTTTGCGTAATTAGTTGGAAAAGGTGATGCAAGCAGAGACAATAATAGAGCCAATTGCGAAAGCAGATCGCATCTGGTTCATCTAGAGGGCCTTGGAAAGTGGTGGACCCATAAATCCAAATTATTAGAGACAGATGATGGTGGAATACCAGCTGTCCACTAAGTGTGCTTCAATAATTCAGCCAGAGAGGATAGATAACCGCTGTCTTTTGTTTTGTTTTGTTTTTTTTTTGTGTGAGTCATCCTCTATTATTGAGGAGTAGTGTGCATTATTGTACAAAATAATGCAGGGCATCTTTACTTTTGCCCAGCTATATGGTTTTCTTTAAGTTTTGGCCTACATGTTTTTGCCTCTTTTTCTTTTTAAGATTCCCACTAAGGATAGTGGCTAATATTTTAGTTAATGGTTTGGCACCTTTCGGTGCATTATTGTACGAATTTTATCTTTTCTAATCAACCTGGTGGTTGATTCCTTTTAGTGGCAGACAAAGGTTTGTGGATATCCAACTAATTCCATGACGATGGGGCCCAATGAGCACCCGATGCATTATTGAGATACCAGCCTTAGTTGCCTATATAAGAGTGTGTTTTAGAAATAGCAAGACACGCAGAAATCATCTGAAGTCTTACTCTTCTCTCTTGTATAATATCTCTAAGTGAAATAAAATTTCCGCTTTCCACTTCTAAAAACTCGTGTTCTTAGTAACCAAAGTTTTGAAGTTTGGAGTGATCCTCTTTCAACCTGGTATCAGAACAAGGTTTTTAGCAAGATTCTAGCAATGTATTAATGACTTTCTAAATTTCTATATATTCTAGGTAGTAAGGACAGAAATATTGTACTAAGATTGTTATTTTGTTCATTTGTTTACCCAAAATTAGGATGCTGGATGCCAAAATATTTAACTATATTAAAATTTTGCAGTTTTATATTCAAATGTTAAATAATATTTATAAATGTCTAAGAAATGTTTGTGTACAAGTAAAATGTGTTTATATAACTTTAAAGAGTATTTATAAAAACCTTAGAAGAGTTCATGTACAATTAAAAGCTATATAATATACCATAGTTGTAAGCCAAGAATTTAAAGGATAAGTGGTAATAACTGTGAAAAGATTTGAACAAAAGTATCAGGCCAGACCATAGATAGACATAGAGGCAGGAGGCCGTTAGTCTTGTTGGAACCCGTCTGGTTGAGTTAAAATCTGACACACGAAAGACCACACAATAATGAAAAAAACATATTTCCTTATTTGGAGTGCTGCAACCTTGCAGCACCGCAGAGGATATGCACTCACCGTTTTATAGATTCTAACAGTTGAAGAGTCCGGATACAGTGCTTTCGTAAGCATTTCAGACCGAAGTACTTACGGTCCAAATTCGAAAATCTGTCGTATTTTAATTTGTGATAATATGTACTGTGGTAAGGTATGTGACAATTTTGTGATGTCATAAACTTTTATGACATTTTTGTTAGGCACGATCACAAAACAATTCGAGATATTGTAACCTACGTCATAAATTAACTTTTACGAAAGAAAAAGAAAATTTCATCAATGAGAAACTAACACACAAAAAGAATTAATCAACACCAGATATATAGATATTAACTTGTGGGGTATATATATATACACGTTTGCCTACCCAAAACTGCACTGCACCCAATAATTGTTGGACCAAATAATTATTAACGACCCAAAATATTCAACGCTGACTTGCTTTTTAAATTCCCTCCCTCAACCTCAACCTCAATCATTGTTGCAACAGGCCAAACTCAAACTGGACCATAGGTTGGTATTACTTGGTACTGGTACCGGTACAGTCTTCAACTTCTGACTTAGTGACAAGTACTCGTCGAAGAGAAGACTCCATCACAACCAAAGATGACATCTTTTTCTTTTTCTTTTCCTTTTAACCAGAAGCAAGATCTGATCATATATATATGATATATCTGCACCGCACAATTATTGGGGGCGGCACCCAACTGACCGGTAAGATGATTTTTTTGGCCTTAAAAGGACCGGCCGGAGGAATAATATCAATCACAATTTGATAGGATTTTTGATAATTAATATCCTCTACTGCACAGTAAATTACTGTGCAGTACTCTGGCCGTTGGATTCGCTATATAAGATTTGTGCAACTCAATCTTGAAAGAACCTCCTATAATTTACATCGTTGATTCGCTACGCAGTACAATACTGTGCAGAAGAGGATAAGCACTCGATTTTTTATGAACAGGAGGAGATGAGATGATGACCCTTCAGCTACTCATCTGATTCCTACCACCACCACCACCCAGCTAGCTTTGCTTGATTAATTGGGTGCACTTTTGAAGGCCTAAACCAGAGAATATTTTTCTGATTTTGACCTGCTCTTTCTTTGGTTCCCAATAATTGTAATCATCTAATTGAATTTCTGTTTTTGGTTGGGTTTATGTTTTGGTTAGATTGAATTCTTCTTCAAGTACATTGAGGTACTGGCAAAATATTTGGATTATTTCTTTTTGAGGAAAATATTTGGATTATTCATTCCCAACATCTCAAGTGAATTAATTAATCGAATTTCAAAATTATTTATGGATGTTTTTTTTGAGTAGTTGACAGTGACAGTCAACGTAATTATTTATGGATGTTTAGTGTAGTATTGGAGAAGAAAATTAGTTATTCACAAATGTTACCGAAAATGTCCAATAAATTTTTTAACCTTTTTTTGTACTTGCACATTGTAAGAAAATAACTATTTTTTTTATGTATGTCTAAACTATTTATGTGAAGATTAGTTTTTTTTTTTTTTTTCTCTCTTTTTTCATTTGTGATAAAGATGAAAATCTCAGTAATTTAATTTGAATATTTATAAATGAGTAAAGATATCGTAAGCTGCTTATGCATGCAGCCATTCTGTGAGCATGCCTTTAAAAATATATTAAATCATCTGCAAGTTTTGACTTATATTGCTCAATAAATTCTTTATATGAAAATCGGAATGAAAAAAATTGGGTCGTATCTAGCGTCCATTGATCTTTTGTACATTGATCCATAATTCCGATGTGGCACTTTGAGAATTGTGCTACAGTTAAACCAGTTTTTTTCTTCTCCATTATACTTTGTTTTGAATTTTGAATTTTGAGTAAACTCTAGGTAGGCACAAGAACCAAGACATGTATGACCGGTTATGCAACTCATTTATTTTTTTTCTTGTAGGAGTACATACAATATTCATTTAAGAGTAAAATATGTTTTTATTACAATAATATATATATATATATATGTTACTAGTATATACAATATCCATATACTAAGTTATATTAGTTTAACAATGAACAAATATACATCAAAATTCAAATATAATGAACAAAAAATCTAACTTTTGTTAGGTAAAATTTTCTTTTAGGAAGGTTGTACATATCTTTATATTTGTTACATGAAAATATATATTTGTTGCAAGGAAATTTGTATTTGTTACATTTTGTATGTATTTGTTACAAAAAAATATTTGTTACATGTATGTATATATTCATTACAAGGAAATATGTATTTGTTACATAAAAGTATGTATTTGTTACAATAATATATTTGTTACATGAAAGTATATATTCATTACAAAGAAATATGTATTTGTTACATGAAATTATGTATTTGTTACAAGAAAAATATATTTTGATAGTTACAAATCATATTGGTCTCATGGTGGAGCCCCACGTGCATTTCCCACGTCAATTAAAATAGAGCGCAAGGGCTTCTCTGTGGGGAAAAGATCAAATGGAGACAGTGGTAATAATCCAAATGGAGATAAAAAGACTAAAATGATTGTATGGATCTATGGATGGTTAAGTTTATGGACGCAAGATGTTTCCCAAAAAAATTTATATGGCTCAATATCAAACTTAGACACATCAGCGGTATGAATTAATAAAATATCCAGGTCACTACAATTACATATATCTGTAATTTTGGTCTTAAAAAAGTCAAATAAGATTTACTGTCCCCAATACCGGGCAACGCGTTTCAACTTTCAAACCTTATTGCACATCTCAGACGCTTATTTCAATGGCCTAACCTATTACTTAGAACTTATAATGCATGTTTGACAACTTCTCCTTAAACTTCCTTAAACTTCTTTTAGCTTTCTTAGTCCCTTAATCCTTCCAAACGCAAACTCCTTAGCACGGATTAAAAGTTTCTCCTTAATCTCCTTTTGACCGAGGCTTAAGTCTTGCCCGGATTCTTAAGAAAGCCGTACCTATGACTTAAGCCTTAAGCTTTTTTAAGCTTTTTTTTTTTCTTTTCCAAACAGATGTGGCTTAGCAATACTTAAATATTTAAGTCAATGACACCGCGGAACGAGCCCATAAATCTTACTGTTATATATACGACGAAAATTTGCGATCAGTATATAAGCTGTAAAATTTAGTACTTACTACCTATTTTTAATTTTTATACTTCTCTCACCTGCATGTTGAGAGATAAGAAGACCTATTATTATCTGCATCACTGCCCAATCATCTTTCTCTCGGTTTTTAGACCTTCACATTTTCAAAAGGAGTAAGGATCTGATAACCATAAAATTTAGTGACATTACTAATTCCATAAGCCTTATAAATTCACAAAAAAATCTTAAAAATAGAAAATCTTTTACAAATAGATTCATTTACTTATAGATTGATCATGTTCCAAATTTTATTCAATTTGAGTGTCATTTAATACTTCATCAAGAACCATCAAGTTTGTATAATAATTTTAACGGTCTAAATTTAATGGTTCTTGATGAAGTATCAAATGACACTTAAATTAAATGAAATTTGGAACACAATCAATCTATAAGTAAATGAATATATTTGTATAAGATTTTCTATTTTTAAGATTTTTTGTGAATTTATAAGGCTTATGGTAATAGTAGTGTCACAAAGTATTGTGGTTATCTGATCCCCACTCTTTGAAAAGTGCATAAATTAAGTTTCTATAAACGAGTATTATTTTGAAAGAGGACAGATCCAACAATCATAAAAAATATGATGCCCTTCATAACCGCATTATTATTTATAAATAAATTAATAAATGTAAATCGTTAGATGTATTCTAAATCATCTCAATAACATATACATAAAATGATAAAAATTTAACTTCGTTTCGATAGCCATCAAGAGAGGTAAAAAAATTATAAAGCTTGGACCATTGATTTTGTTAATGCTTGATGCACATATAAATAAAATCAAAATGATATAATTTTTTGTGTACACATAAAACATGATATATGCAATATACTCTATCAATTAGTTATTTTTTTTTTCAGTTTTAAAGCTTTTTTAAGTATCTGTTATGAATTTTGTAAAATGACATAATTTTGCATATAATTAAACATTGATTATTTTAATTTATTTTGAAGCAATCTAAAAAATTCTTAAACAAATACTTAAAAAGCTTCAAAATTGTAAAATTTTTGTATCCTAAGATATTATGATATAAATGATCTATTAAGCACCATAAATTGAGATCTAGAGATAATTAAGTTTTTTTTGAGTTAGGAGTACGGAGAAGAGCTCCATAGATTTACTCGAATAAATATTGAGTCATTCACATAAATACTATCTCATTTAAATATATAAATTAGTTAGTACATATTCTCAATTTATCTGGGTCATTTTCCATTCTACAAAACAAGACAAATCGAGATACTGATTTTTCTACACTGATACTGCAGATCGCCTAATCAAACAATTCTTTCGGTTTTGGATAATCATTATCTGGGACTAGTGAACCAGATCAAACAATCCAATGATCCAACTATAATACATGTCATAATTATCATACATACAAAATAAAAAAAATAAAAAAAAAAAAGATTTGGACAGCAAGTCAACAAGTGTGGGAAAGTCCAAATTAACACTCATGAACCCGTGAACTGCAACAATTGACGACCTGACGCTGAGAGCCGTTGAAATTGAACTAATTTGATTGATGGATTATATATGGATTGTGGATTATGGAAGGAACGCGGTAGAAAACGGGTCACTGTTCACTACCCACTACCCGTCCTTATCGGGTGGGAGCGACCCGATAAGGATGGGAAGGTCCGGGACCCGCAATGCAACTTGTACACCACCAGGCACAAAGCAAAGTCAGCAACATATATCACATATTGTTGAATTAGATTAAAAATATATAAAACATATCTATATATATATATATGATGAGGGATCCATTGACAATAGTTATTTTGACAATATTGATAATGCTATCTTTCAAAAATTTATAAAAAATCATAAAAATAGAAAAAAGTTTACGAAAATATTACTTAACTTATAGATTGATTTTGTTTCCGATTATATTCAATTTGAGTAGTATTTTATAGCTTATTAAAGATCCGTTAAATTACAATCGTTAAATATACATAAAATTTTGATAAGGCATCAAATGATATTCAAATTGATCGAAATTTGAAACACGATCAATCTATAAGTTAACTAATGCATCCATAAAAGTTTTTTTTTTTTTTTTAAGATTTTTTATGAATTCTTACATAATTTTAAAAATAACCATTGTCAAGATTGTCAATATAAGCATTGTCAATAGATCCCTGCTCTGTATATATAATATAGGGTTAGGGATGGGGAAATAATTGAAAATATTAATAATATGAGGGAGGGACAAGTTGAGGAGAAATCCGTACAGATCCGGAATAAGTTGGCGGACCCTCACACTTCGCTATCCGCTATGACCACACAAACCAATCAATGAATCAGTATATACCATTCCCTCTAAATTAGTCTCACTCTTTGGCTTGAGACTTGAGACCTTATCCCATGCATGCTTTTTGGGTTTTGACAAGCTAAGCATCACGGAAAGCTACAAAGGGTTTATCCCTTGATCGATCCCCTTCCCCACCAACCACACAAGGATAATTAATTACTTAATTTATTGTATTTTTAATTTAATTTTGGGAGCTCATAAATAAAGACTTTAAAAGATCTAATAATGTCACAATTAATTGATATTATATTATTATTCATGCTAATTGATGCATCGTATTCATATCTACATTTTACCAGACTTGCACCTTATTTTTGACCTAAAATTCTCAAGTTCATATGCATTTTAGTGTTAGAATGCCTAGATTCCAGTTACTTGTTTACTTTTATCCAAATTTCAGGTAGATTGGGCTTTTGGAGCCATTTGGACACGATTCGGAGCAAATCAGTGCTGGAACTGGATTCTTGCGGGGCCGCAGGGCGATGCGGAGCAGCTTTCTGTTTTGGCCGTCCTAGGCTATTTAATCTTTCTTGAAGACGTTTTAGGCATCTTACTTTTTCTTTCTTCACCATCTTTCACCCTAGCTGCCTTGGAGACAAGGAGTTCGTTTTGCTTGGATCTTCATCGCTTTCTTCGACGAATCCGCGAGGATTACTTGGAGAAGTAGAAGATTGAAGCCGCTCTTGTTCTTCTTCGTCTCTTTAGTATCATGAACTCTTTTATTTCTTTGTTTTGTTTGTTTTCCCTCACCATGAGCGAGTAGACTTTTAGTTTCTAGGGATGATGATGATGTTTGCGCTTATGGATTGATTGTACTATGTTTTGATTTACGTTATTTTCATAGTTACTTGCGCTTTAATTATTATGTGCTCTTGGCTTGACTTGTTTGTTTGGTAAACCCGCGGATTAGGCCAAATCCGGTGTGGTTAATTGAATATCTCATGACCAAAAATTGTTATTTGCACGATTTGGGTTGATTGCTTGCTTTTCAAGAAATACCGAAAGGTTGAATTGCGGTTTCGACGAGAGTCGGACCGAACCCGTGAACAAAAGTAACTTGAACGTAGGTTTAGAAATAAATTTATGAATTTCTATTGAACTGGAATTGTTAGAAGGACCAAAATACGACAGTTGAGGGACTTGTAGTAATCTGATTCGAATAGGAATTGATAACGTGAGTCGAAACACGAACCAGAACCGAATCTGCTTTCTGTCAGTTGTCTGCGACCCGCAGAGAAATCTTGTGGAGCCGCAGACAGTTGCAGAAAGTGAAAGACAGAGTTTTCGACACTGGTTGCGAACGCAGGAGACATTCTGCGGTCAGTAGGCAGTGTCGGTATCTCTACCTACCTCCTGCGATCCCGCAGAGACATCTTGCGGGGCTGCAAACAATCAATCCAGAGGCCAAACTGATTCTGAAAACCTTAGGAACGCCCGTTTATAATCTGTTTTAAAGTTTTTATTTGTTTTTGCTATTGTTTACTTGTTTGCTGTTGTGAGATTGACTTGACCAAACCCCCCCCCCCCCCCCCCCCCCCCCCCAAAAACCCACCCACCCACCCATTCTTATTATAAAAGACCAAAAATATCTTATTTAGGATTTGAATTGCGATTAAAGTCTAGTTTAGAATTAACTCCGTCCTTGTGGTTCGACCCCGACTGTACTACACGAGATCGTACGCTTGCGATCAAGTGTTTTACTTAGGGTAATTAAAAGCCTATATCTTTTGGGACATCACTAATTGAGTTGTTATTTATGTTAATGACTTTATAGCGCTATATAAATATTTCAAAGATATATCGGTAGTTTGAATAATAATTCAATTAAGCTAAATATATAATTAAATGTTATACAACAATAAGTAGTACAATGAATCCATTAATATGAGTAATATATAATTTAGTATGAATAATAACATGAAGAAAATATGGTATTGATTTTGATATCTCAATGTTTTTGACACTTTTTTTTTTCCTTGATAAAAGTTTTTGACACTTTTGTTCAAACTTGTCAATAACTTCATCAGCTAGTTGAATTCCCTCAAATTCGTCTTTGTCTTCTGCTCTTGTTAATTTCTTTATTTCTTTTATTCACAATGCTGCCACATCTCCCATTTGCATTATTATTATTCAAAGTCCATTTCCATTTGTGTACCACTTTTTATACGGTTGAGTGGAAGAGAGTGGAGCCACCAATGACCCCATGGATATATATATATATATATAGAATTTTGCTACAGTTAGTCATGACTTCCGGGCTGCTCCGTTAGTCACGGTCCAAAAACATATCAAATCACCTCCAAATTTCGATTTAAATGGCTCAACAAATTCTTCATATCAAAATCTTATAGCATGCAAAAAATTTTCATTTTTTGAGATTTTTAAGTATTTGTTTGAGATTTTTTAAAAGTGACTATGAAATATTAATAAAATAATCAATGTTTTATGTATAATTTTAAAAAATCTAGAACAAATATTTAAAAATATCCAAAAATGAAAACTTTTTGCGTGCTATAAGATTTTGATATGAAGAATTCATTGAGCCATATAAATCGAAATTTGGAGGTGATTTGATATGTTTTTGGACTGTGACTAACGGAGTGAAAGGATGTGTTTTGAAAGTTATTTATGTTTATGATTAAATGTGTTTTTGATATGCATTTATGTTCCTTGAAATTTAATAATATCATTTCTTTAGAAGAATTCAGGATGATTAAATGGTCCTGAATCATAGAACTCTAAAGATGGGATATGTATTTCTAAATTAGCTCATGATCTTGATAATTAAAGAGGAACATTAATTATCAGTAAGATCATCATGTTGATAAAAGTATATTGTAGTTCTATAAATATAAAGTTTATCACTATAAACATGAGTGTATAAAATTAGATGGATATTTTATACATTGAGCATGACCAATTTAAATGAAACATCATATGGATTATGTTTTGTGTCATTGATGTTTCATTGTGTCTTTGAATCTACGATATGAGATATGTATATTTTTCACATGAGTAACACATGATGTGATTATCATTTAAACCCTATCAAGTTATAGGATAAAGTGATAGTTCGTTGTGTGAAACTTGTGCGGGAGAAATCTATGTATCAACAGTATCATTGTCACTCAATATGAGTAGTGATATTACTGGGCCCCTTGGTAAAGTGGGATTATAATGCTAGCAATATAACTGGTATCAGTTATAATTATAATTCACTTATAGAGACCAAGAAAACGAATGCAGTGCAAAAATGACACGTTCCTATTTTGCGCAGCATTCAGAATATTACGTGACAAGGATAGACACAATACTAGAGGATTTGGCAAAATAATGTGCAGCATTATTTATGTCATTTGAAGGACTATATGTAGTGATAGAACCTCTGTAGTCATTTGATATAGACTAGTTATATCATAACTTCAACATGACATAAATCCCTAAACGGTCACACCAAATGAATAAGAAACAACTAGGTTCTATATCTTATAGATTATTTCATGGTTGAAATAATAAGGATAAGATATTAGAATGAACTTTCTAAAATTACTTTATAAAGTAATTAGATGGAATTATTGGAGGCGGTTTTAACTATCTAATTTAATTTATAAAACAAATAGGGGTGTTTTTTTTTGTCATGCCGAAATGGGAAACAAAAATAGGGCCATGCTATATATATATTAATAATAATATTAAGAGTGCTATTATTAGTTTGGTGCTATTATTAAGTTTTTTCTGATCTTCGCCTATAAATATAGGCGATCAGATCACAAACAAGATCATCCGAAAATTAGTAGTTATTTTCAGCCTCCCTCTTCCTCCATTGTTCTTCTCATGTGTTGAGAATAAAAGAACAACTAATTCCATTAGAGAGTGCTAGGGTTAGGTGTTCATCTATCGTGAACACTGATCGCGAGTTGTTTGTAGATTCAAGGTGAACTAAGGGCTCTTCCGCACTGCTGCCTCGCCTTGAAGTCGATCGATTCAGGAGGAGAAGAGGAAGAACGAGCAACGAAGAATAGCCAATCGCCTTATCAATTCCGCGCAAATCAAGGTACAATTCTTATGTCGTCTTTGTGAATTAATTAGAGTTTAATTAATTGAGAAGATGATTGGATTGCATGTGTTCTCCCATGCAATCATGATAGAATTGTTTTGTGTAATATGTTAGAATTACATGTGTTCTCCCATGTAATTAGATGTTTGATTGTTGCATTAACGAAGATCTTTTAGTATAGTTATGAACTTGGGGTTAAAAATTTTAAAAATTCGACCCTAGGCTATACATGAAATCCCAACACGGAGCAGCCCGTGAGTCATGACTAACGGTAGCATAACTCTATATATATATATAGTAAAGGAAACCGCACACAATGCCCCCAGCACCTCGCAAAAATTTACAAAAATATCTTTTATTGCAGAAAATTTTACAGAAATATCCTTTATTTCTAAGAAAATTTACAAAATTACTCTACTATGAAAAATATTTACAAAAATGATCCTCACAATTTTATAAAAATATACCTCCGACCCAAAAAAATTTACAAAAATGACCCTCTTGACTCATATACCATCTCATCACAAGGTGTAGGGGGCAAAGTTTGTGGCATGGTATCACTGTCCGTACTAAAGGAAATCGAATGAGACTGATATTGCATGTTGGCACGGAGCCAATTATTATTATTTCAGGGAACCACACCGTCCGTACGGTGACTTGGATGAGTGTTTCTATTCTATGTTAGGTTTTCTATTATTTTTTTTTTTTTTTTTGAGGAAGGTTTTCTATTATTATTATTGATATATATATGTTTTTGTTTTTATTGTTTTTAGAAATTCAAGTTGTGTTTTTCTAACAAGGTGATTAATTATATAGGTGAAGGAGATTGAATCAGAAAGACAAATTTAATATGGCATGTAGTTCGTTATAACAATGAATATTTTTGTATGAATTGAACTAGCTATTAGAAGAGTAAAGCAAGATTAATTGCAGATGAGGAGAAAATCAAATTAGAAATTTGGAAAATTTGTAATGATGTACCTTGAAATTATAGTGGATCAAGCACCTTGAAATTTGTAATGATGTACGTTATTTTTTTTTTCTTTTTACAGATTGTAAATTGATCCAAAGAAAACGGAAGGGACAAAATTATAGAGCTTGTGGCTTGAAAGTTGAAAACTTTCTCAATAGATAGCAATGCGTTACTTTTAATTGTTTACTGATTATTGGTCGTATCACATAGTAAAAAAAATGTTTTCTTTTCATTTTGTGTGTTTATGGTATATTTGACATCGACTTAGTTATAAGTGAAAGTTTCTGTCCATAGAGAAAGTGTAACAAACTCCACATACAGAAAAGAAAAAGAGGTAATGATACTTTATTTCATCAATTTATATATACCTTTGAGTTAGAATATTGATTAACACATTTCGGTCATGAATATTAACGTCTCAAAACATATGTTATTGTATATGAAATCATGATTTATGATGCTTAATAAATTCTTCATATCAAAATATTTGAGAATACAAACATTTTCTATTTTATGGAGTACTATTTTAAGTACTTATTTTGAATTTTTGAAAATTAAGAGCTCATAAATATAATATTGATGCTCGTACATGCTAATTTCAAAAATACAAAAACAAGTACTTAAAAAGCACCAAAAATAAAAAAAAAGTTTGTATTTTCAATATTTTTATATGAAAAAATTATTGAGCACCATAAATTTTGATTTGAGATATGGTAACATATATTTTGAGATGTTAACTTTAGCACAATTTATAGTCTAATGTATCTTCTAAAAAGAACTTGTTTAAATTCAAAAGTTGTGATTAATTATATCACTTCTTCCAGAATAAGAAGAAGATAATAATAATGAATAAAAAGGAGGTAAGTAAAACTAACCATGGATTCTGAGTCACAGCATGCAGTGTTGACAACAACAAACGCAAGAAAATATAATTATAATTATAATTATAATACAATTTTTCCTTGAAAAAACGTATTGGATGAGCATGTATCACAGTGGCACTAGAAATGAGTGAGCTAAAATTAATTTAAGTGGCCCAATAGCTGTGGTGCATTTTATATTTTCCAAGGTTTTTAGTCTTCACTCCCTGCCCTTATGGACAACGATATATTCCCCACTTGGAGGATTCTTTCTTTCTTTCAAATGCAGCTTCTGGGTGGAAAGTGGGGTGGCGAAAGCAAGGTCTCTCTTCTTCTTGGCCATCCGAGAACTCGAAGGCTAAGTAGTAAATCCAGAGGCTTTGCTAACTATCTCCAAGGTATGATTATACATGAAGACCATGGGAGTTAAAAAAAAAAAAAAAACATATGTACAAAATCAGTTATAATTTGATTCATTAAAAGTTGATGGAGTGGAAAATGATGCAAATAGACAGAAGTAGGAAAAAAAAAAAATCAACTGTTAGATTGAAAAAAAATATATATTATGGGGAACTGATACGTAGTAACGTAGATAAAAAAAATGATACCAAATTCGATACCAACTGTATTAGTATTCAAATTAATTTATATAGTTCAAGTTATTCTTATATTATTTATAATACACTATAATAAGATAACTAGTATAATAAATTCATTAAATTAAATATTATCTCATTTAATTTGAATATGAACAAAGTTAGTATCGATTTTGGGATCATTTTCTCATACCACTGTAACACTTTTCTTTATTATGAATATATGACATAAAAAATTTGAACTAGTAAAATTTCTATCTCATAAGCATATATAATGTCTAGAGAGACAAAAAAAAAAGAAAAAGAAAATATCTGGAGGATCTTTTATGTTGAATAAATAAACGTAACTATAAATTATTAATTAACAATTGGAACTTTTTTGAAAAAATAATTTGCTGCCTGCCTGCCTCCCTCCTATATATACATTATAAAAAAAAATTCCCGGTTTCCAAACATTCTCATTCATCACATTTTCTATGTTACTTCAACTGTATATATACATAAGCAACAGCATATAATGGACTTTTCATGGAGATGTTAAAGAATTTCAGCACAACTTGTGAAACGAAACATTTTTTTTTTTTTTAGTTGTAACTTGTAAGCAAAAGGACGTACAATGGGAACCACGGATGCCTGATTTCCGTATCAAGGACGTACGCACAAGCACAAGCACAAGCACAACACAAAGCTATGTACAAATAAAAATAGCACCCCATTATATTAACATCCATCACTCAATCACTCCTTTTCTCACCACCTCCTTTTTCCCTTCCCTTCCACTATATATAATCACATTCCCCCTAATTCCATCCCCAAGACACAAACTTTGCCCAATATATATTACAACTAATTAACACTCATATTATTGTTCACTTAGAGATGGAGGATGAGAGGAGGTCATCATCAAAAGTGAAGAAAGGGTCCCTCGCCGTGCGGGTCGGGCTCGAAGGGGAGGAAGGCGGCTTCAAACGGTTCGTCATCCCGATATCTTACCTGTATCACCCTCACTTCAGGAGACTGCTCGAGTCGGCTCACGAGGTTTACGGGTACAATTCGTCCGGACCGCTCAAGCTCCCGTGCTCCGTGGACGACTTCCTGCACCTGCGGTGGTTGATCGAGCGCGAGTCGCACGGGTCTCAGAGCAAAATCCATCACTACCCGCCTTCTTTCTCCCTGCACACCTGTTAGTACTTTGAGATCGGTGCAGCAAACACCAAAATAATTTTGAGATCGATCGGTGCAGCAACGTACCAATCCCGACCATCCGATCAGAAAAACAGTGTCTGCTTTTTTGATCAAGAGTCTTTCAATAATTTTGACTTAGGATTAAAGATAGATGTATTAATTAATTAGTCCGGGGCTTTTGATTAAGCTTGCAAAGTTAGTTAACAGCCATCTGTGTAAAGTGTAAGATGGTTAATTTTCATACTATAATTAACTCAGCTTTTCCTTTTTCTTAATTTTGTTACCAAGTTTTGCCATGTTAATTTTCATTCTTTTTTTTTTTATTTCTTGTCCCCTTTATTTTATTCAAGAAACGCACTCGGGATAATGTTAATGTTATTACAATTTAATCTGGTAAAAATTGTGATATCCAACATCATTAATTTGTGTATTGATTTATTGAACTTTTTTAATTACAACACTAATAGCACAAAATCCCTCATTATCTTTTTCCTTTAATTTTAATTTCTCCAGTGTACTGGAAAAGTAATAAATGAAAAGGGCTTAATTAAGATATTACATTAAGTTATTATTATAGTACATATATGGTGCATGATGCTTTAGGTAACCAAAAGATTTGCATTTTTTTGTAATATTAAATGATTATGAAATGCTTATAGTTTCGGTTGTTCTTAAGTCAGTTTCATGTCACTGAACCAAAATAAAGAATACAAACAAGGATACCCATAGAGCTCAGTCATGTCTAAAATATTTGTTTTAGATGGAAAGGGATCAAATTATAACGAACCTAGAACCTCCAAACAGAAGCATGCATAATTTTCAATTTTATAACCAATTTGGCCTTCAATTTA
Organism: Cyperus esculentus; assembly: GCA_030179965.1. NCBI lineage: Eukaryota > Viridiplantae > Streptophyta > Magnoliopsida > Poales > Cyperaceae > Cyperus > Cyperus esculentus. Next base: position 1,796,756 of record JASGLE010000012.1, read on the forward strand.
TATGCTAATTTATTGGAGAGAATTAAAATTCAATTTTATCTCAATTAGTCATTAAATAAAATTTCAGAAAATTTTAAATTCATATTGATTTCTAATTTATTAGAGGGAAAATGCTAAATCTTCTATTCTGACACCACTGAATGAAAATCTCTCTCTCTCTCTCTCTCTTTTTTGAGGAAACTGAATGAAAATCTAGCCTCTGTTGATGATTCTCAGTCTCATATAATTAAAAGGGGTCCCCAAAACATTTTTTTTTTTCACAATAGTTAATTCATTAACCTCTGTAAATCATTGATAACGAAAAGCTAGTATCATTCAAAGTTTTTTTTTTTTTTTTTTGTGCATCTGAAAATGACCCAAAAACAAGTAGAAAATGATAACACGTTATAAAAAAAAAAACACTGTATATTATTATGATATGCAATGTGAATGGCTCATTGATATTGTGATCTCAAAGATTCCTTTGAGCATGTGTGTGTGCTGTGCTTGTGTATATATTTCCTTTGGAAGATTTATGGATGTGTCAATTATCATGAAAAGGGGACCTGGGCCTGGCTGGGAACCTGAAAGGAATAATCCAACAATTGAAAAGGACCCCGTACCCTGAGAACATAGATTAATTCCATTTGGTTTCTGTCTTTTTCTTGCCTTATTTCCAAGGCTGTTGATTTACAGTACAAGGCAAAATCTCGTTCCAGTCACGAGGCTATGGCCTAGTGATAGTGACATGGGCTCCCACCGTAGAGACCCGGGATCAAGTTCTAGCAGGGGTTGGGCAGGAATAATTGAGGGTTTGCCTACGGGCTTTGTTAAAAAAAAAAAAAGAAAGAAAAAAAAAAAAGATTGATGTTTTAGGAGTACGATAGCACATTGTAATTGAATGACATGGAAGCAAATATTGTTACTTGTTTGTTAATTTTCTTTTATAAAATCTAAAGACTACACCTGTCTACACGATCTTAACTTGTAATATATTTCAAATATTTTTGAGAAAAAAAAAAACCTTTTATCTGGTCTTCTATAAGAAATTTGGTCAACATTTCTATGATAACAAGTTAGCAACTCTGCAAATAAAAATGTGGTGGTAAGTAAGAGAGATCCGATGGGCAAGAAAAACTTATAACTATGTAAATCATGTAAACTTCTAAGGTACGTAGCCAATCTATTGGATTTTATAGAGAAAATAAGACACCAAGGGAACTAATTAATTATCACAAATCCCATAGTTTAGGAGGTCGGGGTTCAAAACCTGAAGGAAGAGTCTTTTATAGACATTTAAATTTGAGTGACTTGATAATCTAAAAAAAAACATAATTTAGGAAGCTATTTTTCTAAAGCAAAGTTTGGGGACAACAAGCTGATCACCCGTTTCATCAAAAAAAAAAAAAAAAGCTAAATATCCGGTTTCGGCTATGTTATCAGTTTCCATGTGTGAGATAAGTGTAAGAGATTCAGTCAACAGCTAGCATGAAACATAAGCATTACTAAAAAATTCCCTATTTAAACAGTCTAGATATCTCATATCTATCCAATATGCCGATATGCTGTCTTGATAAGTTGGTTTGCTTCCAACAGAAAAATCGAAAGAGCAATACATCAGAGTAGGTTAGGTTTCTAGAAGCAACTTATTAGACCTACCAAGGTACTATAAATCTTGGGATTAGCTGATACATCAATAAAATTGTAGCTCCCATTGTTCATACAGATAGTTTAACCAGTCAAACCTGCTCTGCACTTCCAAATTATACATGTAAAATTTGTTTATTATGCAATGAAAATATATAGTTTATTATGCAAAGTATTATCAACTCGCAGAACTAAAAAAATATTAAACAACTTGCATAAAAATATGGGGAGCTGATACAACAATAGAATTGTAGCTCCCGTCGTTGATATGGATAGTTTGACCAGTCAAAATTGCTCCACACTTCCAAATTATATATATATATACAATTTGTTCATTATGCATAGAAAATAGTTTATTATGCGAGTTGATTACCGAACTAAAAAATATTAAACAACTTACATATAAATCTTGGGAGCTGATACATCAATAAAATTGTAGCTCCCGTTATTGATACGGATATTTTGACCAGTCAAAATTGCTCCATACTTTCAAATTATACATGTAAAATTTGCTTATTACGCATCGAAAGTTATTTACTATGCATGTAAAATAAACTCACGGGACTAAAAAATATTAAACAACTTGCATACTAAACAATTTTACTTGCATAAATGACATTTAAAGCAAGCATTCTACAACCAATACATTGCATATTAAATAAGTTTGTGTGCATAATAAACATTTACTTACATATAGCATATGTAACATTGCATTGTACAACTAACACACTGCATACAAAATGAATCAGTATGCATAATAAGCAAGTTTACGCATGCAATAAAAAAATATATATATTAACATGGATTCTACAACAACAAATCGCATTCTAAATGAGTTGCATGGTATATGCATTAGTTTGTCTAGCAAGCTATATAGTATGCATAAAAAAAAATTCTTTAATAATCCATATTTTAGTCCCTTAGGCTGTTAGTAGGAATATGTTTTGTTTTGGATGCTAGCGATGTTTTCTATATTTTGAATATAACCGAGTATTGTTTACTTGGTTAATTTGGACATGTTTGTGGAAGTCTTTTTTCCTTTAGAAATTAATTGCCAATTAGTACTGATTTTGACTTCCCGAAAAGCAATGGGGAGTGGTGAAATGAAAAATTCACTTTTTTCCAAAAAAAAAAGTATGCATAAAAAACTATATATTATGCAGCACAATAACATGATCATGAAAGAAAGAGAGAGAGAGATGCTATATTGAATCAAATAAAGAGGCTATGAACTAGTTGAAATTTACTGAACCGACTAGTGAACTGCTACTGGTTATTAGAAGGTAGGTTTAATCTAGCAATTGTATTTACATGCAAAATCACTAGATTATGCTGCATCATAACCAACTTTCACCACATAATTTTGGGGAATTTGCATATTTGCCACTCCAAAAACCTCCAATTGTAACTTTGCCACTCCAAAATTGGGTATTGCAAATTTGCCACTACAAACTTACATACTTTGCATTTTTGCCATTAAAATTTTTAAATGACCAAATTGCCCTCAATCTCCCCCATGCAGCCCCCCGGCAGCCCCCCCCCCCCCCCCCCCCCCCCCGGCACCCCCCCGCCGTCCCCCGGCGCTGCGGGGGCTGCCACCGGGGGTGCACGGGAGCCGCCGGGGGGATTGAGGACAATTTGGTCATTTAGAAATTTTAATGGCAAAAATGCAAAGTATCTAAGTTTGTAGTGGCAAATTTGCAATACCCAATTTTGGAGTGGCAAAGTTACAATTGGAGAGTTTTGGAGTGGCAAATATGCAAATTCCCCCATAATTTTTAATTTTTGAAAAAAGTGGGCTCATGCATCCCACCAATTCCATTAGAATTTTAGGTAACTAAATATATATAGTAGTCTGGATTAGTTTGCAACCATAGAAAAGAAAAGAGAAAAAGAAAAAGGGTATCAGGTTGCGTTACACTCTACTACTACACCCATAACAATAATTAATAAACAAAAAAAAATAAGTGTATCAATGACATAGTGACATAGTTAGCAACCCAACTTCATTCAAATTCTAAAAAAAAACTAGCAAGTGACATAGTTAGCCACAAGTCTGAGCAATAGTGGTATCAAGGATTCCATCTCTCCATGTAGATCCAGATCTAGTAGCTGTAGCAACAATGAAATCGCCTTTTCAAATCTCGTAGGCTTATATTTTAGAGATCAGAAGCTGAGAGCTTTTCATTTTCTTGCTCCAGCAGTGGGATCAAAGTCAGAGAGGGGAGGGGAAGGGGAGAGGAAAGGGAGGAGAAAGGAAACAAGGCTGGAGGAACCGGAGGGAGAGGAGGAGCGAGGTGGAGGAGAGAGGTGAGAACGGTGCCAAAGATAGAGAGCCATGGGAGTAGACAAAGGTTTCGGTTTTGATGGCAAAGAAAGAAAGGAAAGCAGATATATATGACCTAGACTTACTAGTTTAATTGATTTTTTCTGATTTCTCATTATGCTATTACAAATATACATGATTGTAAATATATATATTATTGTTGGAAATATGTTATATATATAAAATCTTTGTTACTATGAAGATAGATCTATATATTTGAGAATTATTTCTCATTCTTTGTATAGAAAGAATGAAATACTTGATCAAGTTACAAACGATATTTATATGATATAATCAACAAGAGAGCAAAATATGTGTGATCTTAATCACAAGAAAAAAGACGATGCTCGTCTGTTTTGCACCCACAATGGCTGGGGGGATGGACTCGGTTGTACGCAATTAATCATATTTTCATTAAGAAAAACCGTGCCATCATCTCGCTCGCGTGAAAGAATCGATTATTTTCATGTTTACAGGTAGAGGTGGTACATTGTCGGGTCGGGTTCGGATCGGGTATCGGGTTGACGGCTATTGGCTGTCGGCATTTTTTCGAGTCGGGTCGGGTATCGGATTGACATCTGCCGGGATTTTCTCGGGTCGCGTCGGGTCGGGTTCGGTCGGGCGGGTTTTTCGAGTCTAGTCAGATTTTGCACATCTATTCCCTGATAGGGTCGGGTCGGGTTAGGTTCGTGTCAATCTCACTTTCCCTAAACACATGGGTCGGATCGAGTTTGTGTCAGTCTCACTTTCCCTGAAACACGGATCGGGTCGCGCTTGGGTCGGGTTCGAATCAATTTGACTTTCCTTAAAACTCAGGTCAGACCGGACGGGTCGGACGGGTTTTTCGGTCAAATTTTACCACCTCTGTTTACAGGTTCGAATGGTGTTGCACAATCCAAATAACGTTGGCATGATTCGACATGACTCAGCAAAAATAAGTTGGTGATACAACTTCAGATCTTTGAAGTGTACATCTTAATTAATTGATATATAATTCGTTCATTGAATTCTTAAGTTTGATATTTACCAATCCCATAGCTCCAATCCAACTAACGTGGTCAATCTATGACCAGTCAATTTTTTGGAGAAGGTGATTAAAGATAGTCAAAACTTTTGAATTTAAAAGACGCCGCAATTTCAACGTAAATACTGATTTGTAAAAGTTGTTACAGTTTCATTTATGAAATCTTAAATCTTAAATAGTTCTTCAGTTGCACCGTATTAACACTTAATGAGAAAAGAAAATCAATTTGAACCATTTGATTATGATGAACAAAGAGAGAAACTAAAATCAATGATAGTGTGACATGACTAGAAATGCTTGAAAAATTTAATCCTCTTTCTAGATATAGAATTATTTTGAGAGTAATTATCAAGGTTTTCAATATAGCACGTGTTAGCTTAACCTAAATTAATTAGTTATATAGCACATGCTTTCAGTGACAATAATGATATCGTACTTAACCTAAATTAATTAAGACAAATCATACATACCATTTCTATAAATATGTTCATAATGATGTTGCAAACATGTTTTATATTGGGTATATTTATCAAAGTGTCTATACTAATTAAATTGTTAACAATAAGACTTTAGACATGCCAAGAATAAAAGTTTATACTAATTAACTTTTGAAATGTGCTATTCATGTATGCATCTTTTTGCACTCGAATATATCATGCAGAAATTCCAGTTTGGTTGCTGAATTGAATTCTAATTAGCATAAATTCATTCTTATAGACTTTTGTAAGAGCATATACAGCCACTTAACGCATAAATATCAGTGCGCATAATCTGTAATTCAGGAAAGTTAATTAGCTCCCCCTGAAAGTAATTAATATATAAGATAATAAGATGGCTCATGAAGCTGATAGCTTATAAAAACTGAAAGAAAGTTATCTAGATTCTAAACTAGTTAAAAAGTGTTATCACCAACTAGGGCCAATTTGCATAGACTAATTGGGATCCTCTCCGGTAACTAAAGTTACAATCTTTCAACTGTCAAGCAACCGTTGTTTTGTATGGGGGTTCGACGGTCCAGATGTACTCCAGGACCGACCTCCACGTGCGTGTTACCAGAGAGGATCGCAGGGCTTTAGTGGATCTCATTATCATTATTGACCCACCCTGGAATCCAATATTCCGAAAAAAATATTGTTCTGATTTGAAATTAATAAGCTGACATTTCAAGAGCTTATCGTTTTCAAGAAATTCCACGTGCTCTAGAAATTGCTAAACGAAAGGATATAAAGCAACTCTATATATGCGCACGTCGAATTTTGAAAAGGAAAAAATTATAAAGAGGGCTGGATTCTTTTTTTTTTTTCAATTAAGCCATGTGTTATGGCGGCTAACACCAAAATCAGCACCAAGAAAGCATTCATTAAACCAAAAAACAATGAACTAAGATACAAGAAATGAACCGATTTTGGACAGGTCAACAATTGTATCAAAAAGCTTGCCTCAAACATGAAGTTACAATACCAACTTTGAACCATCATACCAGGAATTTGACAAGCACACAGAAATTTAACATATGTACCAAAACCTGGTTAAGCCAAGGTGTCAGAGAACTGGAAGAGCTTACTGGACGTGCGGTGGGGCCAGTTGCAGTTGAAGCACCCGGCAAGGCGAGGCCTTTTCCGGGAAATGAAGATTTCGGTGCTGGAATTATGCCACCGGGTTCTGCAGGGGGGATTGGCGACAGTGCAGGAGGAAAATCAGTAGTTTTGTGGATTACTGTAGTTGGTGGCTCAACAAATTGTGGAAACTGGTGCGGCCCTGCAAAATTCAGATGAAATTATTTGAATTGCTCACTTCAAATAACTACTTTTAACGATATGAAAAAAATTACTCGGGTTTTGTGGATTAATATGACTGCACAAGTCGTTAATGTAAACCTGCATGGAGCTAAATCATTAAAGATGGCCATACAACATGAATTCACAACCCATTCAGAATCAAACAGCTAAATCTTGAAAAAATCTTACTCAAAAATGGAACGTGAGATCGACTTCCTAAGTTTTTCGATTGAAACTATAGCCTATGATGAGACTTGATAGTTTCAAGCCTCAATACGTACAATTTTTTGTCATTAAGAAACCACTCCTATTCAACAGCTTGCTAAATGCTAAATGCTAATTACTATAGTCAATCTCAAGGACCCAATAAGTTCAAGCCTGGTTTATTTCCAGATCGAGCCCAATAAAGCCTGAAAATCATTTCATCATTGCAATTCTCAAAATTCCAGCCTAGGTTTCAAAACATTAGGATCATAAAAACATATGATGAACAATTACCTGGACATCTAGGCTGAACTGATTTGCTTAGCCTATGACATAAGAAATAAAGCAACGCTTAGAAAAGATAGAAGACACAAAATAAAACGAATAACTTTCCAAAGATAGAAAATTGCACATTATTTTCTGTTTGTATTGATCTATGTTGTCATTTTTTTATTCGAGCTCAGGGCATGATAGAATTTGGACAAAAGCTTTTTTTTTTTGTTTTTGGTATTAATCACGAGTAAATCTAGCGAGCACAGAGGCCTCCTGTGCTCCTAACTCAAAAATCATACTAAAGCATCATGATATTTTGATTTATCATTTTCATTAAATTCTTTATATCAAAATCTCTTAACATACAAAAATTTTCCATTTTTTGATTTTCTTAAGTATATGTTTTGAAATTTTTTAGAATGACCTCAAAATAATAATAAATTAATGTATAAAACTGTGTCATCTTTTAAAAATACAAAACAAATACTTATAAATCTTAAAAAATGGAAAATTTTTGTATCCTATGATATTTTGATATAAAGAATTTAATGAGACCCATAAATCTAAATTTCGAGATGGTTTAGTATGATTTTTGAGTTAGGAGCACGGGAGACCTCCGTGCTCCTTGGAGCACCGTAGTTTTACTCATTAATCATGGCCTTGGTATTATACCAATTTTTGAGGTACTTGGTGGGTCTTCTAACAATATATTAGATGACAACCATATCATTAGAACACTTAAACTGATTAACTAAGGTTTAACTAAAATGGTAAAAAAGGTTAAGAATTTTTGCAACAGAGGTGCGTACGTGGTAACAATAGTCCCATTCACGAAACCTCCATAGTTGCAGGAAGTGACATTGCATCCAGCACTAGTAGGCTTTGTAGTCACATTTCCCAGCATCAGATTGCTGTTTGGGCACTGCATGTTTGAGCATGAGACCGACATGGATGACGGCGTGCAGTACAAGCTGATAAAAAGAACCAAATACTATGTCAAATGTTAAAAACAACATAGCAGTAAATACTATGTTCATGGTTTTTCATGATTCATTTGTTGCTGAATCGGACTCAATCAAGACAATTGGGATCGATATGCCCCACGGTTTTTCAAAATTGAGTACTTCGTGATTTGTAACAATTTATCTATTGTAGTTTGAAAACAAATGTTAAATTTATCTATTTGGCTGCCCCAAGATTTTTTGTTAAAGCTCTTTATTTTGATCCCATACTTGTAAAAAAATATAAAATAGATGAGATTAATCATATATCTATTGTCGATGCCTCTAATATAATTTTCTGGCTTGGTCACAGTACGAAGGCATTTAATTGAGCTTCAGGAGACGGCAACGGACGATGAAACCAAAGAGATATATAAGGGTTGACAAAATAATAAGAAAACAGAGAAGCATACTTGAGATTCCCCGGGCCACAGCTGCACTGGACACAGTCCCCCGCGGTGATCGTATAAGTGCCATTGGCCACGAGCAATCCATAATCCGATGCAGCCTTTGGAAAAACCGATGGACACGCTGAAATCATCGAAAAAAGGAATCAGTAAGAAACAAATATACCAAAACAAGACATAATCATAATTTGAATTTCAAGATTTTGTTTTACCCGGCAAAGGGATGGCTAGAATGTCCCCGGGATGCACCGTGGGGTTCCCCAACGCATTAACGTTCATTATATCTGTTACAGTGGTGGAATACGCCGCAGCAATGTCCTGCACTGATTCGCCATCATTGACCACATAAGAGAGATACACCGCCGGGAGAAAATTATCGGTGGAGTTGAAACATGTGCAGGGGAGCGGTATGACCAGCGTTTCGCCCACGTCCAGTGCCGAGGGATCTGTGATGGCATTAGCCTGCACAAAATAGAGTTTATCATACCATATTGTACTCGTAATTGCTAATTCAAGCCTAATTAATTAATGTATGGTGTGATCTTTTTAGCGTCCATAGAATATTTGTCCGTAGCGTCCATAGGTTACAAAATCAGATCTATTAGTTACAAAATCGGATGTATTTATTACATTCTGAGTGTGTCTATTGACGTATGGCTGCATTCTCAATGGACGCAAGATGTTTCTCATCTTTTTATTGATGGTGACAATATCATTTTAATGTGACTTTTTTTTTTTTTGATTAATTCAGGTCAAAAGTCCTTGGTTATTTATAATACCGGTGTAGTCATTACGATTCTTCGAAGCTCGATTAAAAGCTTAGATAAAAAAAAAAATGCACATTTCGATTTTTCAATACGGGCAAGTTGTACCAAGCAAGTTACAGGATCAGTACTAGCTCCAAATCAACAACGATCACCTGGCGAATCTGGTCAGCGGACGCGAGGCCCGAGAACACATCAGATGCAATAGAGGCAAGAGTGTCGGTCGGGCGGGTAATGTACCGGGTCGAAACCGACTTCCTAATACCATCCGAACACGCACAAACCGTCGGTACGCGGACGAACAGCCCGGCGGGGAGGATCCGGTGCGCGGCATCCGGTAAAGTAAGATCAAAGGCATTGGTGGCCAGGATGGAGTACGGGTCGGTCCGGAACAGGGCTGCAATCTCAGACACCTTTAAGTCTGTGTAGAGAGTGTAGCCCAGGAGCGCCGGGCATGAGTCGGAGCCGGAGCATGGCTCTATGGTGGTTTTGCACTGAACAACAAAGGGGATAACAGAGAGGAGAAAGAGTAAACGAAAGATGGCCATTTGTGATTCTAGGGTTAGGGTTTGATTGGGGGAGGAGGGGAAGGTGATGATGGAGGGGTGGAGGTGATCAGTGATGATCAGTGATCAGGAGAGATGAGATGCTTTGAGTGAGAGCTTGGAAAAGTGTGTAGAAAAGAGGGATTATCATTAAAGGGGTTAAAGAGAGAAAAAATACGAGGGAAGGGAACCAACAACGGTCGTTAACCGGTTAATTCATATCCCCTGTTGTACTGCATCATGCAGTTCACAGATTCAGCCGTTTGATTGTCTCCAGATTCGTGCCAGGGCGAAGCTCGAGACGATCCAACGGCGAACACTGTGAACTGCACAATGCAGTAAGCCAGGGGATGAACACTCCGTTAACCGGGATATAAATTGAGCTTTAGTCCCATTACATCAGGGGAGGAATTAGATCTTCTGTGGTGTGATGGGTTTTGAGTATGAGTATGAGGTGAGTGAGACACAAACATGGGTGCTTTCTAGTTCATACTTTCCATTAGCTGATTTGGGGTTTTAGACTAAAACATTTAGTTCATCTTGAAGCTTGACAAATCCTAGTTCCTTCATGGTTTAGTATGCCAAAAAATTTTCGTTTTTAAAGAAAGAATCAAAGTTTTTAGTAGTATACATCATAATATCATGTCAAATTTGGGCCTCCCTTAAAGCATTTGTTGATAATTGGGTCTACGTAAATTTAAATATAATAACAGTCATAGATTCATATGTGTATATTTTATAACAGTTACATCAATTCTATAATTTTTATATCAAATTTATAATCCGTCTATTCTATAGACACCGGTAGCACTCCATCTTTATTACTCAGTTAAAAGCGAAATAATGCCATAAAGCCACATGAATGGCTGGAGAATTCTTAAGAGGCTCTTACCCTGAGTCAAAGAGAATACTTTTCAGTTTCAAGGATCATTTGTTTCAAGCGGGTCCCAAAAGCTCCGGGAATAGACAAAGCAGCTGCAGATTTTGTCTACTTTATCTGACAAAAGCTGCTCTTCTCCTCTTCTCCTAGTTTCACCTTTCTTCAGTTCCTTGTGTTCACCATTCAATGCACAATTGTGGGCTTAAAGCACAGGCCGTAAAATCTCACCACAACATCGAATTTGCATAGCCCACAAAATCTTTAGTGGGCTTTTTTAGGCTTGTTACTACAATTCATGTTTATTAGTTAAAACTTATGGATTAATTTAAGCCCACTTAAATTTGGGCCTGTTACATGTATTCCTGTTAGGTGAAAATATATGGATAATTTTTATGGGTTTCAGCCCACTAAAATTTGGGCTTATTACGAGCTTGCAGCCCAGTTTAATGTTTCCCCGTTCCAAGTTCTAAGACCTGGCTGCTACAGTACAGACATACAAAAAATAAGAACGTGCAGAAATAGAACATTCAAAGTGGTGTCGTATATTAAATTTGTTCGCACTTTGCAACTTATATAAACTGCATTTGCTGGTCAAATATGATCAAATTTTGAGGGAGGATCTGGTCAAAGTTGGTCCAAGAACGACACAGCTAGCTAGCAGATACTGATTGACCATTCATATATAAATATATGCTTTCAGAACTCAGACTATATATACACACAGATTTCATATCCTCTGTAGCGCATGCATGCAGGATGTGAACCGTTAGATCATCTTGGGATCTGTGTTGGCTCGAGTCTCAAGATGATCTAACGGATCACATCCTGTGCTACACAATGCAATGCTACAGAGGATGAGCACCCCATTCAATGAGGAGGGATCCATTGACGATGGTTATTTTGACAATCTTAACAATAGTATTTTTCAAAAAAATTTAGAAAATCACAAAAAATCTTAAAAATAGAAAAAAGTTTACGGAAATATTACCTAACTTATTGATTGATTATATTTCCGATTACATTCAATTTAAGTGACATTTGATAGCTCTTTGGAGATCCGTTAAATTATAACCGTTAAAAAGTGTATAAAATTTTGATAAAGTACCAAACGATATTCAAATTGATTGAAACTTGAAACATCACCAATCTATAAGTTAAGTAATGTATCTATAAAACTTTTTTTATTTTTAAGATTTTTTATAAACTTTTATAGTTTTTTGAAAAACCTGATTATCAAGATTGTCAATATAGGCATTCTCAATTATCCCTCCTCTTCAATGAGATGAAAATCTATTAATTGTCGCAATTCAAGGGGCGAAACGGCGCCATGCATGAATGAATGCATGTGTCCGTACCATTCAGAATTTGCATGGAAGCAACAGCTAGCTAGCGACATCAAACTGATAAAGTTAAAGGATGGAAAGTTGAAAAGTTGAAATCAAGCCAACAATGCAGCACTGCATGGCTGTTGGCTCTTTTTTTAATTTTACTGCTTGACTACTTGCACAAGTAACCCAAGCCTCAGTCCGGTTGAATTCTTTGGTCAACTGTAGAATTGTATTATTATATTTGGGTACAAGTGTGCATATAAAATTTATCTTTACCTAATTTATAAGGAAGAGTAGGTTCTACGTTATTACAATATTTAGATCTGTACAATAAAGATGAAAATAATTATTGAACAAGTTCAAGTAAATAGACTGATATCAAAAATATTTGTATGTTGGTTTTAAATGCAAACTATCTCAAAATGTAGTTTACCAATATTAAAATTTTCAATTTATAACTCTCAGCAAATTTTTAATATTCAAATAATGTGGGGGGGGGGGGGGGGGGGGGGGGGGGTGGGGACGGGGGCGGGGGATGCAAAAAAATTTATTTTTTGAGTTTTCATGAGTTTGATTATTATTTTTATCAAATTAAATGCCCATTGAAATACAATGGATTGTTTCATTTTCAGGAAAAAAAAAAAAAAAAAAAAAGCCTACCCATGAACTCTCTACATTTAAAATATTTTTATAAATCAAAAGTATTTATTACTTCCCCTGTCTACAAAAGAAGGAATTTGTAGCAAAAGTCAAATGAAATAGTGGAAGAGTGAAATTACTTTTATGCCCTCAATTGGTAGAAAAGTGAAATTCTTGGAAGGAGACAAGGGGCATTTTAGAAATTTCGTAATATATATATATATATTTTTTTTAGGAAGTAAGTGGATTCAAACAAAGGGTGTAAATTCATTTAATTGTGGACAAGTTGTAAAGGGTATAAATTCATTTAATTATGGATGGAGCAGGTATATACTTTGATTATAAATATATATATTTTTAAAATAAAATAAGATTATGTTATTGAGAAGGGACGGTTTGTTTTGAGGAAAAAGATGCGTGGGAAGGAAGTATTGAAGGAAGGAAGGAAGGAAGGAACAGATATATAGCTAGCCAGACAGACGAAGAAGTCCTTGTCAAATGTCAAGGACGACGTTAACTCAATCAATCACATCCCAAATACAAATACAAATACAAAAAAAAACAAAATCGAAGATCAAGTCAAGCCGACTTGTCTGCGTGCAATGCGGGCACTACTGTTACTGTATGTATAACACAACTGTTCATCCTCTCTTCCTCTTCCTCTCATGCCTGCCTGCCTTCAACATCTTCTCCTGCTCATCAGGCTGTTCACTCAAACCAATTCTTTCACAGTTTCACTGAGCATTACTCTCTCTCGTGAACTTCTACTACTATATCTTATATATATATATCAGTTCCTTTTCTTTACTTACTACAGTCACAGCACTGTTGTTTTTCCCGTTGAGTGAGTTATTGATCCATCCATAACATGCATGCACAAGTCTCACCACAGTCATGAATAGTGATATGCAATTATGCATCGATAATATATATATATATATATATAAGACAATTTCTGTAGAACACCGGTAATTGTTTGGTTTGAATGTCTGCTTTCTTTTGGGTGGTAATTAATTAATTAGCACTCTAGTTTAGAAGTAACAAACATGGTATTTTAGTTGAACACATTAATTAATTTTGATCAAAGAGATTTTTTCTACAAATTTTATGTAGAGGAGAGATCAAATACCTATATTTTTTAGGACCGATTTGACCATGAAAAAAAAAATCTTAAATAACTACATTTTAAACTTTAAGTAACAAAACTAATTGATATAATGTGATGTATATCAGTATATATCATATCTTATATGTACACAAAAATTATAATATTTTGACTTTATTTATATGTGCATCAAGCATGCATTAACAAAAATCAACGGTTCAAATTTAATGAAAAGTTCTCATCTCTTGATCGCAAATCAAAAAAATATTAAATTTTTATCTTTTTTTGTATATATGTTATTGATATGATTTAGAATACAACTAATTTTTTAGATTTATCAATTTATGTATCAATAATAAATTATACACTATGAGCACAATGTCCCATAGTTATTAGATCCCTTAAGTATGAGGAGGGATCCATTGATCACAATGCTTATCGTGAAAATCTTGATAATGACAATTTCAAAAAATTTGCGGAAAATCATTAAAAATTCTCAAAAACATTAAAAAGTGTATGGAAGTATTGTTTGACTTGTAAATTGGTTATGCTTCCGATTTTATTCAATTTAAATAATGGTTATAAGCTCTTCAAAAATTCATTTAATTACAACCATTAAGAAATATATAAATGATAAGTCATCAAACTATGTCTAAATTAATTGAATTTTAAAACACTATCATTCAACAAGTTAAATAATACAACCATAAAAAAAAAATCATTTTGAAGATGTCTTTATAATTTTATTCATATTTTTTCGAAATTGGTGTTGTCAACAATTGTTAAGATAAATACAATCATAAAATTGTTATTAAATCCCTCAAGTATAAGGAGGGATTTATATATTGACAATACTTATCTTGACAAATGGCAATTTTAAAAAAATTAAGAAAAATCACTAAAAATTCTCAAACATATGAAAAAGTTTATGGAAGTATTGGTTAACTTATAAACTAATTATGCTTCCAATAATATGCAATTAAGTGACATTTGATAAGTCTTCAAAGATCCGTTTAGTTACAATCATTAAAAATTACATCAAATTTTGATAAGCCATCAAATAATGTCAAAATTGATTAAAATTTAAAACAATATCAATCTATAAGTTAAGTAACAATTATAAACTTTTTTTTTCATTTTTAAGATTTTTTTTTTATAATTTTGTTCATATTTTTCAAAATTGTTACGATCATGTCAAGTTAGATATTGTCAATTAATGCATGGATCCCTCTTTGAATATACATTATATCTAGTCCTCAATTGTGCGTAAAATAATGGTGTGAATTAATTATGAAAACCGAACTTTGTGGAAATACACAAATATTGCCAAGTTCACCATGTTGAAATCGATAAAAAGGTAAAAAAATTTAAAAATGACTTGTAAAAGACAGCTGAACTGTACCGGTGTACCCTAATAATTTCTCTTCTGGAAGTCCCACTTCTCCAGTTGTCCTTCAAAATTTACTAGTCACTGCCATTTCTCTCCATTTCCCCATGCTTGTAAAGATTCCTCTCTCACTCACACTCACACACAATTAATTAGGGTAACCAAAAACCAATGCACACTGTGCCATTTACTGTTCTTACTTACAAGTTTTTTTTTTTTTTTTTTTTGAGAATATACTTACAAGTTACAAATATCAATATCATGGAAGTGGTAATGTGTCTCTCGGCCCAGGAAACCGGAACTGACTCCATGATATGCTACTATGAGAGAAATACATGCAAATAGACATAGTAACACATCTCTAGTATAGCTAGGTGGAAATTACTTGTATCAGTTTGCTCTGTGCACTACTGTGGTCCTGCAGCTGCAAGTAGTAATTGTCCTACTGTCCTTATTTCCAGAAAAAAAAAAAGTGTGTAATTAATTATTACTTGATAATGGCCTCCAGCAAGATATAATCAAACCAACAGATTACAGAGCTAAATTATGTTCTGGAGTAAGAAGAAAATATATTTCAGTGCAGATTTTACATCAGAAATTGAGGTATTTAATTTACTATTAATGATTTGCTATGCATGCCATAATCAAATTATTTAAAAATTGTGAACTTACAATAGAACTATTGAGTCATTCAAATTTGAACATTTATTGAACCAACAAGCTTACTCTATGCAATTTTTTTTTTCTATGAAATTGAGGTACATCTTTCTTTATCATAAACATTTCAAAAGGCTCTCTAATCTCTATGAAATAAAAAATATCAGGTTACGTTATTCAATTCATGTGACTTCAGTCAGAATATACATGGCTACATCCAATAAAGCAATTGTTAATCCAAAGAAAAAAAAAAACCAGGATTATATATAATTGGAAAACATGATGAATCATGATGACATGGAAAAAGTAGTTTACACAAAGCTTAACCCTAAATAGCATATTTGCCTGTTCCTTTTTGTCTTTCATGGAAAATAATTCACAGAAATGGAACTAGAGGGGACGTGCTCATGGTGTCATGTTCGCAAAGATACAAGGATCAAAATATTAAAGCTGTTCTCCAAATGGAATCGGAAAAGCAAGGAAAAGACCACACATGAAACCATATACCAAAACTTGACACAAGTAAAAATTTGTTTTTCACACATTATGGAAGTAGCTAGCTAGAGGTGCATTTTTTTTTTTTTTTTGGAGAATTTAGAGGTGCAAAATCAATAAGATATATACAAAATCACATGATGTGTTCCATCCTATTCCTCCCCCATCATCCATCTCTGGTTGAACACATAAATAAATAAGCAATGAAGAGATTCTCTACATAACTACATATCTCTCTGTTTAATTCTCACTGTCTCTGGTTATAGTGGTTACTCTCTTTGTACACTGGTAGAAAAGGGAGTTTAATTTGGAGGTTTTCAAAGGATTTATCCAGGAGTTGAAATGAAATGAAATGAAATTAGTCAGAAGATGAATAAATAAAAAATAAAAGCCTCTGGCATATGTCCTTATAATTGTAATGAAGCTATATATATATATATATATATATATATATATATTTTGGGGGTTTTTCAAAGGATTTAACCATAAGTTGAAATGAAATGAAAATGGTCAGAAAATGAAAAAATTAATAAAAAGCCTCTAGCATATATATATATCCTTATAACTATATATATATATATTTCTTTTCATTTTACATAAGTAAGATAACAAAGAAAGCATTCTGTCAGAATTAATGCATTTAAGGTTCCCATTTTCTCAAGTTGCTTCCACTCCCACTTAAACCAAGGATCTTCTATAGCGTATACTATACTGCATGTTGAAGACATAATACATAAACCTTCATACATCAAATACTGTTGATGTATAAAGAAGAATATAATCTACATTTTCATAAAAACTAATTAACATGTCATATACTATATGTCAAACCCTGATGAATGGGCATACCATTTAACACAATAAAATAGGTCAAGATAAATAGAAAGAATAATAATTGGCATCCAAATGCAGGTATAATTGAAAATAAAATATAATTAAGCACATCATATTGCAGACGTACAATAACCTAGACAAGTTTTTCAAATGTCATTAACTCATTGCATAAAAGATCTACCATTTTTGCACTTTGTTTTAAAATGGTACAAATGGAAATGGGATGTATCATATATATCAACATCAAGCCATCAAACAAAGTGTACAATATTATTGAAGATATATATATACCTGTTGTGTACGTAACGCCACAGAAGAACCTTGATTTTTTCTCACCCGTACCAGAATATTAAAGTCAACTTAACTAAATAGTAAATACATCATTTTCAGCATCGTTTTCTGCCATCTGTAAATGCATACACCTAGATAAAAGCCTCGCCCTAATTAGTGCACCAGAGTAGCTGTGGCTAACAGAACCCAGATCCAGGTCAAGGAATTTAAAATAAAAAAGAGAATAGAATATATATATATGATCTGTTTAAATTTTTTTAACTGCGTCCGAAACCTAGGCAGCTCAAGTCTAACAGTACAACAATTAATCATTGCATAATCACTCAGTCATCATGAAATAATATGGAAAAATTGTTAGGTTAAAAGAAAAATGGAAAAAAAAAAAAGTCAAAAACTGAATGGAAAAGTTAAACGGAAAAAAAAATGGTTTTGGAAAACCAATATTTAGCAGAAGCTAAATATATAATGTCGCTACATATATTACATAAACTAAATCATTGTTTTCATTTATTACCAACTAATTATATATAATTAACTGCTGAAATGTGTAAATTTCTATGTGACTAGCTAGAAACAAAAGTGATAAGCTATATAATATATAACTCATTCATAGATATATAAATATTTTTGGGGCGTACGTATCTATTGTTAAACAATTAATATTGAAAAAAAAAAAACCAAAAAGGCAAAAATAATGTTAAAATCTAATTAACTCACAGTTTAAGAAGCACAAGCTAGTAGGCATATATGCAACATGCATAGAGATTCATTGTGGCAAATGCTGGTTAAGGGGATTGAAGCCTGGTCCGAAATCGCCAACTTACACTCTAGTATCCATTGCGTTTTCGAACAAACATACGCAACGAATACTAGAATAAATCAACCATCGGAGACCTCGAGCCAGACAACAATCCCCTTAACCTAATCCGACGTATGTCGACGAACTAACTAACCGGGCAAGCAAAGGAGAGATCGCAGCCAACCAACAGATTAAGTATATATCGATCGATCTTGAAGCGGCCTAATTGAGAGGAATGAAGCCTGGTCCGATGCCTCTTGTTCAAGTTTGTAAACATCGAAAGAAGACGTACGTACCAAGAGTGTCGAGGCCTCGAGCCAGCCAACATCCCCCACAACACAACCCTTTGTTTTTTTTTTCTTTTTTTCTTTTTTTTTTTTTTTGTGAAGAGAGTGAGGTAGAGAGATGAAATAGAAGGAGATGGAGAGTGGAAATGATAGATGGAGAGGGGAGAGGGAGGAAGAAGGGAGGAGGGTTTTTGAAGAGGAAGAGATCAAGAGAGAGGGGGGGCAAGGCAAGGCAAAGAGACAAGGATCAGTAATGGGGATTTAATGACACAAACCCCATTTGGCACAAACTGCCCTACTTGCCATTAATGCCTATATATTGCCTCTCTTTTCCTTCATCTTAATTTCATCTCTTTCTTTCTTTCTTTCTTTCTTTCTTCAGGAAGTATATATATTTGGACGTATGCAGTTATATATATAATAAGTTTTTCTTATAACCATTTATTTTTAATCAAGCGATTCATACAGAAGAAATATTTTTCTTTACTTGTGCCCAAAAAGATATTGCAATCATCCGATTCAGATAAATAAACGGTCTATATTTCTTCCAATCCATAAAAGAATTCACCATGTATACATAATATATATATAAGCTAAGGGAGAGGTCATATGTTAGGTATTATTAGTATATATTACTATTGTTTTCAATGGAAATTGTTTAACCAGGCACACCATGTTTTGCCCCTATAATCTATTTGATATAAATGACAACGTTGTTGACCTTGCATCACAAATTTCGGAAAATAGTATATATAGAATAATAAGCTAGCTAGCATATATTGGCCCGCATTTCAAATCAGCAAGAATTTAATTATTTGTATTCAAATTATATTTGTAAGTTTCAAACTATATGTAATTTTTATGCAAAAAAACTATATGTAATTTTAATCAATATATGAATGATATACCACAGTATATATGCATTTCATTTAATGAAAACAAAAGTAATAAAATGCTCTATTTTTTTATTAGAATTTACCCTCTTTTTTTTAATTTTGTTTTGCTACAGTACTGGCTATGTATTTATTGATTCCGCCATGAGACCCATGACGGTACTCTGTTTTTTTATTCTGCAGTAAACCGTAACATTTATATTGTTGTTTCATTTGATGCAAGGTACAAGTGTTGAGTACGTACGTGTTGCTCGTCACGGAGTTTGACAAGTGATTTGTACTTGACTTGTCTGTGAATTAATTTTGAAAACATTTACAACCTTTTTGCATGCAAATATGCTATCAAAAAAAAATAATAATAAATAACTATTTTTTTATAGATAATACCATTTCTTTCATTAAATTATTGTGTTTGAGAAAACCCGTACATTAATTTATAGGTATAGATTAATTAATTGTTTAATACCATTCATGGTACAAGGAGTGTAGTGTAGAGTACGTATCGTCTGGCAATTTGACAAGTCTATGTATTTGACCGGTCAAAACCCCTTAACCTACGTACGATGTATATAGTTTACCTATTTCCGTATGTTCATAAATAAAAATACCTCTACGGATAACTTGTTCCGGAAACAAATATATACGGATTAGCCGTTAGCGTATATATCTAGCTACTATCCTGACCACTCAACATTAACTTAGTTATCTACTATGAAGAGCAAGACTATTATAGTAATGCTAACGCCTCAAAATTGTTGTTATCATATCCGAAATCACGATTTATGGTGCTCAATAAATTCTTTATATGAAAATATCGGGGAATACAAAAATTTTCCATTTTTATAATTTTCTAAGTATTTATTTTGCATTTTTTAAAATAGCATGTATAAACAACAATATTTTATTAATTTTTATGAGCTATTTTCTAAAATTCAAAACAAATACTTAGAAAACTCTAAAAATGAAAATTTTTTGTATTACCCAATATTTCCATATAAAGAATTTATTGAGCACCATAAATCATGATTTCGGACGCAATAACAATAATTTTGAGGCATTAACATTTCAGTCCGAAATGCTAACATTAGTATATAGTCAAACTCCTACTATGAATATATCCTTACTAATAATAAAAGCATATTGGAAAAAATGACATGAAAGGGCTATCCTCACATTTGAGTCGTTGATCATTTTCTTCGATAGATCAGAACTGTTGATGTACGTTAATGCCCATTGACGTTCTCAGCCCATTAAAATTAAGGCCCATATAAATTATCTCAAATTAAGGCCCATTACATATTATCTTAAAAGTTTATTATAAGAAATAATGATTTCAACCAAAGCAAGGAATGGGCTTTTTACTAGTATTTAAAAAGTAGTGAATAGTGATAGCCACTTAGCTAGATATATAAATTTAGGGCTGTCAATGCAGCAAAATATTGGGTTATTTCGTTTCAGTTCGTCGAAACGAAAAGATTTACGGTTTCGTTAAATAAAACAATTAACGCAGCAACTTATTCTATTTTGTTTTCTACTTTCATATAATAATACCACTACAGAACGATTATTTTCGTTCTTCCATTCCGTTTCGTGCAAATGAAACGATAAACAAAACAAAACAATTACGGTTTCGTTAAATGAAACGAAACGATCAATTCTCGTGATCGTTTCGCTGCGTTGACACCCCTTCACTGATAATGCTTCAAAAATATTTATTACTCCGTGTCTCCATGAGAACTTATAATTTTATAAACTATATATATATATAGAATTAGGCTACGGTAATATGCATATCACGGTTTTACCGTGCTATGCGGTCCATATCTGAGTTTTCGGTGTCCAAATAGTCGATCCGAATGTTCAACTTGATCTTTATATCAAAATATACTAGTAAACCAAATTTTACAATTTTTAGAATTATTTTGCTATTTTTAATGATGGTGAGAAAATCGTTATTTTGTATGAACCAGAATTCTTGAATCTAGCAATTTTCTTCCCATCACTAAAAATAGCAAAAAAATTTTAAAAATTGTAAAATTTGGTATCCTAGTATATTTTGATATAGAGATCAAGTTGAACGGTTCGGATCGACTATTTGGACACCAAAAACTCAGATATGAACCGCATAGCACGGTAAAACCGTTATATGCATATTACTGTAGCCGGACTATATATATATATATATATTTTTTTTTTTTGAACGATTCCCGAGAATGAGAGGGAGAGCTTAGGAAGTGGCAGGCCTAGCTAATATCTAATGTGAGGAGGCTCCATCACTTTATGCCATGCATGATTAATGCATTATATATAGATGATATATGTGCAACAATTAATTCTCCTTACTTATTACTTACACCTGATTTTATGATTTCCCCCTTTTTCTTTTTCTTTTTCTTTACCTGATGTTTCCGGTCAACACACAGCTGTAACCGCCTACTGCCTGCTACCCTGCCCTGCCCTGATACAACTATCTCAATGGGACCATTCGGCGGTACTATTGACTTAAATATTTATATATTGCTAAGTCACACACTTCGGAAAAAGAAAAATGGCTTAAGAAAACTTAAGCTTAAGCTATGGGTATGGTTTCCTTAATAATCCGGGCAAGGCTTAAGCCTCGGTCAAAAGGAGGCTTAAGAAGAAACTTTTAATCCGTGCTAAGGGGCTTGCGTTTGGAAGGATTAAGAGACTAAGCAAGCTAAAAGAAGTCTAAGGAGGTCTAAGGAGGGGTTGCCGAACGGCCCCAATGTTTTTTTCTCTTCACTAAAAAAAAATAAAAAAATAAAAAATTCTCCCCTTTTTTTCATTTTTTTTTTGGTGGTATCTATAATTTTTCTTGCCTTCCATAAGATTTCCAGTGATATTCCTTTTTTTTAGAAAATAAAAGAAATTTGTTTGATAAATAGCACAAACAACAAGGATTTAATTAGAAGTGGTCTTCTATATAAAATACACTTATTTGGCTAAAAAGTGTAACTACATATTTAATTAAAAAATAATTAACTTCCAAATAAAATAGTGTAAGGTTCTCAATTAAAGTTTATTAGTTTCTTCGAATATATTTTTAAAATTATGTATTTAATTAATGTGGCATGGATATATAGAGAAAAGGGTAAATTTCCACACAGTATATATGACTAGTACTGTTGGTTCTGTCATCATCATCCATCGACCATCATTACCTTGTTATTAGTTTCTACTTTCCCACTTACACGTGCCCCCCCACACGAGTGCCGCTGTTAAACCCTAGGGAGGAAGAAAAATACCTTCCTATACGTAGGTAGAGTGCGAGGTATATATACGATGATCAGTACGTCATTTATTTATTGCAGGACATGTATAATGACAATGACAATCTATACTAAATATCCTTACCATATATAAAAGCATATTAAAAAAAAATGATATGAAAATGTTATCTTCCTAAATAAAAAATTTGAGCCGTTGATCATTTTTTTAGATAGATCGGAACCGTTGATTTACGTTAATGCCCATTGACGTTAATGTCTCAGCCCATTAAAATTTGAGGCACATATCAATTTCCTCGATATAAATCTCATTACATATTATCTTAAAAATTTATTATAAGAAATAACAATTTCAGTCCAAAGCAACGCGGGCTCTTTACTAGTATATTTCAATATAGTCTTGGATCTTTTATAGATGTTCTTGACTGACTTATTTTCACTTTTTCAGGAATGTCCGTAATTGTAGTTTCTGAAATTAATTTTTTTTTTTATCATTTTTACTTGATATCAAAAGTAAAATGTTGGCTGCATCGCTAATTGATTTATATTTTTTTTTAAAAAAAAAAGTGGGTTTTCTTCTGAGCCATTTATATATCATTGACAGTGTACAGCATAAGAAATTGAGGAAGCATAGTAGCATACCAAGTTACCAACAAATCTTAGTTAAGGTGACAAAAGAATGCAACTATTCGAGGTTATAATAATTAAAAAAAATCTTAATTATTGAAACCTCCAAAATTTTGAGTCAAAACACTGTATATACTTGCTACCTGGCGATCAAAACACGAGTGTCTCAAACTTCTTTCTCATAAATTATTGCTACCCTGTTTAATCATAATATATGAATTATCAATTTGGTTTATATATGAAGTTTCAATATCTTCAATTTGAGTATTGAGATATTAATTATTAACATGTTGGTCCTTCAATTTTCAAAATATTAACATAGGTCCTTTAAGTTTTTTGCTTATATTTTTTTCATCTTTTTTTTATTATATATATCACCTATGTTTTCAATTATATCTAATTAAAATTTTTTTTAATATTCCACTAAAAAAATCATTAAATTGTAACAGTTAATAAAATATATGAAAACTTTGATAAGCTATCAAATGATATCCAAACCAATTAAAATTTGAAATACTATCTATCTATACAACAAAAAATACATCTACAAATTTTTTTTTCATTTCTCA
Source organism: Cyperus esculentus (assembly GCA_030179965.1). Classification (NCBI taxonomy): domain Eukaryota; kingdom Viridiplantae; phylum Streptophyta; class Magnoliopsida; order Poales; family Cyperaceae; genus Cyperus; species Cyperus esculentus. The sequence goes on from JASGLE010000012.1 coordinate 1,820,743, forward strand.
TAATTTTTAAACAATTTTTCATTTTTTAAAAAAAAAACTCCAGTAGTCCATTGTCAAGATAGGCATTGTCAACCTATCCTTCCACTTTATATACAACAGATTGGTCCCATCATCAACGTCAACGGTAGAAAAAACATTCGCACCTATATTTCACAATAAATATATTTATGTAACAAATAAAACCTTCATTTTTTTGTATTACTATACGTATAATACCATGTAAATTTGTTTACTGTTTTCTATTAATACATTTGTACTTGATTTAGTGTTTAAAATAGTGTTACGATAATAAAAAAAATTATTTTTGGATGAACCTAAAATATGTAGGACAAATTAATGTGTATAAGACTATTCTCCAATAAGAATTTGTTCAAAGTTCCGTACCCAAAGACCCATGAAATTTTAAAACCATCATAAATTCATAATAAAAAAGTGCCTGATCCCCATTAAAGCAAAAGTTAAAAAACGGTAATAGTCAAGAGGACATTCATGAACAATTCAACAGCAGCAACACCCTGTTATTTATTTTTTTTTTTACCGCATTGAAAAATTAAATACAGCTTCTGGAAAAGCTAACATTCTACAATAAATACTCAAATAAATGCCCACTTAGAAATTATAATCATAACAATTTTCCCACCAGAAAGAAAGAAAACAAACAACTTTCTTTTGTCACAGAAAGAAAATGCCCCAAATCAATTAATTAAAAACTTGCCACACAAAAATAAAGGGGGTGACCACCCCCAAAACCGCACAGAACTGTTCGTCTTTTCTTGGTACCCCCGGATTGAACTCAGGGTGCACCGAGAAACACGACCCTTGACTTATCAGCAATTTGGCAAAAAAAATTGGTGGACGTTGGATGGAGGGAGATGGACGGATGGGATGGGATGGGATTAGGCCGGGACATGCAGTGGCCGTGTCGGCGTATCCGTAGGAGGCGGGAAACTCAACGCATGTATAAATTAATATGGCTTTGCTTTTTCAGTCTTCACCCATATAACGAGACTGAATTTATTAAGTGGGACACTACCTTGTATTGGTTGGGTATTGACTGACTGATTTATATCCAGCACCTATAGTTGATTAAAGATTGTCAAGATATTCATTTTTAATTTTTATATGTGAAGTTGAGGACAAAATTCTAGTTAATGATTCTGCTTATCTATATCTGTACTATATTATAAAGCACGTAACTATCACACCCTACATTTGTTTTTCCAGTGTTTTCAAACTTTTTTAATTCCCATCTTACTCTTTTTATTGATCCGAAGGCTAAAATTGTATCCGGTTATACTGTTTTCTCTCTGTTACAATCGCTTAATATCTTGCCTAATATTTGCTAAATCATAAATTTGTAACATGATTAATACTTTCTTTTTTTTCATATATGGTATTAAAAAAATTATGATTTGAAATATCGGAATTGTAGATAGATTGAAGGCGCTACCGTAATTGGAATAAGATGAATCGGAGGAAATTATTATAGGCCTATATCTTGCCTATTATTTGCTAAATCATAAATTTATGAGCAAAATTAAATACTTACTTCTTTTTTCATATCTGATACAATAATTAGATTTATGATTACAAATAAAAAATTAAAGCTAGATTTTTTTTTTTTTGCTTGCGGCCATCAAAGTTAAAATACCCTGCACAACGGGCGGCTCTCTCACTAGTAAGTTATAACAAGCAGCACAAATTTGAAAAAGAAACATTAACATGAAACTTTATGTCTAATTGAATAAGTAAAATGTTGTGATTACAATTAAATAGATATTTTTAATATGAGAATGAGTTGTTATTTAATTCTAACTCTTAAATTAGGATCTCAAACATTATTTAAATAGAATATGATATTTTATTTATTAAATAATTTCATCTTAAGTTTTGTCTTCTAGTTCCATAAAATGAGAAACAAAAGATAGTATTTTGTAATAGAAAAATAGAAATAAATGTTGTCCTTCAATTCGTTATCTATATTGGAATTTTAGTTACAAGTTACCACTAAAGAAGTACATAGTTCTAACAATTTCAATACTTTTTTAAAAATTAAACCAACAATATCTACAATTAAATTTTCAAATCATATTTGAAAGATTAAGTACTTAATATCTTCATTATATTACCAACTGTATCTCTTAATATAATGTTTTATAGGGAAATCATGAAATAGTTTTTTTAAAAAACAAAACTTAAATTTCTTAAAGTATATTTGCAGAGGCGGATCCACCTTGATCCAATGGGGGTCAATTGACCCCCATTCATTTGCCAAAATCACCCAGCAGTGCCTTATTTTGATATACTATTTAGACTAAAATGTTGTGATCTCCCTGAAATGACTCCCATTCATTTTTTGTAATTATTAAATGGATGACCCCCATTAAATCTTCCAAGAAATTTCCTTCCAAAAAAAATCTTCAAAGAAAAAAATAACTATTTACTATGTGTACAACATTAATTAGATTCCCTCTCTTTATCTCTCCCATCCAGCAATTGTCAAGTATTAAATAACTTAATTATTCTATTGAGTAAACTTCATTAAATTTATTGACTGATGTCTCTCTCCTCCCTCTCACATCAACCACCCCTCTTCCAATGCATTGAAAAACAATCAGTGCTTTAATTGAAACAAATTATATGATCTATTGAGAGCCAATATTTTGTTCATTTCAAACTTAAGAACAAGATTTTCAAATATTTGCAACGAGTCTACTGCAAAAAAGGTATATATGATGAATAACTTCAATGTTCTGAGAAAAATATCATATATGAAACTATACAGAATAAGAGTTCTAAACGTTACTAGAATAAATATAAGTCATGGCTCATGTAATAACAATTTATATAATATCATCAATAAAAATGTTTGTAGAATTTTTACTAGCTTGAGCAAACAATTTAAGTAAAGATATATATTTCAATCGCTTTAATTATTCTGTTCTGATAGAATTTTCGTAAATTAATCAAGAAACAACCAATCAATTTATTGCTCAAGTAAAAAATAATGCTATGACTATTTGTTTCTATCGGCTCATAAATATTTTCCCGTCAACAACACTAAACACATTAGACAAATTTTATAAATATCGTCTTTGCTAGTAACTCATTTAGAAAAACTTCATAAAAAAAGTTACTTATTACTATTATTATATAATATCATAATCATAATTATTATTTATTAATTTCTTATATAATATCATAATCATAATTATTATTTATTAATTTCTGTTTAAAATATTATGTATATATTTGACCCCCATTGCTTGAAAGTCTGGCTCCGCCCCCGTATATTTGTAAAAACATTTTCTCGTACACATGTGGTTGCCAAAATAATGAACATGGTATCAGTTCATCAGTACAATGTTGATTAATAATAATAACTAATAACACTAATGACAACAACAATTACGTAACTAATTGCTAGCGATATATATAATATACATAACCATCATATAACACTAATTTATTTTTTTAAGATTCATATAAAATGGGATGTTGGCCTTTAGGGGAGCAGAGATTGGAGAGGAGCTAGCGAAACTTCTGAGAGACCCATCAAAGCGAGTCAACAACAACAACCACCCTCTGTCAGTCCATCTCGTAATTCGCACACCAAAGATCAACGGTCGAGATCCCCCTAGCTAGCCCAGCACCAGCAGGCAGGCAAACTCACGTGGTGGAGTAAATACCCTCCCCCATCGTACGGCCCTTGAACAAGGACGGGCCCATGTGTGATAGTCTGATACTGATACCTGACTGACTGACTGGTTTGATATATATACTTTAAAGGACTTCAATACGAATGGAGGGCATTTGGTGGTAGAGACTGAAGGTCCGTTTGGATTGTACAAGGATTAGTGAAAGAATAGTAGAGTAGAGAATAGTAGATGAGATTAGTAAGAAAATAGTGATTTTTGGATTAGCTAAAGAATAGTAGAAATATGGTGCTATTCGGGATAGTAAAAATGTTGTTTGGATTGTTTGTTTAGAATAGCGATGGATGGTAGAAAAGAATAGTAGCTAATCCATGTTTTACAAGGAATAGCGGGCTAGTCACTATTCGGACTAATCCAGATTAGCATGTATGTGTTTGGATCACACAAAAGTTAGGAATAGCTTGCTAATCCGATTAAAGTGCTATTCCATAGCAATCCAAACGCACCCTGAGGGATTATTCTCAAAAAAAAAAAAAAAAAAAAAGACTGAGGGATGGGGCCCGGTGTGCAGTTGGGCAAGGCAATAATGGGTTAATGATGATGCGTGTGATTAGGTGGGTGGGTGCGCGCAGGAAAGGAGGGAGGGAGGGAGAGGGGCGGGTTTCTCGGGAGCGCAGGGAACGATGTCTATCTCTCTCATGTCTGTGTTGTAGTTGTAGGGCACTGTGTCTGTCTGTGTGTGTTACTTTCTCGGTTAAGACTGTTTCTTTCTTGTACCAGTGTTATGTAGGAGTGGCAAAAAAAAACTCAGTAGCTTGTTGGCTTGGGATCGACTCGCTATTGGATTGCTCGTTAAGATAATGAGTCGAGCTTGAGCTTGACATGGCTCGGCTCGTTAAACTCGTTTGGCTCGATAAATTATTACTAATTGCAATTCGTACTGCTCTTATCGTAAATTATTCATATATTATACAACATATATATGGTCTAATATATATAAAATTATTATGTATGATGTGTACGAACATATTTTTGTTAGTCCTTTTTTTTATTTTTATATAAATTTTGATGTAACATACTTAAAAGTTTATTATTAAAAAATAAACGAGCTTAACGAGCCAGCTCGGTCAGCTCGTTAATCAAACGAGCTGAGCTCAAGCTTGTGTTTTTGGCTCGTTAATTAAACGAGTCAAGTTTGAGCTTAGCCCAGCTCGGCTTGTTTACACCCCTAGTGTTATGTTACAAAAATTTGGAAATGGGAATTTGAACGGGACAATGGGTCATAAGTGGATTATGGACAATAATGCAATTGTGATTGTAATCCGTTCTGCACTGAGCAGAATTAGTAACCTATGTTGTTGCATGGTTCAGTGACTTGGTTTGGTTGCTGGGCTTTGTTTAGGGTATAATTAGTTAATTCTTTCATTGTTTTTGTATGTTTATGAAGTTGAATTTTTTGACTGTTTGTTAATTAGGGAGTGATTAATTAATTACTAACTAGCTAGTGCATGCTCTCTGTATAACAGTATAAGCAAACTTGATAAAGAATCTGCCCAATTTAAAATTTCTATGTATTTCACTTTTTATTTATTTTTTATTGGATACTATCCTCTAATGTAAGTATGTATATAAATACATACTATTTTATTTTGTATACTAGAGGGACTTTTTTTGCATTGTTTTTAAGCTCGTAGCTAGGCATAAACACCCACTTCGTATGAATTTATTGTGGTAGTTTAGTCTGCTCATTAACTCTTTGGAAAACATATTATATTGAACATTAATTTATTGAACTGAAAAATAAGCCACAACAAAGTTTAAAATAGTGATTGTAAATATATATATTTACAAAATTCAGCAGAAATAGTGATGACGAAAAAAACAAAATTCAGCAGAAATAGTGATTGTAATCTGAGTTGTAACAAAAAGAGGCTACAGTAAGAAAAAAATATTACTCTATCTTTGTATTTCAAAACGTATATATTGGGAATATATTTGACATTAGCATCTCCAAGAGATCCCTAATAATTTATCCCAATATAATCATATTGGAAGCTGCTCCAAATTTTTTGAATCCAAATTATACCTTAAACTCCAAGAGTTTTCCTAAAGATAGATCCCAATAAATTTAAAATGGGCTACGTCATTGGGCCTGGCCAATCAAAACGGCGGAGAGGGAAGGGGAGGATTATTGGGAGTACGGAGGGAGTGCCCAAAAAAATATAATATTGGCTTCGATTTGGGGATAGCGCAAAAATTGGGAAGGGTTTGGGGCTTCTGTTGGAGCCCTATTTTTGTCCTTAATTCCCAATAATTAGTTTTAGGAATGGATTAAGGATACTCTTAAGAGATGCTTTAGGTAATCATCTCTAAAAATAATATATCACATCAGTGGAGTAATTAGTCTAATAAACATTAGGCAATATAATCTCCTTAAACAATGTCTTTAACAAAATCATAATTAAATTCAAATACCGGATATTGTGATAGGTACAATTTGGAATAGTTAGCTCTTTCCTGCAAGCCCTCATTTACATCCCATAAATGTGTGAAAGATACTTGTGAGAATTTATTGCAAACAGAGAAATATTAAAGGCATCTGATATTAAATCAAAATCATTTGAATTGACAGCTCAATAAAGTGGTGACTGCATACAGGTTCTGCTCTTTCTGATGCTGTAGTGATAAATTTCCTTTATTTTAGAACACTGGTCAAATACATCAAAGTAAAAAAAATAAATAAATAATCACTATAAATAAAAAAAATCAATAAATAAACACTGAAAAAAAAACATGCACTAAGAAATAAAATATAGAAATATAGGAAAAGCTAGGTGGATATATATATATAATAAAACTTCCAAGACAAGAAGACAGTAGCAGTTAAAAATTAAATCACAGGGTCAGGGTATGACTAGTCACTTCATGAGCAAACACATATTATTGAGGCATGATTATATATAAGTGTCCCCAAAAACATAAAAATATATATCTAACAATGGAAATGTAGGGGGAACAGATATAGTGGAGATTGAATAGAAAAAATGGACCCAACGAAAACTGGAGACAAGCAGTGCATGCTACAGATTTGAAATTAAATTGATGACAGATGCAGTTGTTTTCTTATTGAAATTTGTCTTCAGTCCCAGCTAGCTTGTCATGATCAAATTTGAATTTATGATTTATGCAGAAGCTGTGGAAATAAATTCCGTGCTTCAGGAATCAGGATAAGGCTCTGTCATGTCATGTAGATGTAGGTTATATATGTTTCTATTTCTATTGCAAAATAGTATGAATAGCATGCAGGACATGATATCAAATTATAGATTGCCTTGTTTAATTTGTTTGTCACGTAATAACAATAATGCAATTATATATCATATATACTTAAAAAAACAACAATGCAATTATCATATATACTTAAAAAAAAAAACTACCGGTATGTGAATGCAATTATATATCATGCTTAATTAAGCTATCCGATATTAATTCTACCTGCTGATTGAAAATAGTATCAGATATTTTAAGTGCAAAATAACACACACAAAAATAAATAAAGTAGATGTTCTGCATTTGATACTGTAAGTTTTTTTTTTTTTCCCTCTCAATTCCGTCATCGTGTTATATATGTGTATGCTCAATTGCTCATAGTAATGCATTATATATGCCAGTATTATTCTCATCGGTAACTCCTCTACGTCATGTTTGATTGGAAATGGGGCGTAAAATTATTATGGAGACATAATCTCTTATTTAAAGTTTACCATAATTTTCTTCCGCGTAAAGTTATCACACCATAAAATAGACTCGTTTGGTAAAAAGGAAGAAAATACATACTCAAGTCGACAATACAGTAAAACATGATAAGATTATTGTCATATTATTTCTCCTTGTTTCTTATGCACCAATTTTGCTTTTGTCGTCATTTTTTTAAGTTCTCCCTAATGGGCCTGTTGTAGCAGTGTAGCTGCTGGTAGCAAACAGAAAAGAGAAGTAATAATGGGCCTTTTTGGGCCGCACCGTGGGATTGAGTCATTGCAAAGCATATTTTTTTAAGTCCTTTGCAGACCCTTTCCTTTCCACTCCAGGCAGAATTATTATATTCTCGGTTCCAAAAACTATAGATTTGCTACTTGCCACGAGCTAAATCTTATCAGAAACCCTGAGATAAATGATTAAAATCTATCCGTCAATTTGCCATCGAACGGCCAACATAGAGTCCTTTGTTGGCTGCCTTCTCATCATCCACCATCTGGATAAAAATCTGCTAAGGTCTGATTTTCCAATCAGATGGTCGAGATCAGTTTTTGTACCGATCTCAAAGTACTTTAGTATTTGCTGCACCGATCTCAATGTATTTCGGTGTTTCTTAACCGTCGAATGTTTCTTTTTAGAAAAATAGGTGATCCCGATCCCCATCATCTCATCGTTCTCATGTCCTAGTCTTACAATGCCCCCAGCTACATGCTATGTATGCAAAGTGAAAGAGGCAAAAAGCTACGGTGCTAAATAGCTCAAGTAAGTACAATGCCCCCCATGTATATATTGATGTATGTGTGTTAATTGGAAAAAGTAGATTCAGATAATAAAGCTCGTTAAGCCAATGAGCGAAAGAGTTACATACAATGTATGTTGCCCCCTGCTGTAGCAATCTACTACATGCTGACTCCGAAAAGTCGAAAACAAACACCTATATATAAAGGCATACAGCGACAGTCACACCGGGCTCTCTCTCTTATTATTGTCAACATTCTTCTTTTCTTCATCTCAACAAAATGAATGTCAACATTCTTTGCTTTAGACCACAGATATCAACACATGCTATAATTGACTATTTTATTTGTCAACAAAGGCTTTATGAGAAATTAATAATTTAATATAATGCCTTCCAAAATAATAGTACCATTTTAATGTCCAAGCTAGGTACACATGTTAGTTTAAATTGTAAGGCGGGCTTTCGGTGGGAGTTATAGGTTATGGGTGGAAAGAATGTGAAGAATTTTATTTTAAAAAAATATCTTTGCTCTCAACTCTCGAGTATATTTAAGAGGTACTAGTAAAAGCCCACACCTAACTTTGAGTTGAAATTGTTATTTCTTATAATAAATTTTTATGATAATATGTAACAGGCCTTAAATTGAGAAAATTGATGTGGGCCTTAAATTTTGATGGGTTGAGACATTAAAATACGTCAACAGTGGTGATCAATCTAAGTAAACAATCAACGGCTATTTATGAATAGCTTATGCATCTCTATCTTTTCTCATTAGTTCCCAGAGGCAACTTTGAGATAGAAATGTTAAACAATGTTACTTTTTTTTTTAACGCTTATAACATCAATAGTGATGATTGATTATTCCAACAAAATAAAAGTAAAATTAGTGAAGATATTTATGAACAGCTTATGCATCGATCGGTGAAATTAAAGATAATACAAAGTGGTGTAATAATACAGACGAAAGATTGTTTTGTACTAGTTAAGATGATGAGGCAAAATAATAAATCGGTCTTCACTCTTCAATACAAATATAGTAATGAATTAAAAAATCATTATGAAATGAACAAATTTGTTCACTCAAAAAAAAAAGTTGAAAAAAAAAAAACGACCATTTGAGTTACGTACGTTGAAAAAATTACAATTGAAATTTTGACAACAACGAAAACTCAAAATTCAGAGGGATGCAAAAGTAAACATCCAATTTTAAACAGAGAACCCAATCCTTATCACCTGCTGTGCAGTAACCTACTGATCAGATCTCTGTCCGTCCGATCTGCGTAAAGATCCATGATCATCAACCTGTAAGTCTTATCCGTCGGATCACTGCGCAGCAACATGCTGCGCCGCAGAGGATGAGCAAAAGAACTCCCTCAATAATCCCCAATTCAGATCCCCTAACGTACTGTATTGTGCAGTTCATGAAGCCAGCCGTTGGATGGTCTCGAGATTCGTTCTAGAATGCATCTCGAGACGATCCAACGGCTTACATTGTGAACTGCACAGTGCGCGCAGTACGTTGGAGAGGACAAGTACTCTCAACAATCCCGGTCAAACATACCCAGCCCACTTAAATCCAATTCATATCCTCTACTGCGCCGCAAACTACTGCGCAGTATTTCAATCGTTAGATCTACTTTAAGATTCGGGCAACTCAATCTTAAGAAACCGCCTATAATCCGCATCGTTGATTCGCTGCGCAGTACCAAAAAAGCACTCCTCAGATCACCCCCAAAAAGAACCAAAAAACAAGGGAAGCTGAAAAAGAAAAAGTCGTCCCTTCCCTCTTTCATTTCGAGCTTACTTTCTTTTCTTTCTTTCCCAGTCTTCTCCCAAATCCAAATCCAAATCCAAATCCAAATCCAAATCCAATTCCAGCTAAAATATCTTATCATGGAGGCGAAGCAGTCGTCGATGGGGCGGCGGCTGGAGCGGATAAACGCGATCCGGAACGCCGAGTACCACGCCGCCGCCGCCGCCCCGCCCCCGGGCTTCGAGATCAATCTCGGCCGCAGCAGCTTCCGGATCCGCGGCGGCTCCGACCGCGAGATCGAGCTGCTCTACTCCTCCCTCGGCATCACCGGCCCTGACGACTTCGCCATCCAGCCCTCCGTCTGGGCCGCCGCTGTCAAGTCCCACCTCGATCTCTCGTCCTCCGCCGGCGGCAGCGACTCCGTGACCCTCCCTGATCCTCCGGTAGAAGATCGGAGGAAGGTGAGTGAGGGTTTGGGGAAATTCGGTGTGGAGATTAAGGAAACTGTGATTGAAGAGGAAAAGAGTAAGATGAGTTTTGGTTTACCATTGGTGAGGCAAGAAGTGAAGGTGGCCTCTGTTCTTCCCCTTCCTCCGGGGAGATTGACGATACCGGCGCCGCAGTCCATTAAATTCCAGTCGCCGGTGGTGGGAGCCGGTTCGTCGTGGGATATAGTGAACTCCTTTGCGCCGCCAGAGGATGAAGTCGAGGAAACAGAGGGGGAGGAGGTGAGTTGGGGAGTCGTGAGGGTTGGAGTGACGGAGAACAGCTACGCGGAGTCGAGTTTGAAGAAGGGAGATGGAATCATGGGGATGGGGGTGGATTTGCGAGACGAGAAGGAGGTGATTAGCATCTCTCCTCATGGGAGCTTGAAACGGACCATTACCTCATGGTCGAAAGGGGATCTCCTTGGAAGCGGCTCCTTTGGGGCCGTTTATGAAGCCATCAGCCAGTAAGTTGGACAACCGGCCGTCTTGTATCAGTCGTAGGTTATAGTTTAGTTACATAATTGGCCAAAGAAAACGGTAATGGATAAGTTAAAATGGGTAAATTTGGAGTGCTTCGTGCAAACAATCGCATTGCCTAATTGAAGTACTGCCTAGTTTTTGTTAATCAATCAACTCTATTAACTTTAATGATGTTGCTAACATCCTGTATTCTCTATTTTAGTCTCCTAGGAACTCCCAATAATACCTAGATAGTTTATTGTTAACGAGTATGAACTTTACAATTTGACCTCATGCATTTGCTATTTTAGTCGTACACAAATTCTTAATAAAACTTAGAAGAAACTTAGAAGAGTGTCCAGCACTTAAAATATAGCAAGCTTATGACTTTTGCAGCTGAAGTTATTGGGTATCTTGTTTCATCTACTTTTATTTAAAGTAGAGATATTATGTTTTGCTAGTGAAATATGCATTGCTAACTTATTGAATCATAATTTTAGTGATGGATTTTTCTTCGCTGTCAAGGAAATATTTATTGATCAAGGAAGCGATGCAAAACAGTCAATTTTCCAACTCGAGCAGGTAATTGTAACCTTCATTATATAATTTTTGTTGCAACTATCTTGTTCAAGATAAATCTTTCACTAACTTCAATCTATTACTGCAGGAGGTCTCTCTTATGAGTCGTTTACAACATGAAAACATAGTTCAGTACTATGGCACAGACCGGGTAAATAATCATACCCATGATATCCCGATAAAGTTACAGTAATGGCAGATTATAACACCTACTTTTCAACAACCAAGTTTCTATTACACCCACTAATATTTTTTATTATTATTGAACCCTCCAGTTTGCAAATTAAGTTTGGTTGTGTTTGTAAGAATGTTATATGACCTTTACTCTTTAAAGAATAATTATTTATAAGTTCTGTGGCAAAATCAAAGATGGATGTAAAACTAAATTTTCTGTGTGGGCATTATTTTTAAAGAAGTTTTATTCCATTCCATAGGTCCTTATTTTTGTTTACTGATTGAATGTATAAGTGATAACCATTCAATACTAAAACAAAATTTTATTTTTATTTTTTTAATTATAGAGGGATGGAAAGTTGTACATATTCCTTGAACTTGTTACACAAGGTTCCTTGGCATCTGTGTACAAAAAGTATCGTTTTCAAGAAACACATGTCTCACAGTATACAAGACAAATATTGAATGGGCTGAGTTATCTACACCAGCGCAACATCTTGCACAGGTTTGTTTATTGCCTTTTGCATATGAAGTTCGTAAACCTGATACAATAATGTGTTGTAACCTCAATGTTATTCTTGAAAAGTTCATAACGTGGATGCATAATGTTTTATGCTATTCCTTTTAAATCTGCTTGAAAAGTTCATAATATGCGCTTGTTTCTATTAATAAAGATACAAAGGAGATTTAATTTGAGACCTCTATCTAAAGGACCGTAAAATTTTATTATATCATATATTTCATATTTATCAATCTGTTTAGTCTCTGGATAAATTGATAAATGGATGAAGTCTAGCTACAAAATGTATTTAATAATTTGCATAATATAATTGACTGACATACACTTACAAAGGGAAAAAATGTATAACCTACTTTTGTTGTGGTTGTTTCTTTTGGTCAATGGCTTTAACTGCTTATAACTGACTTTACTAAATCCTTGTTTTTACAGAGATATCAAATGTGCCAACATATTGGTTGATTCCAGTGGATGTGTAAAGCTTGCTGATTTTGGGTTGGCAAAAGAGGTATGTTTCAGTCATGCTTCTTTACTTTTAAGTTTTAACTTCATTTTCAAGGCTAAATTGACCTATGTGACTTTTGCAAAAACTTGTAGATTGATCATTTGATCCAAGCTAAGTCTTGCAAGGGAACTGTTTATTGGATGGCTCCTGAGGTAATGCTCCTATTACGCTTGGTTTAGCAAAAGAACTAGGATATTTGGGGTGTTTTTCATGTGTTATTCTTTTATAGCCTCATTTAGTAACTGAGATATTCATGTTGGACCATAACACAAGAAACTTGAAATGCTTCCAAAATACTTTCAAATGACCAAAATGAAATGGGCTTTCAGGTTGCCAGAGCTAGACCATATGGTCCTCCAGCTGATATATGGAGTCTAGGGTGCACTGTTTTGGAGATGTTAACTGGGAAGCTTCCTTACCCTGAAACTGAATGGGTAAACTTACACCTTCTCTCTGCATATTTCAACTCAAAACTGGTTATTATCATTTGTCTGAGTTGTTACTTTGTAACCTAAAATAAGTATGCTTGTAAATTTCCTTGTTAACTCCAGACACAAGCACTGTTTAAGATCGGAAGAGGAGAAAGGCCGGTGATCCCAAAGACATTATCAAATGATGCTCGTGATTTCCTTGATAAGTGTCTCCAGCCAAAGCCCCAAGATCGTGCTTCTGCCATTGCTCTTTTGCAACACCCTTTTGTAAAGCCCCGATTCGTAGGTGATGCAAACTGCTAGAAACCAAGAAATTGGCCAAAGATGAATCCAAGGTAGTCAATTTCAATGGTTACTCGAGTCTTGTATTGCTGTGTACAGTTTAGATAGGTTGATAACTGTTCTATTGGATTCTTTTGTGATGAAATTGTTTATGTATAGAGTTTTCTTTTACTGGATTGGTGAAATATAATAATAGATGTTTGCTTTGTTCTTTACTGAAGCTGACTGAGAATGGATAGCAGCCTTGGTATGCAATAAAGCTTTCCAGTGTTTTGTTCTGTGTACGATACTAAGTGCTGTTCCTAAATAGGTTTCCAATGTAATTTCCAGAACAAAATGAAGAACTTGAACCAATGTAATTATTACAACCATAATCAAAACTATAATAGATCAATCTCAGTATCTCACGAGGGTAATATGCAGTTTTTTTAATAATAAGCAATGTAATTATTGTATACCAAATATCCATTGAAAATCAATACTACAAAAGATCAACTCGTAAGTATCCATGAGAAACCAACTCGTAAATATCCATTAAATATCAAGACTATAAAAGATTATCTCACGAGATGAAGAGAGGAGTTTTTGACTAATAACCTAATAGATTGTTTATCCAACTTTTATAATTTTTTTAAGGATGGTAATTTAGCAACTTCAAAGAACTATAAAAGAACTATAAGTAAAATAATACATCCACAAACTTTTTTTTTAAGAACTTTTAATGATTTCTTTCAAGTTTTCAAAATCTCATTGTCGATGGATTATGGATCTCTCTACTTTGAATATAGACTTCATTTTTTATTGTCAGAGTTGAGCAAAGAGATATTACGACAGTTATTTAATCAAGTAAAATTCTAGAATTTGAAATATAATACCTAGGTCCACTATTTCTTTTACAAAATACTGGGTTAAGATAGATCAAACATTAAATTGGATATTGAAGTTCTGATACGCAAGGAAGACCATTATACAACAAGTTAGCCAACCCGTCTAAGATTTTAAATTTGGAAACTTTTGATTAAACATGAAATTAAATAATTAATGCAATTAAATTGCCAGAAAGGCCAGAGGATTAGGAATGATAACCTTCAGGCAATTAACCCAACTTCAGACGTTTCAGTTACTGTTTAAAATAGAGGATTGAACTCCCTCGATCACAGGCCAGCTTGAATGAAGAATTGATAGAACACCAGTTTCTATTCAATTAGGATCCGAAGCCACAAGCTTAGACCCCCTCAAAAAATTTCCATTTCATTTGTAGCCATAAAACGAGCACAATTTTTTTTTAACAACCTATATCCATCCCTGCTTTATTCCATTTTCACATTTCTTTTAGCATCCAGAATCCAGAAAAGAAAACAACCACAATCCACTCAGCTTCACTAACATGGATACCAATTTTCTGACTTCTGTATACTCAGTAAAGAAAGAAAAACAAAGAAGAAAGAAAAAACGCTACTTGCTAGGTTAAGGCTAAACATAAGTTGCTCTAAGCCGCTTCAAAAGCATAGAAAATTGCACAAAATTCATGCCGGTCACAGTCAAGGAAAAGATATTTCCTTCACTTCAGCTCATCTGCAGAAGCAGAAAGATACCATGGGGAACATTTTCTTCTCCTCGAGTTTCGCTTTCTTCTCCTCGTACTACATGCACAATAAAATGTATCAAACAAAAGAATCTTAGTTCAACATGAAGACCATATGAATTATTAACATAGGGAGACAATACTAATTACACAAATGATCATACAGCAAGTAACTGAAGATATCCAACCCTCTAGAACCCACCCTAAGAATGGGAAAAAAAAAAATGACAGTCCCGTGTGTGCCAAACACTCATTAATTACTAATCACACTTTTAGTTCCTCAGAGATAAAAAGTGAAGGAACAGTGTGTTTTAGGCATCTTTCCAAGTTAACAATAAAGAGAAAAAACAAAACAATTGTTTTAAGTGCATGTACATATCTTAATTTTCTATGAGTAAGGTAAAGCATTGCTAGCTTTAAAGTGGTCTGTTTTCACATCTTGCAAAATTATAGATACATTTATGCAGAAATTTACAAAGGAAAGTAAAGAATATACCTCCAGCCAAAATGCATCAATCTCCTCTTGAGTAAGATATTCAATTTTCGCATTGGGATCCCAGCCAAGCAACCGCAGAAGAGCCTCTTCCTTGGGATCCAATGGAATCTCCTCATCTATGGAAGGTTCCCATTTTATACCCCCACAGTGATCCTTGTCACTGGGCACCCAGTTCTCTGATTTCACCACATGATTCTCAGATTTCACCTTGTCAGAAGCATTATCGACAGCAGTCGGTGAGCTGTCAAATCCTGTTTCAGCAAGAGTTTCTGTGCCATTGGATGATGCCTTGGTACGCAAGATATTGAAGAACTCATGCCTAGCCTTGGCTTGCTTCGAAATTGCGCACTTGTTTTTAGACACAGTTGCTGAAACTTTAGTGGTGGTGTTGATTGGTTTCATGGTGGGAGCAGGAGCAGGAGCAGGTGCAGAGGTGATGGTTCCATTCTTCTCGCGGTTCAGTATTTGAAAAGTACCAATTTGAGACATTGGCTTGTTAACTGTCTCGGGCTTGAGAGAAGCACGGGGTGAAGGATTTAGCGGTTGGGAACCAGCCTTGGAGACTGCACTGGGAGCAAGCCCTTTAACTTTCAGCCTGTCAGACGAGCGTGCAACCTGATATTGAAATAAATGACAAACAATAAACTTAGCAACACACATCATCGTGGACATACTACACTAAAACTAATCACAACCATATATCATTATAAGGTATCGCAAATAAAGATATCGATAGCCTGTATGGAAACAGTACTTCTAAGACTGATTCCTACACAATGATGAAAAAGAAGGGAATAAGGTACTTGCATAACAACATATGTAAAAGCTGATTTGCTGTTCATATATAGAAAATTTAGGTAATGGACTTAGTAACTTCTATTACATACTTTTAAAAACAACAGCGAACACAAATACTTGAAGGCTGAGTCAATATTATATATCTTAATAAAAAATTCATTATATTTATGGAAAGTACCGACTTGTATGTATGTTTTGAAAGTTGGTCCCTTTGCACTGGAGTTGCATAATGGTCCATAACCAGAGGCTGAGTCACTCCTAGTAAACTATACAGCTTCCAAATGCACCCATCTCAGAGATTTGACATCTTCTATATTACTTCGGATAAGATATTATGTGTCTAATGTTGTAAGCTTTTATGCTAGTTTTCTAAGGTTGCGTGATTGACAGGCATAGATTTTATAGAACTCGAACCTCCTAAGATGCACAGAATATTATATGCTAAATCTATTTCTTGTTACATCAATATGGAAAGCAGACAGTAATTAACTTAATTCTAAGTTAAGAAGAACATTTGCAGAATCATAAATGGCAGATATTAATTCTAACATTAACCAACAAATAAGCTAAAAGTAACAGGGTATTCAGATATTTAAAAGGGAGTTACCAAATTTTTGTTAGCTGAAGGTGTAACTGGTATCAGTTGCTTGCATTGCCTAATTGTAAGCTCATCTATCTTATGTGGATCAATTGCCAGCTACAAGTACACAAACAAAACAATGGTACATGTTAGTTGATGTCAATTGTAAACTTAGTGCATAAGAAGATACACATTTAAGTTAATAAAACAACAATAACCTGGGGTGTGGTGCGGTCCTGAGCAGGTGCTTGGGCTACAGCTTGAGCCATGTTTAATCCATTCACTGTTTCCTTGGCTAATCCAGATGCACGGGGGCTATTAGCTCCGGACCCAATTGTACCTGCAGTCAAAGGTACCTCTGCCAGCACAGAATTCCATCCCTCACCTCCATTTTTTGCCACAGACTCCACAGAGATTCTCTCAATTGGGGATGAAACACGCCGACCCGTCTCCACATGCCCATTGGTTTTGAGAGAAGGAAACTCTTTGCTGGAAAGGAATCCATTTTTGGAACTAACTCCATCCATAAAACTCTTTGCATCTTTATTGTCAGTTGTTTTATTCTCAGGCCATATATCCGTCACTGGAGCTGAGATCAGAGAACGGGAGCGCCTCAATTTGTCCTTGTCAGACCTAATATCTAGTAATGTGTCGAAATGGTCGAAAACCAAGCTACTGTCTCTATCAAAGAAATCAATGTCCTTTTCTTGCTTTCTACTGCGGTTACGGTTACGGTTACTCCTAGTACCAAAACTACTATAAGCCTTTGATTTACCAAGTTTATCCTTATCACGAGTTCTCAACCCGTCAGAAGGGAGCGAGGTCAGCCTGTTCGAGTTACAATTCCCATCTGGACATACCATAAAACAACACAAACATCAATTACTATAACAGACAATTTCAAATTAATACAATCGACGCAATTAAAGACGACAACATACTGGAATTAGGGTTAGCGGTTGCAGCATTGCCGTTTGCACCTCCATTCTGTGATCTGAGCCACTGGGGTTTCAAAGCGGGTTGTTCAGTCGGATGATCCATGTCGGCGGGCAGAGACCATCATCTACTATAAATCTATTTACAAAATCAAGCTATCATTCAGGGCTAATTCTAGCTCTTTCTTCAACTACTCTTCCTCTATCTCATGCCCAATCAACCCAGCAAAACCCTAATCGACGCAATATCTAAAATTCAGAACAACCGACAAAAGAAGAGGGGATGCTACCATCAGGGAATCAAAATTCCCCGTACCGCCTCTCTCGACCTACCCAAAATGGACCCGAATTCCGAATTTCGAATTTCTCCCTCGATTAAAAGAACAAGAGAAATTCTTTATCTTCCTATCCTATCACCGAAATTTCTTTCCAGGCTTATGATACGAATCCAGGGAAACTTATCTAACAATCCATCCCTAATTCATCAGACAAACACAAATAACGAACCAATTCAGTCAGACCGCCCCCCTCTTCACCCAAACCAGACCCAAAAAAAAAAAAAAAAAACGCAGAATTGAACCAAACCCTAGTGAGGAAAATTGGGGAAGGGATTGCGCGAGAGCCGAGCCGATGTTCCGCAATCCGATTGGATACGGGACCGCGAGAAAACGGAGTCGGGCGATGGCGGGAATTGAGAGACGGGAAGGAAATTGCGGTGCCTTCTTTCTCTCTTCCTTTCTTTCTTGTTTTCTCTTTCTTTGTTGATTTCTTGGCGACGCGAGGCGAGCGAGAAATTGATTTTTGTGGGAGGAAAGGAAATTCGAGAGCGAATTCGGAAAATAGAGAGAAAAAAAGTAAAAAGAGTTCGTTCGCTCTGTCGCTCACGGTTCAAGAAAAGGGAATATGACCCAAGACCCCCCCAAACTATTGGGTTGTGACAAGTTGGCCCCCGAACTTTTAATTGTGACAAACACCCCCCCGAACTATGCATCTTGTGACAAATGACCCCCCAACTCTTAATTTGCCATCTAATACTCAATTATAAGGTATGAAATGACCAATATACCCCCATATGTTTGTTATCCAATATTTAAAATATATATGTTTATATTTATAATGTTAATTTACAAAAAAAATATTAATTATTCCGAAAATTATAGGTAATATAATAAATATTGGAAATACAAAACTGATCATATTATATTTATATGAAACTAAAAATATAATGAATTAAAAATATTAATTAATTTAACTTGATGGTTACAAAAAAAATCATATTTTTTCAATCTAAGTATATTACGTAACGATATAAAAATAAAAAAATACATATAAAATAAAATAATATTATAAAAATTTTAGTGTGGTTATTAAATTATATTACTATGATAATTAACAATATTTTTTTTACAAATAAGTACTCCATAAACATGATTATGTCAAATATTGTACAAATAAGCACACAAGGGTATATTGGTCATTTCATACCTTATAATTAAGTATTAGATGACAAATTAAGAGCTAGGGGGTCATTTGTCACAAGATGCATAGTTCGGGGGGGTGTTTGTCACAAATAAAAGTTCAGGGGCCAACTTGTCACAACCCAATAGTTTGGGGGGGTCTTGGGTCATATTCCCTTCAAGAAAATAATAAGGACTAGACAAGGAAGATTTTGTGTATCAGTTTCGTTTATTTTGTGCGAAGGATGCATGATGCATGGATGGGAAATAAAACCCCTATGCTATTTGCTATTGCCTATTGCCGAATTCATATCTCCTGTTATCTAAATTAGATAACAGGACCCTGTTTATCCAATTTGGTCCGTTGGATCAAAATCAACGGATGAGATTAATTATAAAAAGCCCCTATAATCTCAAGTGGGCCGATCGGGCCCGTTCGTTTTGATCCAATGGTCCAAATTGGACAAACAGGGTCCTGTTATTCTCAAATAATAACAGCAGATACGGACTCGCTGTTGCCTATTGCTATGCGGCGTTTGAACAGGAAAAGCAACAAGTCTTTGACCTCTCCAGTTTTAGGACTCTGCAGATGCTTAATAGGGTTATAATTGTGTTCTAATTTTGTTTTTTTTTTTTTACTAATTTAGCTTATGGGGTTTCATGAGATATATCCGCATTAGTTAATTAGAGGTGAGGGATTGTCAATTTGTCATCATGAAAAACAAATACTTTAATTGCTAAATAATTATTGAATACTGTATGATTAAAAAGGTTTATTTATTCTGATAATCTCAATGATGAAGCGCTATATTTGCGGTTAAATTATCTAAAAATAAATGTGGTTTAATATTAGAGAACCTAATGGACCTGCTATGATATGATAGGAGCCTTTCCTTGCTAAATTTATATTATTAGCACATATCCCCATTTGGCAATGTTTGAGGTTACAATTTACAAGTTCGTACGGACTGGAGAGGACAGGAATAAGGTGGTTGCGTCGCTGCTATTGACGAACAAGACCGTAACGCATCCAATAGGATTCTTGGAGAAGACTTAGGCATCTCAGGAACCAATCTGATCCGTTGGATTAAGTACTCTAGGGATTACAATGTGAAATTTATGGTTGGATTAGTGTCCGAGGTTTGCTTAAAATGTATCAAGGCCTAATTATGACGTTGGACCTTGCAGCTATGATATTCAAGTCAGCTGATATATCGATACAATCATACAATGCAGCTCATAGCCTCATAATAGAAAAAAAGTGGGCTCCAAGTCCATGGGTCAAATTTTGGACTAAGTGTTATATTGGGTATGTTGTAATTAGAATGGGTCAACATTAAACATAATAATGGTCTCAAAATCTCTTTCTTTAAGCAAATCTGCAAATGGCTTAATAGCTCAAGTGGTAGCTAACTAAGATGATTTCCAAGAGGTCATCGTTCAATCCTCCATGGATATTTCACTTTCTTCAAAAAAAAAATCTCTTTCTTTAAAGTAACGCAAAAGAAAAACTGTTTTCCAATAGCAGATTGTCTTAAGTCACGTCCGTCAAATTACAACATTTTAACGGTTGAGATGAAATCTATTCTCTAATCGCTGAAAGAAATAAAGTCAATAGACGCAAAGAGACGGTTTGAAACTATCGGATTGCATCTGTGGATTCTTTTCACTATGAATCTTGCGGAGATCCGTATCTGTTACCATGAAAATGGATGAGATTAATTTTCAAATTGCATAGTCTTTTATAGTCTGCCTATTTGTTTGATTATTCCAAAAATTACTATCTTTGGTTATTGTGTCAATTGAAACTATATATTAATTCCAAACAATATGTGTATATACAAACTTTGGATACATATAGATTGTAGATTATCTTGATCTTCTTTTTCATTATTGTTTTCAATATAGGGGGTTGATAAAATTTTAAAAAAGAAAAACCCTAATGATGTATGATGTAATTCTTTTCACAAACTTTTACTTTGTTTCCTAATTGTTAGCCATCACATAATCTTTCAAAGTTCAAATATCAAATAGGATATCAAGTATTTTCAGACAAGACAAAATAGTATATTAGAAATATGATTGTGGTAACTTTAAAATTCAATGATTTTGAATTTTAAACCGATAAAAATCTAATTCAATTCAACTAGAAACATCAATTTTTATTATGTTGATATCCACAACATTTTGTTTTTTCAAATGACCTTTAGAAATATTTGGAATTCTGTTTTTGTTTCTTCCAAGATTTGAGACTTAAAAGAGTTTTTTCTCCCCTCTTGTATGCTACAATTGAGCTACAAGTTCAATTCTTCTAATATTTTTTTCTTCTTTTTCTTTTGAAAAATGAAAATAAACATGCACCATTTTTTTTATGGGGTTTCAAAAGGGCTTTCCACCCAGATGGTTGGCCTTAGCTATTGAGGCTGAAATATTGTCACAATCTTGGCCGAACGATTGCACCGTCATGAAGGAGAATTCATGTATGTCCTGCCATTTTCAGAATACATTGACCCCCACAATGGGCCCCTTAATCTTGCGTTCTACTTACTGTTGGATAAACCGATACTACAGTTACAACCAAAGATTAATAGTGCTTATGGGGTTCGAGAAGAGCTTGGAGAGGGTGATTCTATTATAAAGCTTCATAATCTATTGTATGAATCTATCATAATTTATTTTTCTTAAAAATGATTGAATTTTGAGATTAAATATTATAAATTCTCTATAATAAAAAGTTTAAAAGATAATTACTTTCTTATTACTTCATAAAACATTTCATCATGTTAAGAAAAAAATATATATATGAGAAAATTTATTCTTAATATCGAGATGACTAAAAATGTTTTGTATCAATATGAAATAGCCCGCAAAAATCTGATTAGTCGTACATAAATTGTTAATAAGTATTCACTTTGGGTGAGAAGCCTGTGTTTTTGAAAAAAATATCCGAAATGTAGGAGTGCGAATTGTTTAAGGGGAAATATGCTCAAATAAATATTGTTCTTGTTGACGACACTCCTTACAAGACCGTGATTAATCCTGTATGTCCCTTTACTCCTTTTTTCGATCATTGCAAATAAATTACTATAGACACTCCTTACAATACAATGCTTAATCCTGTATGTCCATTTACTTCTTTTTTCGATCACTTGTAAATAAATTGTTATACTGGAGGCATCTTGAATGTCATATCATTTTTAATACCCAAGTTTCTTTATTGCAAGCTTGTACAACGCTTTTTCCTTTTTCTTATAAACACAAGAAGCAAAACTACAATGCACTGGGTTAGTTTTTCTTGATTCTTTCAATGTGCTAGATAGTTTTAATTTACTTAGGATAAACTTTTACACGCACTACATTAACTAAAAACTATACTTGGTAATTGATATATGTATGGTCAGCCAGAGCAAGTTCTTATATGTTATGGCCATAGTATGTTGACATGTGTTTTAATTTTAACAAGCATTATATTACTTGTGAGATATTGAAATTTGATGATTTGTTATGAGCATGTCCGAAAGGAGAAATCTGTGAGTATTTAAAAAATGTGGCTGAAGTTGAGAACATACCAGATTATGTAAAAAACAATCCATTTGTACTAGTTACTAAGAAAGATGTCATTCAATGGGATATGTATAATGAAGTTCGTGAAAAACTTAACAAACACTCCCGTTAAAAAAAGATAACTCACCAAGTGTTGGATTCAAATAGATGCTACATTGCTGTTTTGTCGCTACCCTTTTTGAGTACTTTGTGTTACTTTTATTTTTAGTGGGCACAAACAAAAATATATCTTATATTGCTATCTTAATAAGGGGCTAAGAACTTGATTTTCCAATGATGGTCTCATCTAATTGTAACACCCTGGTACAGGGAGCTAGACTACAGCATCTTGTGCATCCATCTGACGGCTCGTCAACCTACGTAACAAAAAGGAAACAAAATAACAAAATAGAGTTGGCTAGAAAACTCAGTAACCAGTTATATAAGGACATCCATTTGACTGCAGCATGATCGTGCTCCGCACGATACTATATTTTATTCAACTATAAAATCATATTAAACTTATTTTTTTTCCTTAATAAGACCATTATTGATGGTTTTTCTTTGATAAGACCATGATCAATGTATATATTTGGATCCAAACTATACTCAATTTCAAGCAATTATATTTTTCTATGTAAAAAGCCAATTCCATCAACATCCTTTTTCTTCATGTAAGAATTTTTTATTAATCTAATAATAAAATGTAATTATCCAATATAGTTCATGATTTTTTTTATAATTAAATAAAAATAAAGAAACATAGTGTGGTCTCTATCTAATTGATTTCAGAGAATTAAATTTTATTTCAAATCACATATGTATGAATCTATCATAATCTATTTTTCTTAAAATTGATTGAATTTTCAAATTCAATATTATAAATTCTCTGTAATAAAAGTTTAAAAGATAATTAATTTCTTATTACTTCATAAAATATTTCATCATGTTAAGAAAAAAAATATGAGAATATAATGAATATTTATTCTTAATATCGAGATGACTAAAAATGTTTTGTATCAATATGAACAAAACATCGACCAAATTTTGAAAAAAAAAAGATTTGAAATTATTTAATATTTTTACATATTAAAATATAAGTGTCAAATAGTCCGCAAAAATCTGATTAGTTGGACACAAATTGTTAATAACTTGAAACACTTTTATGTTCGTCAAGTGCATTCTACATAAGGATTCTTCCCATTATTTTATCTTATATTCACACAAGTATTATAATGAATGGGGAGTTTGTATATTTGCCACTTGAAAACCCTCCAATTGTAACTTTGAACTCAAAACATGGAAATTGCAAATTTGCCACTACAAACTTAATAACATTGCATTTTTGCCATTAAAATTTTTGTATGACCAAATTGCCCTCAATCTCCCCGCATGGCAAGCCCCCGCGGTCCCCCTCGCGCCGCCCCGGCAGCACCCCCCCCCCCCCCCCCCCCGCGATAGCCCCCGCCGCCCCACGAGAGGGTTGCCGGGGGGGGGCTATCGGGGCAGCGCGGGGGGCTGCCAGGGTGCGCGTGGGGATTGACGGGGGGCACGCGGGGGCTGCCATGGCCCATGGGGGAGATTGAGGGCAATTTGGTCATATAAAAATTTTAATGGCAAAAATGCAATGTTATTAAGTTTGTAGTGGCAAATTTGTAATTTCAAAGTTTGGAGTGGCTAAGTTACAATTGGAGGATTTTAGAGAGGCAAATATACAAATTTATAATGAATTGCACCTTTTGTTCACCCAAAACATATTGGAAATTTGAGGTCTTTATTAATATAAGACTTCAGTGAGTGTTAGGGATATGCCCTTTGAATTAATGTGTTAATTCAAACATTTATTAATATAATTGATGATTATTGATAACTCATAATTGGAATATTTTATTATTAGTTCATTTCAGAGTTGATGACTTGAATTGTGGAACACTAATAAAATAGTTAAAATAAATTATAAAAGAATAAAAGATTCATAAACATCTCCAACAAGATAATTAGCAAGGAACACTAATTATCGCTCGAGGTTGTTGTGAGGTTGTTTTATAGATCAATAGATAGGAGTATCAATTTCATCTCACAAATGCTTATTGGAAAATAAAAATTACATATAACTAATGAATTATAGCGGATGAAGATCCAATACCACTTGTACTTATATACAATTAGAAAAAATGTTTACATTTGTCAATTTATGTCTAACGGCTTACATTTGTCAATTCATTTTAAATAAAAAATGGTTACCAATTAATTGGCCAATATGTATATTAATTACACTGATATTGGTATCTCATAGTCTCAATACTGATTATTTGTAAGCCGTCTCCGACTTGAATCATCCAAAAGTTAATATGGTTTAACATTGCATAAATTAATGAAACTTTTCCTTGGTGAACTTATAGCAGATCGATCTCAATTTCCTTAGGAAAAAAAAATAATAAAAAATAGTGGTTGCAGCAGTCAGCCAGCGTCACTACTATTTTTGGGCTGCCACTGTTTATTGTACGCGCTAAATTCTGCTCTGAACCATTTATATTCAACAGAATTTTGAACCTTATGTTCATTTATATAGAGTAAATTTATGGTGTTCTTGTATGGAACCGTATGCTGAGCATACAGGGGGGCCTCACGTGAGCTTAACACCAAAAACATATAAAATTATATTCAAATTTTAATTTATATGACTCAATAAATTCTTTATATCAAAATAATGTGATATGCAAAAATTTTTCATTTTTAGAGATTCTAAGTAATTATTTCAGATTTTTTAAAAAATACATATGAAACATAAATTATTTTATTAATATTGTATAGTTGCTATTAAAGATTCGAAATAAATACTTAAAAACCTCTAAAAATGGAAAAATTTTGCATGCTATAAGATTTTGATATAAAGAATTTATTGAGCTATATAAATCAAAATTTGGATATGGTTTGATTGGTTTTTTATGTTAAGCTCACGGGAGGCCCCCGTGAACTTAAGAACACCGTAGTTTTACTCCATTTATATATGCATCATGTTTGTTCTTCAAATGGGCCAAGCCGTGCTTTCTTAGTTGATTAAACCCATATGGCCCATTCACATCTAAAAAAACAAAATCAATCCGTCAAATTTATCCGAACGGATTGAATCCCTCTACTAAAAACCTCCGAAAACCCACATCGTCCGATCGAATCGTCCTTTTTCCATCGAAATTCTTTCTAGTGAGACGGTGTTCAATTACATTGATAAATTAAGAAACCCTTTCTTTGTGTTTATGTAGGTGCTGTTATGGTTATGGAATACAACTGAAGAGAATGTAGCACTGATAGTTTTAGGAGCTTGGGAGAAGATTTCCACTATCATCAGTACCGAACGATAAGGCTTATGCCCCCTTTAACATAGTTAGTGTGCAATTGTATCTATGTAATGGTATTAGTGCGGCAAAAAGGCTTCAATTTTCTATTTACTGGCACACAAAATCACTCACATCAACTATCATAACAGGAGCTTCTTGTTTCCTAAGTTGGAGGCCACATAATTCTAGTAGGATTATACTAAATTTAGACGACTCGACTACAGTCAGGATATACATATTTCTTATTCCAGATGATACTTACCTTAATTAGACAAACATCATTTACAACATATTGCATATCTTGTCCACTCAAACGGGTCGAAAATTTGAGGTCTTCTTTCACAGCAACTGGTTGTCGACCTTGCGCCGCCTCAATGTTTCCGCATTGCATGATGTTCATGTCCAAAGATATGATCACAACTGAATTGTATGGATGGGCAGTTTTACATTTCAAAAGAGGAAGATAAGCGACATTCCCTTTGCCAGAGACGTCCATGTATATGGCTTCTGCCTTATCCTTACCGAATAGAATACTCTTTGCCTCATTATGAAGCAGCTCTGAATTTCGAGCAGTTATAGTCCCATAAATTGCAGCAGAAGGAAACTGGTAATCTGCAAACTCGACTTCCACATAAGCATCCACGCCCCACTTATAAGCAACATAGTTCACTTCTATCGGGCCGTATCGGCTTGCCATGGTCCTTGACAAAAACGTGTCATATTTCCCACCGATGTAATTGTTCCACATGTGGAACCATCGATCATAGTTTCCAGGGAATTGATCAACACATTTTTCATAACTAACCAGATATGCATCAAAACGTGCATAAAAACATGGTTCTAGTGCTTTATTCGGTCCCCTGAGTTTGACATAACCCTGGCATTGAAACAAGTTCACAATCCTTATTATATATTAAGAAAAGTTAATTAAATCAAACTTGTACAAAACAAATAAGGTACTTACGCTAGGTGATTCACTGATTTGCGTTGTATCCACTGAATTAATTTCTAACAAATCGGCTTGCTAATTATAAATAACTTTTCTTTCTTAAAGCTGTATAGATCAATATGTGATATTCATCATCTTCTACCAGTAACACTTAAGCAATTTAATCCATAGATACTTTTCTGGTGTGGCACCTCATAAACTTCAGTTTCAATGAACCTATCGGTACGTATGACCAACAAAAAGTTTTTACATGAATTCTAAACTACCTTAGAATCGATGTTCAGGGGAGCACCACGTTTCCTGTTGAAGACAACATACGACTCCTGGGTGAGGATGAGGATGCATCCATACATCTGGTTCACCAAATCGTGTTTCTCATATTCAATGAACTTTACAGAGAACACCTCCATGAGGAGCGTCGAGCCTTCAACAAACTCACAGTCCTCATCCTCAGAGGACCTGGAAACAATTCAGAACCAGGCCACATACCGACAAGATAAGTTCTAAAGAGTTAAATTTTCTTTTCTTTTTTTCTTTTTCTTATTTTCTTATTTTCTATACTACAACTTCTTTATTAACATATTCCTGACTTTGGATGATGAGGCAAATAGAAAAGGGAAGAAGGTGAAAAAGAGAGAAACAATACATGTCAATATCAGAATCCTCATAATTGCTTCCTTCAGGTGCCGGGCTTTTTTCTCCATCTAGTGTTGCGGTGTCCTCGGATACGGGACCTACAAGCTTACTAATATAGGGTATCCCAATTTATATTCAACAGAATTTGCTCTATGTTCATTTATATATACACCATTTGTTTGTCCTTCAAAATGGTCCAAAACCATGCTTTATGAGTTGAGCCCAAAACCGACATCATCGGATGAAAGCCGAGACGGACAGCAATTGATGGAAGGCGCTGTCAGAGAATAACAATCATCACTGTCTGTGTCTAGGTCTCTACTTACTTCGCATTCTCTTTTGGTTTTTTCTTGTTATTTTTCCAGACTGAATTCTGACTTTCAGGGCCGCTTTTACGGCACTTTGTTGAGCAGTGGTCGGACGGCTGCACCTGCACATGCGGCGTTGTGATTGGTGGTCTGCTTGCACAAATTATATCTTCGGTGCCGTTCTCCTACGGAGTTGCAATTGTAACTATGTGATCTTTGATTCCGATGTCTTGGAGCCTCCGATGATAAACTCTGAGGTACAAAATAACCCCAACTGAATCTTTGTTTAAAACTTTAAATGTTTGTGTAACTTTGGTCAAACCCTTAATACGGTTTTGTTTCTCAACCTCGTCGGAATCAGGTTATTTATAATGAAAGTAGATATACTAATGTTCCTTTTCAAGATAAATTAGCTGCACCAATGGTTAATTTGAAAGTGCTGCTTTGAACTCAAGAGAAGGTTGATGGATATTATACACTAGCGATGTAAAATAATGTTAGTCAGAACTGAATACTTGACTCAAATCGATTAGAGTCTGCAGACAGATTATTTAATTTAGGTCATTTTGAGAATCTGAACAATTTGTCAGTCATCTGGCTCATCAATCTGGTTTCTGGGTTCTGGCCTATTAAATCTTCAGATCAAGCAGTGTTTTTTTGTTGGTATCATACGTCTAAGAATGCAATGACAATTGCCTGGCGCTTTTGGTTCTTATTAGAACTGAGTCCTAACATGTATTTACTTGTATTAATGGGCCTGCTATGCAGAATTGCTAATACTCAATCCTTTTTTTTTTTTTTTTTCTCAAGGGCCATATCACTTTGACTGGTTCAAGTTTCAGTGTACCAGTGAAAGAGGAAATTATCTTGTACCCCTGGTTCATCAGTACGTGGTGGCCTAGCATGAACCAAAAAGAAGAGATCTTATGGAAAGCTATCACAGATGACTACGACAGTTACATCTGTAGGACATATCAGACTATACAGGACAATGACATTGAAATGCGGTTTGCAGTCTACTGTGATGCCGTGGAGGCGCATTTGGATCTTTGTCTAGCCGAAATGGAAGGAGGAGAAGTTGATGAGTTCATTCAGATTCATGGAAGCATCACTGCTTCTAATAGTGTTGTCGTCGACTCTGAGGCAAAGAGCATTCTCTTTCATAAATTGAGCGAAGAGTTTGTCAGTCTTAAGCCCAATATTGACCCTCCATCTCTCCCTTTATCGAGGAGGATGATAGTAGTTCCATGCAAGTCAAATTTTGTTGTCGATGTGAGTCTTGCAGTAGCCCTTAAACCTGGGGATGTCTCGGTTGTGCAAAGCACGGTTAGCTTCAGTGCCGAGTCGAAGTGTGAGGAAGTGTGTGCTGTTATCCCCAATTGTGGCAAGGTGTTAGTAAAGGTCACCTGGATGGAGTGTCAAGATCATGTTGAGAAATGAACAGTCCCTTGCTTAGTTTCTTTTTGTAGTTAGTGTTTTTGCATGATTATCTTGACATTCAATATTTTTGTTTCTATTGCTTAGTAAAGTTTTGGTCAATGTAACTATTAAAAGTTAAAACTAATTTATTAGAGTTGAGTTATGTACAATTCTGAAAAAAATTGCCTCAAGGAATTGCTTGCAACTTTTGTCAGGCTCTTGTTTGCATATGCTGACAAGCAGCACCTTAAACAGGTCCTAAATGAAATGTTTTTTCTCTTTCCTCTCTTTTAAATATCTTCCTTATTTGTTTTGCAGTATTATAATCACTCAACTGATGTATGATCACAATTTGATATTGCAGTGGTTCATAGTCTTACAAAATAAAAGATCCATATGAATCAGGATACCCTTTTTCCCTTCTTGCAACTATACCTGTTTCAATCTTCTACTCCATAAACATTTCATATATATGCCATATTTATTGAACTTGTGATCCTAGAATATTATTTTTATGGAAAACATATAAGTTTTGCAATGCCAGCAATCAAAGTTATGGTTTCTTCGTTGATTGATTTCATATGGTACTATCCAAGCTAACATTGTACTGGCATTTTCTAATTTTTGCCAGAAACAGACAAGGTTCATATATATTATCTTTTGGGCAACCATTTTCATATTGATGTGTCTAGCTCCTATTTGGAATATTTTACAAGCTGCATCAGGTAAGCAGACTATGGGAAAATTTGACCATGCCATTTATGATTTACATCGTTTCCTTGCATACTCTTTTGTCAGTACTGACACAGAGCACCAGATGATTTTTTTGAGATAAAGATGAGGGTCAAGTCAATCAAATTTAAATGTCTATAAAAGACTCTCTATCCGGATTTCGAACTAGAGATGCTGCTTAGTAATTTGCTGTTATGAATAGGTCTCCCCTGTAAATGCTATATAATTGGTTGCTTCTTGCTGGACCATAATACAACCGGGATGATATATAGAAATTGCGAACTCTACAGATTCAAACTGATTATATATGGATAGAAAATGGAAAAGTAAACCAGCTATACTAGAATTTTATCATGAAAAGATATTGCCAAACAGAATACATGACCCGCATTTCTTCATCACTCCATTTCAATATTATTTGAAATATTCTCCATATATATCTAAAATATTCTGTTTGTCACAATTATTTTATGTTCCTAAATAGGATAATACCAATTGACACAACATTGAAAATTTAGTCTATAATCTAATAGCAAGTTGAGTGATCTTAGTACATACCTGGTAAGGCTTTATTCACAAATCAAATGAGCTGCCAGTTTAATTTCACCGAAATTGTTTGAATCTTTCGTTTCGAACACCCATTATAATTGAAGCGAAAACTTTGCCACTTACAATAAACTAATAGTTATTTACAAGCAAAGATCGGTTGACAATGTCCTTTTTTAAGAAAATTTCATTTTTTTAATTTGAAAAACTGTAAAAATAGAAAAAATTTAAATTAAATGTTGTAAAATTTGTAGATAATTAACTATGTTTTATATTCAAGCAACTTGAGTCATATTTGATATTTCATTAAAGATTGTTTAATTAAAACCATCAAAACTTGTACAAACTTTATAATTTTAATTTTCAACCGATCCCTCTCCATTTTTTTATGATAAACCATGATTGTTCTTATTTGAACATGTTAGATGTGACCAATACAAATCAGAGTTTTTGCATCAACATTCAACACTTATTAAATATTAATTGCATGGAACAAATTTGTTCCCTTTTTTTTGTTAGTGTTAATTGTGAATTGTCAATGTACTTATATATAAATCAATTGATTTGGCTGGATGTGGTAATATTATTTTCGTTCCGTAATAACTTATTCATAACCATAGGATATGTAATTCTTTTAAATATGTAGGAGTATGCATTTTCTAACATTCAACATTAATTTCATATTCAGTGACATTTGTATATATTGCATTAAGTATGATATATAACCAATATATTAGATCCAATTAACATGTCCATAAATCTTTTTTGCCTTATTAAATATTTTTGTCATAATTAAATAAAAAAATTAAATACTCTCATTGTTGGTTTCTAATAAATAGATAAATACCAATCCTTAGAAAACTAAACAGATATATAATAAATTAATGTGATGTCTTCAAATTAAATAAAAAAAATAAAGACAGTTTACTGTATCACCAGAATACAGCAGTGATGCATGGGACAATAATAATAATAATAAAATCAAAACCAATCTCCCAATTAACTGTGCTTAGAGATCAAAGCCGAATAAATAAACTAATTACCAGCATTGATTAAAGTGGTCCACTTGTATATGGGCTGATCCAGATGAGAGAGTACGTAGGTTATATATATAACAAGGGTCAAACACTTAAACCAACTTAAAATAGGATTTCTAATTGGCAATGCTCAACTGGTGCACTACTAATCACATTTGTATTAATTAATATAGGATAAATATGTCCAGCCCCTGACATTGCCCTCAGAGCTATATGATGCGTTGGCAGAACATTTTGTAAATTGGTATCTCAAGTTGATAGTTTTGCAATTTTGTAAACAGTCTTTTAGAAAGAAAACTGTCTTTTAGAACGTTTACAACGTTTTGTAAACTGTCTTTTAGAAAGGGGGCTCATTTGCTGCCCATTTAGAACGTTGGTGAACTGCCCATTTGCTACCCATCTATTCCCAAGATTCATTTAGAACGTTTTGTAATTTGTCTTTTAGAACGTTATGTTTATAATATATCAAATAAATAAAATGCCAGCACATCATATAGTGTGGGGAGCAATGTGCGCAGCGCCATATCACTATCCATTAATATATAATGGAACTCGTTTTCCTAACACTAGGTAGTTCATTCACTGTTTCATGGATTGGGAATTTGGGATTCAATCTTGCACTTTTATCCATGATCCAAATCTCAATTCTTGAAATTACTGACCAATCAAACACGACCAGCTTCCATCCCTATACATCATGAAAATATATTCTGTATACTAGTCTATATAGTTTTTCATGAGGCAGATCTATCATTACAGATTAATAGATTATGCATGGCTTCATGATGCAAATATCCAAAAGAACATATCAGAACTAAATAATAATGGAATAAACATTTCTTTTAGGGACTGTTTGGTGAGAAACTATTTTTGGGAAAGAAATGGAAATGGGTTTGGGTTATACAAGTCAATTCCCATTGACAAGACAACCCTTGGGAAAAATAAAATTAACTTGGACTGAATTTTTTTTTTCCCAAGGGTTTACACTTGTAGGGCCTGTTCGGTGATTTCATTTTGTGGAAATGGATTTGGGTACGGGTATGGGTTTTATTTGTGTTGATTGTTGGGTTCCCAAATTAAAACCCACAAAGAATCTTCTATTTCAAGAGGTGTTTGGATAGCAGGAGCTGTAGTAAAAAGACAAGAAAGATGTATTCATAAAGTTGGAGAGAGAAAGAAATAGAATGTGAATGGGTTGCATCCTGTGCAGTTGGGAAAATGAAACTTCAATCCGAGAGGATTTTCGTTTTCCCTTGGGAACGCTGACGTGGCAAGCATAAAAATTTCCAACAGAATATTTTTCCCAACTCACCGAACAGCAGATGGAATTTGTTCCTATCGGACTATTTTACCCTTTGAAACCCAAGAAAATGGTGCACACCGAACACGCTCGTATGGATGGGATTGTTGGGAAATCTGAGCCAAACCCAAGAAATCAACCCAAGAAACTGAACAATGTGTTGGGAAAATTTTCAGCAGAGCTAAATTACCCACCAATTCCCAAACCACCGAAGAGTGCCTTACAGATATTAAGAATCTTACTTCTTCTAGTTCATTATTTTATACATATATGATATCTAGTTTGTTAATTAATATAGCCTGTACAGAACTATTTATTTTAATGAAAATGTAGGTATTTACTTACCATTCAAAAAAAAAAAAAGTTGAAGTAACAAAAAGGGGAAAAAAAAAATTACCTGAGTGAGTTGCATATCTAACTAGTGATTTAAAGACGGTCCGGGTCGGTCCAAACCTGCCCCGGTCTAAGTTTTCCCGGTTCGGGAAACCTCGGGAAAATTTTAGTTGAATAAGGGTTGGACCTAGCTTACGACCGTTCCTCCCGGGTTTCTGGTCCGGGTTGTCCGGATTGGATTGCCCGGGTTGTTCGGGTTATATGCAAAAAAATAAAAAGCTCTGAGAAAAAATAAAAAGCTCTGAGTGAGTTGCATATCTAACTAGTGATTTAAAGACGGTCCGGGTCGGTCCAAACCTGCCCCGGTCTATGGGTTTTCCCGGTTCGGGAAACCTCGGAAAAATTTTAGTTGAATAAGGGTTGGACCTAGCTTACGACCGTTCCTCCCGGGTTTCCGGTCCGGGTTGTCCGGATTGGATTGCCCGGGTTGTTCGGGTTATATGCAAAAAAAATAAATAAAAAGCTCTGAGAAACAAAAAAAAGAAGCGACAAAAATATATAAAAAATTATTGTACCTATTTTATACTACAAAATCGAAAAAAATTACTTTACAAAAACTAGAAAGTAAAAAATATTTATCTTAAATTGAAATATATATATATTTAATACTAAAAATTTATTTGTTTTAAACTGAAATATATATATTTTATACTATACTAATCCTCTTTGAAAAATAAAAGTTAATCTTTTTAAAATTTTGGGTTTGGGATCGGTTATGTTACTAATATATACATGATTCCAACTTTTTATTTTATTTTTTATTTTTTTATTACCCTGGGTTACCTCGGTACCCCGGGTTATCCTGGTACCTCGAGTCGGGACGGGTCGAGTCATGGGTTCGCTCGGGTCGGGTTTTCTTGAGAAATTTTTTGTGGGTTAGATTCATTTCCTTGCGAAGACCGTTCCTCCCAGTCCTTTCGGGTTGCCCCGGTCACGCCCTCGGGTCAGGTCGGTCGGTCCATTTCCCTCAGGTTTGGACCTCTCAGATTTTTTTTAAACACTGTATCTAACTGCAGCTTAAGTGCTTAGCACAAACACAAAAGAGACTGTACCGTTACCGTACCACGATTGCTTGTCTAGCTACTGTTACTTTATTTACTACTATTGATGAACTTTCAAGTACATCTCTAAAGTCTGATACATACCAAATTATTATTATATAACTAACCCTGGTGCTGATTAATAGATGTATTTATAAACAACTTGAACAGAAAGCAGGACCTGACAATAATAATAGAAAAAAAAAATCAACCTTCAAAATTAACTAAATACATTATTAGACTTGATGAAGTTTTTGTGTGGTTGGCACATTGCCATTGGAGAGTATAATATTACCAATCGTGGTAAACAATTTGCTTGGTACTTTAATTACAGGATATTAATTAATTGGAATCAAAATATATAATACAAGTTGCAACCCATTATTCTTTGAGAATACAACACAAAGGAAAGTCTTGATTATATCTCCATTTTATTGCAAGGATTGGAATTTTGTCTATAGCCATTTGGACGGTCTCCGTCCAAAGCTATGACTAAACCGTTCGATTCAATTTATATGTTTATCAACGGTGATAGCATGTGACCCATCATTCTAAATATAACCAGCATACTATTTTTAGCACATACATGATTAAATCACGGTTGATCAATTACTAACAATTAGATCGTACGGCTCTCAGAACCCTTTAGACCGTCCAAATGGCTTTGGACAATATCCAAACCCTTGTTGCAAATGGAGTTGCTGAGAAAGCTTAATTTGTAGATTACATATATCAAGGGCACAGTTTATAGTTTACAGTTTACAGTACTGATCTCTCAAGTTGAACTTTGTTTTTTGACATTGAATCTGGAGCTGGTCAAAATCAGGGTGCATCTCAAAGATGATGAGATCCGTATTCTGCTGCAAATTAATTCACTTCCTCAGATTTCTGATATTGAACTTTTAGTTTTGACCGTCTGATTATATGAATTTGTATACTCACGAGGATTTGAGAGCAAATATTTATACAAAACTGACATAATTAAAAAGTGAATTTACGAGCTTACATATAATGACATAATTAATTATGAAGTTATCCATATACACTGCAATCACCAAATTAAATATTTAATTAACATCTCACTATTTTTTTATTGCATATATAAATGCATCTTAATTATATGTTTCTTATCTCAAAGGATCCTTGATTAGCGGAAGAAGCAACACTGCGTTGACACTTGATCACACTTATACATTAGTTTAGATTTCTGTTAATAGTAAATGCCTTCTCGAATTAACATAATTAATTAATGTCGTTGATTCCTTTTGTTGCTTAAATAATAACCATGTGCATCATGAGATATATACTAGCTAGCTACTTGCAATGCCCAATGGGCAGTTTGGATCGAATTTTTCAACATCTATTAAACTAACAAAATCACATTAGTTAAGCTTGACAATTAATGTAATTTTTTAATTAATTTTATGATTTAATAACCCTTGAAATTGATACTTTTTTCTCTTGGTAAGGCATATTAATTAAACAGACTCCATCTTACAATTTCTTTCCCATGTATTAAAAGCACTGATTTAAGTGTGAGGATATGAAATATTATGCAAACCGCTGTCAAAAGTTGATTTTTTGGTCCAAAATTTTGTCGGATGCCCAAGCCCATGAAATCCTTGTTATGATATCATTTATTTGAAGGTAAGGTAAATGTACGAGTCAAAAAGTGGTCACACAACTATATCAAAAGTTCAACTGGAAATTACTTATATATGATACTTATTTAAACATGGAAAATGTTATGGTGATATTATTGGCAATACTATTGGTGATACCATATAGTTCGATTTGGTCGAACGAATTAATTATATATTTAACTTAACATACTATTGTTCAACTGTCTATAGTCTATACACGTGGCGAGTGAACACTGACTCATGATTTAATTTATTTTATTTATTTAGGAGGGATCCTTGACAATCTTGATAATGGTATTCTAATAATTTTGAAAAAAAATTAAAAATAGTTATAATAATTTATTTTATAAAACCATTGTGAAGTTATGGATTGAATATGGTTTTAAGTATGAAGCAATTTAAGTATGTGTGATAGTCCATTACAAATCGATAAATTTTGAACTGTTAAAAGTTGTCCGAATTTTGGATGAACGAACAAACAATGTTCAAATTGTTTCAAAATTCAATGCACTTTCAATCTCTAAGTTAAAAAATAAACCTATAATTTTTTTTTTCTACTTTTAAGGTTTCTTTTGAATTTATTTGACATGAATTAATTTCGATTGTCAAGATAATTGTCAAAATAACAATTGTTAACAATTTCTTTTTTTAAAAAAAAAATAAAATCCTGTAAAAGGGTTTTCTATCATTAGACTAGGAATATAACTCGTTAGTACGATATATATTTTTTGCTGGCTCACAGAATCCAGAATCTCATGAAGATATCGTCAAAGACTCAAATCTCTTCGTTGACTATAATTATATCCTAGTAAGATAGAATTTGAGAGATCTCAGTGGTTTCTCTCCCAATATATATATATATATTAATTTGTATATTGAATTCTCTCTCTGTTTAATTATTTTTATAAATAAAAATAATGTGTATATTATACTCTTTTCTCTCTGTGTATTGAGATCGTAGTCAGAATTTGTACAAGGGGTATGGGACAGTAGAGCATCCTGGATGAGGAGCCAATAACAGTTCAGTTGACCTCAATCATGAGAAGCCAAGCAATTAAACAGTTCATTAAATTAAACTATTTTATCTGTATATATTATATAATTCTCTGAATGTGTAGTTGACTCTTGATCTTTTTTATCGGTTCATTGACATGGTCTGTTATTATCTTTGTGCAATGTAGTTTGTACCAGCTTCCATGTGACAG
Source organism: Cyperus esculentus (assembly GCA_030179965.1). Lineage (NCBI taxonomy): Eukaryota > Viridiplantae > Streptophyta > Magnoliopsida > Poales > Cyperaceae > Cyperus > Cyperus esculentus. The sequence continues at coordinate 1,858,022 of JASGLE010000012.1, forward strand.
AGCATTGTCTTTTACCAGTCTTAAAGCCCATATCAACTTTCTCAATTTAAGACTCATTACATATTATCTTAAAAATTTATTATAAAAAATAATAATTTTAGCCCAAAGAAAGGCGTGTGCTCATTACTAGTAGTTGTCAATTGCATTAATTATATAGAGCACCTACAACAGAAAAGCTTAATTTATTTTGCTTCTATATATATACTTCTCTTCATGTTTATGTAAAAACTGAAGAAATTTGACTGATAAATAAGTTCAGTACGATAAATATAATTAGCTGTTGCAAACTGGCTGGATATGCATTGGTATATGATATATAGCTATTTTTTATGAAGGCAACGCTTTACCCATTTGGGACCAATAGAAGAATAGAAAATGGAAAGAAATACTTAATTATATTATACCAAGTCAAATACATGCAGTGGTCAGTGGTCCAACAGATCTTAGCTAGCAATTAATTGTTTGTGTGCAAATTAAATTCACTATTATGTATTGCAATAGTAATTTCTAATTAAAGGGTTTTCATTGGGGGTAGATTAGGTGGAAGCATTTGAGCAGGATATATATCTGTTCCTTCTGTATGTGCTAAGCATTTATCATCAAAATTTTCAATTACTATGCATTTCCTTGTCTTTCAATTTAGCAAAATCATGGCTTACATTGGCATGCAAATTAAAGCCTCAATTTTGATGGTACATATATAGGAAGGAACCCTAAATCAAATTAAAATGTTTTCATCTCTTATGTAATTTTATAGCTATGCAATGCATACAAGAGAATTCAAAAAATAATAAAATTTGAAGTTATAAGTCTGTCCCAACAACAAAACAGTAGAAAGCTGTTGTTGGTACCAGATATATTCTTGGCCCGTTTGTACAAGTGAGCAGTATGGAATTCAAAAAAAAAAAAAAAAAAAAAGTAGTATCAATGACCAGCTGGTCCCATGGAATTTGATCCTGAGCCAGGAAATAGACATGTTAACAGCACGTCGGTACTTTATTTCTAGGTTCAGTACGTACTTCTTGAGCCAGAATGAATGCCTTCCATATTCCCTATTATTCATTATGCATGCCCAATTAACTACGACAAGGGATCATTGACAATGCTTATATCTAGACAATTTTAGCAATAGAGCTTTTACAAAATCTATAAAAGAAAATCATTAAAAAATCTCAAAAATAGAAACAAGTTTACTGAAGTATTGCTTAACTTATAAATTGATTATATTTCTAATTATATTCAATTTAAAAAAAAAAAAAACGTTTGATGTATCTTCAAAGATCCGTTAAATTACAACCATTAAAATGTATACAATATTTTGATAAGCCATCAAATGATATTGAATTTGATTGAAATTTGAAACACTATAGGTGTATAAGTTACGTAATGCATCCATAATTTTTTTTTTTTTCATTTTGAAGATTTTTTACGAATTATTACAAACTTTTAAAAAGTCTCAATGCAAGATTGCCAGTATAAGCATTGTCAATGGAACCCTCCTCATTAAGTACTATAATATAAAAAATTATCTTTTTCTCCCTTCTCACTATTCAATATGCATTTTGTGTAATCATTTATAAGTACATATATATTGGTTATTGGCCACTGAAAATGAATCTTTGAATTAGCAATTGCATTTTGGACATTATCGGTTTATAATTAAGTATACCTTGGTCAGTTCTTTAATTTAAGGGGTAATGACCCCAAACCCCCTCGAACTTTTGGGTTTTGACAACTTGGCCCCCGAACTTCTAATTTGGACAAATGCCCCCCCGAACTACCAATTTGTGACAAATCGCCCCCCGGCTGTTAATTAGCCATCTAATACTCCATTAAAAAGTATGAAAAGACCAAAGTAACCTTATGTATATATTCATGATATTTTAAATATAAATAAATTAAATTTGGTTATAAAATATTTATGTCTTATGAGTATTAAATTTGAATTAGTTATCAATAGTATTGGTATTCAACTAAATATTCACAATATGTTTGCTATTTTTATTTTATTTTGTCTTGAATTTGTATATTAATTTTCAAAGATAGATATTTATTATACAAAATAATTATTATAATATGAGAAATTACGAACTTAATACATTAATGATGATTAAAAAATTGTTAACTTCAAATTTGATTGGAAATTTTAAATCATTTAAAACGTAATTGATTTTTTCATTAAAATTAATTACATAAATGTAAATATTACATTCATGAAATAAAATAATAAAAAGTAACGATAAATATTTTGTATAAATTTTATATTTACAAAATATGTAATAATTTCTTATATATTTTTAATATCTAGTGATTTTTAATTAAATATTTTTTGAACTTATTTATATTTAAAATATCATGAAGAAATACATAAGGGTATTTTGGTCTTTTCATACTTGTAAATGGAGTTTTAAATGGCTAATTAACATCCGGGGGGTGATTTGTCACAAATCGGTAATTCGGGGGGGCATTTATCCAAATTAAAAGTTTGGGGGCCAAGTTGTCAAAACCCGAAAGTTCGGGGGGGGGGGGGGGGGGGGGGGGGGGGTCTGGGGTCATTACCCCTTAATTTAATGTTGAAATTTGCAATCTGAATGTCTGTCATTAATTAGTTAGAAATTATTATTGAAGGTTTCAACTCTCTTAAAATGTCCCACATTGACCAAAAATATAGTTTAAGAACATAATATATAGTCTGTATAAAAGAACCTAATCTAATATACAAAACAGGATTGATATGATAATTAATAAGCTTCTAATAAACTTATTGACATTTTTCTTTAAGAATATATACCATAGAGATTAGACGTACATATATAGCTAGGTATAATTCTTTAATTTTCGATATTGAGCTGGCAATCAAAAGTCAAAATTATGGTGTTAATTTTGTTGATCGATCGACCAGGTTTAATTGACCTATATATATACTTGTAAGTAGGCATCTCAGAAAAAAATTGCACGAACTATACGACTTAATTTGGAACATGTGCAGGGGAGTGCTCATTTACATATGAAGGAAGTCAAAGGTTGAAGGACTAGTAGCTAGCTACCAACTTCTAATTGCATTAGATTAAACATATATGCATTATTATTTTTCAAGAATAATATTGTAACTAGAAAGATGCATTAGATAAAAAAAAAATTATAAGGGTAAATATTGTCTGTCGGCATTTTCTATTCTGACTTCCCTTAACCAAATTAATATAAGTTTACAAAAATCACAATTTCACAAAAATTGGTCTTTAATCTAGTAAGACAATTAATATTTAATACACTCCAAATGAAAGATATACCTAATGTAAAGTTGGGTAGTTTACCTAATTAAAAAGAAAAAAAATCACCTCAAAAAAAATTTGGAGGCTTGGAATATGATTTATATTTAGAGAAGATGGGAGTTCTCTATACAATTGTTTTGACAATCTTTGATAATTAAAATTCAAATAAATTAAGAAGAAATAACAAATAGAAAAACTTTTATATATAAATGTATTCTTCAACTTATAGATTGCGAGACTGAGAGCACTTTAATTAAATTGAAGAGATTTGAATATGATTTAATAGTTTGTCCAAAATTGAATGCAACTCTAAAAGATTTCAATTTTACCACTTTTGTTGAACTATTGAACATACTTAAATTACTTCGAACTTGAAAACCTATGCAATCCATAAGCTCATCTATAATTTTCAATTTTTACTATTTTGTAATTTTTTAATTTTTTTTTAAAATACCAGTTGTCAATATTGTCAAGCATCCGAAAAGAGAGAATCGTAATTCTACGTACATTAATTAATCTGAACTGTCAAAAAAAAAAAAAAGGAAAAATGTAAAACAATAACCATGCATGCAGTTAGTAATTAATTTTCCTGCCAACCATTATATTCATGCATCTTAATTTGATTCTTTGATTTTTTTTTCTTCTATCAATAAACAATTTTGTTATGAATTTGAACTCGACTTAAAGAAATGGCAATTTTTGTGGGACCCGTGTGAATTGTAGGCTAGGGTACATGTTTCGTGTTATGTTATATATGTTTATATGTTTATTAATTGTGGAATGGATGATACAAGGTACGTCATCAGCTAGCTCTAATTAATATATTGAAATTCCAAGGGGTTGACCCTTGGCATCTCCCACCAAAAGACCTTCCATAAACAATTCCTTAATCAATTCCCTTTTGTGATAAAAGATAGCGTCCTTAGAAAAACCGTCCATATGTTACATTTCAGGATTTATCTGTTACATTCCGTACACGTCTATGGATGTATAAATGGACGGTTTTTCAATGGACACAAGATGTTTCTCTCTCTGCCATAGTGTCTCCATAGGTTACATTTCAAGTTTATTTATTACATTTCGGGATGTGCATATATGTTACATTCCGTACACATCTATGGATGTATGCATGGACGGTTTTTCAATGGACGCAAGATGTTCTCTATAAGAAAGGCAATAGTATAGTATAGTAATGTAATACCCACAGCGATGGAAGCGCTCTCCTCTCCTATGCTATGATCACATGACCTCTTCCCCACTTGACTTGGGTATCCCTGTCAGATCCCTGCTCAATTTCCTTTCTTCTAATTATTCTTTCCCCAGTTTGAATCCCCTTCTCTCCAGTACTAACAAAATGTTGGGTTGTTGTCAGTTCAGTTGATATGAGCTTAAAAGGTATAATGGAGATGTCCTGTTGGAAACAAAATGGAGATGATGTGAGTGGGCTTTATCTAAACATTGCTAATTAATCTTCCTTCAAAGTTCAAACTATTATTTTATGTTGTATAAGTTTAAGATAGAGGGAAGAGAGAGAAGAGTCTCCTCTTCTTATTATTACCCCCTTAATACGTCTTTAGACGCCAAAACATTGACTTAGTTGTCTTGGGAGCTCCTCAATTAACACCCAAGAGAGGAAATCAAATTAAAGAGAGATTAAGAGGGATAATTAAGGAGGAGGAAACATGTCGTCGAGAAGGAACAACGGCGAAGGTGCAATGCAAATAGATCTTTCTCTGAACATAGAAGAGGCGAAGAAGGATGCGGATGATCATGACAGCGAAGAGACTGAGGAAGCTCTACTCGAGCAGGAAACGGTTGATCAACAGGAATCCGGGAAAGAAGCAACGCCAGCCGAGGGAGCTCTTGAAGCATGCGATCAGAATCATGAATTAGCTAATGGAATTGATAAGGATGCTGCAAAAGAAACCGAACAAGAGTGTACGGATACTACGGAAGAGAAGTCGCATCTGCTTGACAGTACTACCGTCTCCGACGAGGTATATATTTCATGTTTTGTGAGCAATTGTACATGTTATCCTTATACTGACAAAAAGAAAGCAAATTACTATTAGTGTGTAATTTGTCTTGTTATTTTCTTCCTTGTATTACCTTAAATTCATATTACGGTGTCGGCATATCCAGCAGAAGTACTTTTTTTTCTCATTTTTCCACTCTGAATTTGGGAATTTGACTTGTTGTACATGTTTATCCAACTTTGATTCTAATTATATACAATTTATTAATTTGTATGGAATTTGACTTTATTTTTCTGAAGGCATGGTGTAGTTTCTTGGTTCTTGTGTTAAAATTATAATATTTGCTGCGTTTGTATATATATATCTAGCTGAGTACACTACAAGCGGAAATGGATCGGTTGAAGGAAGAAAACCAGAAACTAAAGGAGTTCATCGATCGAACACTAAGAGATTACGATGAGCTACATAAGAAACTAGCTGAATTACAACACCAAGAAGAGCGAACCAAGGTATCTCCCTCTCTCGCAAGCATTCTCACTTTGTAATCTCAATCAGATTGTCGTCGACTGCATATATACTTCATTATAACAATCTAACATGAATTGATATCTAAATTTATTTTTCAGGAACCTGAATTGTTCCTAACTCTTGGAGGAGGGGAAGAACAACGCCGGGAAGCAAAAAGAGCTCGAGCAAATAGTGAGAGCAAAGAGATCACAAAGCAATCATCTTCGTCGATCATGGACGAGTCGGAGGATGAAAGCAAGGACTTGGGGCTGACTTTGAGCTTGCAGACATATGCCGACACAACAATTAGGAATGAAGAGTTAGGCGACCGGGACATCATGGGACCCGGAGGTTATTCGCTTCTCGAGAGTAGCAAGGTGCAGACGAATGAGATGGCTGGTACAATGAGCCAAAGCATCAATCCTGCAAACCGGAAAACTAGGGTTTCAGTCCGAGTGAGATGCCAAGGCCCTACTGTAAGTTTTTTTTTTATCTGTCTAGTTGATTTTATCTAGATCTTGTAAACATGTCTGCATAAATCCTGCACAAAACTTCTAATTCAAGATCATGTTAACCAGTGGACTTATTAAGATTTATTTTAGTGATTATATATATGCTGGTTAAATTTGCAGATGAATGATGGTTGTCAATGGAGAAAGTATGGCCAGAAGGTTGCAAAAGGAAATCCATGCCCGCGAGCATACTACCGGTGTACGGTTGCACCAGGTTGTCCTGTGAGAAAACAGGTACTCTATACTCATCATTGTTTGTATTCTTCTTTTTTTTTTAATGAAGCAACTTAATTTGATTGAAATTGAATGCTTATATTGTAAGTTTAACGTTCAACATATATATATATATATATATTGCTCATTTGCTCTTCTATGGATGACTAGTGTATATTGTTCTTTGTTATGGCAATTCACAATCATTTGATACTTAATTAAAGCAGTAGAGGGCTAGCTTGTTTCCATTTAATATATTCTTCGTTGTATCTCAATCATTTGAAGTTATGTAACAAATCTCCTCTGCTGACAACTGGGTTTCTTGAGATTTTGTAAGTAGTACTGTAATACTGATGAAGATATTCCAATCATTTTCAACAATCATTTGCACCAAGGTCTTTTGCCAACTATTATTTACTTTTTAGTTTCAGTTTCATTAGATGAATGAAATGTGTGTACCAAAAATTAAGTGTCTCTATTTCGTTTGCTAAATATAATTGATTTTGTTAACACCAAATCGACGGGCTTGCGATCGATTGTTTAAATTTTAAGAAAAAAAAAAAAACATGATTGATTTTATGAACGATTTTGTATAAAATCATTACTTACATTCCATATCTAATGCCTTTTGCATACATTAATATATGGAACTCTTAATATATAGGTCCAAAGATGTCTTGAGGACATGTCAATCCTTGTGACAACATATGAAGGCACTCACAACCACCCACTACCGGTCGGTGCAACCGCCATGGCCTCCACCACCTCAGCTGCAGCAACCTTCATGCTACACTCCAGCACGACATCCTCGTCCATGTCCGACAACAACCTCTCGCACATGTCTTACCTAAGCCCTTATATGATGAACCATGCAGCTCAAAATCCCCTTTCTTCAACTAATATCTCCACCTTAGCCAGCCCGTCTAGCTCCACTAGCATGTTCGACATAGGCGCTAACTCTAGCCCGTCATTGCATGCACTACACCAGCCGTTCAACATGCTCGGCTCAAGTAGTTTAAAGTATCCATGGGGAGCAAGCAATCCTTTTTCGAACCATACGAATAACTCGGGTAAAGGACTATGGCGTAATGAAGATGATAAGATGCTAGGTGAAGGCAGTGTTGGCGCAATTGCAGCTGATCCGAAATTGACGGTCGCAGTGGCTGCTGCATTGAGCACATATATGAGTAACAAGACTGATCAGCAAGGTAATGGGGCAAAGGAGAATGGAGAGAGTAGTAGCAAAATCAATAACAGTAAATGGGGAATTCATGACTAATGAATTAATTAATAATTTAATACTTAAATTAATTAATTGATATGCCACATCCCAGTGAAGAAAAGAAATCAGCTAGTGTGACAGCTAGTGATATATGCCTGTGTATTAATTAAAAGATCATGTAAGCTTTTTTTTTAATTATTTCATTTTATTTGTTAGATTTTTGGCCTTATCTGCTGTTCAAAAATTTAATTTCTCTAATTTGGGTACTCAATATATAATTGAGCACAGATCCGTATATAGTTTTAATAAATGTTTTTTAATTGTTATATATATTAAGTTCGGATTATGTTGATCAAAATCAAACCTAATCTAGCTAGGCTGTGAAAAACCCAATTTCTTTGGTTGGCAATTATCAGAACCTTTTCATTTTAATTTCTTTTCTTTTCTTAATTTGCCTCGATAGTTTGTATGTACATTTTAGCTAGTTATACTTCTAGTTAAATTGTATAACTTCCCATTTTGTTGGATGTGTAACAGAATAATGGTAGTTGGTGCAGTTATAAATTTAATTTATGTTCTATTTTATTAAAGGAAAAAAAATTTTCCTTCATTTTGTGTCTTGTATCTTTAATTAATTATCTTCATATTTGCATTTGGCATATTGTTAATAGCAAGAATTTTAAATGCATTTAATTATATTTGGTGAAAGGTAGTGTCTTAAATACTTAATAACTGCATCAAAATATCATGACATGAAATGCATCATTTCTAATAATTTGTAACAGTGGTTCAAAACCCAAATGGGGTATTTTTTATAGACGTTTAAATTTAAGTAGCTTGACCCTCATCTTTATCTCAAAAATATAATTTGTAACAGTAATAAAGATGTTGGTGGTGAATCTACCAATTTCAGAATTGAACTAAATAAACCTCGGCCTAGGCAAAAATGGTAACATTTATATATGTTAGTCTCCCATGAGAAGATAATAAGATATAGGCACTCGACCCTGACCCTGCGTTTGGTAGCAGTAGTAAAATTGATTTAAGCTCTTAAATCAATTTTAAGTCACCAAACGGAAGTGCTTTAAGGTGTAGTAAGTTAACGCAGCTATATAGGTATAGTAAACTAAATCACCAACATTTCACATCTTTTACACATAATATCAACTTAGTTCATCTATTTACTTCACTACCACCAAACACCACTGATTTAAAGTGATTTAACGTTTTACTCCGCTTTAACTTACTACACTTGCCAAACGGGGTGAATTCCCAAATTAAAAAAAATAGAAAGATAAGTCAAATCATTGCATCTGTTTTCCCTTCTGCAACATGGGTCTCTGTTGATTTCCAAAACAAACTTGAAAAAAAAATAATAAACCTTGGCTGATCCCTTACATTAATTTAATTTATTCGATCAGCCACATGCACGAGAGGATCGATGACCTATTAATTATGAATTTATGATATAATAACTTCCTAGAATTAATTATGGTATGTTTAATTTGTTGCGTGGAAAATTTTGTAGCACACCTGTCGAGTAGCTAGTGAGACGGCAGAGATGGTATTCTCTGTTGAAAAAATAACACTAATCTCAACGTCTCGATCCATATATATGTAGGTTAGCAGTTAGCACTTAGCAGTCCAATAATTTGTGGATGTGAAAATGAAAGAAGATTCCATGCATGATTTCCAAGTTCCAACTCCTGACCTAGAGATGGGTAATTTTTTTTTTTCTTTTTCATGGGTAGAGTATGACCATTGTTTATAGGCATGACATCATAAGACTAACACATAAAACAATGTTATCTATGTATAGATACATGTCATATAGACGGAACATGTTGCAAATCAACAAACCTAGTTAGTTATTTAAATTATCATGAAAAGTGTTTTAGTTTCAAACTTTAATAGTAAAATATTAGTTCATTATTTTGAAATCTCAAATTTTAAATATACTGATTAATGCTGAGAAGAAATATGGGAAAAAATAATAGATAGGCAATGATAAGAATGATGCAAAAGGAATTTGACTATATATGCTAAAAACATTTCGGAAAAAAAAATGACAAAATGATCCATGTAGAATGTAGCAGTTATTGATCAAAGTTGCTTCACAATTAATTCGCGACTCACAAGGTCATATAAATTGGAGGAATAATCACTGAAGCATATTGCTTTCTGATGAATACAATTCAATTAGAAAGATAAAGATAAACATTGCAGCTCCATTTCCTATAAATAACATAAAGCCCGTTCAGTGGCTTCAAACATATCATTTAAGGCCCAAAGCCTGTTTCTGGTCAACAACGTTTAGGGCACTAACTTGGCCTGCGGCCTTGGATCAATATATACGCAACTTACCAAATGAAATGCTTAAAACAACTAGTTTGAAATCTTTTTCTAAAAAAACAATGTAATAAGCACGAAATTATCTAGTAAATAATGTTTTTAATTTTGAATAAATAATAAATATTCGTCCTAGATCATAGATGGAAGCTGTAATAAAGCTAGCCATACGTGCAAACGAATGCGTCAATTTTTATCTACTTTTTTTGTGCATAATATAAGATACAAGGTCTTGGTGTTTTTTGTGTTTTTCTTTAAGAACAGATTTGCATTATCATATATCCAAACTGATGCAAAAAGAAAAAAAAATCCGCATCTATTTTTTTTCCTCTTGTTACATCCATATGGAAAAACAAAAAGAAAAAATCCGCACCAATTTTTTTTATTTTTTCTCTTGTTACATCCATATGGAAAAACAAAAAGAAAAAATCCGCACCAACTTTTTTTATTTTTTCTCTTGTTACATCCATATGGAAAAACAAAAAGGAAAAATTCGCACCAACCACCGAAAAAAAAAAAAAAGATTTAACGCCTTCAATCTGTATGTATGACTGTATCTAGTTAATTAATTTGTTGCAGGTTTGTGCAGCGAGTCGCTCAAATTAACATCTGTGCTGATTGCACTATTGCTGCGTATAAACATCATTCATTCATACTCCATAAATTTGTCCTCCATAAATCGTGGTAACTCTTCAAACAACTTAACTATACAACATTATCAATATATTTGGTTTCTAAATAGAATCTTTCATCTATTTTGAATTTTTGATCAATAGCTTACAGATTTTATATATCTTATTATTAAATAAAGAGGAGGGATCTGGTGCCAACGCTCCAACGGCCAACGGGCAGATTTTCATATCCAAATTTTGATTTATATGGCTCATGAAATTCTTTATATCAAAATCGTCTACTTGATATAATTTTGTTAAAAAGACGTCTTTGTACCACCTAAAATCAGTTAAGGTTTTACACTTAAAGTTTATTAATTGTTCTCTGACCTTATTACAAATATCAGTGGAATTTCCTACAAAATGATAAATTATTTTGGTAACCAAATTTGTTATAACGTCTTGTCGAAAATACCCTGGTTCTGTTTTTACTATCCCACTGATTTCAATTTTTTCTTGATTGGTAAGGTAATTATGCCACCAACCTGATAATTGCCCTGAAAAACCAGATATAATCATCTGAAATATCTCTGCTTCTTGTCTACCATTAGCTTGACAGGCCCAAGCATATGTAGAAACAATTTATAGAGGGATTCTTATAGAAACTCCAATACTTCTTATAAAAGTTTTTCCAGGTTTTTGGACATATCCAAGAAAAACCCCTTTTATAAAAAGGAGAAAATTAGTTAAACTAACTATGGTTAATAAAACATTTTATGCAGATTAGTAAAATGCAAGGTCAAGAGCCGGTAAAAGCTGTAAACTCTAGAAACCAAACCATTAAACCCTCTAAAACTTCAGAAAAAACTACATATTTTGGAAGTTTTAAACTTCTTCCGAGAGAATTCATAGAAAAGAGATATGTGGTTATAGGGTCCACAAATATTCCACTTGCTGATAAAGCCCCTGAATTTCAATCAGAGGAAAAATTAGATGCACAAGGAACATCCATAGTGGATGCCTTGTGGAGAAGTCATTCTTCGAGAGAAAAGGCAACATTATTGCATGCCTTGTCTACATACCTAGGTAAAATATTACCAAACAACCTAGCTTATCAGCTAAGGGATAATAAAGATTCAGAATTAGAGTTCCTAAGATTTCAGAAAAACGAATCTCTAAAAGAAATAGAAACTCTAAAGAATGATCATGAAGAGATAATTCAAAAAATCAAAAAACTAAATACTTCTTTAATAAAGAAGAATAAAATACTGAGAGAGAGTTCAAGATATGATAGAGGCAAACAAGCAGATTATCCACTATAAAGCCTCTATTAACTCCTCAAATTATGAGAGATTTAGAAGCCTTATGTCCTTAAGCAGTACCTTCAAAAATCAATTTCTGGATCTTCTAGATTCAGGAGTCAGTGATAAGATTAAGGCATTAGTAGAAGAAACCACTATCAGAAACTTCATCATATGCAACACCAAGTTTTTAATCTCCTTAAAAAGAACCCGGTGACTACCACATATGGATTCGAGTACATAAACAGAATGTTGAGGTTAACCCTTAATTATGATAACAATGACCTCCTAACAGAAGAAGAGCTAAGTGATCTCAATGAACATGGGTTTATAGCTCTCGTAACATGCTACGAGAAGATACCTCAATTTCTTGGTCCAAAGATAACCCAGGCCTTAGAAAACATGGCAAGAGAACCAAAATACTTGACCATCTTTTCCACAATCCCAAAGTGTTCAGGCAGTTTTTTAGAAAAGGCAGAGCAACAAATCATTATCCGAGAAGGCCAAAAGAACATTTTTACCTTGAAAGAACATCTAGATGATTTCACCGGAGTATTAGAACAGAAAACCAAAACCCAATGGATGCTCCCAGAAGAAGTTTACGATCTCATCTTTTGCCACTTAATAACAGAGACACAATTCAAGAAACTCTACTATGAAAGTGCTATGGATGATTATTACACTAGTAATGAAGAACAAGACCCAGTTGATGATATAGGTTTAGATGAAATAGGATACCTTAATTTAGAAAATTAGATGTAACCATAGAATAGGTAGAATGTGCCATATGTAAATATGTACAATGTGTCATATGTGATATGTAGAATGTATCATATGTAAAAATAAAAAAATAATAAATAAAAAAAAAATGTTTTTCAAGATAGCAGGCATGACTCGAGCACTCCTCAACAAAAACAAAAAAATATTCTCTGATAGACAACTGGCATATCTAGCCAAACAAAACCACCATCCATTTAAACTATTTCACCCAATACAAGACTGCAGAAGAAAAGACATCGGACTTAACAGGTAATGAAGTTCGTAAAAGTTACAGCCTCTAGAAGGCTCTTAGCAAAAACCTACTAAAAACTCCACTAAAATAAAAACCATATGTAATAGTGTTTACCACAAACACTATTTGACCTAATAAACCACCTGCCCTTCAAGTTATTATATCACCAAACATTATCACCTTCCATTCAAGTTACTATACCACCAAAATTTTACCACCACCTCCTCCTATAAATAAGACCCCTCTCAAAAACACCAACACCTTCACTTCCACCTTCACCTTTCTCCCTCTCCATCCTTAGAACTCATCCGCTTTTAGAACACTTCTTCACTTATAGAGTATCTCTGATACTCACACTTGTATAACACTTCTTCCCTTATAGAGTATCTCTGATACTCGCACCGTAAAACAAAACTAGACTTCAAGAAACTCCTTCTTGAAGCTACTACTTAATGAATTAAGAGTGTTATAACTAGGTTAGTATAAGCTTGTATAATAAGTAGGTTATTATTATATAATTAAGAGTGTGTTGAATAAGAGAGCTGTCGTGCCGGAGGCTTAGCCTGAGGTGCCGCTAAAGCTCTCATGTGTGTATGATCTTCTAGTCTGTAAGATCTCTATGTACTATTACTATGTTTAAATTAATGCTTGTTTGAAATGTTTAAGATTTTCTTTTATGTATCTTTTATAAGTTTCTTTATGTGTTTACTTTCCTTATATATGTACCTTAGAACCTAAAACAAAATAAAAAATAAAAAATAAAAAATAAAATACGCTAGATCTTTGCTTAAAGAAAACGCTAGATCAAAGTTTTTCTGTAAGAGTTATCCGCTACTCTCTCTAATTAAATGCTTATCATCTGCACAAGAAATTAAAAGTGTTTTTAATAAAACATAACTCTAGGATCTCTGTATCCTACTAGTAGTTATCTACTCGCCACTTTAATTCCATTCTTATCATCTATGCAACGTCCGGAATGCATATACCTTACAGTATATTAATACTTTAAACGTCCGGAATTCATATACCTTACAGTATATTAATACTTTAAACGTCCGGAATTCATATACCTTACAGTATATGAACCTACGGTGTTTACTCCACCGCCTTCATTATTAATAAGAGTTTATATATATATAATTATTATTATTATTGAGTTATATTACACTGCTTCGCGAAGCTGAGCGTTTTTTTACTTCGTGAGTCTGCACCGTCTGATTTGCGTGATGATCTCAACTTGATGAAGTCGCTGATGAGAGGATTTTACGAATCCGATTCAAGCTCCATTCGCTGGGACGCTGGGAGGAGGAAAAAAAAAAAAACCGGTTCGCTCTCCCCACAACTCGGTCTCCCCCCAACTCGAATTTTCACTCCTGCGATCTCTCTACAAGCTACCCCAAACTCATCTCCCTTTCTAAAACCCTTACCTGTTTCCTCACCCCATCCCCAAATCATGGCTGCGACAATGTTTCTCACCGACGCACGTCGCCTCTCGCACCTAGGCTAGCCTCAACTCGCCCTTCCTCACTTGCCCCTCATGACAACTGACTCAGCACTTGTCTGAAGAAAGGTGAATTTTGCTCCAACGCTCACCTCTGAAGACAACCGACTCGGCACAGTGTAACGGTGACAAAATAGGCATTGAAGTCGCCTCCCCAACCCCTAAGTAGTCTCTCTCAGGTTGAGCTCAATTGTCCTTTTATTTTAGTGGTTAATTTTAGTGGTTGATGTTATGAAATAGGTTAATTGCATGATTTCAAATTTTGATTAATTTTGAAATTTCGAGTACATTCGAAATTTGGGTCAATTTTGGTCAAAACACAGGAGTTTGGTAGAAGTTCTGTCCATTTGCAAATACTGAGCAAAGTCAAAGCCAAAGCTTCCAGATTGCCTACTTGTTTGTGGCTTTAGTCATATGTGAGTTCAAAAGTCAACCTAGACTAAATGCTTAGCTCTTTTGTTTGCTCTTAATCAAGTAATAGGTAGGAATTTATCTTATAAATGCTGGCTGATGTATCCTAAATAATAGACGCACTATTCAACTACATGTTTTCTAATTATGTTGTCTACCTTGGTGGAATGACAAATTAAGTGATCATTGTTTTGTGTTAGCTATATCAGGCAAGGTTATATAGGAATCTATCTTTAAAATTTTTTATTACTTATTGACTAAAAGCACTTATACAAAGTACATCATAGGAAAATGGATGCGGCCTCTTCATGTGTGGCTGCAAATAGTGGAACAGTTGCCGACTCAAATGACGGTCCAATCCATGAAGATGAATCGATTCCTAATTTTCAGCTACGGGTATGTACGTTATCAGATATTTTGAAATGATCAACAATGCATCTCTTTGTATGTGTTTCTGATTTATGTTTTGTTTCTCTTTTCAGATGGATGGCGCTGATCCATATGCTCAAAATCTGAATGACGCAGGGCTTCGAGAATATTTGTTTGAAGAGAGTGTAGAAAATGATCAGCCTTATATTGGCATGGAGTTTGGTACAGATATAGAGGCCTATCATTTTTACAATGCTTATGCAGAACGGGTTGGATTTAGTGTCCGAAGGGCAACCCATACCAAGTCAAAAGCGGGAGTTTCATCTGTGAGATTTGTTTGTTGTAAGGAAGGGCTGGGGAAGCGAGAACGGGATGAGGCACTGCCAATAGGTAGCTCCAACAAACTGAAGACTCCCGAGAAAGTAAAGGCAGTGACACGAATCGGTTGCCAAGCCTCTTGTAGAATCAGACTTGTAGATGGAACTTGGAAAGTGAGTGTCTTCAAAGAAGAGCATAACCATCCTTTGATTACAAGTCCTTCCAAGAAGCGTAATCTTCGATCTCAGAAGGGCATACCCCCAGATGTAGCTGCAATAATTCGAACACTGAGTTCTCAAAATGTGGGGCCATCTCAAATATTAGAGTATGTTGCAACATTGTTCGGGGGAAAGAAAAATCTACCTTTCAAAAAGCAAGATGTTATTAGCCTCATTGCGGCTGAAAATCGCAAACTCATTGGAGTAGATGTGAACACAACATTGCTTTATTTTAAAAAGAAACAAGAAGAGGATCCAGAATTCTACTATGCCATAGAGCCTGATGAAACTGGTGCCGCAAAATATATTTTTTGGGTTGATGGTAGGGGCAGAAGAGCATTCCAAGAGTTCGGTGATGTTGTGACATTCGACACGACTTACCAAACCAACAAGTATTGCATGCCTCTAGCACCATTCATAGGTACAAGCCCTCACCGCCATTCAATTTTTTTTGGCATGGCACTTCTTAGGCAAGAGTCAACAACAAACTTTTGTTGGTTGTTTCAGACATGGATAAAAGCCATGTACGGCAAGCACCCAAAGACAATTATTACCGATCAAGACCCTGCGATGAAAAAGGCAATTGAGATTGTTTTTCCCAACACGGTTCATAGGTGTTGTCAATGGCACGTGATGAGGAAGGCTAGGGAGAACTTGGGACCGACTTATGATCCAAAAAATGGGTGGGGAAAGAAGTTGGGCGAAGTAATTAACCGTAGCCTAAGTGTTCCAGAATTTGTGGAGTGATGGAATGCTCTACTTAAGGAGTACAAGTTACATGACCTCAACCATCTTAAGGTTATGTTTAGCACCCAATCACATTGGGTTCCAGCATACTTTCGAGGCCATTTCTTTGCTGACATGTCCACTACCCAAAGGAGTGAAAGCATGAATGCTCTTTTTAAGATTTGGGTAAACAACCATACCTTTATCTACCAATTTGTTATGCGAATTGAAAAAATGATTGAGGGCATGTGGCAACGAGAGAGCGACGAAGATCTGAAATCTGTAAATGAGCAACCACGATCATTTACCCCTTACAAAATGGAGGTTCAGGCACGTAGAATTTGCACTAGGGCTGTCTTTTCGGTATTCAAGGAAATAATAAAGGAGAGCCTACTTGGTTTTGTTACCGAGCTCAATAAAGATGCTTTGTATCGAGTAGACATCACTTACCATCCAAATATTCCTAGGTTTGAACCTGAGTCATATGTGGTTGAGGTGGACAAAGACAGTGAGACGGATTCTTGTAATTGCAAGGGGTTCGAATTCGAAGGACTGCTTTGTTCTCATGCTATAAAAGTAATGCATCATATTGGTATGCTAGATCTTCCTTCAAAATACATTCTTAAAAGATGGACCAAAAATGCAAATGAAAGTGTCAAGAGAGCTATTAAAGAGGGGAGCATGGATCAAGGTGGGTCAGAAGAGTTGCAAACCATCAGACTTGCTGCTGTTAAGGAAAAATTGATGAAATTTGCCAAGATGGGTGTTGTAACATTAGATCATTTTCAGTGCTTGAATGTGATTGTTGATGAGGGGATGGAAAGGCTAAGCTCTCTGCCAGTTGAAAAGGTGTCCAAAGAGATTGTAGAAGTTGTGGAATCGGGGCAGTATGTAGAAGAAGATAGCATACGCTCTTTAGCTCCAACGTTCTTCGATCCACTTGAGTCTCAATGTAAGGGTAAAAGGAAAAAAAACCCACGCGCTTCAAGACTACTGTGGAAAAGAAAGCCAAGAAAATGCGAACTTGCAGTATTTGCAATGCCAAGGCAGGCCATAATGCCAGGACATGCCCCCAGGTTATTTACCCTATTATTTTTTTCATTTCTTCTCTGTTTGCTTACTTTCATATAATATTAATGCGCATATTTTTTTTAGAATGAAAGAAATAAAAAGAAGGTGCTAGATACGGTAAATGAAACTTCAAGTAGTGAAGATAGTGAAGACAACGAAGAGTCAGAACAATCACTTTGAAAGAAGCGTACCACTTTGTATTAGTTAAGATGCTCGGTGCACTTTGTAGTAAGTTAGGATATGTGTTTTATTTTTTCTTTTTAAGATTACTTGACGTTGTATTAGAGAATTGGTTATTACGGTAGATGTGTTGAATATTTGTGTGTTGTAACTCAGATTATTAGTTATGCTATTTATTATGGAATCATTGTTGAATTTTATAAGTTTGCTCAATTTATTAGTTGCTGAATCTATGTTGAATTTATTCTTGATTGTGATTTTAATTTATGCTTTGCTGAATATTGTTTTGAATCAGTGTTAATGCCAGGAAAATATTCGTACAAGTCAGTATGGTTAGTACAATAGTTATAACATATGGTTAGTACAATAACTATAACAGTGGACAATTCGTACAGTACCAGTACAGTGTGGGTACAGTAACGGTACAGTATTGGTTAAAATATCATTATCAATTAGTCAGTCGATACCAAATTATATTACTAACAATTTTTCTATTAATTGAATGTGTTTGAAGCCATTAATTTAAACGTGTTTGAAGCTTAATTGACAATGATATTAGTACAATTCTCAATATTTAGATACTAATAAAAAAAATACAACTTGGGACATATTCATACTGGTACCAAATTAAGCAGAGCCAAATATGCTTTGCCTACCCAAGACTTAGTTAAATAACTACTAAATACAAATTGAGCAGAGCCAAATACACACAGATAACAACAAACTATAAACGCCAATGCCAGTCCACTAAGTCTTATGTGTCTCGTTCTAATCATTTTGCTGCAAATTTCATCCATTTTCTTGCTCATTGCATCCATGGTAGCCCTCAATTCTTTTATCTTGCTCATTGCATCGCATCAACATTCGAAATGTTATGATCTTTGCATTCATCTTCCATGTTTCTCTCTATGTACCTAAGAACAAAATTAATATAGTCAGCACAAACATTAACATGTCCTCAAACAGAAAATATCAAAGACAACATTTGAGAATATGGTAACACCGAATCGGACGATACTGATAACCGATGCATACAAATCCTTATGAGATGATGTGACCTTAAAAACTTTCAAAACTGACAATAACCAAACCTAACTCAACATAAGCTAACAACAAAGTACCAGTTCTCTTTGACTTACCTTGGCACCTCTCAGCTGATACATCTCTCCCAAAGTAACCTCACTTAGAAGCATTAAGTCAACTGGATATTTTCTGTCCAATATACCAACAAAAGTAACCTCAAGCCTTGACTCAGCATAGCAACAAAATTTGTCATTCTTGAACCTACATTTACAAATGGGAACACCTTAGTATTAGAAAAAAGACCAATTTGATGAGGTACTTGTTAATGATAAGAGGTACTATTCTTCTGATAAATTGTGTGCCAGTAGTACCATTCCACATAAGCATCTTAATTTGATGTTTATCCCTCTAAGATGCAGTCTCTCATTCTCTTTCAAGAGCAAAAACCTCATAAAAAGGCCATGTCTTCTCTTTTGAAACCTGATCAGAAATCCCAATCTTGAGAAACCCTTTCTGTGACCTTTTGAACTAGTCTAAATATTATCCATCATTTGGTACCCATTTATTTACTGGTCTACAAGTTTCCAGTGGTTTAAAAAAAAAACAAGTCAATCCTCTTATACATACCCAACAGCAAGTACTTACCAGTTTATGCAAAATAGGACAATTAATTTCACTGCCACTTGCAAGTCCAGATCAGAGAGGACGAGAGAGGGAAAGGCAACTGCCATTACAAACATTCTAGACATAAGTTTTGAGAAAGTTTACCTCAACATCAAGCGAGGTGGGTGAGGTATCAACGACGTGCCAAGGTGTGGTTCGGACCGACGACGTGCGTCGTGCAAGGCCGTAGGGAGAGGCCGCGCCAAGGTGTGCTTCGGCCGAACTAGGAGGCAAGGGCGGCGAGGCGGGGCTAGGAGGCAAGGGCGAGTCCATGAGAGGCCGGGCTAGGGCTTAGGCTAATGGGAGAGGAACTGGAATGAAAAAATTGATAAAGGAAAAGGGGGATAATAAGAGAGTGAACCGGTTTTTTTTTTTCCTCCTCCCAGCGTCCCAGCGAATGGAGCTTGAACCGGATTCGTAAAATCCTCTCATCAGCGACTTCATCAAACTGAGATCATCACGCAAATCAGACGGTGCAGACTCACGAAGTAAAAAAACGCTCAGCTTCGCGAAGCAGTGTAATATAACTCTATTATTATTATTATATGGAAAACAATCTCCCTAATTAGTTGTGTTTATAGAGATCAAAGCCGGATAAATTAAGAAATATTAACAGCATTGATTAAAGTGGTCCATTAATCACAAAGTCAATTTTGGAGTAATAATCAATGAAGCATATTGCTTGCTAATGAGTACGTACTTCTTAGAATAAAACATTTACAAAATTAGCTACACAGGTGTGGTATCCGAATCCAAATGAAATGATACTCCAGTAATGCACAAAAGCAAATCAAGTGCACCAAAAGACGCCAACAATGTCATTATGGCTACCTAGAATTCTTCTAATGGGGTAGCCTCGGGGAGCGTGCATGGCGATTCCTGAAAGGAAATCAATGGCGAATTGAAAGCTCTTCCAACTAACCCTAGCAACCACAAGGAATCCTACCACCAACCACAAACCAACAGAGTAATTACTGCAGTAGCTAGTAACCCAAAAACAACACCACTCTCAAAAATTCTACCACACCAAACCAAAATTTAAATCCCAAAACCAAACTTCCCTTTTTCTGACTAGAGTAATTGTTTCTGAGAATGACTGCAATCGGAGGTTACCCATTCGAATCAGAGCAAATGGAGAAGGTCCCTTTGCACTTGCCAGAGGAGTTCCTGCAACCGCCACCGGAAAATTTCACACACTCGCTGGAGGTGAGAACTGGGGAAGGGGTCCAAGAGGGAGTGGCGAAGAAGATGATAAGGGCAATAATAGAAGAGAATGGAGGGCTGTTATATGAATACCCAGTGATCTATGTAGGGGACACGGTGATGCTAATCAGGCTGCCGGCGTGGGTGGACCTTGACAGAGCTGAGGTAGCGGTTAAGAGGAGATTTAGAGACATGCAAATTCATATCTCCCGTTACAGTGGGGATACTGCTAGGAAGAAAGTGGAGGGGGACAAGCTGCTTGGGAGGAGGCTGGGTGAGGATATGGGGGAGGCCGGGGACGGTACGCCGGTGACCATCACAGTCAATGGCACGGAGGCCGCCGCAGTAGATCGGAGCACTCTGACTAAGGAGAGAAGTGTCAGGCGGAGTCTTTTTAGGAGGGAGACCAGCAGAGGTACGGAGCAGGGGGAGGGTGACCGGTCCGAAAACCTTTTGACCACTGGGGAAACTAGCTGTCTGAGCAAAGAGCCGTTGTACATCTGGGAGAGCTGGAAATGGAAGCAAGTCAGAAGGGCGCGAAGCCAGAGATTGCGACAGAGGAGAGGAAAGGGAAGGAGAAGAGTATTGAGGGATTAGTGGTGGGGACCATCCCTATTTTAGATCAACTCCAGCTGGCACACAACATGCTACCGTTTGGGGGATTGAGGGGACGAAAGTGGAAAGGTTTTCAATGTTTGAGGGAAGGATACCAAGAAGAGCAGGAGCCCAGGGAGGATGCTAAGCCCAAAAGGAGAAAGAGTAAAGAACCCATGATGAAAGCCCATTTAGAGGGGGATAAAAAAGAAGGAAAAAAGGGCTTTAAATGCGGGGCAAAGGAGTGCACTAGGAAAATAGACATAAATGCAGAATTGGAGGAGGATGAAAGGGCCCAGATCTATCTTAAAACCACATACGGTTTTCAAACATATCCAATCCTCTCAAAGGACAGTGATATTGGTGAAAGAGGAGCGAAACAAAAAACTCACCAAATGGAGTCAAACGAGGAGCTGATCAACCGGTTCGCCAACCTGAATGCACAGAGAGAGGAGGATGGGGAGCAAGAGGTGGAGCTTCCTTTCAACGTGTACTCTAGCCGAAACTGGGACCTCTGTGCGTTGATGAAGGTAATGACGGACAGGGGGGTGAATGAAACAGCTTGTATGGATACTATGAAAAGAGTATGGAATGTGGATGCAGCAACGACGCTTGTCCCTATGACAAAAAACTGTTTCCTAGTTGAGTTCACATCTGAAGAAGAAATGTTCGAAGTGCTGGAGAGGGGGGTGTGGTTATACAGATCTGATGCGGTAATATTAAGGAAGGTTGCGAGTCAGGAGGACGCAGGAAGTCTGGAGATTAAACATGTGGAAGTCTGGGTGCAGATGCATGGGATACCACCGGGTGCTCTGACAAAGGAGGGGATCCTTCTCCTTGCTAAGAAGGTGGGGCGACCCTTGTCTGATTTCAAGGAGGTCCAACTCGGTGGCCAAAAAATTCATCAAAATCAAGCTCAAGGTATCACTTGAAGAGCCTTTGAAGGACAAGATCGTAGCCCGTCACCCGGGGGGAGGTAAACTCACTATCTATCTCGTGTATGAGAAACTCCAAAGAATTTGTTGTTTCTGTGGGGAGGTGGGGCACGAGATTGAGGGATGTAAATACCGGATGAGGCTTATGAGGCTACAGGAGGATGAGGGGTACAAAAATAGGCCGGAGCTTGATACCATTGCAGAGCCTCGTTTGGGAGCGTGGATGGCATCTCTGGCGTTACTACCAGCATCAGTGGGGAGGGGAAGAAATGATAAGGGGAAGGAGCAGGAAGGTAGCAGGGTGAATGGTGAACAGAGGGGAGGGTCGGATACGGGCAGAAGAGAACTCAACCTCAACAAACCACCTACCGGTCATCTAGGGCAGAAGAGGAGCAACCCGACAGACTGGGAGCAAGAGGGTGGCATCCATGGCGGGGAGGAAGGCAGTAATGGCGCGGGAAATGACTCTGTGCTTGGGACTTTGGTTGTCGTACCGAAGTCGGGTCAGGATTCTCTGTTGGACAGAGAATTTCCACACAAAAAGGCGAAGGGAGGGAGCCCAGGAGAGCGCTCGCCTCCCCTTCAATCATGAGTATCTTAGCCTGGAACTGCCGTGGCGGAGGGGGGTCACGGAAGAGGCGGTTCCTAAATTCGCTCCTCCTCTTGTCTAGAGTTGATATTGCTTTTCTCTCTGAAACGAAGAGTTCGTTAAGGAGGTCTAGACGATACTTAAGGGATGTGGTGTTAAGTAGGTGGTTTTGTGTGCCGTCAACCGGCCTTTCGGGCGGTTTATGGCTGTTGTGGAAGGATGACATGAGGCTCACGGTGATGCGACACTCAAGGTACTTCATTTTTGCTAGAGTAGAACCAATTGGTAAACCGGCTTGGATTTTGGCGTGTGTCTATGGGGACGCGTCATATAGAAACAATCCAATGATTTGGAGAGAATTGGAAGGATTGATAGGTATGGGGCTTCCAGTTTGTTGTGTGGGGGATTTTAATGCAATATTGGATAGGGAGGAACGGTACGGAGGGAGTACCAATCTGAATAGAAATAGTAGATTGTTTAGAGATTTTGTGTTCCAAATGGGTTTGATAGACCTCGGGTATAAAGGGCCGGCCTACACGTGGACAAACCACCCGAATGCATCTGAGGCTATGCATGTGCGGTTGGACAGGGTATTGGCTACCCCAAATTGGTGTAACATGTTCCCGGACGCGTACGTGAATCATATGCCAAGGATACACAGTGATCATGCCGCGATACTGTTGAGGTTGAGGCAAGGTGAGAAACAAGGCAGAGTCTTTCGGATTGAAAATTGGTGGATGGAGAGAGAGGATTTCAAAGAGAGTTGGGAACAAAAATGGAAGGAGGGCGAAGGGCAAAATTGGAAGGAAAAATATGCTAATCTCAAAGGGTGTATTGATGGCTGGAGAAGCAAACTTCCCTCACCTCAGCGCAAGGTGCAGAAAATACAGGAGGAGATCCTGAAATTTCAGCAACAACATCCATCAGTGCAAGATCACTCAGTGGAGGAGAGACTCATGAAGGAGTTCAATGAGGCTGAGGTGGAACTGGAGATGCACTGGAAGCAGAGATCGAGGGTACAATGGGGAGAAATGGGGGACAGGAATACAGCTTTTTATCATGCCATAGCTACCCAGAGGAGGAGATCGAACCGTATAGTCTTTGTGAGAAATGAGCAGGGCGAGTCGGTCACACAAGATAGGGGTATCACTCAAGTCTTTGTAACCTATTTCAAAAGCCTGTACAGATCAGAGCCTGGCCCAAATAGCAAGGAGGAAATCCAGAGATACATGGCCCAATTAGCCTTTGAAGAATCAGAGGTCATTCCGATTTGGGCTCATTCGGGCCTTAATGCAACACCTAGCCCAGAAGAGATACGAAGGACACTGTTCCAGATGGGGGCTGATCGTGCGCCTGGGCCTGACGGTCTGACAGCTGGCTTTCTGCAGAGGCATTGGGATATCTTGGGCCCAGATGTAGTTAAAATGATCCAGCAGGCCTTCATTACGGGTGAGGCCCCAGATGAGTGGATGGATTGCCAAATTGTGCTCATACCCAAAAAAGAAGAGTCTGTTACTCCCAAAGATTACAGGCCTATAAGTGTGGGAAATACTCTATATCGGCTCCTCACAAAAATGATTACAATTCGCCTGCAGCCGCATATTCAGAGAATCATAGCCCCAAATCAAACGGCGTTTGTAAAAGGGAGGAATATTGCAGATAATGCCATCGCAATGAAGGAGATAATTCACTCCTTTGGATCAACAGCATACACAGAGGAAGCGTTCGCGCTCAAGGCCGACATTAATAAAGTTTTCGATTCCCTTGAATGGGATTTCATCGAGGCGGCGATGAGGGCGGTTAACATGCCAGAAGAGCTTATTCGGTTGATCAGGTCATGCCTGGAAGCGAGCAGAGTAACAGTGCTAGTGAACGGACGGGGAGATGGGTTTTTCAAACCAACAAAAGGGCTCCGACAAGGCTGCCCGCTGTCGCCTTTTCTTTTCATTATTGCAATGCAAATACTCACTAAAAGGCTGGATATGGCACTGAGCAGACGTGAGATTCAAGGAATAAAGGTGGCGTCCATGGCTCCAGTCTTAACACACATGTTGTACGCTGACGATCTGGTGCTCTTTGGGCAGGCAAGGTTTGAGGAAATTGATCGACTACAAGGAATCATGGAGGAATTTGGGGCACACTCAGGTTTGTGTATTAATCCTGAAAAATCAACCATATGGTTTAGCTCAAGGTGTCAACCAGAACTACAAGAGCAAATCCTAAGCCATATGCGGGCGAAACCGGCACAGACAACTGAGAAATACTTGGGCATAAATATTCAGAATAGCGGGGGGTGGGACCCGACCCATGAGATGATAGTCGAAAAGTTCTGGGGAAAGTTAAATGGATGGCAGGTACACCTTCTATCCCAAGCAGGGAGGGCTATATTGATAAAGTCGGTACTAACATCGGTACCGGTCTACTACATGTCTGTGACCGGGTTGTCAAAAAGAGCTATAAAGGAGCTTACAGCACTGATACGGAAATTCTTTTGGGGGAAGGTGGATAAGGATCGATACTTGGCAATGATCGCTTGGGATAAGATTGGGCAGCCAACAGAACAAGGAGGCTTAGGAATAAAGGATCTGGGGAAAATGAACGAGGCATTGCTGTTGAAATTGGCATGGCAGCTGGCGGGGGAACGAGACATTTTGTGGGTAAAAATCATGAGAGCTAAATACTATCCCAATACTGGTTTCTGGGCTACTCGATTACGAAATGGCACTAGTCCACTGTGGAGGAGCATTCAAGATCTCAAGCATTTTTTCTTTAACTCTGTCAAATGGGAATTAGGAGATGGGTCTCGGGTACCAATCCTAAACCAACCGTGGTTTGAGGAATGGGAAATGGAAAACATCTTCAACAACAGAAACAGAACACTGATGGTGGCTGGTGCATGGGATCAGGAGCATAGGCAGTGGAAAATTGACAAGCTGGCTCGATTATTTGGGGATCAAAAAGCAGCACATATAGTCGCAATGGTTAGGCCACCGCGACAACTCACCTCACTCCAGGATAGACTGATTTGGAATGGATCCCCAACAGGAAGATATACGGTAAAGGATGGGTATAAAGCTCTGACTACGCTTTCTATATCAGAACCGGAGGAGGAGAGTGTATGGGGCAGACTCTGGAGTCAAACTGGGCTGCAACCACGAGTAAAGCTCTTTCTATGGAAAGCGTGCAGAAGAGGGGTGCCCACGATGCATGCACTACACAGGAGAATGCCGGTGATTCCCCCGGAATGCCCGCGATGCCTGGTGGAAGATGAGACACTGACTCACCTATTCTTTCAGTGCCCGGCCTCAAGAGCCACATGGCATGCATTGGGGTACACATGGAGTGAGGAGGACATGGTGGCGGACTTTGCGACGACCATGCAGAGCATTCTGGCAAACATGCCCTCAGGTATGATTCCTCTCTTTTGTAACACCTTGTGGACAATCTGGAAAGGTCGTAACGGTGTAGTATGGGAGAGAAGGCCGTACAATCCTGTGGCAGCATTGAAGGAGGCACAGGCCATGTACGTGCCAGCAGGGCCAAGGGCAACCAGAACAGCGCGACCAGATCACTACAACCTGGTGTATACCGTCCCGGCGGGGTCTGCCTTGGTGTTGATGGACGCTTCTTGGGACCAAGGGCAGCGAGTCGGGATTGCTGCAATCTGGTACACAGAGGATAGAAGAGTGGGAAAGGTGGTATTCCAGTCCACACGAGCACATGATGCCTTCACAGCGGAAGCCTTAGCAGTTCAGATGGCCTTAAGTGAGATAAAAAACACAGAAGTGGAGGGGCATCAGACTGGATACCAATTGTACAGTGACTGTAGTGCACTAGTGCAAGCCTTAAAGCACAGATCAGTGGAGGATCTGCCTTCTTGGAGAGCCAGAGAAGTGGTAGCTGAGATAATTGAGGAGTGGAGCACTATGCAAGATGGGATTAACATTGAACATGCAGTGCGTGAGGTGATGAAGGCCCCACACATTTTGGCGAATATGGCTAGGAGAACAGGGCAGAGTTACACTGGAGGGCTGGAGGGAACACCACTGGAAGAGCTGCGCATGTCAATCACCATGGTGGACCAGACTTTCCAATGGGACACAGGCTGAAAATGGAAGAACATAAGTCTGAACGGTTCGAGCAAAATACTCATCAGCATGAGTTATCAGTTTGTAGGAAGCATTAAAATGCTGCTGTGTTTGTTTTTTAATGTTAATTTAGGTGGGATTTTTAGTTTGGATGTAATGGCTTTAGTAGTTTGGTGGGGAGCAGAACTACGCTATTGGCTCCCTATTTTTCTGATGGTTGTTGTGTTTTTCTTTTGCTGTTTTTCTTTTGTTGTTATCTCAGGGTAGAACTGATGGAGTCTTTGTAAGAGTAGTTTTAATGTTCAATCAAAAGTACCTACGGGCTTTTCTCAAAAAAAAAAAATGCACAAAAGCAAATCACAACTTTTTTTTGTGTGACCAATCGTCCAGAACCCCACGATCAATTTGGAAGAATAATAATCTGAAAAATGAAATATAAAGGTTGTAACTCCATTTTCTATTCTTATTAACATAATAAAGCCCATTCAGTGGCTTCAAACATATCATTATGGCCCAACGCCTCCAATAAGAATCCAATCCGTCGCAGTTTGTGTAGCGAGTCATTAAAACAAGTATGCACAATACTGCAGACATACATACAACCACATATGTAGGTGTAAGTGTCAAGTCTGTAAAATATAGTAAGTAGTAAATAAACTAGTAATTTATCATTAAAAGCCATATACATTTTAATTTTAAAGGTGATAATATTCGTATCTTTAAATTATATTCGTATTTGTTTGATATCTAGACCGTTTTCGTATCCGTAAATTACCATATCTGTATCTGTATATTCGGAAATTAAAACAGATACAAATACGATTTTAACTACTATCCGACCCACCTGTACCCCTAACTAGAACTATGACATTGACACACATATAATTGCATAATTAGTTGGTTACCGGATGGCAAGAGGCAAAATAGTTTATATTTCTAGGTGGACACAGCAAAACCAAAGTGAATTTAATTTTCTCCACTAACGCTACAATTAATTGGCTAGTCTAACTTCAAAATTCAAAACTAAGCGCTGCCTATTTACGCAATGTTTTCTTAAGACGCTAACTCCAGATTAGTTACCAGTTTACCACACAAGAGTGTGTGTATCTTGCACGAATGATCTACGAATATTATCTCTAGCTTAATTTGCTACTTACTAATTATGCAGAGTTGAATTACTAAACTGACTCATTAGGCAAAAATTAACATTTCGTAGAATCTAATTATACAGTTTTATAAATTCCCATTTTTTTTTACAAATCATGAGTATATGTATTTATTTGATGATGATGGAATAATATAATATAAAATCATGCATGTTATGTCATCTATCTGCATGTGCACCTTCTTAGTGAATTAAATTATTTAATCCTTAATCATCGGTACTGAGTAGTGAGTACTGACCAGTTTAACCATTCTAGGTAAAATATTGACCATTCAGCAGGAGGGAATAATCAAAAGATTGATGTGGAAACATAAAACAGTAAAAGTAAAACAATTAAGTTTAACATTCCTCAATCATGCTCTCCATTTCATCCAAACTGGAGAAAGCCCAAACTCCCTCCCTTATTAGTCCCTCTTTTTTTTTTTTTTTTTTTTTTTTTAAATGACCCTCCCTTAGTCCCTCTCCAATAATAATAAAAAAAAAAAAAAACTATATCAGTACACTACAAGCGTCATCTATTATCTTTCTCCATGGACCATGTGACAGTACAGTACTGGAGACAATACAATACAAAAATGTTATTTCTTTTTTTCTTTTCCCTTTTCCTTTTTTTTTCTTTTTGTTGCGTTTAATTAATTAAAATTATCCATGGGACTTGCGAGAGAGAGAGAGAAAAAGAAAGATGTATGTATGAAAGATGTCGTCACTATGGCCCAACCACCAAAGACACGGTCACACGAGACCCTCCTCCAGTCCTCCTCACGAGAATCTCATATACCATCGGCGCATTCCCAACCCAACAAGCCTCACTCCTCCCAACCCCCCTGACCCCACCTGTCACCCTCCCATTCAACCCCCCACCCCATAATCCACGTCCAAACAGCCTCCCACTCATCCACGCCCCTTGGCCTCCCCAACCCTCCCAACACACGACTCCATACACCAAACACAAATTGTCAGTGGGATGGTTTACAGACACCGGGAGCAGCCACCCGACGTCGCTTATCTTCTTTCCCGACGCCAGCTCTCTTTTTCTTTTTCTTTTTTATTTTCCATTCTTTTTTTCTCCTTGGGAATCTATCTGTATATATAAATCGTGGCCACGACTCTTCCCCATTTCTTCCGACCCTTCTTCTCACTTTTTCTCCCTCCCTTCCGCCATCGATTGCGTGCGCCCGAGCAACCACCCGCCGGAGTGTTAACCGTTTCGCGTCCGAGGTAATAATAACCGTCTGCCCCCCCTAATTCCCATCTCAATTTCGAAATTCGAATTGGATCGGTAATCAATCAATAGCGGGTGGATTGGATCGGGTAGATGGGGACCACGGCACAGAGAGATGTATACATATATTATTTAATTGTGGAATAAAGTACTGTTGTGGCTTTGCCTCCGAGCTCAGCCTCGCGTGGGGGGAGAGATCTGACCTCTCTCTATTGTTATAGCTGTAAGATGCTCTCGGGGGGTCGTTGGCCATGTGACTTCTCTCTCTTTACTCTTAACTACATACATATTCTGCTTTGCTTTAGTTTAGTTTAGTTTAGTTTAGGGAGAGACTTACAGAGAGATCCCATCTTAGTTTTTGGGTCGATCGAATCGAATTCGGGTATCCTGAGCCTCTACTTTAATAACAATAACAATAACAATAATGATTATTATTATATTATAATATATTAGTTTTCTGGTGGCAAGTTGGGTAGTTTGTTTGGTCTGTCACTCAAGCCCATAAATGAGAGGAGAGAGACTCAAAAGAGAGCATCTCTCTTTTGTTATCTTCTTCTTCATTCTTTCTTTCCTGCTTGCTTGCGTACAGATCCCAAAATTCTTTGACTTCAGTACAAGGTAAGTTACTAAAAAGTCTGCAGTCTGTTATTGGATTTGGTTGGTTGCTGATTTAGTGATTTTCTTTCAGTTTGGGTGAGTTTGGTCTTTTGGGAGGATGAAATCTAGGTTCAATTCTCAGTCATTTCTGGTAATTCATTGGTCTTGTGGTCTGATCTGATGAGTCTGTCTGTGCAATTATTTGAATTGAGTAGAATTTTCGGATGTTTGGTATTTTGGGATATTGAATTGGCGGAATTCTGTTAGAGTTTTCTGTATTGAGGGGAAATTTTGAAGTTTGGTCCGATGCAATTTCACTGTTTGATGCTAGAATAAGATTTGATGTCAGTGGCACAATTGAGTTTAGTAATTTGAATTATGGTTTGCTGATGTTTTGATGCTTGGATCTGATAATTGAGGGAGAACAGAACTAAAATTGGGTTGGTGATGGATCCCTTTGGTGAGATTGAGGTTTCAGATTTGAACCTTGTGGATCCCATTCTGTTGTGAGAATGTGAATTACTGTAGAGCAGCATATTATTTTATTTTATTCCGATGACTCACAATTCACAAATGATGATATATTAATGTTTTATACTCTTAACGGTCAATGCCATACCAGTACTTGGGGTTGGTTGTGTATCTATTATATACTTTTGGTGCAATAGCAGTTGGTCCTTTTAAAATGCACAGATATTTTTCAGTACCCTGAGACAACGTCATACTTATGTTTTTTTCATCTATGTAGAAGATGGCAAGGATTCCAAGAACCCGCAGGATCGCAGGTCGTCAGATCAGATCCGCCTCATACCCGAGTATCCCACTGTACCGCTTTAAAGCTGGCAAACCAATCAATTCTGCTCAGACTCTGAAGAATGTTATATCACACAAGAAGAAGCGGTGTGACTGGGAAGATGCTACCTGCTCAGTTTGCATGGAGTATCCCCATAATGCAGTACTTCTTTTATGCTCTTCGCATGAGAAGGGTTGCCGGCCTTACATGTGTGGTACCAGCTATCGCCACTCCAACTGTCTTGACCAGTTCAAGAAGGCCTCCTCCAAGTCCTGTGGACTTGACTCACAAGTCTGGACCGGTTCTGAGAAGCCAAGCTCACTTGAGTTAACGTGTCCCCTCTGCCGGGGCCAGGTCAAGGGTTGGACCGTGGTAGAGCCTGCACGCAAGTACCTCGATAATAAGAGACGAACTTGCATGCAAGAGGGATGCTCCTTTGTGGGTTCTTACCGTGAGTTGCGTAAGCATGTCAAGGCTGAGCATCCCTCAGCCAAGCCACGTGAGGTGGATCCTGCCATGGAACAAAAATGGCGAACATTGGAGCATGAGAGAGAGAGGCAGGATGTGATCAGTACTATCCGTTCATCAATGCCTCGTGCTGTTGTCTTTGGAGATTATGTTATTGAAATGGGTGAGAGTGATGATGAAAATGACGATGACAGTTATGATGAGGAGAGTCCACTTGGTAATGGTAATGAGGCTGGTGACCGGGCTGGTGTGGACGGAGGAAGAAGGGGTGTTAATAGGAGTATACTTTATTTCTTTTTGAGAGAAGGGGCACGATTTATGAGGTTTCATAATAACGGTGAGGCCAGAGAAGAAGGCCCTGGGTTTGGTCTTACAGCCACTCCCGGAAATGGTGCTTCTGATCTGGCGAATGCATATTCACTGGATGGTGACGATGATGAAGATGGGGATGATGATGATGTCGATGACGGTGTGGAAGTTGTAAATGGGTTTATGGGCGGGAGAGGTGTCGAGAGGCGCCGACGGAGGCGACGAAGAAGTAGGGGCAGTATAGGGTTTGTGGGACCCTCATGAAGGTCCTGCCATATTAGCAGGTTCAAGAGGAGAAACACAGAGCATCATAATATATATGTAGGTTTCTCTGATTAATTCACTGATTCAGAAAATACAGGGACAGTCCCTTAACCCGACTTGTAGAGTCAATTTGTTGTGTATGTTGTAGATTATTTCATTTTCTTTTTTTTTTTTTACACCAAAAAAAATTATGTATCCGTGTAACAACAGTTTGCACAGGATAAAAAAGAAAGATGCATTTCTCATGCTTTCTTTTGTAGTGTACTTTTGCTTCACCGCTGTGTATTGATTAACAAAACATTTTCTTCAAATTGTTGAATACTTTTTCTTTTGTGCATTAATTATTCAATTCAGTTGATAATGTTTTGTTATAACTTCTAAAAATAAGGTTGGAATTATATTTCTTTAAGGTGTCCTAGGATAATATATCGGTGCACAATGTATGGCCATGCTAAAACAAAATGGATTATAATCTCTTATAAAATTCTACAGGCATAAATACACAATTACACCCAAAAAATAAAATAATGAAACATTGGCACTTTCACCCAACTCTCATACATCTACAACAAAAACTGATTTTAACACATCTCAAAAACTTGAACTGTTAAATAGCTTTCTAAGCGATTTTCACCCAACTCTCATACATCTACAACAAAAACTGATTTTCACCCAACTCAAAAACTTGAACTGTTAAATAGCTTTCTAAGCGATTTTCACACATCTCAACTAAATAACCTGAAAAGGCCTCCAGGGAGATAACACTGATATCAAATCTATATCCACAAGACAAACATAAATCCTGATATCGTCCGCAATTCCAACCAACACAACTAAAAAATTACACCTAAACAAATAGACGTGCTAAAAACCTTAAAGCTCAGCTTCTTCACCCACATTCACTAGTCTTATTTTCTCCCTGAAGTGCTCCATCCATTCAAAAATCGGAGCAAACGGTAGAAGCCCAGCCGACAATGGAAGAACAAGCAACAGAAGGGAATACAACAAGTACCTCCTAATCCAATATGGCCTCTTTACAACCTCTATCCCTTCCGTAACACTCACAGGGCCATAGAGCAAGCAGTACATGGTAGAAGGAAAGGCATTTACAAGAAAATGAACCAGGCACAGCATTTCCCAGAAGATGAGCCAAAAATGGCCACTCCCACCTAGTGCATCCACACACCATTTCCCAGTAAAGCCACAAAATACACCTAATAACATAATGTTAAATGTGATTGGCATACTTGGTCTTGCCACAGATGACTTTTGGATGATTAACCAAGCTAGTGCGAGAAACATTATGATGCCAAAACCTAGCCGGGTTAGGGCAATTACATGGCACCGAAAGAAGAGCCACCCTGAATTGAAGGAGGACACTTGTTTTGGGACATACCACGCATTTGATCCCTGTAAAAATGGTAACAGTCAACATGAGACATCAATATTTTGCTCTAATCAACCCCTTCTTTCCCCTCTCAACATGAAAATCCAAACCCTAAACCATAATCCCCAACTTTTTCAGAACTTGTTATACTAACTGGCTTCTTCCAAATTACTATTTAGTGTCATCCATTATCACATATACATTACAAGCAGTACAATCATAAACAAAAAGTGCCTGAGGAAAAATATAACACTACCAATATAGGAGAAAAGTGCAGCTACTTACCTTCGAAATGGCCGAACATGCTTCTGTAACCTCTGTAATTCGCTGGTATGAGAACACATAGGTACCATAACCAAAGCAAACTAACATAATTATCAACCCAGTGACAAGCAGATCAATAAAGGTCTTCACAAGCTCTGAAAATCGTGAATCTTGCATTTGATTCTTCAGTTTCTCTTCTCTAAATATAGCCTTTGCCATTCCCATTCGCACCTTAACCCGATCCAGCATGTGTGAATACGAACTAAGCTCCAACTGAGATTTTTTCAACTCCAGTTTCTTCATAATTAGACCCATTTCAAACTCCTTTAGGTTGTTAGAGCGCACCTGCTCACTCACCGATTTCTCCAATGTGGTCATAATATGCTGATTAATTCCATGGCCTTGTCGGCTGCCATTCCTTGAAATGTTTGATAATTGGTTATTAAGGTTACTGTGCAGAACCATTTGGGTGCTTGTTGTAGGGCCCACAGGAGGATGTGAAATCACATCAGAGTATTCTGGGAAGTGGTTTGAGATATTAACATTATCACCACAATCAGAGTGGGTGTTGGATATTCTTTCTTCTTGGCCTTGGCCGGATGTCTGACTTAATAGATAGAGTGTTTGTAATGTGCTTCGAAATGAATTCTCAAAATTTCTCATGAAATGATCATACTTATCGCCATATATCTGTTTGAATGGAAAATAAAATATGTTAAAGTTTAATGACGTAAAAGGGGAACAGAGATAAGGTAGTCAAGACAGTCATACCACTTGGTAATAAAAGCCATACAGGATTAGTAAGTTGTTGACCCAGGGCATCATTTCACCAGGACAGACATAACTAAGATAAGGCGAATCAATTGCATTCATGGGTTGAATTCAGATCAGAGTTTATAAAACCGACCGCTGGACCAGAATGACAGGGCTGCCTTTCTAATTAACTGAAGGGTTCTGTTTAAATAACAAAGGGAGATATCGTACTAGTAGAATAGTTGCTATCAAGTATAGTTCAATAAGCAGTCAAATTTAGTTGCCAACAACAAAGCACTACAATGAGTCTGGTTCTAATCTCATGACATGCCACGATATCAATCCCGGCTTAACCTTGATTGTATTATATGAAATGGTTCAACATGATGCGATCTCCACCAACTCTCACTCCTATTGCATGGGATTAAAGAGGCATAAAAAAAAACAGTGTAAATGAGATTCTACAAACAGGATAACAGACCGAAGTTATACCAATTCAGATACAAAACTTCAATACCATTGGCACAAACTGGTACCATCCTAGTCAAACAGGCTCAATATACATACCATCTTATGGTAATGAAACCAGCATAAGGGTTGAGCAAACAGACAAGAGGACTCACATTAGTTACAGACTCTTTCACAGCAGCGGTACACATCTGCAGAGATACAAAAGAGAGGGTCAGCAAGAAGTTCATAGAGCTAGAAAGGAAAATTATTTGGCAGCGGTAGCATTAGCAAACAAAGTACCCTGGAAAAGTGATTTAAAGATATCCTCTCCCCTTGCTTGTTCTTCTCCATGACCTGAAAAATCCAAGACAAAAACAACCCCCATTAATAATTTGAATAATAATGCAAAAGATAATAGGTACATACCATTTAATTAACTTGCAATAAATTAGTCTGAATTTAATGTAAGTTCTGATCAATAATCAAACAAAAAGAGACAATCTTAACTCCATTCCAGTTCACAGCTACAAAACCCTAAGTCCCTAACCAACCAAGGTGTTCACCAACAACCTGAGATAAGACAGCGGCGAACGACATCCCGAGAGGCAGCGCCAGATCGTCGTGCGCAGTGCCGCGGGCGGCCCATAGAACCCTCGGTCTGAGCCGCGTCCGCGTGCGGCTCCTGATCACTCGGCGAGCGCTCCCGGCGGACGAGGTGGAGGTGGAGGGGGAGGAAGGTGACGCCGTGATGGCGTCATTGTCGCCGCCGCCGCTGCATTCGGACGGATGATCGCCGTTGGCGGAGGAGGGGTTTGGAGGAGGTAATGGCGTCGTGCAGCGGGCGAGGGGCTTCATGGGGAAGGAAAGAAAGAATGGGAAAGAAAGAAAGAAAGAAAGAAAGAAAAGAGAAATTCCCCTCAAAAAAAAAAAAAAAAGAAAAGAGAAATTGAGAAAAAAGGGAGAGCGGTAATGAAGACTTTTTGATTTGTTGTATTATTGTGTTTGGGAATCATATCACCTGTTATCCAAAGTACGGATAACAGGGCCCTATTATCCTAATCGTGACCGTTAGATCAGAACGGACGGATCATATTTGTTCACGAGAATCCTGGCTTCCTTCAAAACTGTACTTTTGTCTTAATCTGAACCGTTCATTTTGATCCGACAGTCTAAATTTGGATAACAGGGTCCTGTTATCCCTAAGAATAACAGCAGATACGGACTCGTTGTGTTTGTGTATCGGTGACTCACTCGATGTTGTGTTTTATGTACGGGAGAAACAGAAAGTTTTTATTTTTTTTTTGAGTGAAAGAAACAGAAAGTGACATCTTCACCTTGTATTTGTTTTTTTGTTTTTTTTTTTCAAAAAGAAAAGGAATCTCTGGGACCGAAATTTTTTTAAGCAAAATAATATATGTAATTAAATATTTACTAAAATGATAGATGGATTTGAGATATACTCCTCACAAATCCGATTGTAGTGAGGCTTGCCGCGTGCCTTGACGCCTCTCTACATAAAGTCTCGAGGCATGATCAACGCCTTTCCATAGAAAATCGTGAGGGGTGATGTACTCCTCTCCCACTAACAGCAAATCCAAAAGGCAGCTTCACAACTAGCAACAAATCCAAAAGGAATACATCACCCCTCGCGATTTTATGTGGAGAGGCATTGGTCACACCTCGAGACTGCCTGTAGAGAGACGTCCTCACGCCTCTCTATTACTAGATTTGAGGCATCAAGGCATGCCTCATTACAACCGGATTTGTGAGGAGTATATCTCAAAATACATCTATCGTTTAAGTAAATATTTAATTTAGTATATTATTTTGCTTATTCAAAAAATTTCGGCTCTAGATGCCGGACTTATTACCTCACCTTGTGATATATTTTTAAAATAAAATAATCAGAAGATTTTTTGAAAAGAAAAAATAAATATGTTGAACAAGTTTATGAAATATGATGGGGGTGGTAATGAATCGAATCATCCCAGTGAGATATTCGATTCGATTCAAGTTCAAATCGAGGCGGCTCGAAATTGGAAAGTTTTGAGCTTGAGGGTAGTGAGGTATTCGATTCAATTTGATTCAAACTAGTTCGATTCGATTCGAATGAGCTCGAGGCTAAGGCGAGGTGAGGCACGGCCAAGGCGAGGTGAGGCACGGCCAAGGCGAGGCGAGACGATTCGTGGCCAAGGCAAGCCGAGGTGAGTTGTGGCTGGCTTGGTTTCAGCAAGTGACACCGGTGGGTGACGACAACGGGCACAGAGAGGAGGGAGGAGGAGAGTGGAGGCAGAGGCGGAAACGGAGACGAACCAGATCTAGGGTCTGATCGAGTGAGGGAGGAGGAGAGTGAGTTTGAGAGAGAATAGGGGCAATCGAGTGAGGAGAGAATGGAGGTAGTCAGGCAAAGACTCCGAGCAGCAATTGGACGGCTAGGATTTAATCAAGTTCGAGCCAATCGAATCAAACTGGGGCAGTGATCTATTCAATTCGTGTTTAAATTGAATCGAGCTGATTTGATTCGAAATTAAATCGAACTAATATCGAATTGAATTAATTGCAAACTTTTATCAAATTGAACTCGAGCGAATTACAATATGCGAACATTTTTGCCACCCCTAATCGTAATATACTTTTTTTTTTTCCAATTTTTCCTTTTTAGCAACATGATCTAGACGTTGGTCCAGATCTTGAGGATAATTTTCTTCTGCATGAATTGAGTAGTGTTTGATGTGCGTTTCATCAACGCAATTAAAATTGATAACCTCAATCGGGATGTTCAATTTGTAACATGGCAGCGTTTACATCTACAATTTTGACCCAAATATAAATGTTTGCAAAATAGTTCTAACTCTTTACAAAGTTGATGTATTGAGAATTTGAATTTATAGCTTTTATTGCAACATGTCATCCCTCATTTTAACTTCAAAGTTCATGCGAACTCAGTTTCAAGTGCCACTATCAATGATGGAAAGGTAAATGGGATCGAAACATCAGCTATACAAAATAGAGCTCGAGAGAGGAACCAATGTGAAGTTACTCTAGTATGTGATGAATTAGCATATTTCCTTGTGGAGTTTATTTACCATAATATGATTTTGAGTCATGGCATGCTAAGTTTAAAAGTGAGTAAGCTACTAAGCTATAGGGTGAACTTTTATTTTGATCTAATTTTACTGTTTTCTTTATCAATTTTTTTTTTTTGCTTGTGGCGTTCTTGATTTATTTATTTAATTTTAAATCACTATAAAACAGTCGAGAAAAATAAAATACAATCCATCACTTGACAAAGTAAAACCAGTAAACCACAAAACAGAACAGGCCAAACTTACCGCGTCTATTTTGTTCATTCTCGAGTATCGGCCTATTGGTCCAAATACATGTCGGCAAAGAAAATTCAGGAGGAACTCGCTTCTAATTATTTTACTGTAAATTTCTTTCTCAAAGGTGCAAAGAATCACTTTTCTCCTTGCATCTTCCTCCTTTTTATTGCCTTTGATTTTCTCGGCAGTTAATTTTAATATACGAAAAGTACATGTGTTAATTATTCTTCCTCAAAGGTGCATACCATTTTTTTTTTTTTTGGCTTGGAGGTGTCGACATACTTGTACGGGACGAAATTTCGCTTCGTGCATAAGATTCGCGGTTAAGTTTCGTCTACTAGGATTTACACTTTCTAATGGTCTTTTCCAAATTGTGTTCAAACCATTCTTAATTACTAGGCTGTAGTCAATCAATGAATATAATGCGAATAGCCATAGAGGAATCAGTAAAATGGAAAATGAAAAAATTATGACTCGCAAAAGAATAAAAATAACATCTCCATACCTCAGTTTCAAAAAAAAAATATATCAAAAAGAAAGAACAGCTGCATATTCAATTATCAAATTGTAACATTCTTTACAAAATGAAGCATATCTTCCTTTTTTTTTTCTCAAATAAAAAAAATTATAGCAAGTTGTACTATATATTACACAGGATATTCCATTCCATTTCCTAGGCAGGAAAAAAAAAAAAATTCATGGACTGTGTATCCAGTCTGAACCTGACAATAATATAAGCAGTTGCAAAATCTTTTTTATGACCCGTCCAAAATTTTTCCCCTTCTAAAACAACAATGTAATTCTAACTCAATTACACAATAAACAACTTGGATAACAAATGCTACCCTTGTTCAAAAATTGGGTCTGAGAGATCAGACATATAGCCGATGTTGACCCACAATACACTAATCCCGGTTCATCTGCCTTGCAATTCTTTCTCAACCTAAGGCTGTAACAGTTTCATTTTGCGAGAAGCTGAAAGGAAC
This sequence comes from Cyperus esculentus, assembly GCA_030179965.1. Taxonomy (NCBI): domain Eukaryota; kingdom Viridiplantae; phylum Streptophyta; class Magnoliopsida; order Poales; family Cyperaceae; genus Cyperus; species Cyperus esculentus. The sequence continues at coordinate 1,896,867 of JASGLE010000012.1, forward strand.
AAATTCAAATTGTCAAGTCTCAAACAGTGAGATACAAACAGAAATTGGCTGCTGGTGTTTAATATAAAACAGTCCAAGTATTCGGATACCACTAAGGATACTGTCGGAGATACCATGATCTTTGACCAATTCAACTAAACCTAAATATTCACCTTAACCTCCTAAATATTTTGCTTGACAACCAATAAAAACTCCACATAATAACAACATAATTGCAGCATTACACTTAACACATTTTGCTTTACAGCCAATAAAAACTACTCTTAATTTAACTTGCAGCATTACACTTCCTACTATTCAGCTTATCCTCCTAAATATTCACCTTAACCTCCTAAATATTCAACTTATCAATTTTTTATTGGCAGTCAATGTTTAATGGTATCCCGACAATATCTTTTGCGGTATCCTCATAGCATTTTCCAATATAAAAATAAATTACTAAATTGGCTTGCCATGTTTTTCCTAAACATTAAACCTCAATCACCGTGTAAAGAATCCTGGACTTAACTGAACTGACATTTATACATTTTGGCGATCTAAATCAAACTACTCATAATAACCTAAAATTGGCCATATTTCGAAATAATGTATAACATGTGGAAGGTGAGAGTGAACTTACCAACAAAAAAAATTAAGGTTTCCTTTTCTGGACCCATTTTATTGAACTCTCAAGTCCAGTGTATGCCGACACCTCAGTCAAACTCTTGCTCTCAATCACATAATCAAACACCTGGTAGGCGTCCGCAATCCGACCTGCCCGACATAGAACTCTCACAAGGGATGCATATGTCGGACCATCCATTTTCATCCCTTTAGCCACCATGACCTGGAATAGCTCGAGAGCCTCATCCAAGTGCTGTGCCTTGCATAAACCCATGACCAATGTATTATACGTGTGTTCATTAGGCGTACATCCTTTCTCTTCCATCTCGATCAGAAGTGCGCGTGCCTCCATGGCTTCACCTCTTCTACACATGCCGTTCATTAGAGACGTGTACGTGATCACATCCGGGAAATAACCCGATTCCGACATGTGCTTCAGGATTCTCTTCGCTTGAGGCATCATACCGGCTTTTGAAAGCCCGAACAAAAGTGTGTTGTACGTAACAAGGTCGGGCTCAACCCCTTCATCTTTCATCTTATTATACACATCCATAACCCCGCCACAGTCGTCCAGCATACAATGCCCCTTCATGATTGTGTTGTAAACATACGCGTCGGGTTTAAACCCGTTATTGGATAACAACGCGACAAGCCTCGTCGCCTCACGTAGATTACCGTGGCGACACCAGGCATCAATTAAAATGGTATAAGTTACAACATTGGGCTGAATATCCAGCTTGCCCTTAACCTGTTCGATGAAATGATTCACGGAGCTCACCGGCCGGTCCCTGGCAAGACGCCGAATCAAGAAATTGTAAGTGTATTCATCCGGTTTAACCGGTGATTTCAGAACAAGCGAACAAGCATCATCCAGCCGCGGGGGGGACTTCGGGTTGGTGCACAGCGCACGGATTGACAAATCCAGTGAAGCAGCATCCGGTGGGCACCTAAACTCCAACATCATATCAAAAACCCTAAGCACCGGTGTTACATCCCGGGAGGAAGAGATACAGTGATACAAGAGAGCGTGAAAAGTAGATTTATCAGGGGTGAAGGAAGTGGCTGTACAGAGATGCCTAAAGAACGCGATCGCATCCGCGGCCGTGGCACCGGTGACACAATACGATTGGAGCAGAGAACCGGGGGAAGGGGGAGAGGGCCGGGAGAGGAGGGAGGCGGAGACGGAGATGGCCGTCGACAAGCAAGGCGCCGAGAAGAAATTCGCTTTCGGCGCCTGCGGATTAGGGTTAGGGTTAGGGTTTGATGGCCTGGGTTTGGACTTGGATTTGGGCTTCTCGGTCAGGAGATGGGGGGGCGCAGAGGATGCAGCGGAGGAAGAGGAAGGGGGAGGGGGTGGTTTGAGGAGGGATAGAGGTACCTTGGCGGATCGCAGGGAGGGAGGCAGCTTCCCCATTGCTATCGAAGATCTGCGCTCGGGTTGAGCTTGAGATTGGCGCGAGGAGGAGGTGGGCGGAGATGGAGGCGCAGTGAGGAGGGAAGCTCTGAGAGACTGACAAATGGGACCAAAGGACCAGAGTGAGGGTTGAGGGTTTTGGAGATATTTGCAAATTGGTCCTTCTCTTTCCTTTTTTTTTTTTCGTATCAAAATGCACTGCTCAGCAACAAATTGACTACTCTAGTCTAGTGCTCTGTATCCAATTTTGACAATTCAATACTTATGTTGACACTTCATGTTAAGGATTTTGAAATATTTATAAAAAATCATAGAAATAAAAAAATTATTTATGGATACATTCTTTGATATATTGATTAATAGTGTTTCAAATTTTAATTAATTTGAATATTGTTTGATATTTTATCAAAATTTTATTGATTTTTTAACGATTGTTATTAAATGATTATTTGAAAAGCTATTAAGCTTCATTTAAATTAAATATAATTAAAAATACTATTGTAAGTTAAACAATACTTCTATAATTTTTTTTTCTATTTTTAAAAATTTTAATGACATGTTACAAATTTTTAAAGGTACTGTTTGTACTTATACAGGATACCAGAATATAGTCAATTAGTCATATATTGTTTGTACTGGTATGGGATACCAGCATCACTTTGTTTAGCTCCCAGCAAATAAACGAACAAACAGATGTCAGTAAATAATGTCAACTTGGCATATTCAGGATCATAATATCACCAGACACCAATAGATTCAAATTCAATTGACCAGAATTCAGAAAAGGAAACAGTCAAACAGAGATGAGATCGATAGCTACAAACAAATACTGATGGGCTGATTTTGTTAACAGACATAAATTGAGAGAGAACGATTTGGGTTTTGATAATTGTATATAGATTTATTCTAAAGTTACATATTTATAATTGAGGATTACAAGAAAATAAATAAAAGTAATAATGCTGAAATCACAAAATAAATAACAGAATTTCCTACAGATTTTCCAATATCCTATAATTAATACTAGTTATTCTATCACCCTCCCTCAAACTGAGGATGCCAACGAAGGTTGCATTCGAAGTTTGTAGAAGAAGTGACCGAGGTAGCAGATTTAGGACGATCGAAATCGTCGGATTCAGGACGACCAAGGTCGTCGATTTTACAGACAGCCGGAGCAAACAAATTCAGAACAACCCAAAGGTTGTTAATTCAGATGACCGAAGTCGCAGATTTTCAGGATGACCGAAGTCACAGATATTCAGGATGACCGAAGTCGCAGATTTTCAGGATGACCGAAGTCACAGATTTCTAGGATGACCGAAGCCGCAATTCAAGACAAGACAGCCCAAAGGCTGTATACTCGGACGGCCCAAAGGCTATATATCCGGAAGGCCCGAAGGCCAATGTTCTCAGACAACCCGAAGGCCTTGGTTTCAAGACAAGATGGCCCGAAGGTTGTGTACTCGGACGACCTGAAGCCGAAGGTCGTGTTGTCTGAGGGGTCCAGAAGAGGGTGGAACCACCGGTGGTATAGTTGGAGACTATGAGGCAGTGGCTAACTGGTCAGACCCGTGAAAGGCAGCATGTGGCTTGATGTGGCTGATCAAAGGCGTACTGGGGAATTATTGAACTAGAGGTTTACAGGTTCTTGGGTCTTGGACAAAATCCAAAACCGTGACATAAGACTAGAAGAAACATCACAACAGTAATAAAGGAAAAAAAATCAAAGAAGCAAAAACAGATCTATGGTTTCTGTACAGTAGCAATGCTACAGCACCTACGATTCTAGTGACAATGGCTACAGTAACGCCGGCAGAGCTACACCTCAACCGGCTACGGTATTTAGGACTCCGATACCATGTTAACAGAGATAAATTGAGAGAGAACGATTTGAGTTTTGATAATTGTATATAGATTCATTCTAAAGTTACATATTTATAATGGAGGATTACAAAAAAATAAAGGAAAGTAATAATGCTGAAATCACAAAATAAATAACAGAATTTCTTACTGATTTTCTAATATTCTATAATTAATACTAGATATTCTAACATATTTGGGACCTATATATCTAGTACTATTTACAGATCGAAAAAACCAATTAGACCAACTTATTCAGTGAGTAATTCTTATATCAAATCAGACTTTTGCTTAATTTTGTTTTTTAGAATTTTTATGTCCAGATCATTGATCAAAAGCTAGCACAATACTAGTTCTTATGCTCAGTGACTACTGGCATATGCTCCTGCATGAGGAAAAAAGATATAGCACAATTATGCAAAAAAGACAAAAAAATAATGTTGCCCTTAACTACTAGATTTGGTTTTTAAAATAATGTTAACATATGCCTACATTGTAATATACAGTTGAATTTGATAAACTCCTTGAGGAGCAAAAGCAAATCAAGAATAAGAAAAAAAAATAATATATACAAATTTTTTTTTCAAATAGACTATAAATTCAATTAAAAAAATCCCAGATGAAATAGTATAAGATTTCTAAAGCATACTAGAAATCGCTGGATGGCATGAAAAAATTATTGAAAAAGGAAGGTAAAAGGAAGAGAAGAAAAGACTTGCTTCAGATTTCATGAGATTGAGCTAGTCACCAGTATGGGGTTCCCATCTGCTGCCACCGTGCCATAGTTAAAACGGGCCGTTGGATATATTTACGGTCCAGATTTTAGAAACAGGAGGATATTTTTTGTTGTGGATCCCATGTGCATAAGTCCAATAAAACTATGGCACAATCATGCCATAGAAAACTATGGCAGCGGATGTGAATTCCACCAGTATGCATAACATGTTGAAAGAGAAGTGAGAATTGACCGAGGAAATCCCTCTAGAAATTAATGTGTCAACTACAGAATTCAGGAAGGAAAAAAAAAAAAAAATGGAGCAACAAAGGCAACGTTGAATTACAAGGAAATCTGGTATTGCTCCCTATTTCCTCCCAGAATTGCCCCACGGAATAGTAAAAAATGAAAAATGGTGCTCAATTCCGTGTTCTGTTTTATGATGTTCCGTCTCTCTTTGGTAGGAATAAACAATCTTTAGTAATCTTTTTCATTCAATTCCTGAATTTTAATGGTATGGTTTCATAATTTACCCAAAACCTTTCTAGTGAACAACATTACAACTATAATTTACCCAAACCATTATTATCGAATGAACTATTTTGGTTGTTACAACAAAAAAAAAAAAAAAACTTCAAGATAGCAAATATACTTGTGAACATGTATAGCATTGCAACTTTAAAAGCTACAAAAAGCCTTTGATATGTAAATGTAATGCATCCGCTTATTGGAAACTATACAAAATTACAATCAACGGAAAAAAAAATAACAAACATAACAACCCTTTGTTCTTTTTTCTTCACTGTTTCGTCCTATTTCATAAACTGATAAATTTTGAGTTCAAAGAGAAGGTTAGGTTGATCTATGTTTTATTAACAAAAGGGTCAATTTAAAAATGGGAAAAAAAAATTAAAAGGAATACGAATTTTAAATGGAAAATAAGCTATTCTTTTAGTAACTATTTTAAAATCTAACGTCTATAGAAAAAAGTCAAAAAAACTATTCATAGCATCCATAGATTAGATGTATCTATTACATTTCAGATGTATGTGTTACTTTCTGTACATATCTATGAACGTATAGACGATTTTTCAATACGCGAGATGTTTCTCTTTTAAAATTCTGTTGGACACATGAACAATTCACCCTTTTATATATTTTATCCATGGAACGATCCGCTGACTTTTATAGTTTGGTCCCACATTCAAAGATTTTATAAATTATTCTGCTGTTAAATTTGTTTATACTAAAATAACAATTTGCTCAACTAGTTTGACATTTATTGTTGTCTGCTGCTGATAGCAAGAAAGTACCCTTTTGTACTGGACTAAAGGCCAATTAAATAATGATTGAATTTTGCTAAGGTCAGTTTACCTGAAAATGATTCAGTATTTGCCCTTTTGCCTCACTGAAAATTCCAGTGACGACTTGACATGACAGGAGCAGTTGGAGATATTTAATATTTAGAGGTAGATTTATTTTTATTTAGTTCAACTTGATCTTCAATATTGAGCAAGACAAATGATGATGCATAACATACCCTTAATTTTTTTGGAAAAATCAATGGAAGGCAACAAAACGGCGTCCCATGAAACTGCAAAATTCTTGGTTCTGGTTTGCAAGCAAATAAAACAAAATTGTTGGATATATTCATGTATGCTCTATTTTCTTTCATTGAATCTGATGAAACATATTCTCAACAAAAAAAAAAAAATCTGATGAAACATAATGAAAAAGATTTTAGGGACAAAGTACCATATATCATGTTGTGATTAAAGCAAATTAAGATAACACGTATATATGAGAATTAACATATGGTGAGCTTAATTCAATGAGTTTAAACATAAAATCATATTTTGCATCATTTGGATTTAGATTAAGAAATGATTTTATTTTTATTTTTCTTGTGGATGTAATCTTTTTAAGTGAATAAATTAGTTGCCTACGGGCTTTAAGTGTTCAAAAAAAAAAAAAAGAAGATAAAATCATATCAAATCACTTTTAAATTTGAGTTTATATAGCTCATTATATTCTTTATATCAAAATCTTGTGGATGTTAAAAAAAAATTTATTTTTAGAGATTTCTAAGTATTTTATTTTGAATTTTTTTTAAAAGTGACTACAAAACCATTCTTTATAATATGAATATGAATACTCTTAATTATGTAAATGGTCAGTGTATGACCTTTTGCCTGTTATTTCACAGAAAATGTTCTTAAATCTTAATCATCAATCCCATTTTCGAACAAGAAATTAAACCGGCAATCAATTCCTGATTGATCTCTAAAAAAATTACATTTATTCATCTGGAAAATTCGACGTTGTTGTTGGCTTGTTGTGCTAGAACAAGCATTCTACCACATTGATCATACTACAAACAATACATATACTGATATACACATGACTAATTGGCTGCAGTTGAGTTGCTGCATGCTCAGAATAGAGAAACATCTTCAGAATGCATCCATACATCTATAGGTACACTCAGAATGTAACAAATACATTCGATTTTGTAACAGATAGGTCTGATTTTGTAACCTATGGACGATATGGACAGATATTCTATGGACGCTAGCTAGGTATTACTCCTCAGAATACAAAGCAAGAATTTTCGACGTCGTAATCCATCTTCTCGAGATTCGGCAGCACGGCCTTCTGGATCATCTGTGGGGGCCCGCAAGCGAACGCAACCGTGTCGGTTCCGCCGGAAGGCACGTGCTCCCGCAAGATGCTTTCGTTTACATACCCGACGCTGTAATGCCACTCTTGCTCCGGCCTTTTCACCTGGCTTATGACGTACCAAACCTTGAGCCGGTCGGGGTGCTCCTTCGCCAGTCGATCGAGCTCATCCTTTAAGAGTATGTCATCTTCGGTTCGGTTTGCGTATACGAGGTGCATTTCGGTTGTGTCTTCGGGCTGGTTGCTTAACACTGCTTGAATAACCTGGTATACCGGCGTGATCCCGCTTCCGCCAGCGATCAGAGCGAGCCGCTTGGCGAATATGTTCTTCGAATTGATTTTAAAGTTTCCACAGCCGCTGTATTCGATATGACCAACGGGGCCCTTGATGTCGATTGTCGATCCAAGAGGAAGCGATTCGAGATGTTGCGTTAAGAGACCTCCATTCGGAAAATTCGGGTTCTCTCCTTTGAAGTATATCTTTATTACGAGATCGAAATGGCCAACTTGGTCGACGGCGCTGGTCGGCGTGTAAGCACGCATGCACGGCTTGCCATCTATGGTGGCGTAGACGAAAATGTGCTTCCCGACCGGAAGCCCGAGGACCTGGTCCGAAGACGGCAATGCAAATCGAAACAAGCGGACGTCACGTGAGATCTCTTTCTTGTACACAAGCGTGCACCGGACCTTCTCGCGCGGGTTGGCGAGTGCTACAGCCGACACTTTAGAGTTTTCACTTATCGTCATAAGGTTGAAATGATCGGAGGTCTCCGAACTAGTACCGCTATCGTCCGAGGCAGCGAGCTCACCGATTCGGTACATGTCGAGCAGCGTTTTCGCCTTGTCGGAGTGGATGGCATCAAACTCCTCAGTACAATCGGTACCGGCATTGATCAATATGCTATCTGTACCGCCCGGGTGGTCCTTGAGGAAGCTCGTGCAGTCGTAGACATGGTCGTGGACAACGATCCATGCCGAGTCCCGACTGTCATGCTTCCGCACCTCAGCCATGGTGTATCGCGTCGTCGACGTGGTCATGAACGGCGCAGACATGCTCTTCTTTAGTGATTGCGCACTCTCGGCTGTTTCGAGGTGCGCCTGGCGAGCCATCCATCCGCCTGCTTGGTTGCCAGGCTGCGCGGGGTGCTCGAACATTATGCCAAACTCGCCTTTGTGTGGCCGGCACACCTTGATCTTAACTCGAAACCAACAGTTGTTCATCATTCCCTGCACATATAACAACCAAATGTTGTTAATTATTTTGCTACTGTGTTTTTGCTAACTTTGTGAGATTATTATGATTTCAAAATTACTTTGTTTTTGTAAATTTTCTGAGATTATTATATGAAAATTACTTCAATTCTGCTAATTTTCTGATAAATATAATTAACTTTGTAACTTTAAAGATCCTTTAAAAACTCAATTTTGATGATGTAATATTAATATTTTTTTGTTGAGATAAATAATATAGTTTAATTATTATATCCAATTTAATCTCTTTTATCATATTATTACATTCCACACCTTAACATTCCAGATGAGTCTCTCTGGCTGGGTATTGAGGGACTCATCCCAGGCACGAACAGCCACCTCCTTTGCAGCAAGCAGGTCCATGACCTCCACCTCCAGCTGCCAGAAGCACCAGCACCAGTACTTGCCATACTTGCTTGGCCTTTCAGGGTGCTCAAGTGTGCACACCTGCCATGTCTCCCCTCCATCAAGTGTTATCTCCACTCTTGTCACCTTCCTGCCACCCCCTGATAAAATTACAAACAACATTACATAACATACATACATGCATGCATATGAATTTTGTATCTTGCTAGAATGATCTCTTATATATTAATATATATGAACCAGTAAAGAGCACACCTGCGCCTTGCTTTGGGCTGAAATTATTATTTTTTATAATAAATTTTTAAGATAATATGTAACGTGGAGAAATAGGCCAAGCTTATTCAAAAAGAGTAGAGTGGATTATTAGTCAAAAAAGTATATATCGGGACTAAAAAGAAAAATGTTTAGTTAATGATGCATTGCGCGTGGGTAATGGGCCGAGAGCTCATCCCTTGTGAGGAGACTGATATGGGTTTTAAATTTTAATGGGTTGAGACATGAACGTACGTCAAACGGTGGTGATTAATCTAACGGTTGAGGTTTATACCTGAATATGCATAGCCCTTGAGGGTGAACGGTTTCTGTGTGGTCAGTGCATTGATCGGGAGAACCTCGTCGTGTCCCGGCGTTGTGATGACGGAGTTTATGTTCAGCTCATTGATGATGTATTCTGGCTTGTACCACCATGCTGAAAAAGATTAAATAAACAAAACAAAAAAAAAATAACTATGAATTAAAGAGAAATTTTATGTTATTAACTAACTAAGAAAAAGATGATGAGAAGGTGTAGATCGACGCGTAAATACCTTCGGCATTGGCCAATTCTGCGTCGATGTGAGACGGCAAAACCCTGTTATCTTTGTAGTGATAATAGCTATCAGACTCCTGCGTGGTGACGATGATCCTTTTGAGCCACTTCACCATCCGACCGCCGATGAACCCGGGAACTATGACGCGAACTGGAAAGCCGTGATCAGGCGATAGGACCTCTCCATTTTGCATGTAAGCAAGCATGATATCTCTTGCGGGGTCCATCGCTACCTCCCGCCTGATACTCGTACCGTACCTGCATCCGCCGCCGCCAGACAACTCATCCGACCCCTCGAAACAGACGTTCAATGCGCCGTCTTTTCGGTTCATTATGCCGCACCTTTTTAATACATCGCACAGTCGGACACCACGCCAAACTGATGTGGATATGGCTCCTGGGCCCCAGTTGAACCCCACTGTCTGACGGACCATGTTCTGCTCCTTGCGCCGGTTCCCGGCACATACCAGTGTTACTGGCATTTCAATTGGAGTGAACTCATGAACCAGCTGGTCCATAGTGAGCCGGACTGGCCGCCTGACTAGACCTGTTACCTCCACAGTCCATGTCGACCAATCCGCCCGGGGCACTGACCCATGATTGCGCACATAGTGGATCGGCACGGGGGTAATGAACCCGTACTGCATTAACCGCGGTAACGGCGGTTCGCAGTTAAACGGGTGCTTGCCAGTGAGTCGGATCAAGGCCGGGTTACGCTTGATCCACGAGTCCAATGTGCGCTCGTCTCGTGGATCATGAATAGAGGGCTCAACATTGTGGAGGTTACCGTAAATGGACTTATAATTAAAGGGTTCCTCATCATCCGAGTCAATGTCGAACGTGTCGACACGTTGTCGGTTATCAAACGCTACGGGATTATAGGAAGAGATTTTGCAATTGCGCGCCGGCGAGTCGGAGCGGCTTTTCAGATCAGTAAATGGTGCATTGTGTATAGAGGTTGCCATGCTCTTTCTTGGACCTCCTTACCAACGATTGTGTATGAATTGGTAGCTAGCTAGAGCTCTTAATATGTGTATATTAGCTATGTAGCTGTCAGGATATGAGATGTTGGGGCAATTGTTGCTGGTGCATGTATGTAGGTGAGCTTACATATATATAGTGTTCAATATCGGATCTAGATTCTACTGGTACGTATCAGAGTTTACTTGTGCATCTAATCAATCAATATAGAGTAATACCTAACGTCCATAGAATATATGTCCATAGCGTTCATATATCTTTACTATATATAAAAATATATTGGAAAAAATGATATGAAAGGGCTATCTTCCCCAAATAAGAAAACTGAGCCGTTGATCATTTTCTTGGATAGATAAGAACCATTGATGTACGTTAATGCCCATTGACGTTCTCAGCCCATTAAAATTAAAGGCTCATATAAATTATCTCAATTTAAGGCCTATTATATATTATCTTAAAAGTTTATTATAAGAAATAACAATTTCAGCACAAAGCAAGGCGTGAGCTTTTTACTAGTAGGCTACAAAATCATATCTGTCTGTTACAAAATCAGACATATTTGTTACATTCTGAGTGTATCTATGGACGTATGAATGTATTTTTCAATGGACGCAAGATGTATCTCATTAATATACTACAAATAAATATATTTTTGTTGTTGTAGTCAGTGTGATACCACATACCAGGGGCTTTTTTGAATTTTAGTGATGAAACGTCGGCCATTGTTTTTTATATATTGTTGTGAAATGAAAATACCAGTACCGGTGTAGTTAAGTTAATCAGTGAATCAGGAACTGGCGTTTCATTCATCCAGGGGAGGTAGCATATAGAGCAGGTGCTTTTTGCCTTTGGCTTCTGCTGTTACAAACCCTGTGCAGCTACTTTGGTGGTATTTAATTTGATTTTTAGGGAGGAATAATTAAAATGCTTGAATAAAAATATCATGCTACTAACTAAAAAAAAAAATTCAGTGTTAGTTTCCTGTATTTCTTTTTATTTTTTTTATTAGTGAAAATCCTAGTGGGTAATCACCTACTACATCTATTTTTTTTTTTTTAAAAAAAAAAATCACCTACCAGTTCCCAAAATAAATAAATAAATAAATAAATAAAAGAACTCCTCCTTGAGTCAAAATAAATAAATTGTATACAATAAGGCCAATTCTTTTACACAAAATTCTGCTTTGTATGTATTTATTTATCGGGTTGGATTTATTAAATTTTATCTCAAAAAAATATTTGCCAGCACTTACTCTTAATCAAATATAAAATTTAAATTAATAGTAAAAAAAGAAACGTCAACTTATTTATGCGCTATATATTTAATTAAATATATAAGGACATTGTCAACAAAAATATAAGCTGACTATATTTCAGATATTTTTGCTCATTATATTGTTTTCGGAAGTAAGTGGCATGCATAAAGCCATTAATTTTTGTATTAATAGAAACAAAATGAGCAGAAATGACTTTTATATATGATTATGCATCATAGGGTGTTTTCATTCATTCAATTTCAAAATTATAATTAAATTTACTTTCCCATAATTTTATTATTCTGTGTAATGAAATAGTTGATTAAATAACATTACAGTATAATCTATATTATTAGTATTAAATCTCCTTAATTTCTTGTTAGTGTAGTGAAACTGTGAAAGTAAAAAATTTGGGCATATTTCCAAGATTTATCTGTCAGTAAAATGTTACACAAATGATTATATAAATATAAAATGCACATAAACACCATCCCCCATAATAATTAGCAAAGAAATAAAAAAAAAAAAAAAAGGTACGTTGGATGGTGGAGTAGCCATTTTCCATTTTTCCGAATTCCAAAAGATGCAATTGCTGTATTCTTTCTCTGTTAGCTAAGATTCATTCAGAGATCTGTTTGAACTTTATAAAGCGTCTCGTGACCTCATCTAAAGGTCAAGAAGAAATAAAATGGCTCAAAGGCGTCCGTCCCATGCTCAATGCTGCCCCTTTGCTTCAGACTTCAGTCAAGAAAAGATATATCTATGTATCTAGCTAGCTGATTTCCCTTTTCTTTCGTAATATGTAACCACCCCCTGAAATCTGAATGATCCTTGTTGCTTCTTCCCTCCCTGTTGTTTTGTTTTGTTTTTATTTTAAGCCCATTTTGTCTGTTTCTGAGTAATAGGTATTGTTCAGTCTTTTTACTTATTCACCCGTCCGACGTATTTTAATTAACAAATATCAATTTTCAGTGAACATCTGTATGTTTATTAATTATAATTTATAAGGGTTAAATAGATGTTATTTTTCAGTGAACAGATATACTACGGTTTCAATATATATTTATACAATTGTGTTAAATATATGGGTGCTTGTGTGCGTGTTAGACAGCGAGAGGGGTAGATTGTTGGCCTACTTATGGGTCCGTTTGGCAAATCAGGGAATAGAGCTAGAATAGTGCTATCGGATTAGTTAGAATAGAATAGTGATGAATTAGTAATTGTTAGAAGAGTAAAAAGAATAATGGTTTTTGAAGCTATTCCGGTATTTTAGTTCGTGTTTGGCAGATGTTAATCAGAATACCGGATCAGTTGGGGTATTTGGAGTAATAAATTTGTTATTCAACAAATGCTATTCCGCTATTCTGTCAATCACCCGAATACTGGATTAACTCTATTCCATTGCTCTTCCAATTTTGTGTTTGGCGTTTGGCAAAACCCCAAATCGGAATAGTCATGCTATTCTTCTTCTTATGAGTGCCAAACAACCCCATAACAGAGTTGGACTATACATATTTTTCGAAAAATGTCCTTTTTTAAAAAAAAATGGGGGAAGAATAATTCTGGGTTGAATCTTGAAAGCAACTTGCTACTTTTAGTCATAAAATATACCAATATAGCAAGGCCACCTACATCTAACCAGCTCTTCACTACTCGGTGTACCGTTTTGACTTTTAATTAAAATAAGTAAGGTACCATTTCATGCTACATAGTTCCACTTAAGTTATAATACATATAATTAAGACGTGCTTGTAGTGTTAATGCTTCCCATTTTGAATGATTAATTGAATTACATATATATAAATTTATTTTCAAACAGTGCAACTGTCTATTAATTATGTTGACAATTTTTTGTGGGTTGTCAACAAATTAAACAGTGCACTATTTTGTCGATGGTACAGCGCACACAGATTGCTTGTTGGCTCTTTCAAGTACCATATATTTTCCCTATATTTAAATCAAATGGGATCAAGAAATGATCAAAGGTACAAAAATACATGGGATATATATACCCTCCAAATACCGTGTTGGAAATGTAACTACAATTGGTATTTTTGGTGCAGGACAACAAAGCCCCATCCATTTTCATTTCTGTGCTGTAGCTCCTGTTTGTATGTTTTCCATTTTATTAGTATAATATAATTTGCTTGGCAGGCAATTCCCCTCTTAACTTCAGGAGAAAGAAAAGATGGTAAAATAAATGTAACTGGTATTTTAAGAGCTCTGTGAGATTGATATAATATATATACCAATTGGATGGAGACAAAGCTAGCAACTGACAACCATAAACATTTGAGGATTGTTAACAGAATTTGCACTCCATAGAAACAGGAAACCTAGTTTTATAAGTATAGATGTATTTTTTTTTAGGAATTTTAAAGCTACATTTGTGCAAATTTTTTTAGGGTAGAACCAATTTTGTAAATTTTCTTACAAATTAAGTATATTTTATAATTTTTTCTCAAAAAAAATATTTTTGTATTTTTTAGGAGTATATTTTTGAAAATTTGTTTTCAGGTGTGGGCCAGTGACCACCCCTGTATCATACTGGCTCCGCCCCTGATTGTGCCTACCCCTTGAACTATAACTTCACAAGATGTTCCAATTCGATTTTCACGCATCTCCTCGAAGAACAATTACCTTTTTTTTTTTTTTTTTTTTTTTTTGGTGGAGTGAACGATTACTTCTTTTACATGTCATACTTGGGCGTGGCATTTTTTTTGTGGAGTGAACGATTACTTCTTTTACATGTCATACTTGGGCATTGCCACGTACCCTTGTCACCATCCTACCAACCTTGAAGAAGAACATTTCGACCACAACACTTTGTTGTATACAAGTTGTCAAATCTGGGAAACAATGATCTGGTAAAAGAATTATGCATATATTTGAATTCATTTACCAGAATTACAAAACATAGTATTCGGGCTGAATAAAGGACTCAGACAAATTCTTTAAAGGTGTGATTTAATTTGTAAATCTAAAATGTTCTTGTTGAAAGTAAAACTCTGAACCAAATTGAAACTCCAAGTAACAGAGGATATGTCACTATTCTGATTACGTTAGACCATAACTGACATCATTATCACTAACTTCAAATTTTGAAGAATTAACAGTATCTATTTTGCAGTAGTAGTCTGAACAATTGCCCATAACACCTCTTGCTATTTCAATGAAACAACAGTGTCATCAGACAACAGAGGCAGGATATAAATGATCCGATACTCCTGTAAATTTACCATTTCAATGGAAATAAATAACCATTGGAGGAGATCAGTGTTATAAATAGCTGAAATTGTTCAGCATTCTAAAAGCAGAAATTGTGCTAGTAGAGATAGGAGAGCAACCAGTGCCTCCTTACCTGCCACAGTGCAAAGAGAATAAATTATACAAAACAAAAATGAGGGTGAAATGAGATCTACTTCCTAGAAGCCACTGCTGAAGACTTAAACTTTTCAGCTCTTAAATACTGAAGTATTTTTCAGCATCCGAAGTCGAAGCCTCCTTGACAACTGAACTATCAAAATTCCTCCAGCATCTAAAATGGTGAACTTCTTTCAAGTGTCAGCATATTAGATGGTTAGATTTCTTTGGCTTTGTTTTGTACAATCTGAAATGTCAATATTTAGATCTCCCAAATGGCTTCTTCTCCATTCAGGCTAAACCTCATGCTTGGCTTTCTGGCAATGTTTTCCGAGCGCAAATGATTGGTGAGGCTTGTCATGCAAACTAGCACTCGTCTCACTTTGCTTCTCTGACATCATTTTCGGATCATGAGATGAGCCGATTGGTACACCATAATATAATCTCCATACATATGTCAAGTTTGGAGATTATTTTGTTCTACAGAATTACTATACAAAAGACTACTGAAGATATTAGAGTATTTTATAATATCAAGATATATTTCATATAACTTACTTTTCATAAAATCATTGTACATGCGTATTTTGCTTCAACAATTAATCTGATTGTTCCAAAAAATTGCACCTACGTTATATAGGTAAAATTTACAAATTGACATGCTATATCTACCGCTGAAACACTACTACCTGTATTTATCTAATTAGGCCGCAAGAACTAGTACTTTGATAGTGCCTTGACTATTGGCAGTTAACATTGTGGGGCTGTCACTTTTCCAACATACAGCACTGATGAAGTATGAACCAGTGTCATC
Source organism: Cyperus esculentus (assembly GCA_030179965.1). Classification (NCBI taxonomy): domain Eukaryota; kingdom Viridiplantae; phylum Streptophyta; class Magnoliopsida; order Poales; family Cyperaceae; genus Cyperus; species Cyperus esculentus. Next base: position 1,912,976 of record JASGLE010000012.1, read on the forward strand.
ATCTGGGTCATCTATGTCTGACGATGTGAATTTATGTGAGGCTGCTGGCTTGGAGATAGCCTGTAGAGTTGTGCCAGGTTAATTAATGTGAAAAGGGTGGGAACTAAATCTGGTCACTCAACAATCGACCCGAATTAACTTAACAAACTATCTGTAAATGAAAACGGCCTAGTCCAGGTTTAGCATCATTTCACAACTTTGGATTTTGTTTCCACCTTTTTTTTTTTGGTTTTTTTTTTTGTCGTGTCCACTAAGCAGGGGCCCATACACATTAAATGTCACTAAAAAAAAAACATTTTGCAGTTTGTGATCCTTTGTAGTACCAGTAAAATAATAGAATTAGGCGGTACCTAATCATAACATGCCAGTAAATACTGAAAGTGAATGAGTAATGACATACCTTGTGATAAACATAAACTTCATTTGTTTCACTCCCACAAGCAAGATACTCATTATTCACAGATAATCCCACGAAATTCTTCTCATTCTTGTGGCCTTTAAACATCCTTATCTGAAAGATTCAAAAAGCATAAGTGCCAAACTTCAAAGTTTAAGTAAGAAGTCATGTTCTCAGAGAAACCATGAGAATATGATTACAATAAGAAATTCTTTTGTTATGATGTTCCAATGTTATCACAAGAACAACAACTGATACATACGTAGACCAGAAAGACAACCATCTTCTAAAGTAAAGCACAGGTCCTAAGTTTCTTTGCATAGAAAGAAGAATACAACAAATAAGAAATTTAAAATAACATACAGGGGCATAATTCTCTCTCACGTCCCATAATCGCAATGTGCTGTCAGTTGATGCAGATGCCAGCTCATTTGTAGATAGAAACTTGACATAAGAAACAGCTTTTCTGTGCCCACCAAAAATATGTAATGGTCTGCTAGTGTTCCTCAGATCGTAATAATGTATATGATGATCTGCCGAACCAACCTAATATTATAAAGTAAAAAAAGAATGTGAAATAGAGATTCATATGATTGGTGTCTGGGAAATCACAAGAGGCTGAGTATACTTACTGCAACATACATGCTTGAGCCAGGATTATACTTAACCGAACAAATGTTAGCCTTCATATCAATGTTAATCACGCTTGATTCTTGCTTCGTGCACCACACCTTAACCTGATAGCATTAGAAGGAGAGAACTGTCATCATACTCCACCCCATTTTGAAACAAGAATTTACTCCAATAATAGCTATTAAAGAACATAACTTTTACCTTGCAATCATCACTACCGGATACAAGCATAGAAGGCTCAGTGCGTGAAAAATCAACACTCCATGCTCTCTTCTCATGCTCTTCATATTCCATGACACTCTAAAACATGATAACCAAGACCTTTCAGGATAAGCATATTCTTTTTTGAGAGAATACAACCATTACATGTTGCAAATATCATACAATAGGATTTGTATTCTCTGCCATAGTTATCTATGGTAGGAACTTGCCATTAGACATTGACATGTGGGAACTACAATTTAAAAAGCAGCCCTATATCTAAAATCTCAGCCAAAATAATCAACCCAATGAGTCGTATAAACTATGGAAGCATCCCACAATAGCTTCTCATGGCAGCAGATACAGACCCATATACAATATGTTCTTATTTGCACCAAAAAAAAAAAAAAAGAATAGTAATACTTTAGATGCCTGCAATTAGCTCAAAACATTCTAATTTAATACTAATGATCTTGCTCCTACTACAAAAACTATTGCTTTCATCAACCTAATTTAACTTTAAAAAAAAATCAAATGTGAAGCAAAAAAGCTTTGTTTTCTGTGAAAATGTAAAATTCTGAGGGGCTGCTAAGGGTAGTCCAAGACCAACCAATTGAATCAGTTGCAAACCCAGGTGGTGCTAATTCAAGCATGATAAACAATGCAAATCACTTGCAAACCAATTATTTTGCAAAAGAAAACAAATAGGATTATATATATAATCACATGTCTTTACCTGTCGAGTATTTACATCCCAAACATTAACAATCCCCTCATAATCACTGCTTGCAATAATATTCTTTGAATACTTATTCCAACTAAGGCAACTTAATTTTGATCTGGTTGCCATTTCAACTACAGGACAGTGCACCTCCGTTGGCTCATTTACCACCTTCAAGAAAGCATGGAATTAACATGTTAACCAATTCATTATATGTCCATTTGACAGGCCATCTCATGAGAAACGAACATACCGTTGAAAATTCGAAGACTTTTATTCGTTTTGAGACGCCAGCTGTCGCAAACAGCTCATCGTCCCGATCAAACTCTATGCTGCATTAAGTATTAACCAGATTAAAAAACAGAAAGAAATGCTAAAGAATCTATATCTCATATCAAAATTCATCGAAACAAGTATCTAACCTTGATACAATGTTAGCAGATTGAAACAAATCACCATGCCTTAGCTCAGCGATGACACGCAACCGGCTATAACCAAAAGGAAGCCATGTTATATTGAGAAAATAAATTTTATAGAGCCTTTTCTTGAAAACTATTCAACATTAAGTACCTGTAGCGGGTGAATGTAGTCAGAACAGACTGAAAATCTTCAAGACCGGCATGGTATCCTTCTTTGCTATGTGAACTTGCTTCCCGCTCCTCTTCTCTGTTCCCCTGGCTTGCAGCAAGACGTCTTCTTTGTAAATAATACTCTTGAAGCTCGTTGAACTACATTGTTTTACAGGAAAAAAATGAAGTGAAAAAAGAATATGATTGAATGAAACATGTCTTAAAAGGCAAAATGCACATTAACAGGGTTATTAATAAAAATAAGAAAAAATAGCAAGAAATATATTAAGAAATCCAATTATCCGTGCAGAGTCTCAGTTGAAATATGCAATGATGCTCACTAGTAATTTTTGGTCCTTTAATAAGTAATGTATCATGTAATTCCAGAAAACATTGAAATCATTAATGTTTTCATCCTAGTCAGTATATCAATGGTTATTTGTAGATAAAGCCCATCCATTAAGAGAATGAAGTAGTTAATTAGAATGACCAAATTGCCCCAAGTAATTTGAATCATATAGCTTCACCAAAAAGAGAACATCCTCCACATTTGATAGTTAATCTGAAAGGAAAAATCAGTTGGTTGCAGTAAGTTTCAAGCTCTAATTTTCACAATTATCAATCATTTTGATTTTTTTTAATTTCCATCTTAAGAAAAAAGCATCTGTAGCTCATATATTTTTGGATCGAATACTATACAAAAATCAAGTTTATATCAGATCAATGTGGAATCTTAAAAACACGAAGCCCATATAGCACATTGGCAGGAAGTAAGAGATATATGTGAGCTCACACTTCAACGTCAACTTGTCAAAACCAAAAATTTATGCCTCCCAGTATACCGACGCATCTATTTTAGAACTGTGTTTATAAATTTTGTAGAAGGGATGCTTATATGAATTGTGGGGTACTAAAATCCAGTAGCCTACAAATCCACAATACTTATGCAGAAAGTAAGAAAGCTTGTCTTGACATAAATCAGTATCAAACCTGTTGTTGAACCCTTCTCTTTCTAGCCACAACAGCTCCTGACTGAACCGGAGCTGGTCCAGCAGGTTCCGACCCTGTAAGTCCATCTCGTCTTTGCAACCCTTGATGGGCACTAATAATCTGACTTTTGGCATCTGCCTTTCTATTCTGGATAATTCCACCAGAACATGATCCAGCAAGGGATGCTAATGAGTTGTTCGACAGAAAAATGCCACTGTGCTTGTCTGATGAAGGTATCCATGGCCTGTTTGAGAGAGAAGGGGGGTCATCCATCAGCATCCGTAACTTCATTGAGTATCGCTCCTTGGCCCGATATAGCTCCATCCTATGCCTCTCTACTGAGCTTATGTCTTCTTTAATGTAATGGAGATCAGTTTGAATCTGTTAGAATCCCAAATAATATTTTAATTAAACATTGCTCAATGTAATAGGAAATTGATAGCTTGTAAGGTACCATGCTGAATTTTGCAGACCAGCAAAGATTTAAATCTGTTATACTGGCAGGAATGGCCTATTCATACCAGCATAAAATTTACCAGTATTTCAGTACTATATATAATGAAGTACTGTCCAACAGTAAACAAATACAGAGAAGCAAGCCAAAAAGTTTGCAATTCTCACTAACCTAACGCAATATGCAGATATATGAGACGGGAAAAGTAAATCCTAACAGAACGATGGTGCCAGAGATTGACACATGTAATGTCTGCTACAACACAAATTTACTACTATTATATCTGATCATTTTGAAGACAAGGATAAACCCATAACTGTTCATTCTGGACCCTTGTACATTCTTCATTATATTCAATAACCTGGTAACTTGGAATTATTAAAAACAGTACACAAACTAAAGTACACTTATCAAGCAAGCATATACAAGCAAAAAAAAGTACTAACCTCATTCAATTCATCCATCTTTTGTTTTCTAAGGCAGTGCAAGAAAACCAACAATATTTGCATGTTTGTCTCAGACTCTAGCTGCTCCATGTTCTTCTTTTTCTCAGCAAGGAGAGTGATTATGTTGTCCAGTTCTTTAACTGACATTTCACATCCCTAAATATAGAGAAATTCTGTCAATAACAGATAGAACCAGTAAAACAACTTTAACCATACCATAAAAGAGTTAAATTGATTTTTGACCTGCTGTAGAGAAAACCGAAGATTCTCAATGGGTGATGCTGTTTTCGCGACCTGACGAGCCAACAATTTCTTTATTGCCTACATTATGTGTAAAAACAATACCAGTATGAGCAATTCAATATTTGCCAGACTTTTTTAAAAAAAATTGGGCAATAATCGACCTTCAATTAGCTCGGAACACACAATTTCAGCATAAAAACTGCCTCATCACAAGTAATTAACATGAGAAGCAACCCTAAAAAGTAATAAAATTTGCATGCAGGACTGAGACCTTATCGAGAAGGAAATTGGGGAAGAGATTGCTCTTGGTGAGGTACTGAGTGCAGCAGGGGCAATCGCTCTTGTTATTCAAATGCGTTACAATACACATGTAGCAGAAGCTGTGCCCGCAGGAGGTGAGGAAGGCGTCCTTGATCAACGCCATGCAAATCGGGCAGAGAAGATCCCTGTCAATCTCTCCGCTCAACCCCGGCCCCGACGCCCCGGGGACAAAGACGTCCTTCTCGGCCGCGGATCCCCCGGCGGGGTCCAGGATGCCGGTCGAAGTGCCGCCGCCGGCATCCGTAGTCTCGGAAGCAGACGCCACCGCGGCGGCTGCTGGCACCCCGACACCCCCGCCGGCGTCCGTCTTGGCTACCGAGGGCACCAGCGCTCCCATGGAGGAGTCCGCCATGGAGAGGAGAGGAGAGGAAGGAAGAGCAGAGCAATGGAATGGAATGGGGGGGGGATTCGACTTTCGAGGGTTTGAAGGGTTGATTTCTCGAGGGTTTGTTTGTTTGAATGGAGAGTGATTCGGAGTGAATGGGTAAGAAAGAAACACGTCGAGTGGAGGAAGAGACTCAGAAGAGGAATCCATATCCCCTGCTGTACTGCGTTATGCAGTTCACAATGTCAGCCGTTGGATTATCTGGAGAGTCGTGCCAGCGCGGATCTCGAGACGATCCAACGGTGGGAAATGTGAACTGCATGATGAAGTGCAGCAGGGGATATGAATTCGGAGAGAATTCCTCCGAATTCATATCCCCTGCTGTACTGCCCTGGGCAGTTCACAATGTCAGCCGTCAGATCGTCTCGAGATATGCGCTGGAACGAATCTAACGGCTGATGCTGTGAACTGCATGATGCGGTACAGCAGGGGATATGAATTCGGAGAGGACTCCGAGAGGGCGCGGAAGCACTGAAAGGGAGGTTCCATATCCCTGTAGCGCTGCATTGTGTAGCGCAGGATGTGAACCGTTAGATTATCCCGAGGTCTGTGCTAGCTCGAATCTTGAGATGATCTAACGGTCCATATTCTACTCTACACTTTGCAGCGCTACAGAGGATGAGCACCCCCGCGAGCAGCAGATGCGGCAATTTGCTGCACATAGATTGGAATCTGATGTTTATGTGCCGCTCTATGTGGTGGTAGGTGTAGGGCGAGTGGATATATGTGAGGTTATGGTTTGGTACATGGTTGGTTGTACTGGGACGGGGGTAGAGATGCGGTGGAGAAACAAGTGGATGTTATACGATGATTCGTATTATTAGGCGGAGGGAGTTTCCTGTTGAAGCATATAATAAGCGGCCTAAACGCAACGCAACGCTGCTGGTATGTATGTAGACAGTATGCATGCAGCGGCACGCCGGCACTGCTGTGCTAGCCACTGGAGGCAATTTGATGCATGTGCAGGACATCAGAGGGGGTGGTAAATGTCTCAAATTGCTGAACGGATTAATTGTATTGCTAATAAAATGATGTAAGACATTTTAAATTTGTGAACAGAAAAGAAGATAAAATATCTTTCATACTCTGATCGGAATGAAGTCTGAGGTAAAACGCGAATTGGAAATGGGATTGAAATCGCTTTCGTGATCGGAATAAAAGCAGACACGAGAGAAGAGTTCGGTCCACGCGATTTGAGAGGGGTGAAATTGCGTTGACAACTCCGCTCCAAATCGGTGGTATTCGGCGAGAAATCGTACGGAGCGAAGGAGCAAGATGACGCTACCCTTCTTCCTTCGTCTTCCTTCTACCTTATACAGAGGCGACTGAAGCTACTGAAATCGGTAACAAAACACCATTTTTTCTTCCGATAAGTTGGAACTGCTATCCAGATGAGTCTGTATACTCCTATTTCTTGCCAATTTTGCAAGTTACATTTGTAGTTTTTGCTAAAACTTGAACCCTAGAACAGTGAAAACCACAGTAAATATGCTGAAAATTTGGAATTTTTATGAACCGTTGGACAATGAATTCTTCTATATTCGTTAGGTATTCCGATTAGCAGATTTCAATTCAGAATCAATTCGATTGAAATCAATTCAATTAAACTCTACTGAAATTTTACTAGAATCCATTCCAATCAGAGAATAAGGTTGTTATGCGCATTTATGCTTACCATCTTGTCGCTGGATATTTGCGCAATTATTTGGTCTTATAAGTAATTATTTGCTGTGGAGTTCTGAAAGCTTGATCGATATCACCGGTAGCTTGATTGCGGCTCTAGATTGAAAAAAAGTGACATCCCAGCTTTTCTTCAATTTTTTAACAGTAATTATTATCATGCTTGTATTAATTCAAAACAAATTATTATCATGCTTGTGGAAATGGCATGTGAGTGAGCGGAAATAAAAAATAATGTAAGTATCACTATTATGCCGTATCAAATATTCAAATTAGTATTTTTCTTAAGGCATTTTACTGGCAAATTTCAAACTTTCTACTTGTAACAATTATTTTTTTATTTAATAGAAAGATTATTTGTGACAGTTTAACTTCAAATTTCTTATCTTGACAAGAATAAACCCAGAAACTGATCCTTTTTGACAACAAACAAACAAATCCTCCTAATAACCAACATATACAATACAAAAATGATTTTATAATAGAAAAAAATAGTTACCTCGATCAGCTTATTAGTCTTGCTGCTCCATTTTCCTCCTTTTCTCAGCAATAATAATAGTTATTATGTTGTCCAGTTCCTTAATTGATATGTCACAAAATGAAGAACTGCTGCACATATCTAAACTAGTGTATGGCTTTTCAAAATGACACTTCACAATTAGCCAACACATTGTCAACAATCACAAAGCTACAAAATTAATTAACAATTGAAAAAAAAAATGCACATATCTAAGTAAATATATAGCTTTCCAAACATTCATGCTGATACAAGATATAGCTTTGCAGGCAGTCAAAACACTTTCACCCAACCAAAACGAAACCGAGACCCCCAAAGTACCGGTACCTACAGACTAACAACTTAACTACCTAATAGTACCAAAACATGAACAAAACATCATATAATATCTACTACTTCCGAACCCATCAAACATAGAATCGTTGTTTCCATACACAAACAAAAAGCTGAAAAAGCACTTATCATTGCTCATTCATTTGACATCCCCTTTGCGAGAAGTCCGAACACTTCTGATTTCAGCTTGTCCTCCCGAGCACGCAGCTTGACTGCCTCGATCCTCAGCGCCTTGGCCTTCGCTTCGAAGCTCCGCACCTTGGACTCCTCGATCAGAGAAATCGCATCACTGGTCGTGAGCCAGCCCTCAAATTGCTGCTTAGCGATCATTTCTTGAACCAGAGACCTAAGGTAGACATTGGAGGACCTCGACCCAGAAGCATCACCACCATCGTGATTGCTCGAGCCACTGTTGGCCGGGCCCCCATTGGCCATAGCTCCATTGGCCATGGCTCCATTGACACGCCCAACACCAGCATTCTCCGTATCATCATCGTCACTGGAATCATGACCCTCGTCTTTCTTCGTTGTTTTAACGGTGTCTTGAAACAACTTGGAGGATAATTCAAACACGGTCTTTTCATGGGGCCTTGTGAATTTGAAACCGGGCCCCTTCTTTACCATCTTCCCGTAGTTGTTCTTCAGCCCCCGCATCTTGTTCATGAGCTGCTTCTCCGTGACCGGGAAACTGATGGACCCACTGATGGTAGACAGGAAGGAAGTGTAGTCCTTTGTGAGAGGGAGTTTACCATGCTTGGTGTGGTACTCGGACAATGCACGGAGCAGCACGACCTCGTCGTCCTCGGTCCAGATTCTCGCCATGGCAAACGCCGATTTCTTGGAGGGGGATTGATCCGCCTCCGAGAGCTTCGCCTTCTTCTTCTCTGGCTCGGCATCGGCGGGCTTCTTCACCGGCGACTTCACCTTCTCCACCTCCTCCTCCTCCTCCTCAGAAGAAGAATCCTCCTCCTCCGATTCTTCCTCGGGTTTCTTGGACAGAGGCGGTGCTGCTACCATCTTGGCAGGCGTGCTTTTCACAGGAACTTCCGGCTCGGCCTCGGACTCAGTCCCGCTATCGCTCTCCGACTCATCCTCTTCCTGCTCGGCGGGCTTAGGATTTCTCGCCTGGGAAGCAGGAGCGGCGGGCTTAGGGTTTCTCGCCTGGGGAGCAGGAGCGGCGGGCTTAGGGTTTCTCGCCTGGGGAGCAGGAGCGGCGGGCTTGGCAACGAACTGCTCCTCGTCTTCATCCGAGGACGGAGAGTCCTCTTCAGACGAGTCGGCCTGAGCCGGCGGCGGCGATGGCGGCGGCGGCGGCTGCTTTCTTTTCGCCATAACAGCCGCGGCGTTCAGAAGCTAGGGTTTAGCCGGCTAGGGTTTTGAGAATTTGGGGAACGAAGTGACGGATAAAGAGAAGGAATTCAATGGCTCGATTCTTATAACAATAGCGACGAATCGAGTCTGTGTTTACTGTTTAATTAGTGCTTGCCAGAATAAGAGCGCCGCTTGAACCGAGTGCTCATCCCCAGACTAACTGCACTGTGCAGTTTACAACGAAAACCGTTGGATCGTCTCGAGATATGCGCTAACACGAATCTAGAGACAATCTAACGGCTGACGTTGTGAACTGCACAATCCAGTACAGCAGGGATATGCATTCCCGCGGGCTTGAGTTTGTATTTTTGGGCTGTTTTGGGGTTTTTATTTTTTTGAATGCTTAAAGAAAGATATTTTGGGCATGGATTTAAAAATGGGCTTTTTTTTTTTTTGGTTTTGGGTGGGTGGGTTGAAAATTGGATTGGGATTAGTTTGAGATCGTCTAGAAATTATGGGCTAGTGGTATTGGTATTTCTGGCACGATCAAATCGATTATGTCAATGTTGGGTGCTCCTAAATACATAATTAATTAGTGGCCACTGGCCAGTTCATTTTGATCAGGATGATTTTATTTAAAAAATTCATTCTCCTGAAATATAAGTTTTTTATGCTAAAAATTCATTCTTCTGAAATATAAGTTTATTATGCTATTATACATTTTTAAACTACATATAAAATTCTATAATTATCAGAGCTGGCACTTCACCTATGTGGCTGTCTTTCATACATGTGCATAATTTTCTTCTACCTTACCATGGATGCATCAAATATTATGCTATGTATAAAATTCTTCTAGAGGATATGTGCCGTGTATGTCCATGTTTCTAAATAGCGTAGTTAATTATTTTAAGATCATAAAAAATTGATTGATCGAGACGCTTACAAATTTATTTATTTTTAATTATGTTCATCAAAATACCACATCGACATAATTATGTCACTGTCAACACGTATGTGCCAATGAATCTACTCACATAGATGTACAATAAGTAACCCGTTCTTAATTATATTTTTAAATAATTACAGTCACATTCGAGTTACTAAAATGTCACAATGTTAACTAAGTTTCTCAAACTATTACTAATACAATAATCCTTGGCTTTTATATTATTTGGAAAGCTACTACACCCATTCAAACGTTTTCGAGTTTATCAGCAAAACATCATGGGTCTAATCATACTTTTATTATACAAAAGTATCATTTTCTGAAATTCTTTGATATTTTAAATTGACAGAATCACAGAAATCAATCGATTGGAAAATCATGATTGATTGGAGAATTAGGAGTGTGATACGGCCTAATTTACCATTCGGGCCCAAGGTCAGGCCAAACCCCAAACTGGGCTGACCCAAATACCACTTCCTACATCACACCTAGACGCATGATCACTGCTACAGAAGATCCCCCGACATTTGCTGTACTTTGGCGTACTTCCGGTGAAGAACAGCATAAGGACAAATACACTTCGGTTAGGATTTTAACCTATATATAAAACCCTAGACCCCAAGGTTAGGGTTGGGACTCATACTCATAGGATATCCATTTACTTTAAGCTTAAACCTTTGTATTAGGCTTTGAGCTCTTTTTATCTTTAACTCGGTATAGTTCGGCAAAGGACTATCATAGTGCAATTTGCAATAGCGATAACGGTTTGACGGATATTATGCAAATTAAACAGACCCAAAACTTGAATCCTTATTTTTTATGATTATTTTCCATTTAAAACTTTGCTTTTTTTTCATTATTCAATTTCTATTTAATAATATGAAAATGACAATTGATAAGAGCAATTAAAGCTCAAAATCACAAACCTTCTAATCGATAAGATCTGAAAACTTTTCTCTATCCGCACAAACAGTTAACAATCGAACTCATAATCAATGAGAGTCAAGTGTGTGTTCACTAATTTGATATGTGGATATATAATGTCACCATATTTTTCGACACCCACTGTTCTACATTATTAGAGAAAGAATGCTATTCTCACCTATTTATGTCGGAATTCTAAGTGTTAATTTATCAACTCTCGGTTCATGAACATTGTAGAATTATACAATTTATACGAAATTAAAAAAAACCTTGCCTCACGCCAACAAATCATTCAATTAAGCAGAGGCGGCAGATTGTTGGGTTGGTTAGGTTTCAGGTTCAGATCAGGTCAGGTCAGTTTGACCGAGTGGAAAATGTCGGGTCGGGTATCGGGTTGACGATTGCTGGCAATTTTTCGGGTCGGGTATCGATTGACGGCTGCCGGCATTTTTTCGGGTCGGGTTGGGTGGGTTTATCGTGTCAGGTCAGATTTTGTACCTCTATTCCCATATCATCTCGGGTTTCGGGTCGTTGGGGTTCAGGTAAGGTCGGGTTCGGGTTCGGGTTTATCTGACTTTCCCAAAACATGGGTCGAGTTCGGGTCAGTTTGACTTTTCCTAAAACACGGACCTAGTTAATTCGGGTGGGTTTTTCATATCGGATCAGATTTTGCCACCTCTACGATTAACGTGCCAAACAAATATCGTCTGTTCACGGTATTTGTCAGCGTTTTCATGATGTTGACTTGAGTTATATATATGTGGTAATTAAGCTTAGAGATATTAATCTGTTGTTAACATCGGCCACATACATAATTGTGAGGTAAAAAGAAACCAGATTTTAGTCCATTCATTCAAAAAAAGAAAAAGAAAGAAAAGAAAAAAAAAAATCCTTTGCCTATTTGATAATAAATTGAATGATATGAAGGGAAAAACTTGAACCCAATTTGAAAAGAAAAAGAAAATGGAAATATCTTCGTCATGCATCAGAATTATGAGCAAGGATAAAAATATAACTTGCCACACATAATGCCCTCGAACACCCAAATGCACTTGAAAAAAATTTACAAAAATATCCCTCTTTTCAGAAAATTTTACAGAAATATCCTTTATTTCTAAGGAAATTTACAAAATTACCCTACTATGAAAAAATTTTACAAAAATGACCCTCACAATTTTACAAAAATGTACCTCCGCCCCACAAAATTTTATAAAAATGATCCTCCCCATTTATATGCCACTCCATCACAGAGTTGTGGAGACAAAGTTGTGGCATGATATCATTGTCCTTATGAACAATTTGCTACTCAAATACTCGCAACAACAAAGCTGGTAAATTCAGCAATTCAGCACTTGCTGTTACTGATCACTGAGACAGTATTCATTCATTCATTCAAGAAACGTTTTATTCTTTTAGTCCAATTACTGTACAAATGAAGATGATCACAAGACAAAAGAGAATGTCAGGTGAAAAAAAAACATAAGGAAATTTTTTTTTTCCCTTGTTTTCTTAGGTACGTAGGAGCTTGCTCTGCGCGCATACGTGCGAGAGCAAGCTCATAGTACGACAATTGTCGCGGGAGATGCTAATAAAAACAGATCTCTCGCTGATCGATCTAAACACGAATAGCGCAACAATGTACGTTCATTCAAATCTTAAAAAGAGATAATTCTTTTCTTTTTTGTTTTTTTTTTCTCTTTACTTCGGTCGGAATACTATCCAGTCGAACAATTGTCATTTGCATTAACACATAAACAAACTCAATTGCTGAAAAGAAAAATTCAGCAGGCATGAGCCAAAGGCTTCAAATTTGAAACATCGAAGGACTCCATGAACCGCTGATCCGAAATTCTCGCTTTCGCAGCAGCAAACCGGATGTACTCGTCGATTACTGAAGTTAAACACCATTTCTGAAACTTTCTATAGCATCCCACCAGGCAACCGGTTCTATGCTGAAAAATCACAATAAAAAGACTGTTAATTTGAGTACATCTCTGGTACCATTAAAAACTGGCAACAACCATGAAAAATGTTTGAATTTTTAGTGAAATAAAGCAAAATTTTCCACTGCCTTTTTGATGTGAAACATGTATATAATTCTTAAAAAGAAATAAATCAAATAACTTGGAGAAAAGTTATAAGAGTAAAATTGAAATAATTATGACTTACTTTGCCTCTTCTGCAATGGATGAGAACTGGATGATTTTGTTCATCTGAAATTCATCAACAAAAGAACATATATTAATTTAGAAACTGTTTCTAACAAAAGTACCAAGTTTTGTTCAATCTGTACATGGATAATGATCTACATACCAAGCAGAACTTTTAAAGCTTCTCTGATGGAATCCTCTGGAATCTTCACAAATGGTTCCTGCAAAATACATTAACATGTTTCATTATGCTACTAATATATATTTAATTATATCAGAAAGGAATTACTTTTTTTTTTTTTTTGTGCTTGACAGCTTGATTAAGTTAACAACAACAGGCTCAACTGCTCAAGTTAGGTGGTTGAAATTTTCAAGGGTTGTAATGGCCACTTCCAATAAAGATTTAAAACCCTACAAACTCACTTTTCATGGGAAACTTCATGGAATATGCTAATTGCAGTCAATTAAGGAGATTATTTATTGAAATTAAGCAGGAGGATTACATGCCAAATTAAATCTTTATGCTTTTCCAAATTTATATAAACCAGAACAATTATTTTTATGATTTTTTTATTTTTCCAGATTGCTATGCAATCCATCTTGCTGCCAGACAAATTGCAGTGATGGAGACAAGTTAACAATTTCCTTTCCTCAAAAAACAAAAAATTTAACAATTTTTCAGTCCCAAACTGCAACCAATTAACCAATTGCAGCAACTAGACTTTCAAGAACTCTCAATTGTACCAAGCAACTAATAAAAGGCCCTTAAAGGGGAAAAACAAACAACTGTTGACAATATGGAACCAATTGTTTGGTTTTAAATAGAAACTTTGCACATTTACATTCAAAAATTCTGATAAAAAGATACTAACTTTAAAATCTTAAATATGTTTCCTTACCAGTACATAAATAGTAAGGAAAACAGTGTAATCTTTTTTCTGAATTAGAACATAAAAGATTAACAATGTTATTCTTATGCATGTGTTTCAACCAAAGAAGTGCAAAAACAGACAAGATAATTTCAAAAATAAAAGAAAAGTCAAAGTTTTGAACCAGAAATTTAACAAAAATCTTTTCATAGTCCTGAAACCAATACAAATTTACCAATTCAACCAATACAAAAAGTGAAACTAACAACAAGAATAAAAGGGATAATTTCTTACCTTACTGCCTTCTATGGCAAACTGGAAGAGCTTGATTCCATTAGACTTCAGAAATTCTAAACTCTCCTGCGGGTACGGCTCGGGACAGAGATATCTGCATCAAATTCAATTCCCCAATCAGATTTAAACATCAAAGAAAACAATCCCTGCAAATTTCTAAACTTTTTATCAAAAACCCAATTTGAATCCTTCTCCATCCCCTGTAAAACTTCTTCAATCTCATCTTTTCTTCATACTTTTTTTTCAAGGACCCAAATGTAAAATCAGACAAAAAGTTCTTTAAAAAAAATTAAGAAAATGTAACATATACATCCTAAAATGTAACCGATGAAGGCTAAGTATTACTTAAAAAAAAAAAAAAAAAGATTAACAGCTGATGAAATGAATGAAAAAAACGAACATTATTGAGCGAAGTTTGAGGGTCTTGAGGAAGCTGAAATTGGCTGGCTGAGGGAACCCGGACCGGTATATCCCCTCCTCCACCATGGCGAAATTGACCGGCGGATTCAACGGCTGATCTTCCATCCCGACATCGCAGAGCGGCTCTGGAGTCAGCAGGCGAGGCACTGCTGCCTCTGCTTCACCCATCAACAGCTCCCCATTATTCCTCTGCTTCACTGTCATTTCCAGTTTCATAGAGAACCAAAGTTGGGTTCTTTAATTCTTCCTGTGCTTGAGTGTTTGATGTTGTTATAAAGAGTAACTTAAGGGGTTGGATGGATGGAGAGGCAGTATTTATAGGAAGCTTGATGGGTTTCAATTCCTCCTCCTCTCCTCCTTTCTAGTTTCTCTTTTTTCTTTTTTCTTTGGGTCTTTTGTGGAAAAGACTATGAAATATTGTTAATAATAATAAGATAAGAAAAAGAAAAAGGTTTTTGTGTGCTTGTTTCCTCTCCAGTGTAATCTCACCAAAGACACCATCTTTTTTTTTTTTTTTATTCCTTGTAGCAATTACTATCTTTTTTTTTTTTTTTTTTTGAGAAAATAGCAATTACTGTCATGATACCGTGAATATTTATCACTATTGACGAATGATGGACAAGACTTTTCTCTTGTATAGAAAGTTGGAAACTTTTTGGTGCTTGACCTAATTCTGGAACTATCTGACAGCTATGGCTCTGATCGAAAACTTTTAACACACTTGTGACCAATTAAAATCTGTACATTTTGATTCACAATAATACCATTCATACAGTATCTTTCGACCAACTGCTTACAGTGAACCAATGTCCTGAAATAATATTTTTGATGACCAATTTAAGTTAGATAAAAAACATCACGAATAATGCATAATAATTAAAAAAAAAATTCTGATTAATCGTCCGATTTTCAATAAAATAGTCATTCAATACGTTTAATTATATTATGCGTACATGCATGATGCATCTAACTGGTGAGATCACTTTAATACTATTATTTGAGTAAAAATAGCATGAGTTTTAGCTCGCGGGGTCATTTTGTGAGCGCACCTAAAAAAAAATATCAAATAACTTTCAAATTTCGATTTATATGGCTCAATAAATTCTTTTTATCAAAATCATATGAGATACAAAAATTTTCTGTTCTTGAAAATTTTAAGTATTTGTTTGAAATTTTTTAAAAGTGACTATACAATATTAATAGAATCATCAATGTTTTAACTTTAGAAGCTTTGATTGATTGTATACATTATAGTTGTATTATGAATCCAAAAATCAATGTATTTTTTTTTTTTTTTGTTATATGGCAATGTTTTTGCTCTAGCACTCCACATGTCAAATTTGTGCAACCTTCTAATAACTTTATATTTTTTTTAAGATCGGCATTTTACTTGTAGAACAATATCTTTCGATAACATTGCAAATGCTATTGTTTAGGTCTCTGAAGCATATTTTAAAAAAAAAGAAGAAAAAAAAAGAAGAAGATAAGAGTCATATATTTGTCAAATTTTACAGAAATAAGCCCAGATACAAAAAAGATATCGATTTTGGACCGTTTGATGCTGTTTCTTGAAGATGACGTGGATTCAAGTCAGATTGAATGGAGAGGACAAGAAAAGAAATGCATGGGGGGGTTTGACATGAGAGATGCAATGACGACACATGGGATTAAGAATTTATGGATTCACATCAGCTGCCATAGTTTTTTGTATGGCAGCGGTGTGCCATAGTTTTTATCACCTATGACAAATGGGACCCACAAAAACAGAAGGCCCCTCCATCTAAATCAGGACCGTCAAAAGTAAGATGGACGGTTTGGATCCAATGGCAGCGAAGGTGCAATAGTTTTTTATGGCAGCAGATTGGAACCCATGAATTTATGATAGTTGAAACATTATATCTGGCTGGCAGCTTCAAATGGAAAGGAGTGAGGGCAGGCCAGATGTACACAGTACACTGTAATTATCCACATGACCACTTCTTGCTCTTTCTTTACACTTTTTTTAAATAAAAAAAAAAATCTTTGGTTAATTAATTACTAATTAGTCAACAGAATTTTCTTTGATTATAAATTTATCGAAATGTTGTTTATGTATATCAATTGTTTTAATTAATTTCAGAAAGTAAATTATGGGTTTATCAAGAGAGAAATAAAAATGTGTATAGTATATTTGCAACTTGTTGCGTCTTATCAATAACTGTAAAATGGATAGACGAACAACAACAATTTACTTGTTCAATAACATAAACAATATTATCGGTTGAGTTGTCTAGATTATGATGATATAAGCCGATCATAAAATAATTAATAATCTTAATTGGCATGCATAAAATTTGAAATAATCCTTTAAACTTATCTTTACACTAATTAAGTACGTGAAAGTGTGAGTTTAATTAGTAGGTCAAAATTAATAAATCAGCGTTGTAAAAAGTCTTTCACTGACTTTTTAATTAAATCCAGACTATTGTTAACAGGGACGGACCTAGGTATAGGCAAGCTTAGGACCGTGCCCGGGTTTGATTTTTAAAATATAAGCCCATACCTAGGTCCGTACCCGTGTTTGATTTTTAAAATATATTGATTAGTACTAATTTTTTCTTTATATTAAATAATACTTATTTACATTTGTAGTTATTGTGTCCAGGCTTAATAATTTGCCAAGCAAAATACAATATAATAGAGCTCCATGTTTCATATATTAGACAATTTGTGCTCGGGTTTAAAAAATTCTTAGATCCGTCCCTGATTGTTGAGTACCTTTTGTAAATATCAAAAGACATATATATAGTTAAAACTTCTTTCGTTAATAACACTGTTTATTTTTCCGTCAAATTTTGACTATTTAATGTATAAAAATTAGGAAAATAATTAAGTAACAGAGTCTCCTTGTAAGTCAGCTTAGACCAACAAAGTGAGAGACCAGAATCTCCCTATGTTCACATTCTAAGAAAAAAAACATAGACTTTGAAAAATTGTTCCCACTTTTATCAACAAAACTTTGTTAATTTCTACGATAGATAAATCTCACTATAATGTGGCTTTATTTATATTGAGTGCTGCGGTACTATTGATAGTACAAATTACGTCGTACTATTGCCTCATATCTCTAATTTTAAAATATTAATAGTTGATCTAAACCGCTGATTATGATCTTCATATACAATTTTACTTGTAAACCAAATTTTATATTTTTTTTAGAATTTTTTTTACTATTTTTATAGATATTTTGACTTATTTGGATGGCTCATAATGTTTTAAGCAAGTGACATTTCAAAATATCTTAAAAACAGTAAAAAGTTTCAAGAAAATTATAAAATTTGATTTATAAGTAAAATTGCATATGAAGTTTATAATGAACGGTTTTGATCGGTTATTAATATTTTAAAATTGAAAATATAAGCCAATAGTACAAGGCAATCCATACTATTAATAGTCCCATAGGCCATAGCTCCACTCATTTATATTTTATTTTTTTTCTGTATATCAAATCATCAACAACTTTGTACTACAAGAGTAACAAGAGATCATATAGGAGCATAAATTTGTCATGTGATTATATATTGATGACCATATTCCTGGTCAAAACAAATTCCATTTCATTCTTGGAAGGCAAGTCGGAGAGAATGAACATAAATTTGTCATGTGCTTATGTTCTTTAAACATAAAACACTGCCCATTATTAATAATCTAATTATGAACCGTACCACAAAATTGTATATATTTATATGGTCACTCACTCCAGTGCAAATTCTAATTTTTATTAATCATTAAATAAATTTCTACCTATAAAAAATGGGCCAAATCAAATTATATAGCATTTTAATTTAAAAAACGAAATATACATGTTATAAACTTTAGTGGTCACATTGAAATATTGCACGTGTTTTTGCTGATCGCTAGAGTTCAAATTATGAATCTAAAATCATATTATTATAAAAAAAAAAAGATCAAGATTAAAAGGTCACATCAGACGATCTTCTTCTTAATTTATCTACCAAATTAAAAAAAAAAAACGGAACATATATTAAAAATGATCTAAATGTTGGAAAATTTTAATTTACACACTTTATTCTGACAAATATTATTGATTTTCAAATTTCATATTTATTCTTTGTCAATATTTAATGTGAAACGGCTTCTAATACATTTTTACTTAAATTTACAAAATAATATAATCGATCCAAATAGAAAAAACAATGATGGTAATTATGTTTCAAAATGATTAAACAATCCAAAACGCTACCCAACATTTCTCCCAAATTTATAAAAAAAAAAAAAAAAGCGTATAAGTTGGAATCAACCTAACAAAGTATCCAACTACCCAAGTATACGGTATACGGTATACGGTATACCAAACTCCCGGCATTCGGCAAATTTCCGAATCTCAAAATCCATTTCCTTAGAATTCGGCGCCGTTGAGCAAAATATATAATGTTCTTCTTTAAGATTCTTACATGCTGAATTTCTTATATCTGGGGCAAAGAATCGATACTGTTTTTATGTTTTTGTTCTAATGAGGTGAGAAAATAGTCTAATGGCAGCCTAGATATTTTATTATTGTATTACTGTATTATAAAGTACGTAAGAGTCGGACGTCTCAATTTTTTTTTTCCTTCTTTTTCAAGTTTTTTTAATTCTCATTCTACTCCTTAATCAACGGTACAGATCAAAATACATTGATTTCAAAGGCATCAATTAAACAACCTCCTATCCATTTTGGTTTTTACAAAAACGAAAAGATATTAATCTTAGTACGAAAGACATCAATGTTGATTGGAATTTTTATTAATGTGGAATTAATGTTTTGTATTCTAACATTTATTGAGTTGATTTAGCGTAAAGATAAAATTTAAACGGTAAACAATTAATCAAAAACTGAAAACACATTATATGTATTACACGGTATGAGATCAGAATTTAAAACTTGTTGTTACAGTATGAGATCAGAATTTAAAAATTTTTGCTACGGTATGAGATCAGAATTTAAAAATTTTTGCTAAGGTATGAGATCAGAATTTAAAACTTGTTGCTAGTAGATAGAAAAAGGGAAGAAGAGATTGGACTTTCTGAGTTTGGTAATTCATTGACATTTGACGGTCTTACTAATACTCTTACCCACATTTTTTTTTTGTTTGTTTAAATATACTCTTATTTTATACCCACATCAAATGGCCACATTTTTCAGTTTCGAATACCAGCCAACAAGCTCTCTATTTCTGATGATAAAACCGAGGGATCTGTTGCAAATCCAGACTCAGATTCCAGAGAAGTGGTTTGGGGATTTTTTTTTCCGCGGTTTACAATTACAATTACAAGTTGTTTGTAGATTGTAGTGTGCCATCATATCAATGCATCATCTAAAAATAAAATTGAAACAGACTTGTCTATCAAAAAAGAAACAAATAAAAAAATTGAGTTAGACTTGCATGTGGATTGTGGGATGTTTGACCAAAAAATAATATAGAAAACCATGAAGATTTGAGAACTATATATTTCTAGGACCAATTGATTGTTATAAACTTACTTATAATTAAGATCCGATGAATTATTTTTTGTTTTTTTTTATTTCCTAATTGCATCAATGATTTCCTAATGACACTTCCATAAAATTGGATAATTCCATTTGAAAGGAATGGAGAGGGAGGTTTCAGTTGTACTTGTTTCTTGGTGCTCTGTGAATATGAAGCTGGGAAGAAGATTCATGTGGTCATGGTTTGCGTCTGATTCTGGCGTGAAGACTGCCTTACAACAGCAGCCAGCAGTCACTAGTCTCCTCTCCCGGATCTTCTGTTGTAAACAAGATTAATTCCCCCTTTTCTATTTATATTTACTAGAGCCGTAACTCGGGCTAAAATTTGTAAATTTTCAATGTACATAAATAATAATAATAATAATAATAATACAGTAATTTATAAATAAGAACATATATAAATGTTAGACCATTTTAAGAGTTAAATTTGTTTTAAATATGTCACATTCATCGAAGTGAGAAAAAAAAAAGTCATTGGATCAAAGTAGATGAAGAGCTTCAAATAAAATCAATGGTTAATAATAATGATGATGTGGCACAGTTGAGGTGCTTGGAAATCTATCCATTTTTATAGAGTATAGATTATGTAGCATATTATAGTTTTTTTTTTTTTGGTAATATATTGATAATTGATGTGGTCACTGGCCATTAATTAATGCAGAAATAGTTATGTGGATAAAATATAACAAACGTATGGAATGTGCAAGTCAGGAGCTTGAGACATTCCAAGAAAAATAATTTTCATATAATAAGGACATCCACATAAAATAATTATTCATGAATTATTCACAAATTAATTTATTATATACGAAATAAAATTTTTATATGTTCATTTATTATGTGAGAATGAAAAAAAAATGATTTATTCATGATTATTTCGAATGCCAGCACAAGTATAATTGCAGAATCGATGCCACAGAAATATTTTAGCCAGAGTTTCTGGATGAAGGATAAATAAAAAATTGGGGCATTTGAATTTTGAGGGGAGTCTTGAATCTTGATCTAGAACAAAGAGGTCAATTAACGCATGAAACTGGTTGAACAATTTGGACCTCGATTGGGACATTGGACTGGAATTATAATAGTTAAAAATTTGACTTACCGGATACATATTTATGTATTTACATGATTATAAACGTTGGTGAAAGAGATGCAATTTATTTATAAACGTTTGGGATGTTGCATGCATGAATATTGTCGACTCCTTTTTTTTTTTGCAATAATGCCTAAAATTAAACTCTAGAAGGATTGTGAAAAAAAATTATATATATTTTTTTGAAATCCAAAAAAAAAAAATTATGTATATTTTTTGAAATCCAAAAAAAAATTATATATAGTTTTTGAAGCTGACCAGTCATCTCATGAATAAATGTTAAGAACTTAACAATTAAAATGGATGAATAAGGATCCACTAATTACTAAATTGTATTGAAAAAAAGGATCCACTAATGAAAGTTCGACGTAGTGATTTTTGAAATATTTGAAATCAATAAGCAAATAAAAAGAATATAACACATAATCAATTATAAGGTGGATCCCACAATTATCATATTTTGTAAACTTTGGAAAATTTTTTTTTACTTATTCTTAAAAAAAGGGGAAAAAGTTACAGCCATACCGTTGGATTTAATCATTGAATTATTAATTCATTCGTATAAAATTTTATACAAGTTTAAATATCGTTGCCACTCCGTCAGAAAAAAAATATTATATCTCACATTCGATGAGCACAATAAATCGCAACAAACTGCATTATTTTTCATATGCATCTTGCTAATATAATATATGGCATGCCACGGTTTAAGGCTATATTATATAGAGGAGGGTTCCAATACCTCAATTTTTTGTGCATCAATCATGCCTCAACTTTTCAAATTTCAAATAACTCAAAATTTAAAACTAATTTTTCAAAACAAAACCGTTAGATTTGATCAATATGATATTCTCTATGTGCACATAACAAATTTTTACACTTTTTTGTTTTATTTTATATAAATCAATAAGTTATAAATATCAACGTCTAGAAGTTGCTCAAATTAGTGCATTTTTTTGAAGCCCTTGATGTCAAACAAAATAATATTCAAATTTGATAATTTTTTGCATATACATAAATGAAATGATATAGATTACATCTAACGGTTTTGTTTTAAAAAATTAGTTTTAAATTTTGAGTTATTTGAAATTTAAAAAGTAGAGGCATGATTGAGGCACAAAAAATTGAGGCATTAGAACCCTTCTCATTTTATAATGCCAAGTTAATGCATTAGTTATCATCACCAAGTTTATATATAGTTTATTTTTTCACTATAATGGACCTATGTATCGATTATCATGAAGTCTTAATATCATTTGATGTTTCACCAGAAAATGATATTAATTGAGTACTTTTATATGAGAAATTATTCCTATGATGGATTGCAAAAACTTTCATCAAATTTAATTGTTTTTCAACTATAAAATGTGTATGAGTTACATATGACATGTGTCATTTCCAGGTGTTAAATTATAATTTATTTTAGCTGTTAAGAATATTAATACTTTTCACTTCAAAAACAAGAATATTACTACTTTCTGTGTGTCAACTAAAAAAAATTTAGAATTACTAAAATTTGTTAATTTGTAAAATTGATCTTCAATTAAAGTAGCTTTTTTCTGTGCATAGTGACTGGTTTAATTCGTGCCATGTCAAAAGAAGATTCTGATTCAGCATCAAGATAATGTTAGAATATTTCAAAGATAAACACCGACATAAAAAATAGGTCAAAGAGGGTGACAGGTTAATTAAGGCTTAATTAATTAATGGATTTCATGCATTAGTTATACGTTAACTATTTTCGAGGAAATTGTTATATTTTCATGTATATTATATAAATAATATAAAATACATCGTTCGATTCAATCGACCTGGTCCAAAAAATTATAGATTGGCATTGAATTTGTTGGATGTACGTAGATCCTATTTCATGAAATGGTTTAAATTTATATAACTATATTGCTAATATCATTATAGAAATAACAAAGCATCTTATTAACTTTTTAACTAAAATTTTATCTATATATTAATGTTATTAAAGTATATTAAATATCTCACTAATATGTCCAACATATATATTCTTACATATTTTTTTAAGAATAAGTTTCTTCAAACGAAATCCATCCCCACCATCTTCTAATGTAAAAGAATTGAATCTGTGTCTATACATATTGAAAACATGATAATTTGGTCAAAATTTTGATTGTAATTAATTCGGGGTGTCAACCTGCGTACCAAAAATGACAAAAAAATTAATGGGGGTCAGATATAGGTCAATATATTTTTGAACGGTTTTCTGGTCAAGTGTATAAATCAACCTGCATATATATGGTCCATCAAATTTTGGGTTCGTTTATATATATATAATATAATGTCCTAGTCCAAAGAAACAGTATCATTCTATTAATTTGAGGCCAAAAGTTAATTTCTTCTGGTAATTGCTTAATTAGGACATATATCAGCTGATAACATATATTTTTTGTTTTGAGGTGGCAGCTGATAAAATATTTTGTCGGGCTTAATTATGTTAGGACTTAATTAATTAGGGGTTGCAAAATGCAATTGACCTTATTTTATGGGTAATTAAACTAAAACTTCGCCCAAATTAGCAGGTACAATTAATTATATTTTGTGATTGAACTTTTGTTTTTCATTTTCAGTACTGAGCCATGTAAATATATATATTTCTTTACTAATGGAAAATAAAGTAGGCAATTTGCCTACTTCCTCCAAAAAAAGAAAAGAATCATAAATATTAAATAATCATGCAATTATATAGTGTCAGACATTTTAAGTCTTGTAAGTAGTACAGCACATATCCTGACCGAGCTGGGGATTATTTCCCGTCAAGTTATGAACTTCATCTGATTACCAATTCAGCTTATTTTTAATTTCTTGTAATTGGCAGTTACCCCCAATTTCAACGCAAAAATAATTGGTTTTTCAGATGAACTTTTCATGCACTTTATCGGGCGCTATGTTGTCAAACAGCTGCTGGTAATATGTTCCCACAGCTGAATTAATTACTTGCATTGTTCGGATTTTACACGCCTAATTAACTGAGCTCTCCTGTTATAGGGATTCTAAAGTTGATATCAAAATTGGTACAGATTGCGGGGCTGGATTAGTAATTTAATATTCATATTAATTATGAAACTATTGAAACTAATGATTCTAATATGCTACTTATGTTACATAATGGATTACATATATATATAATGTAAATAATTTGGATACTAAATAAGTTAATATGAATACAACCTTATGTAACATGAATATATATGAATACAGTCGGTATCAACTTTGATATCACCTTTGACATCTATACATTTATTTCCTAATAAAAATGCCACCATAAACAGTATTCATATCTTTTGTTGATTTTAATTTCGGATTTCAAACTTATAACCACTTACATGGAGGTAATTGTCTTTAATTCGGATATGAAATTAATGTATCAATATTATCTTTCATAGATGATTATAGTTCAATAAAAGTTATGTAGTTAAGTGTTCTAAAGTTGCTATAATGGAAACATAACACTTTTTTTTTTAATTTTACACACAGAAGTGGGCATTGACTATTTAATGTTTAATTTATTTATTTTTGAATACCAAAAAAAAGATAATGCTGTATATATGATTTATCATATTATCCTTAAATTTATTAGTTGACTATATATAAACAATTGTGATTATTTTTATTTCCAAGGTAAATATACCGAATGAAAATTCCAATCCGTATATATATATAAAATAAAATTATCTGCTTACAGGACTAGTACTACATTTACTAGTGAACAGTTCAAATGAAAACAACAACTATACAATTGTGGAATATTGTATTTAAATACCTAATCTCATTTGCAATATATGTAAAATGTGCCGCCCCTACTTGATACTTAAACAACAAATAAATAAATAAGAAAACCCAAAAATAAGGTCGGCGACCAGAAATATATATTCAAAATAAATTAGAAAGCTGTCTAAACCCAAAATAAAATAAACAATTATTACGACAAAGTAATTACCACTAATTCTATCCTGTAATTAAAAAAATAGGGGCTATCCAATGGAGTAAGCCGTGTGGTTTATTGTCCATTCACCAGGTCCACTTTCAACGATGGTTGAAAGATTGGATCTGTCTTCTTTCGCAAGGGGAAATAAATAAAAGGAAAATGATACGGGGATATCATTGAGGATACCATTGTGTATAATGTATACCATATAGTTTGACTTGGTCAAACGAACTAATTATTCAACATAATATACTAATTATTCAACTTAATATGCATGCTAAATATTCAACTTATTATTAGCATATTGAATATTTAGCATCAACTTAACATGCTAATTATAAGTTAACGTTGAGTTGAATATTTAGCATGTTAAGTAGAATAATTAGTTTTTTTTTTCATTTTAATTACAATATGTATTAAGTTGAATAAGTATTGATATGATTATTCAACTAATACGTAAATTTTAGGTTGAATTATTAGCATATTAAGTTGAATAATTAGTACATTTAGTTGGATAATTAGTTCGTTTGACCAATTCAAACTATATGGCATCCCGATAGTATCATCAATAGTATCTTCATATCTAGACCCTAAATAAAAAAAGGATGTCGGAAAGAAAAGAAAGCACTTTTCGTCTTGAAAATCAAGAGTAACATCAAGAGCACAACACAGCATCACCAGTTCACCACCACTAAACATGGTCATGAAAAAGAATAAATGAAACACGAAGGGGAGAAAGTTACAATCATGAGGTTTTGAAAAGAGAGCATCTTGCTACATGTTACTAGCTTTACCAATCTTTATGTAGGCAAGAATATACTGTTGGGTCAAGATATATATATATATGATATTTTGCTTTAGTGAGAATAATAGACTATATATATATATATATATGTATGTATGTATTATTGATTGGAGGGATGATGAACCAACAAAAAAAAAAAGTAAAAAAAAAAAAAAAACCAATGTTGTTGAATAATGATGATTTAACAAGACTGGTCGTTTAGGAATGAATGACAAGAAGGGGCAAATCGATCGAGTGTGTTTAAAACTTTAAACAAAGTACATTTATTTAGAAATGCACATACAAAAAAAAAAAAAAGGGAATATGAGAGGGAGGGTACATTCCAAAGAATATGCCACATTTGATGCTGTGGAGTGGAGTCCACAACATGTCAAGGTCGGTCTAAATTCTAAAATTTCATTTGTCACTGTTTTTTGTTTCGTTGCAGTGTCCCTGCGCCACATATATCATTACTATATATAAAAGCATACCGGAAAAAAATGATATAAAATAACTATCTTCTCCGGATAAGAAACCTGAGCCGTTGATCATTTTTTTGGATAAATAGTTTACGTTAATGTTCGTTGACGTTAATGTCTCAGCCCATTAAAATTTAAGGCTCATATCAATTTCCTCAGTATAAGGCCCATTTTATATTATCTTAAAAATTTATTATAAGAAATAATAATTTTAACTCAAAGCAACGCGTGGGCTTTTAGTATACCAAATGGTTCTTATGTTCGGTTTTCCTTGCTCGCATGATTGCAACTTCGCTATGCTGTAACTGTTTATCATGATTGGAAAAAATATCTGTAATATATAAAGTTGTTAAAGAAAACATAACGATATATATACATGTGGATTTATGATCGAAATCCAAATATGTAGTCGACTGTGTTACAAAATTTCAATTTTTTTTTTTTATGTTAAAATAATGAACTGCAAGCAAATGTACCTTAATTAGTTTTTCAGAACTCATTTGTCAAGACTGATAGCCATTGCATGCTATAAATCTCTATCCAACACCCAATTGGAATAAATTACAACATAATGTTTCCTTCATTTATCTATTATGGTATGATAATTTTCAAACTATAATCAGAACTCAGTAATTAATAAAAAAAATCCAAGCGTTCACGAAGAAACAAATATTCCCCTCAGTTTACTGAATTCCTCACTTTCAAGAAACCGTTAGATGTCTCGATATTTGTGCCAATGTGGATCTCGAGACGATCCAACTGCTGACGTTGTAAACTGCACAATGCAGTAAGTCAGGGATGAGCACTCGGCCAATTTACTAGCTCTAAACAACTTCAGTATTAGTTGATTCAGTTTAGTCTATTGTCTACTAGACTATGTTTTGCACCAATTCACAACCATCAATTGATCTCACCTCAAATAAGTATATATACCCCCCCAAATCCCAACTCTTGTGGTAGCTAGTGAGGCTTCTTTCTATTTCTATATGCATATATATTGCATAGTGCACCTATCAGTCCGGACTCTGGAACGTTTTCCACCAGTGATTGGCTGGCTGGTTGGAGACTTGGAGAGTGAATAAAAACACATAGAGTCCACTCCTACTTTGTTGGTTACTTATCTATTACTTTCACAGTTTTGATGCACCACGTGTATCCATGTATTTACTACAGTCGCATAAATATTTATTGAAAACCGTAGTGTATATATATGTTTACTGGAAACGATTTTTATTTTTTTTTTTGAGAAGCAGACAACAGTCATGCTTGATTTTTTCATTAAATAAGAAAATTGGTTACATAGTTTTATTTAATTACAATGTCCCTTATTAAGTAAACCGCAAAACAGTCGTAAAAACAAAATAAAAGAAAAGCACTATGAAGTGACGCTTCAGCAGTGAGCCCTCCATTGCTTTGCTTCAACAGTCGGAAAACAATATCTATTCATCGGAAAGATATAAATGTTTACTGAAAGATGATATTTGTTTGTTGAAAATATGGTGAACTGATGAATTAGTAAAAAGGGTGGGCGCTGGCTCTTACTCGAGAGTGAATTCGCATCATCACACTGGTGTCACAAAAAAAATGCTCACACTAATATATATATAATCGTATGAGTCCGGCTACAGTGATATGCATATCACGGTTTTACCGTGCTATGCGGTCCGTATCTCTGTTTTCGGTGTCCAAATAGTCGATCAGAACCGCTCAATGTGATATTTACATCAAAATATGCTAGCAGACCAAATTTTATAGTTTTTAGAAATTTTTTGCTATTTTTAATGATGGGGAGAAAATAGCTAGATTCAAAGATTCTGGTTCATACACAAAACAACAATATTCTCCCCATCACTAAAAATAGCAAAAAAATTCTAAAAATTCTAAAATTTGGTTTCCTAGTATATTTTGATATAGAGATCACATTGAGCAGTTCGGATCGACTACTTGGATACCGAAAATAGAGGTACGGACCGCATAGCACGATAAAATCGTGATATGCATATCACCGTAGCCTAATTCTAATCGTATTATGGACTGATACTTTTCCGAGTTATGAAATGGAGATGATCAGCAATGTGATAAGCGATTTTTTTTTTTTTTTTTTGAAACCACAACATGAAAAGTTGTATTATAGTGAAATGTTGTGGTTTTTTTTTTTTTTTTTTTTTTTTGAAACTGTGAAATGTTGTGGTTGGCACATATAATTAATTAATTGACGGCTCACATATATCTGCGTCTGGTGGTGTTCGCTGAAGATCCGAGAATATCCTGGTAGAATCTCAATTTATTTATCGCAAAAAATATGGAACTAATATTAACCGTTGAAAAAAAAAATAAAAAAAATCATCTAATTAATAAGTTTGTACAAATTAAATGAGTACCATAATAATATTTTCGCTTCATTTTGATAATTGAGAGATTTTTTTGGCTTGAAAGTGATTGAAATTTATTATATTGACCATACCATGATAAGTACTTGCGTAGTTAATAAACATAAAGTATAAAAAAAAATATTTTTATTACATTGTAACTTGTTAACACCCTAACATCAAGTTAAGAAATTATAAAAAAAAATATGTTAATTTTCTATTCTACTATTTTCATGACATATATAAATATGGTAAATTCCGCAGTTAATTTATATGTTTATGTGTATTATCTAAGATGATATTAGTATGTAATAAGTTGCAAAATATGAAAATAACCTATTTTGTTGGAAAATAATTAATATTTTTTTAAATCCCGATTAATCGTCCGCATAACGGCTAATCGCTTGGCGGTATCCCATCCATCCGTCAAGCGTATTCCGTTATTTAAAACACTGGAAGCAACCATTAATTAAGATCTGGTTCAAAATATCTCTAATGTACATACTGAACGCCTCGATATAAATTTCAATGTACACGTACCAGAAGATAACATATATGTAAATATAAATAAACTGGTTCTGAATGAAAGAACTAGTCTTTGATTTAGTGGCTAAGGACCATATCTTTTGGTGTGGGAGGTCGCGGATTCGAAATTCAAATGAAGAATCCTTTGTAGAAATTTAAATTTGAGTTGCTTAATAAACTGAATCTGAAAATTGTAAATGGCTAAACTTAAGAGACGCTAACCTCTAATTATATCAATGCATGCATGCATAATTACATGCATGAATATCAATTATATATTGAAGAAAATATATTGACAGTAAAAGTACTCTCTTTTGTCCTAACATGCAATAAAATCCAAGAGTTTGGGTCTCCATCGACTACATAATTAAGATGTATAATAGGTTCGACCACTTGATAAGGAATAAAATCCCTTTCAAAGATGTCTATCATTTATATTTTTTTTTTTTAATTTTTCACTCCTAATGACGAACGGTTAGCTGTAGCTTGACTGACAGGACGTGAATATCTCTTGAGGTGATTTTATTTGTCATCTTACTTTTATTTATGACCGCTAATTATTCCATATATAGATTATTAGATATACAGTGAACAGTCAATTGATTACTTGTTTTTTTTTTTAATAAAAGTGAATATCATTATTCACCACCTTC
Organism: Cyperus esculentus; assembly: GCA_030179965.1. Classification (NCBI taxonomy): domain Eukaryota; kingdom Viridiplantae; phylum Streptophyta; class Magnoliopsida; order Poales; family Cyperaceae; genus Cyperus; species Cyperus esculentus. The sequence continues at coordinate 1,943,174 of JASGLE010000012.1, forward strand.
AATTTGATTACTATATATATAGCTTATTGCAATTATATCAGTATATATGCACTCAATTTTTTTTTTTTTTTTTGAGATAAAGATCATGAGAGTAAAGCCACTCAAATTTAAATGTCTATAAAAGACCCCCTATTCAGATTCCGAACCCGCGACCTCTTAACCACTAGACCAAAGGCTAGTTCATATGTGCACTCAAAATATAATTTTGGTATTGGCAGTAACATGTCCGGATCAGTATATATAGGGTACAAACATGCCAATACATATGCCATTGTCAATGACGTGTCGAGAACTCAACGTACATATATATACTTTTTTATACACATTTTCGCCATTAAAAATGAGAAAAATATCACAGTAGAATAGTAGATACGGAGACGCAACTGATAACAACTTCTTCAAAGTTCAGACCTCTGTTGTCAAACCCCGTATTATATAATTAAATCTACATGCGTCGTAGTCATAAGAAATGTAAAACTTAATTACATATATATTTACATGCTTACTTCTTGATCACAGTTACTTGTTCATCAATAATTTCTGTATTATAGTAATAATATTTCGGCGGGGAATAATTGTGACAAAACAACATCTCATCTCATGATCACAACAAAGTTAAGAGTTTGCTCACATGGTGGGTCACATGCACATATATAGCCGCTCTATGCATCCAAGTTGGAGATCAGAGAGCCATATGGGTATGGCCAACAATGAATTAGGACCAGACTGAATAATAATGTTATTGTCCGATTGATCAATGGAATAATGGTTCTCTAGGGCTAGGACAAGAAGAGGTTTCCTATGTATATGAGCTGCATGAATATTCATGAAAGATTGATTATATATATACTTGGGGCTAATTTATTTGATTTGGATATATCATACACACTCAAATTTATTTTCACAATCCTACTATTCTTTCATAAAGAGGGGGATCACTTGACTGTTGGCAATCTTTATGTTAACAATCTTTACAGTGATTTTTTAACAAATAATAAAAAGTTTCATAAAATTATACAATTTGAGACTATTTTAAAAATGTTATGATGAGCTTCAGGATTGATTATGATTTCAAACTTTGAGCAAATAATCCACTGAAAAATATTCAAAATTGCTTGAAGTTTATAACATTTTCAATTACGCTATAAATTCAATAATACATTTATAATTTTCTTTCGTCTATTTTTAAGATTTGCTTCAAATTTATTTGGGTTCTAATGGTTAAGATTGTCAAATAACAATAGTCAAAAAGTGAACCCTCCTTTTCATATATATACGTTCATATAATAATGTGCAGATTGTGCAGTCGATTATTGACATTCACTGAGTTTAAAAACAGGTATAATGGCTCTACAAGAAAACACAGCTTTTTATATGTGACACCATGGTAGAATAAATGTGCACGTTTCTTCTTGCTAATGTTAATGATATTTATAAATTACTGGACTGGGATGTAAAATGTAAAATTAAAATTTGATTTTAAACAGTTCTTTAATTCCCCCAAAATTTATGACATTGAATATTTAATTTCACAGCATGCTGTTATATATATATAGTTATAGAGCCACATTTGAAAGAATGTTACTGTGGCTACATCAAAATTATTTTTTGGTTTGTTTTTGCTTAAATTTTGTGCGTTTAATGACTCTCGATCAGTAAAAATATTTTTAAAAAGGAAAAAAAAAACATAACTGTTGATCCATAATTGAATACTGAAGTGCCCAGTGTTGAGTATAGGAAATTTGGTTATTATTGCAACTAAAAAAAAAAAAAACTCATCCACACATAGATATACATGCGTTGTTAATTATTTTTTTTCAAATTGAAGAAATATAATTATTTGGATATGTTTTTGTAGCAACATAAAATTAATATGCTACATTTTAATTACTTAACAAAAAATAATATATTTTCTTAAATGTGCTTGTCAATAACATTTATGTTATTTACTTGAAATACTACTTTCACTTGTGACATTAACTGAATAACATGCCTCTATATATATATATGAGTAAATCTAGCGTGCTCCTAGGAGCACGGAGGCCTCCCGTGCTCCTAACTCAAAAATCATACTAAACCATCATGGAATTTTGATTTATCATTCTCATTAAATTCTTTATATGAAAATCTCTTAGGATACAAAAATTTTCCATTTTTTGAGTTTCTTAAGTATATGTTTTGGAATTTTTTAGAATGACCTCAAAATAATAATAAAACAATGTATAAAACTATCTCATATTTAAAAAATACAAAACAAATAATTAAAAATCTCAAAAAATGGAAAATTTTTGTATCCTATGATATTTTGATGTAAAGAATTCTATAAGACCCATAAATCGAAATTTCAAGATGGTTTAGTATAATTTTTGAGTTAGGAGCGCGGGAGACCTCCGTACTCCTAGGAGCACCATAGTTTTACTCTCTCTCTCTATATATATCTTGTTAGGTTTTAGACGGTATATATTAAAACTGTATTATAGTGATAAGCCTTTTCAATTCAATGCATGATTGGTACAGTTGAGAGAGTGAAAAGGACTTAAATTTAAGAGCTTTATCATCTGATCAAGCCTTTCTCCATGTAGGAATATTAATTAAGCCATTCACTAATCCTTTTTCCAATGCAATTAATAAATGAAACTGCCCCTTGGAAAGTCTTGCCAAAAGAATTAATTATTGGGAGGGAACTCGATTATAAATTTATAATTGTTGATGTGTATATCAGTGTATTAATTGGGATCGAATTGAATTTGACCACTAATTAGCCAGAGATGGAAATTTATGGGCCAAATTAATGGCCTTAGTTGAACCGACAAGACAAAACAAGGGCTCAAAAAAACACCAAATTAACATATTCGATTGAAGCAAACACCAAATTTCATGACCAAAAAAGGACTTTCATATATCTAACATGTTCTGTAAGGATGGTTAATTAATTTTATTCATACCTCAGCAAGCACTGGATCAAATCTCTGATACAAAAAGAGAGGGTTCAATATATAAAAATAAAATGAACTTTGATCCAAAGTAATAAAAGTGGGTGGTTTCATCATCTAATGCGTCGTATTTCACCATCCAGACGCAACACAAATTAATATCCTAATAGAGTAATAGCTAACGTCCATAAAAAAACTGTCCACAGTGTCTGTCCATAGATTATATTTTTGGATGTATTTGTTACATTATGTACATATTTATAGATGTATAGACCTTTTTTCAATCGACCAGAATGTTTCTCATCCTAATAATAACAATATATATATGTATGGGCCACAGAGACTTCACAAACTGTCCTTGTCTAGTATGAAGTTGCACCGTTGCCACTTTAAAAGAAGAAAGGAAAATTAAAGATGGAGCCAATTTCGGTTAAAATTAATTAAGAAAAACAAACTACCCTTAAACCAGTTGCCACATCCCAATTTCCCACATTGCAACCAAATTAATGGAGCAAAATTATATAGCAAATGGAGAAGAACCAATTGTGAGTAACAATAAGTTTGGTTCAATTGAAATCCTACAACCCATGCAATGTGGGACACAATTAATTAGGTTTTAATTGGGTCTTAATTTGGATGCATGATGCCGTTCATTGAATCGTTGATTGAATCTTTCTTTAATGAATTTATTGGTTAATGGTATTTTTTGGTGCTTGCATATTCAGCATCAGAATAATTGAAGTTGGCTTAATTAAAATTAATTCTGAAGATCCCAATTAGAAACAGTTTGATAGTTTTATTGGGTTTATCTTTATATATGCATGGTGATCTCTGTTTCCCTGTATTCTTTTCCCCTTCATGAGATTAAGAGCTTGATCTGTGTTCAAGAACCAATTAAGATTTGAAAATAACATTAATTTCAGAAAATTGTTCCAAAAACAGAAAAAAGGTGTTGAAATTCATCTAGTTATAAACTTATAACATATATATTGGCATGGTATATATACTGGTACTGACATAATTTACTGGATCAAAGTTCAATGCTTACATCACCAGCTAGAGATTTTTTTCTGAAGGCTTGTGGCTTATTTCTACCCCTTATTTTTACTGAAAATTGGTAAAACATGACAAAAACAAGTCACAGTCAAAAGTCAAAAAAATCTGGAACGGATAATTGAGTGCCACAATATATACTGAGACACAACTTATGGTCGATATATAAACTGCAAACAAAGATAAACTAAAAAAGATATTAAACACAAGTACAATCACTGCCATTCATTTCCAGAAATGAGTTTCTAGAATTAACAAAAAAAAAAAAAAGTATGGTCATAAACTGAACAGTGTACATGTACTTCCAACACACATCACTTTCTCCCTTGATGTCTCTATCTAGTACTTAATTGTCCATTTATGAAGACTTTAATCTGAGAAGAGAGATTAGAAACCCTCTTTCTAATTTCTGTCTGGTTCTTCAACAGTTCATATATCCATATATTGAATTCATATGTCATATCCCTGTTATCCTAAATAGGATAATAGGACCCAGTTATTCTATGCTGGGCCGTCGGATTGAAATCAATGAATCAGGTTTATTTAGAAAAGACTCTCTATTATCTAAACTGCGCCGATCTGGTCCGCCTGTTTTGATCTAACGGTTGAGTATGGAATAACGAGTCCGTATCTGCTACAATCCAAATCAGATCGGAGGAACCAACAATCCATATCCGACGGTTGTGGTTTTTAGGGGACATTTTTTGAGATTTTTTGGAATAATCTCAACCATTGAAGGTCGGATTGGAGGGTCCTACGATCCAATTTGGATCGTAGCAGATTTCAGCGCATGGAATAACAGGGTCCTGTTATTCTCTTAGAATAACAGCAGATTCGGATTCATACTATTATATTACAGTGATACCAGTCAGATGTCTGACACCAGTCCAACAAGGATTTGAGATGAGAAAAGGGTGCAAGCAAGCTGCTCAGTATTAAAAAATAAGGGTGAAACTGAAATCGATTATTGATTCATAATCTTTTAATTATTTTGTTATTTATTTATGCATCAAAAATACAAGCAAGGTTTTCCATTTTAATTTGCCCCAGTTGTTTACACTAAAGATTTTGTCGTTTTTTAAATTTATTTTGAACAAATCTATGATTTTGGGCTCTTGGCACAACAGGTAAAATACCGGAATCCAAATATTGATAAAGAGGGCATTTAATTTAAAAAAGGTTTGTAGAATATAGAGCCCTACCAAAAAAAAGTGGGCCGAAATTACTGGTGAAATTTGTGACTTGGTCCATATATATACAGTCCTTAAAACTAAATATGATCTTATAAATTGGGCCAGATTAATTTGGTAGGATTTTGCCTACCACCCCTCAAAAAAAATATTTTGGGCTAATTAAATTGAACTTTTTCTAAGAGGATGATCTTACTAGTTCAAACATGGGTTTATTGAGGCCTTTTTTGTGGGCTTTTCTGTGATAAGATTGAGGGACAGGTTAACGCTCTTACCTTTTTGCCTTCTAACCCTTCCTTATAGACCCTTCTTTCTTTTTGGACTTCAATGGGGGGTGTACTACTTGTATATTGTGCTGTTCGTATATCCCTTTGTGCTGTATTAATTAGGGCAGAGTGGAAGAAGAATAGTAGAAGAATAGTAGAATACAAACAAATCCATGTGAAGAAAGCAGCAAAGATTTCACTTTTCAGGAATATTTTATCAGAAAGGCTACAACAAAATATATGCTTAGGAATTGTGGGGTGCCAAAGAACCGGCCAGGAAGTTTCAAATTTTTCTGCACAAATATTCTGTTGTTTGGTCGATATATATATACATAGATATATATATAAACTTTTGTCCTATATATATTCCTATGTTGAGATGGATAATGCACTGATATATATATATATAGAGAGAGAGAGAGAGAGATATAATGCTCCCATTTTTGTTGCTTTCTTACTTTCCTTTTTGTGATTTTCAAAAGCAGAATAAGATCTCCACAAAAGTTGGCACCTTGTAGCACCAATTCTGTCAAAGAAGACACATCCATCATATGAAATTTGAAATTTCAGGAGCTTATCAAAATCAATAGTCATGACACATGAACATGATTTTTTCTTGAAGATAAAGAGAGCTATATATATATTCCATAGAGCACTATATATGGGATCGGATATTGTCCAAAACCATTTGGACGGTCCAAAAGATTCTAAGAGCCGTACGACTAATTTAGTAATTTATCAACCGTGATTTAATCATATAGGTGCTAAAAATAGTATGATGGTCATATTTAGAATGATAGGTCACATGCTATCACCGTTGATAAGCATATAAATTGAATCGAACGGTTTAGTCATGGCTTTGGACGGAGACCGTCCAAATGACTTTGGACAAAATTCTAATCCACTATATATACATAGCATCCATACAATAGACATTCATAGATGTAACAAACATGCTAACAAATTAATGAGACCCAATAGACCCTATTTCTAATCACTACCTCACGAAAACTAACAGACGTCCACTGTGTGAGCACTTAATATTTCCCTTTACCTATATATATATATAGCATTCATGACATGATACATACATATTATATTTATATCAGCATCTTAATTTGCATTTAAAACATCATGGTCGTCAAAGCTAGCTCCTTTAGTTCACTGTGTGGAGAACGCCACCTGTTCTCGACATGCAATAATGGAACAAGGTATGGGCAAAAAGCATACATACATACGCATAAATTAAGATGGTGGATGATTTGTCGGAGGAACATTTATATGTGTATAACATGAAATGAAATGTGGCATATATATGTATGAGCAGCGGCGGTCCTTGAGCCGAAATTAAGGAGGGGCTAATTAAATTTAGTTGAATTTACAAGATACATTAATCAACAAATTTCAATGATTTACATGTATGTAATAACTAATTTTAGAAGGGCAAACTCTGATTATTAGATAATAATTCATTGATTTACATGTGTTTTTTTACAAAATTTTAAATATTAAGGGGGCCACCACCCTGGGTGGCATCAAAAGAGGTCCACCTCTGTGGAGTCCATATCTGCTGCGATCCAAAATGGATCTCAGGACCCTACAATCACAATCCGACAGATATAAATTTTAGGAAGGATTTTCTAAAACAATCTCAACCGTCTATAGTGAGATCCCAGAGTCCTGAGATCCATCCCTTTTGGATCTCAGCTGATTTCAACGCCACCTCTGTGTATGAGAGTCAAATCAATGAGTGTCATGGGCACGTCTCTGGTTCCCAGTTTCGTGGATGTGTCGACCTTGATTCAATTTTAAGACAGTCAAACTATATGGTACACACGTTGTATTGTCAAGTGAACTAGATAGGGAGATAATTAAACCTACTGGTAATTTCGTATTAGTATAGATCCATAATTAGTTACTTGTTTTGTAGTTTGAACAACAATTTAATCAGTTGGAATGTTCAATATATACAAAACCACAAGGCCACACGTTAAGCTTTTGAGAGAAGGGATTAAGAAATTAAGATAACTAGCGTTAGACCCGTGCAATGCCAGGGATTCGCAAATATAATATTATTTAATATTAATTATTTTTTTTAAAAGAATGGAACAGTTGTAAACTACATATTTAATTATGATAAAGAATTTTGACAAACAAATATTAAAGAATTGTCATTTATTTTATGACCAATATTCATTGAAATACATTTAAAACACACACATATATAGGTAATTATTAGTAATTTTTTTAATATGTAGTAATTACTTTTGTCGAAAAGTTAACAACATGATAATCATGGTTAATATATATAAATCTTTGAAGCATTTTGTCGCGTTTAGTTGCACTTCTCCTACTTATGAATTATTTATTACATAATATTTATTCAAGTTTCTTATAATTGCATTTTCAAATAAGTAAGATTAATTAAAGATGTAACAATTAATAAAGATTGTCTTTGCAGTTCACCTTCAATTTGATTGAGCTAGTAGCCCACATTTCCTGCTTCTTTTCTACACAAATAATCGTTGTTTCATCACCTTTGTATTTTAATAATATTTAAATATATATGTATCAAAATAATTATTTCACAATATTTACCATCTAATATTTAAACAATTGTAATTAATTAGGTGAGATAATCAAATTGTAAGGAATTATAAAAGCATACATTTCATTCTTCAGTACTACATAACATCTGCGATGAATTTTGTCTTCCTTCTATCGTTTCAATTGCTCGGCATGACATTCCTATTTGCATCTGTTAGAATTAAAATTTTTGTTAATATCAAAAAAGAAAATGCATTACTATATAAAATTAATTAATCGGAAGAAGTTAATTTGTTAGAAGAATGTTGTTGTTGATTCTATGAACCAATTAATTTGTTAAAGTCGATGATCAATAACAACATCATTTTTTAAATAATCTAATATTTTTCGTAAAAAAAATGCATGTAGCCATTATCATACATCTCCCTTCAATTGTTCTTTATTAAAAGAGTTGTTCTTCTATGGATCGGCTAAGCAACATTTTATTTTGAATTGAGCAGTCCTTATCATACATCTCCCTTCAATTGTTTCTAAAAAGACATATTGTTATTAACCATCCGAAAATGAAAAATGAATGGTTCATATTTCATCTAATCCATAACAGAATTGGCCATATTAAAAGAATTTATAGAAATATTGATATATATATATATATTTGAAATTTACCTTTTCATAAACAATATAACATTAAGCCCAATGTAGATGTAGATGTTGATGTAGGTTGATGCCATCCCATCTATATATTATTTCACGACAATTAAATCAGATTTCTATTGCTTCTTCCACTGAAGCCTTTCAATGAATGTCTTTTTTTCAATTTTTCCCCTGTTTGTTAATATTCTTCGTCCTGAAAAACCAATCAAGAAAATGTTAAATGAAATATATAGAAAATTATTTCAATTTTCAATGCATAAGTGCATAACAAACATATTTCAATTTCCAAAATTTAATGTGTAAGTATATAAATGATTTAATTTCAATCTGAATGATCAAATTAGACATATAGTAATATACAGTTGAGTACTCATTTCAATACAAAGACGAAAATACTCACAAAATTAAGTATCTACATTGTTGGGTATTGGGTAACAATATAATTATAAAAGTCACCAAATATTAAATAAATATGTGACATTCGAAAAATGATCCACCCGTGACAAATGGAAATCTGGAAACCCTAAACCTATTAATTACTTTTATGGAGCAAGTTTTAGTCCTTTCTTTTGCCTTGCAAAACAAACAAATTAAATCATCTTAACCGATCCATTAATTTAGACCCATGCCGAAAAGAAAAATTGCCAACAGGACAAAAGAAATAGAGAGATGATAGGAGAGAGACGGGGAAAAAGATTACAGACAGACGGAACCTGATATTTGAAGTGGAAGGCGGTGATTGTTTGGACATAGTGTAGAGGCAATATAGAATTGGGAAAAGGATGGCAGTGCGAGTCACTACGAGGAAGGCGTCCTTTGAAGAGAGAACTGACAGATTAATCCGTCTGAAGTGAATTTATTTTGTTATTTTTTATATCGGCACGAAAGGACGCAGAAGAGACCGAAATGTAGATCGCATGTTTTCGATGATGACGTGGCGGTACGTAGAAGCTTCAATTTCTTCCGCTTTTCTTTAAAAGAAGAGATTCCATGCGATGGGCATTTAAACTATTAATAATAAATCAGCACTAGCTATTTTGACAATTGTTGACAAAATCTATATTCAAATATTTTTTAGTACTTATGTTAATAGAAAAATTGTAGTCTAAAGTTTATAATTTTATGGTGTTCACTCTTTTTTTTTTTAGGCAATTCAAATATCATTTTCATTAAAAATCCTCCATTTTTTTTTTTTTGTTGCAATGTACAACGATCTTTGATGGTCATTAATTAATTATTGAACAACGCTTGAAATTTGAAAATAATTGAAATGTAACTTTCAGCAATATATCTAATTAGTTATGACTTATGAAAAAAAAATATTATTCTTAAATGATCCTCCACCTAAAAAAATTAAAATTGGACTTTTACAATGTTTGTTTATTTTTTTTTTCAGAAAAAAAGGATTGCAAAATTATTCGCAAATCAAAATAATGCTCAACTTTGTTCTAGAGAAACATCCTGTGTCCATTCAAACGTCATCAATATGTCCATAGACATACAAATATAACGGATACATTCCAAAATATAATCTATGGACATTACGACAGTTTTCTTATGAACGCTAGGTATTACTCTTTGTTCTGCTCCTTGAATTCAGTCTTGACTAAATTCATCATTATTCAATTTATTATATTACCGAAGACCCACAGTATACTTTAATAAGTTATATTTAATAATAGCATGTATATGTATAGTAAATCTAGCGTACTCATAGGAGCACGGTGGCCTCCCGTGCTCCTAACTCAAAAATCATACTAAACTATCATGAAATTTTGATTTATCATTCTCATTAAATTCTTTATATAAAAATCTCTTAGGATACAAAAATTTTCCATTTTTTGAGTTTCTTAAGTATATGTTTTGGAATTTTTTAGAATGACCACCAAATAATAATAAAATAATGTATAAAACTATGTCATCTTTAAAAAATACAAAACAAATACTTAAAAATTTTAAAAAATGGAAAATTCTTGTATCTTATGATATTTTGATATAAAGAATTTAATGAGACGCATAAATTGAAATTTCGAGATGGTTTAGTATGATTTTTGAGTTAGAAGCACGGAAGGCCTCTGTGCTCCTAGGAGCACCATAGTTTGCTCTATATATATATATATATATATATACTCTATAATCATCTTCAAAATCTTGATGCTCATCTTCAAAATCTTGATGCTTCCAAAATTACAAACGCTTTGTATATATCCAATTATTACTTTACTCCCTCTTCCTTGAGAGATATATACCAAATGAAAAGTAGCTAAGAATAATATATAAAGGTGGAATTTAATCCGATAATAAAATAGTACGTACGTTTTAAGAATATATATATCGATCGAGCACCTTAAAAAATAAAAGTTTCAGATAATAAACGCTCTATATATATCCTACGTACAGTTTCTATTTTAACATGGCAGACATGGTGGCCTACCAGGCTTAACTTAGCAAAAAAAAAAAAAAAAGTTGAACGATAAAAGGCGATACTATATATATATATATATATATATATATATATATATATATATATATATATATATATTTTTTTTTTTTTTGTTAAAAAAAAAACATCCGTACGATACAGAATCGATCTTTAATTCTTTCTGACGCAACAAAAATTGATGTTGCAGTTGTAGCTAGAGGTGGCAGAACCCGACCCGACCTGAATACGGCCTGACCCGAGATCAAATAATATCCAATCCAACTCAAATCAATATACGATCCAAAAAAAAGTTGATATTAAAATTGACCCGACCCAACCCGCCCATCACCCGACCCAAGATATTCTAAAAAATCAACCTGACCCGACCCACCTGATCCGAACCCGAACCTCACCCGAACCTAACCCGACCCGCCCGCCCGATTTGCCACCTCTAGTTGCAGCTCAAGTACAAAAGATGCAGCTAGGGTTGTCTTGCACCAGCAGTGCAAAATTAAACAAGCCAACACGAATTGACACGGCTAGAGTTAGAGACAGAGTTAGGGTTAGAGTTAGGCACTGACAAATTAATTAAAGCAGTCGATTAATCCGTGCCCCCACTTAATTAATTGCTTGGTCGATCGATCACGACCATTTTTTTTTTTTTTTTGAATTTGGTTTCATGTTTGGTTGTCCCCTGAATGCTTCCCAACGTCATTGTTGATCTCTTTAATGTTTAATCCTTTTTTTGTTTTTTGTTTTTAGATAGTACATTTTTTTTTCTTAAAGTGTTAATTAGTTAGATAGATTTTGTTGTTACTGTATTTTAATTCTCAAGATCACGATACATTTTTTGTATGAAGTTAATTTTTAATAACTGTTCATACAAATTATTATCTATATATCCACGCGATATGTTTTTTTTTTTAGTAAAAAATTCAAGTCTACAATTAGAAATCCAAAACAAATACCATAAAAATTGTAAGATTATAATGGTTTAAAGTTTAAACTTGAAACACTACAAATGTAAAACTTTTTTTTCTAAGATTTTTTTTTCACTTATTTGAGATTTGTTTTTTTTTTTTTTTTTTGGATTTGGTATCATGTTTAGTTGTCCCCTGAATGCTTCCCAACGTCATTGTTGATCTCTTTAATTTTTTTTTTTTTTTTTAGATAGTACATATTTTTCTTAAAGTAGTTAATTAGTCAGATAGAGTTTGGTAATTGTATTTCAATTCTGAAGACAACGATAGATTCTTTTTAAATCAATTTTCAAGGTTTTTCAACTTTTCAAACAAATTATTATCTGTATATCACAAATCACGATATGTTATTTTATTTTTTAGTTGAAAAAAAAAACCAACTCAACAATTAGAATATCCAACACAAGTACCATCAAAATTGTAAGATCGTAATGGTTTACATATTTACATTTATATATATAAATGTTCTTGATCGAATACCGAATAACACTCCCATTGAATAATTATTTGAAGCACAACAAATCTAAACCCCCAATTTTTTTTTAAGATTTTTTGTGAACTTATTTGAGATTGGATGTGAAAATTGACAATATAAGTTGATGCCAAATGATGATTGTCTTACATAAAATAGTTTATAATAGTCGAATGAGCTAGCAATTGAGATAGATAAAATTTCTCTGAAAAACGCTTATTCATAATTTTGTATTCTCAAGAACCAGCATTTGGTCTATTGGCTAAGGGCAATGCTCTCCGTGTGGGAGATTGCGGGTTCGAAACCCAGATGGAAGTCTTTTATAACTATTTAAATTTGAGCGGCGTGACCCTCATCTTTATCTCAAAGAAATAATATTATGCAATCGAAAAGTCAAATATCAAATAATATCAAAAAAATTACATTATAATATTAAGAAAAATCAGTCTTAACCATTATAATTTTAATAGTATATGGTCATTTTGAGAGATGGCTAACCATTATAATTTTAATAGTATATGGTCATTTTGAGAGATGGCTGACCTCTGTAAAGTGTATAGGCTTTTAAATAATGCCCTCAATCGCAAGCGTACGATCTATTGCAATACAGTCGGGATCATTCCATAGGGACGGAAATTACTTCTAAACCAGACTTTAGACTCTATCCTAATCCTAATGAGAATATTTTTGGTGTTTTTGTATAAAAGTTTGGGGGGGGGGGGGAGGGGGGGTTGTTTCAAGATTGATTTCCTAATTAACAGATGCAATAAAGTAAATGACAGTAATTAAAACTCTTAAACTTATGCTAAACAAGCGTTCCTAGGGTTTCAGAATCAGTTGGATCAACTGCCTGCGGTCCGCAAGGGTTATCCTATGTTCCGTAGGGTATACAATTTTGCCTCTCTTTCAGTTATTAACTTAATGGTCCGCAGGGTTAACTGCAGTTCGCAAATAACTGTCCGAGAGATAGATTTTCTGTCAATTACTTGGGAGTGCGATCCGCAGTCTGTCACACTGCGGTCCGCAAGGAACAGACAGGTTGACTAAAGTTACCGACTCCTAACTAATCCTAAGCAATTACAAGTCCCTCAACTCTCATTTGTTGGCACTTTTAACACTTTTAGATCAATTAGAAATATTTAGAATTATTTCTAACCTAAATTCAATTCACTTTCGTTCTAAGGTCCGGTGTAACTCTCGTTACAACCGCAATTTCACCTTTCGATTACTTTTGGACAACAAGTATCTACCAAATTAGTACAAGTAGCAGTTCTTAATCAAATGACGTTATGTTAACCAACTAGACCTGGCCACAATCTATAGGTTCTTACCAAACGAACAAGAAACAATTCAAGCACAATTATTATTAAGCACAAAGCAAATTGAAAATAACTTTAATTCATAAACATGATAAACGAGTATTTAATTAATCCATACAAACAAACATCATCTTAAACCCTAAGAACAAAGACAACTACCCAGACATAACTAAAGAAAACATGATTAAAGAAAAGGTAAATAACATAAAGAAGAAAGCACCGATTATTGATGATGACGTCGAAACTTTGACGGCGCTTGAATCCTTCTTCTCCGAGTAATCTCCCTCTTCTTATCAACTCTCTAAACTAAACTAAACTCTCAAAATAAAAGACTCTCGACTCAAACTGACTCTCAAAAGCTAAGACTCAACTCTCAACTAAAACTAAGATAACTAAGATGACTCAAATACTAAACCTCTTCAAAGACGATGATTATATAGGCTTGGAATGCTCCCAGAAATATGCTTCCTTCCTCTGGAACCGACCTCTAATTCTTGGAGCAAAGAACAGAATTAGATACCTTCAATTGAAACTGCACCAGAAAATAGAGGTCCAATCGGTTTTTGGCCTTCTTGCGTTCTGGACTTTGGTCGGTGCAAACCGCACTCCCCAAGAAATAGGGAGTCGGCTGCTCCAAAAGCGGATTGTCAGCGGTTGTGCTCGGTCCAGATTTAGATGCTCCAGTTTTGATCTGAGTGCGGACCGTACACTCGAGATTGCGGTTCGCACTCCATGTCTTCTGCGTGCTTCTTCGCCTATTTTTGCTCATCTTCTCCAAATTGGATCCCAAAAACTTAATGGACTCAATTTTAGACATCTAACTAATTAATTGCAACTAAATCTAAAGATCCTAAGGAAAATAAAGGTATAAATCCTAAAAATAAGTAGATACAAATGCGATGCATCAATGACAATTGGACATATAAATATTGTTAAATTTACTTTTTTTTAGGGATCTATTTAAAAAAAATAAAGAAAAGACCAGTAAAATTCTAAAAAAGTAACATTAATAAATTTTAATTTTTTTACGTGTTTCGGAAGATACCTAAACACAATAGTCAAGCATTCTTTTTTTCTTTGCCTTTTATTTTGGTACTATTATTTCAGAATCCGGCATAATTTCCATTGAGCATATTTCTGATACCAGGAAAAATACAAAAAGAATCAGAGAAGTGTGAAACATTCAAAATATCACCACTTAAATTCCTAGAAGCTGCATGCTATATATATATGTTGCTTCCCTGATCAGCTAGCATGCAGCTTCTTCTATCCTTTTCCAAAAATATCACCACTAGAATTCTATCCCAAAATCACTCGAGTCCCATTATATTCATCTCTTTCTGTCAACTATTTAAGGGGAATTTACTGCTGCAGAAAACTGTTTTATTATGGCATTTTTAATCCATTTATAGTGAAGATCTATATATAGCAGAGTTAAATCATGTCAGCATCGATCTGAAAAGTGAAAACTTGCAAAAATTCCTGGGGACCAAGTAATATATTTTTTCTATAAAAGAAGAAACCTAATTTCATGATATAGAGTCAATCAACCTACATGCATGTAGCCTTTTATAGGCGAGCTTAATCAGTTAATTAATTAATTAAGGGGTTAAATAAATATTTATTTAAATTGATCTTGTTTGGTTTTGCCACTTGTCTAATTTATTCTTTTGTGGGTGTCTCTAACTTGAAAAGGAAAATAGGGAACTGTTGTTGGTGAAAACTGACGTCAAAAATTTTGTGGACTAGAATTCATCCTCGGATTTTAGTTTTACCGTCAAAAGAAATTTATATATAGGAGTGTTAGAATAAATGAGTTTTTTTGTGTCTCTAATTTAAAAGAAAAATTGAAAACTCTGTTAATTTGGTTAGAAGTTAGAACCAACATCATAAAATTTATAAGGATGTATTCGAATCAATGAAAAGTTTAATTAGTGAGAATCGTTAACTCAAGAAATGAGAATAACTGCTAACTCAATAGTTTGAAAAATTATATGCTAACCTAATCATAATAACCAACAGTAATAATTACTGTCATAAGTTAGTATTAGTATCTATTAATCCAAATTAAAGGCACATTAGTATCTATTAATCCAAATTAAAGGCACCCTATGGAAAGTAATAGAGATTTTGTCCATTTTTATTGCATGAGTGATAACATTATTTGCTTAATTTGATGTTCTTGAATTTCTCTTATTATATATTACTAGGGTCGAGGCCTCGCGTTGCTTCGGCTCACGTTTCTTAATACATTTTGTTATCAAATATTGTATAATTGACGATTTTAAAATATTCAATTAAGTTTACATAGTAAAATTAACATAAAATGAAGTTTATTCAACTTTGTTTCTATCAAATTTTTTTTTTTTTTGTATATGTTAGCTTATCAAATTTTTGATAAAAGAAGAAAGATAGTATCATTGAATAAGAGGAGAGATCCATCGACAATGTCTATCTTGACAATATTGATAATAGCAATTTCAAAAAAATTGAATAAAATTATAAAAAATCTTGAAAATGAAAAAAAATTATGAATGTATTATTTTCATTATAGATTGATAGTGTTTCAAGTTTCATTCAATTTTGGGCATTGTTTGACAATTTATCAAAATTTTTTATACATTTTTTAATTGTTAGAATTCAACGAATCTTAGAAGATATAACAAACGTCCCTTAAATTGAATATAACTTGACACATAATTAATGTATAAGTTAAACAATATATCCGTAAAAAAATTTTCTTTTTGAGAAATTTTAATGATTGTCTTTAAGTTTTTTAAAATTGTCATTGTCAAGATAAGCATTGTCAATGGATCCCTCCTCTTAAAATAATCAAGTTTTGATGATCTTGACTGTAAAATGATCATTATTTTCTTTAATTGTCAGAGCCATGCAAATTTACTATAAACAATACCTTCATATAATAGTTTTCTACTTATAAAATTAATAAAAAAATTTAGGGAAACAATAATCGGCTGTAACTTTTTTGAGATTGTAGTAACGGTCGAAATATTTACTCACTCTATTACTAAAAGTTTTTTGAGAAATTTATGTTAGAATGTGTATACAACTCAATATGATGATGTTTTTGAACAAATTTAGTTTTAATTTTGATTGTTTATTTAATTTTAGTTTAATATGTTTTTAAAACTTTAAATGCATTTTTATTTTTGTAAATATTTTTTATTTTCTAGAAATAAAAATTCATCAAATCTAATGATTTATTATATCGCTAATTTTTTTAATTAATTAGAAATAAAAATAAAAAAAAATGGTTGAGTTATGTAATTGAAAACTAAAAAAAAATGCGGCCACTGAGTTGAGTTATATCCGTTCGGATATAACTCAAGCCGTATAAAACAAAATCACGAGTTAACTCAACTCAGCTGCCGCAATTTTTTTTTTTTTTAAATTTGCAATTACATAATCCAACTCTCTTTTTATGTATATTTTTTAATTTGAAAGATTTCTTGACAAACAGAAAACGACGAAATCCACAGTACGATTATTCTGTGCTACCATCCGTATAACAAACGCAGAAACAACTAATTTTTGATTTCCTCACGCAAAACGATCACAAAAAATCTCGAAAAATAGTTTCTAAAGGTCATCTCGTGCACCAAACATTGGACCGGATCACAAAGATAGACAATATATAACCGGCCCATAATTTTACAGCAAGGCAAGCGATACAGAAAATCGACAAAAAATAAAAAATCGAGAGTTAATAGTCGTACGAATTCTGAGAAAAAAGAGAGGTATCTCTATATTAATGTTAAAGGCCAATTATGGTCTGAAATTAAATTCCGGTCCGACCAATTAATTAAGACCTTGTTAGCTTTTTGTTGTGTTCAGCTGAGTACAACAAAAAAACATGCTCTCATATTTTGTCTTTGCCTCTTAATTGGGCGGTGCCTCCTCAGTAATAGTGCAGTTATAGAGCAGAATTATGGATTAATTAGACCATGACTCAGGTGTTCTGCCCAATCACAACTTCTTGTTTTAATTCATGAGATAAATAAAGTTGGCCAAACCACTCAAATTTAAATGTCTATAAAAAATTTCTCTTCAGATTTTGAATCCGCGGCTCCACACAGAAAACGTGACCCTTAGCTAGTTAGCCACTAACAGGGCAGAGCCAGACTCCGATGCAGGGGGCCCAACTTTTTTTATGGTCTATGGAACATAGTTCTGTAATTATTCAAAAAGTTAGGAAAAATATTTTCTTAGAGTAGGAAAAATTTTGTAAGTTTTCTTAAAAATTAAGTATGTTTTTGTATTTTTTTTTTTTATAAAAAGAGGTTATTTCTGTAAATCTTTAATGGAATATTTTTGAAAATATAGTCGCTTGCCTTAACTACTAGACCAGAGGCTGATTCTGCAGTCAATACTTCTTGTGTTGATTTTCCACGGGTAGAAACTTGTAAAGGAAATATTGAACTTAAAATTCAAAATAAAAGCGATGAAATTAATAATATATAATACGCGTATACATATTAATTTATTGGAAATTATATATTTGTACACAATTTTAATGTGGATCTCACAATTTAATATATAATATATGCACTTAACAAGGTGAATTCCGTACAATGATAAAAATTAGCTCCAGAAAACATTTAATTTGCAGGTCATTTTCTATATAAATAAAAATAAAAGAATGCATTTTTAGATTGTGAAAGTCAGTGGAGAAAAAGATGAGTGAAAACAAACAATAAAAAACAGTAATGTTGCAGATATTACAGAAAAGATAGAAACAATTTACTTTCTTTTTTCTTTTTATTTACTTCATCTGTCCACAAAAGAATGAATTTGTAGCAAAAGTCAAAGGAAATAGTGGGAGAGTGAAATTACTTTTATGCCCTCAATTAGTAGAAAAGTGAACATTCTTGTAAAGAGACGAAGGGCATTTTAGAAATTTCGTAATATATATATTTTTTTTTTGAGGAAGAAAGTGGATTCAAACAAAGGGTATAAATTCATTTAATTGTGGACAAGTTGTAAAGGGTATAAATTCATTTAATTGTGGACGGAGGAAGTAGATTTGAAATTTCCTAATTAAATTATGCATGCCAAGTTGACAACAGTGTCTCCTAACTGATTGATACATACTAGTGGGGTCCAAAAAATTGACAAAATTCGATATATTTCGAAAATTCAGAATTCAATGGTTGGAAGAACGACCCACAATTTTTCCAATATATTTCTAAAGATACCTTCCCTGTTCATTTTTTTTTTAAATATCAAATCTGAATATCTGATAGATGAAACAATAATATTTTTTTTTTATAAAAGATGGAACAATAATATTGACTGAACTCAAAGATAAGCTCTGCCCCTATGCAGTAATGTACATAACCACTAGACATTACTTAAATCGAATATAATTGAAAATATAATCACTGTATTACTTACAAATTACAATCTATTCACTCTCTAAACATTTTTCATATGTACTTTTTTTTTAAATACAGATAAGGGTCAAGCCATTTAAATTTAAATGCCTGACCTCTTATCCGGGTTTCAAACCCGTGACCTCCCACACGAAGAGCGTTTGTCTAATTTAAATGGCTTGACCCTTATCCGGGTTTCAAACCCGTGACCTCCCACACGAAGAGCGTTTGTCTTTAACCACTAGACCAAAGACTCAAAGACTGGTTCTTTCATATACCTTATAACTTGAGTATATATTGTTTTCCTCTATTTAGATTCGATAACGACTGCCTTACTAAAATTTCTCACTTTTACTTGACCGGCTACGTCGTTACGATATATAATGTGGCGTGGCTATATACATACAGAAAAGCCACTGTAGCCCGGAAAGATAAAGCAGCTTGCAATTTTGACTTTCCTACCACACCAATCCAAACTGTAACTTCACTTGAAAAACACATTAGATATTTCCTTTGCACTTTTTATATAGCCTTTTATGTGCGGAGGTTGAAAATTATGGTTATATATACTTCATAATATTTATGCAATGATGCACGGTAACAATTAAAGTAGTAATAGTAATATGTAAAGATTGGAAATTTGTGCTTCAAAATAATAGTTTACTTACAAAATAGCTCAAGAAGTAATTAAGTAAAAGTAAATGGTCGGCAACATTTTTTTTTTTTTTGGAAAAACTTACATCCTAATTAATGTTCAGTATTTCAAACTGTGATCCTTTTTCTTTAAGACAAGAGATCCGATGACCATAGGCCCTGTTGTCCATGATAATTATTTCATAATTTATTTATAAAGTTTTGCAAATTTTTAAATATATAAACTGTTAGTTATATTCTAAATCATTTTAATAACATGTAGACACAAAACAACAGAAATTTAGCATCGTTTCCTTAGGCGTCAAGGAGAAAAAACATCATAAAATTAATTTGAAATGATCATTTTTGTTAATACTTGATGCACATGTAAATAAAATAAAATTAAAATAATATAATTTTTTTTGTGTACACATAACCCATTTAGTTTTGTTAATTATGAATTTAAATGTAATTTTTCAAAATTTAATTTTATGATCATCCGCATATCACCAAAGAAAAACATACTTATCTGATCCCTCCTCTTTCCCTAAAGTCCAAACTCCATTAATCCAGAAACAACCAACGACAAGTCAACAACTGTGTGATCAATGTGGCACCCACAATAAACCAGCTGGGCTCATATTCCATTGGGTGATGAAACCATCAAACCATAACAAAGTCTTCCCCAGGAAGAAGGAAGGCAAATTAATTAATCCATCGGCATATATGGGGGAAAAAAACAAAGAGAAAATATTTTGATGATTCGAGTGATTTGCTGTCGTGATTGGGGCTTCTGGTTGGGCCTCCAGACAGTGACTTCCACCGTGGAAATTCCTTTGGGCTGATGTGGGAAGAAGAATTTAATTATTGGAGCTTTGTTTTGTTTATTACTTGTTTTGTGCTCAAATGACGACATCTTCTAGTTTATTACTTTTAAAGCTATTAAGGCAGAGGAGGGATCGCTTGAGAATCCTTATCTTAACAATCTAACAATATATTTTTCTTTTTAAAGTTGAAAAATTTGAAAATATTTTATAAATCTGTTATGAAACTAGAACTAGTCTTTCATTTAGTGGCTAAGGACAACAACGCTCTTCATATGAAATGTCACGGATTCAAAACCCAGATGTTGGTCTTTTATAAACATTTAAATTTGAGTGACTTGACCCTCATCTTTCTATCCAAAAAAAAAAAAAAAACTGTTATGGAACTTATGGATTAATTATATTTTCAAATTTGAAGCAATTGAAGTATGTCTGATCAGTCCAGATATTCGGATACCACCAGGGATACCGTCGAGGATACATGATATTTAACCAATTCAACTAAACCTAAATATTCACCTTAACCTCCTAAATATTCACCTTAATCTCCTAAATATTCAACTTAACACATTTTGCTTGACAACCAGTAAAAAATCCACATAATAAAAACCTAATTGCAGCATTACACTTAACACATTTTGCTTTACAGCCAATAAAAACTACTTTTAATTTAACTTGCAGCATTACACTTCCTAACTATTCAGCTTATCCTCCTAAATATTCATCTTAACCTCCTAAATATTCAACTTATCACATTTCTTATTGGCAATCAATGTTAATGGTATCCCCGACGGTATCTTTTGCGGTATCCCCATAACATTTTCCATGTCTGATAGTCCAAAAAAGATTGGTAAATTTGAATTGATTGTATAACTTTTTTTCAGTGAGCTGTTAAACGATATTCAAATTGCTTAAATTTAAAACAATTTCAATTTATACATTCATATCTTTAAACTTTTTTTATTTTTAAGAAACTTATCTGAATTCCATTGTCCATATATATTTTACAAAATAATTATTGTCAATGGATCTCTCCTACCTCCTCGTAAGTTAATATCATCAACAGTAATACCACTCGCACTATTTTTCTGAAATCTATGGGTCAGAGGATGTTTTACTACACAACGGATTAATTAGGGCAAATTGACAAGTTTAATTAATTACAAGCAGTGCGGAGTTAATTAGGTCAGAGTGATTAATTAAGCTAGGGTTTGGTTAAACCGTATAACCTTGGTGGATCAGAAACTGCATTCTTGTTTTGGAACATATGTGAAAACCTCAGCCACTAATTAAAATGGTTAAAGACAAGAGCCCCTCACCAAACCTACATGTCAAGAACTGATATGCTAGCTAGCATCATTAGAGCAAATTTACTAGTACAAGTAATGTCCCAACTTCAGTAAGTAAACAACACACCTGAGTGCAACAACACGGTGTTAAGTCGGCGAGCCGCATTTTCTTTAGAGTAGGATGTAGCGTGCACACTTTTTACTTATCCGTCGATCTATCGTCTTTTCAATAAACAAATATTATTTTTCAGTAAACATTTATATCTTTATAATAAAATTAATAGATATCATTTTCCAGTAAATAGATACATAACGGTTTCCAGTAAACATTTATGCAACTGTGCTAAGCACATGAGTGCACATGGTGTGTCAGAACTGTGAGAGCTTGGATGGATGACCTACTATATATATAAGGTGGACTTTACATGATTCTCTTTTCTTTAGAGTAGTAGGTAGCGTCCACCATTTTCACTTGTACACTGGTCCATCGTACTTTCAATAAACAAATATTATTTTTCAGTAAACATTTATATCTTTGTAATAGAATTAAAAAATATCATTTTCCAGTAAACAGATACATAACGGTTTCCAGCAAATATTTATGCAACTGTGCTAAGCACATGGATGCACGTAGTGTGTCAAAACTGTGAGAAGGGTGGGTGAGTGATCTACTATATAAAATGATGGACTTTACATATTTCTCTTTTCTTTACCTAATATACGAGTTTTAGGAAGGTAGAAGGAAATTAAGATTTAGCTTAAGAAACATAAATATTGGTCCCATTTGGAGATGGGATCCCATACGCCTCTTCTAGAGAACTTATTCTCTCCCTTGGGATGGAATTCCTTTCTACTATTCTCAGTTCCGGTTTTCATCTCCATTTTGGTATGGAGTAATGGAGGTGGAGGCATTCATCTTGCAGGATATAAAACTATTGGATGTTAAACCCAATTTACATTTGAATTAATTAAGATGAAACACATGCCATAATATACTTAAAGGGTGAAAGATGAAGCTTGGGTTTTAAAGCCGTACTTTCTTGTCATTTGACAGTCAGCATAAGTTTCAGCCGCCTCCATTATTTTGTTCAAATGAAGAGGTGTCGAAAGATGTTGGCTTTGTACTGGTTATCATTGATTTTTCGTCAAAATTGTGATTTCTCATAATCAATTTTTACAATGTTTTTGTACCAATATTTCTTTTTAACTCGGTGTCTTTCCTAAAATCAGTTGGAGATCATGATATCAACATTTTTATTAATTGGGGCGGAAAATATAACAAATCATAATATTGTTTTGAATAAAATATGTTTATAGAATATATAAGCTTAATATATAAAAAAAAAATCAGAAAAAAGTAAAAAGAGGGGGGGGGGGGGGGGGGGACAAATGACAAAAGAAGAATAAAAATTAAAAGCAAGACGTTTAGTAATTGTGCAGACTAATTGCACATGTTATGAACAAATGGTCCGTCTTGTACAATTAGTCTGCACCTTTTTAATACCATGTTGTTCATATATAACATACTTCCAACTATATCATTTCCAATCTCATTTGTTTCGTCAATCCTTTTTTTTACTTCCCATATATAACATGCTTCCAACTATATTCAGACTAACTTCATAATTCCTCCATAAAATTGGCTCAATTTTATGTTCACATTAAGATTGATATATGTCATCTAAACAATATGTAACTCAATTGTTTCTGTCTAAATAAAATTACAGCTAAATTGTGAACACGAAGTACGCGTTGCCCGCTCGCAAAATGTGGGGCTTACCTAGTAAATTATAATGTCAAATTAGTTATTTGAAATTAAAAAAAATGGCAACCGTAAATTTTGTTTATTACATTTTTTATAATATTGTTAAGAATAAAAAAAAAAAAAGACTCTCCGTGCTTACTGCTGATTCAGTTATGTTCTCAATTTTTAATTGTAAGGGTGTTATGATTTTGCGGTATAAACATTTAAAAGCCATTGTTAAATCTCTAGAGATAAGAGGGAGAGAGTTCTTAGCCGCCACTTAATTCCAAGTTTTCAAATGGAGATACATGGTGACAAAGGCAGATATATATATAAAAATAGATAAAAGAAGAAAAGAAAAAAAATGAAAAAAGATCAGAGATAAAAACAAGAGGCTTGATCACATTTTCAAACAAGATATTTCATGACGATTCTAAAACACCCTCTTTTCTTCTTAATGCATAAACAATACCTTCCAAATTGGTTAACTTAATTATTCACCCCCTAATGCATTCTTGTAGCATTTTTCTCAAAAAAAAAAATTTACATTTTTTTTTTGAAGTGGTTAGCAATTGCCTACCAATAAATTTCATTAAAATAAATAAAAGTTATGTACAAGAAAAAAAATTACATTTTATTGATATGAATGACAACCATTTGCTAATATCATGCTTCACAAAATATTAAGGATAAGAAAGTTAGGGAGAGGAAAAAAAAAATAAGGTATGGAAGGGAACAATAAAACATTGAATCCCAATAATTTAAGGGTAAATTTTCATCTAATTTATATAGAACATTTTAGATCGTTTCCCTTATGCATCCCTTTGTCCCCTCCATGCTAGTTGTGGAGCAAGTAAAATAATCTGAGCAGTATATAGTGAACCCTTTCTGCTCTGGTCTACCCTCAATATTATGAGCACATAACAAAAGTAGATAACAATAAGAGCATATGATCAATACAATTAACTACAAATTAAGCAGTGACACTCCTAATCGATCAGAACATGAAATGTAAAACCATCCCTTTTAATTAAACAACATTCTAAGATTAATTTTTTCCATTGCCTTTTAAAGGAATATTGCGCGTTTCTTATTCGGGATATTGTTCGATTTCAATTAATTATATAATTTGTGATCACAAGATTAAGTAAACATTTAAAATAGTAACATCAAGTTGAGTACACATCTATTACGTATGAAAATTACATCACAATATTTGATCTTTAAGTGTACATAAAAAAATGCAAATTAAATCTTTTCATCTACTGTAGATGACTTTACATTTAATACTTTACTTAAAAAAGGACATAAACCCATAGAATTTTATGTAAGATGAAGACCTAACATATCCTTAGAAAAGAACATTTATGTTATGATGATGTAATAATAGCTATATATATCTAGTACATTAATTCTGTCAATAAAATGTAAACCAATTGGGGAATTAATTCAGAGCCGTGAAAACTGTAAAATCACTATCATGTAACAGTTGCGTACTTTTATGGTCTCATATATATGCAACACTTTATAGTATACAGGAACCGCACCTATAAAGTAAGTTACACATCTACTCCTCTCTCACAATCTGACGTAGCCATGTACATCTATGTGCTTATCACAGTTGCATAAATGTTTACTGAAAACCGTAGTGTATTTGTTTACTAGAAAACGATATATGTTGATCGGAAAGATATAAATGTTTACTGAAAAATAATATTTGTTCATAAAAAATACAGCGGACCGGTAGATAAATAAAAGGGGTGATCACTACCTACAACTCTAGTATAACATATGGGATATCTAATGGATCTATCCATTCCAAAATTAGAAATAGAGAGGAGTGGGAATTTTGATATATGCTTTTGGGGGGCATTGGCGCCTATAAATATAAGTGCCAACCATATATCAGCACCTCACACTACGGATATTGAGATAGAGATAATTAAGAAATAGAAAATTAATTAGTCTGTTAATTGTGAGTAAAAAAGGATTAATTAGGATTAAAGTGTGAAGAATCGGATCGGCATGGCATCATTCCCTGTTATCAACATGCAGAAGCTGGAGGGGGAGGAGCGGGGCGCCGCTATGGACCTCCTCCACGACGCCTGCGAGAACTGGGGCTTCTTTGAGGTACACATTTCATCAGGTTACTGAATACTGATCTTTACACTACTTGTGTCATGTTATGTTGTGTGAATTCTAATGGTCTGATGAGTTGTGCAGGTGTTGAATCATGGCATAACTCATGAGCTGATGGACGAGGTCGAAAGGCTGACCAAGGAGCACTACGAGAAATGCCGGGAGAAGCGCTTCAAGGAGTTTGCGAACAGGGCTATTGAAGAAGGAAGCAACGGTAAGGACACGTCGAACATGGATTGGGAGAGCACATTCTTCTTGCGCCACCTACCGGTTTCCAACATATTCGACCTCCCCGACCTCGACGACCACTACAGGTACATTCTACAGCTTATATATATATATATATATATATATTGTCAACATATATATAAATTTATTGATGTCATATACATAATTAACATGATCATATTTCAGGGAAATCATGAGGAAGTTTGGAAAGGAAATCGAGAATCTTGCAGAGCGACTGCTCGATTTGTTATGCGAGAACCTAGGCCTCGAGAAGGGCTATCTGAAGAAGGCATTTTGTGGGTCGAAGGGGCCGACCTTCGGGACCAAAGTGAGCAACTACCCGCCTTGCCCGAGGCCTGACCTGATCAAGGGCCTCCGAGCCCATACCGATGCCGGCGGCATCATATTGCTGTTCCAAGACAACCAGGTCAGTGGTCTTCAGTTGCTCAAAGGCACCGAGTGGGTCGACGTCCCCCCGATGTGCCATGCCATTGTGATCAACATCGGCGACCAGCTTGAGGTTCATGATTCATCATTATTCAAATTATTTTTCACAGTTTTATTACTTTATATACTCAAATTAAACTCAGTGAGTAAACTGAATTAAGACCATTGCATTTAACATAAGTACTGGTAAAAAGTCCACACCTTGGTTTGGACTGAAATTATTATATCTTATAATAAAGGATCGAAAACTCATCCCTTGTGAGATAGGAAACTGATATGGACATTAATGTACGTCAACGGTGGTGATCTATCCAAGTAAACAATCAACGGCTGAGATTTCTTCTTTGGGGAAGACAGAACTTTCGCATCAAAAAAATCCAATCTCCTTTTATCAGGAGTAAGGATAGTTGCTCTTATAATTAATTACTTTCCTCACTCTTTTCAATTTCCTTGCTAATTTTCCAGATATTGTTGTATATAGGTGATTACCAATGGCAAGTACAAGAGTGTGGAGCACAGGGTGATTGCACAGAAGGATGGCAACAGGATGTCAATTGCCTCATTCTACAACCCTGGTGCAGATGCTGTCATCTTCCCTGCACCAGCACTGGTACAGAAAGAATCAGAGGCTGCAAATGGGGTGTACCCAAAATTTGTTTTTGAGGATTACATGAACCTGTATGTGCACCAGAAGTTCCAGGCCAAAGAGCCCAGGTTTGAGACCATGAAGGCCATGGAGATTACTGTCCCTGGGCAGCCCATTGCAACCTCCTAAAAAATTAAAAATATTGTCACAAAATATTGTCACAGTGGTTTGTTTAAGTTTAACTGAAATGAAATATATATGTGACATGAGAATTAGATTAATGATCAGCCATTCAGGTAGTTACTGGTACTGGAAGTGTTGTTTGTGGCTGAAAAGATTGTCAGATTAAAGGGGTTAGTGTAATAGATGAAAAAGGATATATATTATTATTATATATAGGGTTTGATTGTAAAATAATTATATTATACATACATGTGATATATAATAATGTGATAATCTTTGTCTATTGAGAATATATGACGTGTTCCTAGATCTTTTATGTGTGTACGTGTGAGATATTATAAAATATTGACCACTATTGCATGTCGTCTTGAAAAAGGCTAGCCTATGAATGAAAGTATACTAATTGTACACATAATATATAAAGAGGTATATATGATGTGTTAAAGTATGACAGTAACAGCTTCATTTTCTTCTTCCTTTTTTTTATTTATTTATTTTTTTTTTGGTTTGTTCCCCCTCACCATATGTAAATCCATCGTACTATTTTTATTTGTTTAATGGAAAATTTGGTAGGATTTTTATCTACCACCTCAAAAAAACAGCTTAATATCTTAATTTGTAAGATTTGGGCAAGGAATAAACAGTGTTTCTTATGTTGGACAATATTGGGCCTTAACAATTACAAGCCTTCACAAAAAAGCCCATTAGAATTCAGTGCCGACATGCCAGTATAAAACCGTTCATGGAGACATTGACTCTGGTTAGTGCCAGTCTGCCAGACAGTGCCTTCTTTCACTGGTAAGTGATAATAACGAAAGCAACAACTTATAGTTGATCATGACCTCAACTTTTTTTTTTTTAATAAAGATGAGGGTCAACTGCTCAAATTTAAATATCTATAGAAGATTTTCTATTCAAGTTTTAAACTTGTAACCTCCCACACGGAGAGTGTTACACTTAGCACTAGACTGAAGGCTAGTTCTTTGATCTCATCTTTTAAGCATGTCATTTCATTGATAAACAACAGGGACACTTATTTTTTCATCACAAGTCCTTTGTGGTTTCAATCCCTCTGGCAGAGATGGATGATGGGCTCCTATTTCTAATTACGTTGGAGATATTTCACCCTGTAACATTGGAACTTGCAAGCTTTGATGAAGCTTAAAAACTTTGATGGAACTTGCAAGTATGTTTCATAAATTTCACGCTTTTTTTTTTTACTGTTTTACGTTGGAAATTGAATCTTTTACAGTCAAATTGCCTACTAAGTACTAATTAGTTAATTAATTATAATTAATTAATTAATTACATTCTCACTTGTGCCAACGTAGAATATCTCAAGACTCGGGAGGCTTCTCTTTGACCCACAAAGACTCATGTTCTCAATTTATATTTTACACACAACATGCAAATATTTCTGCATCATTCAACAGCATTACCTCCCTCACATTCACATTCACATGCATATCAAAAAAAGCATTCAGGCCCACAATCACATGCATGTGAAGTGAAATTGCGTCTACACTCTACACCAATTTCTTAAAGCAGATCTGTCAGAGGTACAGTTCACAAAAAAAAATCAATCAACTTCTATCATGTTATCTTGTCGTAATTCAATGTTTTAATTATTGATTGCATCATGGGGCATGTAATGTAAAGAGTGTAGAATTTTGCAGATCTAGGACAAAAAGAAATTATAAACAATACTGACACAAAAGTTCTAGATTCTCTCATAAGTCGCAATTTAAATAAAAAAGAAAAAAAAAAAAAAAAGGTGCAGCAAGAAAGATTATATTAGCATTGCTTTTTGTTCACATGGCCAACTAAATAGTACTATACTAATTATAATTTTAATAATACATACATACAGTAAAAAGAGGGGGATTATATAAAGATTAAAAGAACAGCCAAAGAAAGAGTGTTTGTGTGCCCCAGCTTGGTTTGTCAGTACCCAGCACCAGTAAAGATTCTCTCATTCATCCTTCTCTATTTGTCTCTCTTGTTTCATGATAATAATATGCCAAACAATAATTCTCTCAGTGCTTTTAATCAGTGCCCTTGAGTTGGATTTGGGGTTTTTTGGGGTCAAGCACTAGATGGAAGAGCACAGGTTCCAATCTCTGCAACCATTAAAAAAAGGTAAATAAATATCAGGATTTTACTGATCTTACTGGTAATTTTTACTGGTACTATTGTACCAAAACAACTTTTTTGACCAGTTAAATTGGAGAACAAACAAGTGGGAAGGAGCCCACAAAATCAAGCCCAAATTTGATGGGTCCGGCCCATAGAAGAGGTACTGCTGCTACTACAAAGTTCACAGTTTGGCAATAAATGCATAATTGACGCGGTAACAAATTACAGATGCAACCAACCAACACAAATTAAAGATGGTGTCACATCTGCCTATTTATGTGTGCAAGCACTTTTTTTTTTTTTTGAGGAGAGTGTGCAAGCACTTATTTATGCATCGATTACTGATATATTTTTTTTACCAGAATCAGGCACCAGTAAATATGAATCGAATCTAACAATGTTCCCTTTTTTTCTTTTTTTCTTTTTTACATTGTTTGTTGAAGTTTGTCACTGAGAAATTGACCCAAGTCAATCAGAGGGTCCCCAATTTTACCAGTATGTATGGACCAAAGTTGCCCCAGTTGGGTTAATGGCTAGATGGTTCTATTGCCCCTACAAATCTACAATGCGACCCTTTTCATGACAATTCTATGATGCATTAATCCAATCTACACTGATAAAAAGTGTCAAAGTGCCCACCATATATACAACATATTATCATGATTCATGATTACTAGTTACTGGTAAGGCTCAGATTTTACTTTTGAATGATGAACTTAAGGCAGCACATTGTGAGAACTACAGCCATCTTAACAGGAAGGATCCAATGACACATACAATTTTGACACAAAAAATTTTGATCCAGATGTTACACAGAAGAATATAAATTTATAAGAAATCTTAAAAATAGAAAATATTTTACAAACATGTTCATTTGACGGTCGTTGATGGAGTATCAAATGACACTCAAATTAAATGAAATTTGATAAACAATCATATAATCATATAAATAAATGAATATGTTCATAAAAAATATTCCATTTTTAAGATATTTTATAAATTTATATGATTTAGCATAACATTTGTGTCAAAATATTGTTGCGTCGTTAGATCCCTCTCTTAACAAATCCAATTGTTTGCTTTTGATTTTTTTTTTGGAGTTTCAGTGTTTCAATTTCAACTAGTTAATTCACAGAATAAGAAACATAGAATTTGAAATATAATCAACAAGCAAAGCAACTTACTTGGCGCCTGCGAGACGACATAACCAGCCCCGCCGAAATCGCAGGTCCAGAACCCCCTTCCCTTCTTCTGGTAATAGCTGTTGAACGCATACGTCGCGTGGGCCTCGACCGTGTTCGGTTCGAAGCACGCCGCGCCGGGCTGGATCGCCTTACAATCCGCCCCGCCTTCGCCGCAGGCGAAATCCAATGCCTTCTGCAGCTTCACCTTATCCGCAGCTGCATTTGCCACACACCACGTCTCACCGGTCGAGCTCGACCTGACGGTGCCACTGCCGCTGCTGCGCTGGTTATTGCTGGTACCGGTGCTGCCCTTGTTCCCGTCGTCGGTCCAGCCCAGACCTCCTTTCCCGCCGCTAGTTCCGCTCCCTAACACGAACTCGACATCGTACACCTTCTGCTGGTTCGGGTAGAACAGCCCGTAATTACGCTCCGAGGTCGGTCCCGGTTTCTGGTTCTCGTTGAACAGCGCAAAGAGGTACACATCCATGTCTCCCTGCGGGCGTTTCGGCGTCCCGCAGTTGCCCGACAGAACCCTCCTGATCAGATTACCTACAACAACACATTGATACATAGATAAAAAACCGATTTAATTTGCATTTTTTTTATCCTAGTCGATTAGACAATAATAACTATGTAATGTTAGTAATATAAGAAGAACAATCAATACCATTATAAGCAGCGGCGTTGAGGGGACTGGCACCGATCTCATTGGCATCGCCTTTAGACGGCCACCCGGTCTCCGATATGACGATGCGGACGTCGTCGGAGTTCAACGCCGACATGGCATACGCGACCGCGTCAATCTGCGCGTCAAGCAGGCTATAGTACTTCAACCCGCTACCGGGGTCGAGCATGCCGGCGTTCGGTCTGAACAACGCGTAGTCGAGCGATATGTCGTTCGCGTTCGCCTCGTACGCGAAGAACGGGTACGCGTTGACCATCAGATACGACCCCGTGTCGCGGAGGAAATCGAGCATGGGTTTCATTACCGACTGCGCGAGGTCCGACCGGAACGCGCCGGCCGAAGGCGGGTACGACGATTGCAATGCCGTGAGCGCAATGGGGGAAGAAACCTTGATCGCCTTGTCGAGATTGAGCTTCACAAGAGCAGCCTGCACATTCTTCATGGCGGCTAACAGGTACGAAGTGAGGTTCTTCGGCTGGACAAAGACCTCGTTCCCGACGGCGATGGTCTGGATCTGGGTCGACGGGTAGTACGCCGCCACATTGCGCTGCACCCACCCGGTGGCAAAGGAGGCCTTCGTGGCGGTCGAAACGAGAAGCTCGTTCGGCAATGCCACGGTCACCTTGATCCCGGTCCCGGCGAATGACTTGAGCACTGTCGGGTCAGCGTCGTAGAGCTTCACCTGAGTGACACCGCTGCTCTTCAGCAGCTGCACCACGCCCGTGGCCGACGGGAGGTTGTTCGCCACTCGGCCGTAGTTCACCCCAACTGCTCCACCCTCTGAAACATAAATAAATAAATTGAAATTGTTATTAATTAATTACTTGGTGTCTTAGTTAGTTATAGCAAACAAGCTCAAAACTTTTTTTAAAAAAAATAACCACAAAAAAATGATAGAAAAATGTGAAAAAAAAAAATTAGAACAAAATAACACAAATAAAATGTGGTTGTTGTAATTAAATTACCTGAGGAGGAGACCAGAAGGGAGAAGAAAAAGAAGAGGAAAATGAAACAAATGCTACTACTAAAATGCCCCATGCTCTGTTTGTCACAGAGCAACTGGGGAGGGAAGGAGGGAATTGAGGGATTTAGTTTAAAGAATGTAGGAAAAGAGAGGGGCTTTTGAGACGAAGATCTGATGAATATAAAGATGCGTGAAAAGAAGCGAACTACGGCCTCAGGCCCTCAGCGGAGTGAGTGCGTGACTGGCTGACTGAATTAGCAAAGGAGGTCTCCTCAAAGGGGTTCTTATTTATTTTAAGGTTAAGCGGGCTTTTTTCTTTGTGGAGCGTCTTAGAGGGAAAAAATAAAAAATATAATTTTGAGTAATGGAAATATAGAAAAAGCCTGCTTTTTCGATCGGACAGTCTGAATCGGTTGCCGCACAAATCTTAAAGTAAATGTCGGTATTTCTCAACTGTCGGATCAGAAAAGTAGGGCCTGCGTTTCTTGTTAGAAGAGCAGGTGATCCCGATCGATATAATGGACAAAGTGGTAAGTATAGTGGGTTCGTAACGGACGGTGATGGAGAGACCGAGTGAGGCTGTGAGAGTGTTATCTATCTATCTATGTATCGTACGGGTGCAGTAGCTGTAAGCCTGTAATCACTGATCATCAGTTATCTGGATCTTCTGGCTCGGTAACCCGGGAGGATGTACGAACGGATAGATAGATAGATGGCGGATGGGTAGTGGAGGGAGTCGCTGTTGTGTGAGAGTGACTGAATATGAGATGAAAATGAAATTGGGGGTGTCTGGTTGTTTCTTGTTTGCTTGCGGCTGCGTGAAATGAAGTATGTATGATTTATGATTATGAAGTAATAAAGTATGAAACGAACTATGGAGCATTAACAGTTCACAGTTCACACCATTTGCATGCGTTTGCGCGCTCCCACTCCCAGTGGAGCCCTCCAGAGATGAGATGATAAAGAAACTCGACCGTTTTTTGTTGTTGAGGCTCGGTACTGGAGTGCTTATCCTCTGCTGCGCAGTATGGTAGTGGAGTGCTTATCCTGTGCTGCGCAGTATCGATTCAACGATGCGGATTAGAGGGGGCTTCTCTGAGATTGAGTTGCACGAATCTCAAAGCATATCCAACAGTTAGCATAGAGCAGTTAGAGTGCTGCGCAGTAGAGGATATTGAATCTCGGTAGTGGAGCATTGAAGAAATTGGAAAACATTTTGCGTCTATGCATGGACTGTCCATAGAGTCAACATGTGACACAAGTTGTTACATTAAAATTTATGGGTCCTATTTGTCATATAAAATTTTATAAATTTTTTATGTAAAAACGGTACGTACGACTCAAAGAAATTCGGTACGAGTGGAAATGTGGAACGAATGAATTAGGATGAGTACGTACCGGTAAGTGAGTGAGAACAAGGCTTCTCTCATGTCTGTACGAACTCGTTATGGTTATAGAAGTGCAACGGCTAGATTAAGAAGTACAGTAGTTAGTTAATGGTACACTGTTGTTCATGTAAAATTACTGATGCTGGAAATCTAGCACGAAATATCTGATTAAAATGTTGGAATCTGCTGCTTTTCTTTTCAGAAGACTCTGCTTTTTCGATTGGATGGTCGGGATCGGTTTCGGTACCGATCTCAAAGTACTTTGATTTTTATTACACGAATTTTAAGTAACCCGGTGTTTCTCAACCGTCGGATCAAGAAAAGCAACCGAATTCCGACCGGGTTCAACAGTAACCAAATCCCTTTATATAGTATATTTAATCTTGGATATGTTGCTACAGTAGAAAGAACAGTATCGTGAACAGTTTTTTTTTTTTTTTTGGTAAGATCCTTTAGAGGTGGCAAAATCTGATCCGACTTGAAAAACCCGCCTAACCCGAAATCCGACCCAAGTTTCAGGAAAAGTCAAACTGATCCGAACCCGACCCGGGAATAGAGATGCAAAATCTGACCAAAAACAAAAAACTCGCTCGACCCGAAAAAATGCCAGCAGACATTAACCTGTTACCCGACCCAGAAAAAATGTCAGCAGCCGTCAAGCCGATACTCGACCCGACCCGAACCTGACCTGGGAATCTGCCATTGAATAAATAAACAATATACAAAATACAAGCTATTATTGTTGACATTGAAATGTAAATAAACAATATACAAAATATAAGCTACAATATATGTCTTCTAAAATTATTGCTTCACTTGGCATATATGTCTTCTATTATTATTATTTACAATCATTTTAGAAGATTGAAAATAAATACTTACAAAATTTTGAATTGTAAAAATTTTATATCCAATAAGATTTTTAAAATATTAAATTAATAACTCACAAAAATCTGTAACAAACCAACTATGTCTTTAAAATACTCACCTTTCAGAAAAACAATATAATTGTATGAAAAAAGTTCAAAAAATTATGTTTATTATGATCTTCTCAACTTTTTTATTATTTGTATTCTTTTTAGTAGAGAGATGTGTATGACTTCAGTTCTCTCTCAATTCTAAAATAGATAAGCGAAGTAGGTAAAAAAAAGATAATACAAGTTCTAAAAAATGTAACTTATATAATATGAAAATTTCTTCATAATTTATATATTTTTTCTTCATAGTACATACTTTTTTTAGTTTTTGTTTTAAAATTACATTCCAGTTCATTTTTTTTTTTAAAAGTATTAATCTATCGCCCGAACAACGGATGCACATTTCTAGTGTGACTCATGTTGCAACCAGTTTTCAACAGTTTTCCTTGCACGCACATCCATCTCTCCCTGTAATAATGCAACAAGATGTCAAACAACAATCTTTTTCATTGATCCTCTCCAACACCCACAACCACAATCGATCCATTCCATGTAAAGATACGACTTATGAGCTTGTGAATTCAATACATGTTCAGTAGTAATTTTAGAAATGGAGAAGAGGGACAGGAGAAGGGGAGACAGCTGGCCATTTGGGAATTAGGGATGATGATGCGTGGGAACATGGCATAATGCACCTAATAAAAGCATCTTTGTCGTCTACTTAGTAAAAGTTAAATTATCAAATGAAAGAAACCTGCTCACACTCACACTCACTCACATGAATGAATGCATGAATGAAATTCAACCCTAAAGCCACTCTCAATCTTCTTTCCTAAATCTTTGAATCTTGATATGTCCCTGTGTCAGGAATATTTGGAAGAACAGAAACTCTTTTTTTTTTAATACTCCCAATTTGGGGCAAATGGTTCTTTTTTTTTTTTTAACTACTACAAGTTGCCACTATTCAGAGAATAAAATGATACCCCACAGATTTCCAGTTATATAAAACTCAATTTAATTATACTAGTAAATAGCATACTTCTTTGCTTTGAGCTGACATTATAATATCTTATAATAAAGAGTAGACAGCTTATCCCTTGTGAGAAAATTAATAAGGCCTTAAAATTTAATGAGCCGGGATATTAATATAGACGGTAGTGATCAATCTAAGTAAACAATCAACGGCTGAGGTTTCTTCTCTGTGAAAGATAAAACTTTCATATCAAAAAATTCAATCACGTTTTATTAGGAGTAAGGATTTTGTTGTAAGCAAGCAATGTTCTGATTCTGATTGACTGATTTGTAATTTGTAAACAAAGTCTGATTTGTAATTTGTAAACAACACTAGAAGAAATATGGATCACTTCATCTCATTCCAATTTTTTGGTTCTTAAAATTACGGCGCGTGCAATTTATTGTGGCTTTGTTTTTGTACGTTTGTTTCATCTTTTCGGCTACCTTCTTTTTCATAAAGCCTATGCAGGCAGGGGCAGTAATATAAAAGCTAGAATTAATTGTTCAGAGTCCAAGCTTAAATTTCCAAAACACAAAAAGATGGTTCCAACGGCGCCCCTTTCAGTTTGTCAACCCCCAATTTAAGGTCATAAAGGAAACTAACTACTACTACCATCTTCCTTTATTAATTAGGCAGATAAGATGAGATTATTCAACTTGCACACCTTAAAGCAGATCATATTACTTTACTTTGCTGCAAATTGAATCAACAACAACACAAGTAATAAAAACAAAGAGAAACATCTTGTGTCCATTGAAAAATACATCCATATGTCCATAAACACACTCAGAATGTAACAAATACATCCGATTCTGTAATAGATAGATCTGATTTTGTAACTTATGGACGTTATAGACAGATATTCTATGGACGCTAGGTATTACTCATAAATAAACAACCACTAAGCAAATCAGTTCACAAAGTGTGGCCTTTTGCGGCTACAGCACTAATGACTTTTTTCAAAGATAACAAGAAAACTGTATCTACAAACATGTACAATAGGATACTTTCAAAAAAGAAAATAGGATATATAATAGGAACCAATAATCCTAACTGGAGGTACTTTACAATGGTCAGAAAAAACCTGAAATTGGGTTAAAAGTTCACATAGCTACAACTCTATAAGTTCACATATCTCGGGTAGAAGTGCAATCTTGCTAACAATCCTACAGATTGCATGAACCGCAAAGCGAATCACCATGTTTTCTGTTTCCTCAAATTTCCAGACTGCATGAAACCAGCAAAAGAGAAAACAAGAAACAAAAATAGTCATTTACTGTTGTGCTTAACATAAATGATACAAAGAAGTTGACTCATGCAGAGTGATTCCTAAATAAAGAATATTTAATCTGACTTCACAATAACAAAAGAAAAGTAAATAAATTTACATAATTTTTCTGCATAAAAACAAAGCATGTGATATTCACTTACATTGTTTTGAGGAGTAATATATTGGCTACTATCATCACTTGATTCCGAGTCTGTATCTGTGTCCTCAGAATGGGATGGCCCCTCGAGAAGACTAAGTATGTAATTGTAGATGCTGAAATTAAAAAAAAAAAGAGGTAGGGTATTTAAAATATAAATGAAGCAGAATGTTTCATTTACTCAAAAGACACAAAATAAAATTTTGCATCAACTAGAAATGACCTATAGTTATGGGTTTAAAAAAAAAAAGTTTTGAACAATATGGAAGTTACCATACTAGTCCTAAAAATTGCCGAGATGACTCTTCTATATTTTGGGATTTAAAATGGGAAAATCAAGGTGTCCCCAACCCAATGCTTACCAACTTCCTCCACCACTATTGACAAAAGGGTCTCCCCTAAAAGCATCAGAGTAGGGAAGCACGTGGCAGTGTTGGTATGAAAGTGAAGGGACAATACTGGCGGACTGTATCGTTACCCTCTAGTATATGTTAGCATTGTGTAAATTTAAATCCAAACTAGAAGATACATTAGCGTTAGCTTCTGAGGACCTCTCCCACAAATATCAAGTCAGCTATAGGAGAAAAGTACTGCGTTGGACTATTATTAGTTGCAATTTCATTCTGTTACCTCAAGCGATGTCTGTTACATGCCGAGAAGAAGGCAACCAAACCATTCAGGATGCTCCTAATTGCACCAAAAATCTAACAAGAAGAGAAAATATTAGTTTTCCATGACAATAACAATACCCTCAGATATTGCATTCCAATGCTGTAGACAGATACCTTAGAGAAAAGATCCTTCCAGAGGGTTTTCAGGACTGAGGCCTCATATGCAACTCCAGTTACAGTAGTTTTTGATGCAGATGCAACTTGAAACATTGAGAAGATTGATGACAAACTTTCAATCAACATGTAATACATGCCGACCAAAGTTCCAGACACGATATCTGATAGCACAAAAATTGCACGAAATGGAAATGACAATACTTCTCCAATGACCCAAAGAAGTGGACTCAGGATGTATGAGGCTGCAAACAAATGAAATAATGAAACACTCATTGTTAAACTGAAAGCATGTCATACAATAAAATAAATATTTAATCTCATTGTGTTGAAAAAAGTTGCAAGAGTTCAAGCTCTATCCTACAGATAGTCAAACAGGACGCATGCAGCATTGAATCAAAGAGCTGTCTACATATACATTATGCAACAATATCCCTCCTAAATGGCTAAATCAGTTGCATCTCCATATGATACTAAGACTTCCAAGTAAACGGCAATAACAAAGCATATGCATTTAAGAGAAGCATGCATCTTATAGTTCTATTCTGCAAAAGAACTTCGTTTTACAAGCATACAGAACTGGAAATTTCAATATGCACATATTATATATACATAGCCACTTGAAACAATTATGATTTCCAACTGACAAGTGGCTCAAACTACTTTAAGCTCTACTTCTATTCCTGAATAACTTTTCAGTGAAACTTTTTGTTGACTCGTAAAAGAACTTATTTACTACTTGTGCCTTTTACTGTTCTCCATCAACTCTCTTTCCGGCAATATAGGGCACAAGTCCAAGATGGAGCCCTACCAAATTTAATTTTATTATTTGGACAATACATTCCTTTGGCATACTGGTGTCTTCTTATAAGACTGTACATCTCTCACTAGACTTCATGAGGTAAAAATATAGAGTTGATGAATTTGTAATGGTGCAAAAAAAGGTGTTTTGGCTTTTCTGAGCAAAGTAAATTATTATGCATCATACACAAGGTACTGAACAGACACAAAAGATGCAAAGAAAATTTACCAATATTCACTATCGTGGTAAGAACCAACTCAAATGGCCATATGATAACCTCCATTATACCGGTTACCACACTCCATGAAGTCCCTAGTACTAGCCATGTAGTTGAAATAGTATACTTCATAGCATCAGCCAATAACTTCCATAGAGGAAAAACAAATTCCAAAACCTCCATAATGGGACCCACAACTGGCTTCGTCAAGACGGTAAAAAAAGATTTAACAGACTGTGTCACCTGAAGGGCCCACATGACAGCTTGTTCGAAATTGTGCAAGAAAAGCATTGTGCCTAAATACTGGAGCCTAGATATCATCTCCCAATTCTCTATCCAGTCGAAAAATGGGCCAAAAAGTTTAGAGAGAGTTGCCTTCATCAGTGGCACATTTTTGTAGAGGTCATAAAATCCTATTAGTACAGTTACAATAGACATCAGCACATAGAAAAACCGTGCTAATGGACACATCCAGGGGCGGTATATCTTGCAAAAGAGGGGATATGACTGAAGGAAAATGACCCATGAGGGAAGCCCATACTCTAAAAGAGTAAGCAGCCTCAAATCTGACATGATTACTTCCTTAAGCTTAAATGGTAGGTCGGGGTCATTGAATCTGAATAGTACAAAGGCATTTTTGTAAGAGGTTCCTTCGAAAGACGGGTTTGATCTTTCACTATCGCTACTGGAAGAAACTGGAGATTTTGGAGTGCTCACAACTTCGGTATATGATTCTTCGTCCTCCCTCAATATTTTTCGCTTTTTGTACGGCCCAGAGGAAGGAGGAGGTGTGTAAGTCAAGTCCTCCGTAAGTGTACTTTCAGCAAAAGAAGAGCTATCACTGCGATATCCAGAGCTATCAGCGGGAGCATCATAAAATACATCCCCTGAGAGGGAGGTTTAACAGCAAATAATTAGCCACATAACTTTTTTAATCTGTAGAAGATATTAAGGTTATTTTGAACTTGTTACCTTTACTGCACATGCTATTCAGGTACTCTTGTAACATATGGCGCTCAAATAAATTCCCAGGATACCATGATGAAAGTGAGGTTGAGGCTTGTTCTATGCTATCAAATTCCCACCTCCGCAGAATTTTCACCTCCAATGCCATTGACGTGTCAGTCTACAAAAAGTTTGATCAGTTCAATAACCAATCATAATATTTGTGCATGCCATAAGGTTTGTAGGTTTGGGTGCTATTTTATATTTATTCACTCCGTTCAAAATCTGTTGAGTTATCAAATGAGGTATTGTGACACATTCTATTTTATAACATAAAGCCTTTACTTTTATACAGTAGAATTCACTTTGATTCAAAAAACTATCAGAGGCAATGTGCTGCTATAACATTGTTCTTAATCCAGTATACCTCTTGTGACTATAGAATTTAAGGCTATACTTGTAATGATTTGGGAAACACTTCAGAGCATTTTCTCTACTATAAAGAGAATAAATAAATATATAAATTGGTTAATAAATAGATAAGCGTTTCTACCTGAAGCTCATTAAGGTAGTTGATGCCACGCACATTAGCCCACTCGACCTCGAAAACAATAAAACCATACAATGTCCGATGGAGCTCCTTATTCAGCACACGCGTGTCCTTGAGCTTCTCAACTGGAAGAAAAACTCCTTTTTGTTGCATGGCAGCATCAATTACTGAATACCATCTCAATCTTTGGCTGCTTGTTAATTGAGTTGGCCTGGACATGCTTGGGGATTTTAGTTTTTTCCCACTTTCAGATCTCTTTCTTCGAGTCCTTGAGTTTGCAAAAGGTGACTTTCTTGACTAAAAGAACAAGAATAAAATTTACAGAAATCAATATAAGCAGCAATACATCTTCTGTGAACATGCTTTAATAGCACAACAAAACGAATATGGTCTCTTTATCAGATCACTCGCCCATTTGGAAAATGATATTCACATATATATACACAAAAATAATCTATTGAAAATAATGTGGACAATTTGATAAGCCATCCAGGAATATGAGGTGTGGTTGAACTGTTCAAGAATTTCAACATCAGAATGGTATAACTCTCAAACAATTAATGCCTTGGTGCTTAACTTCTGTTTATCATTTTTCTTTCTTTCTTCATTTAATATTGGCTGAATTGAAATTAATTTTTTTCAAACAAACCTTGTTCTTATTTTTCGGTAGTTATCCAACTGACAACCTTCGAAGAAAGTTTGATCAAGACTTCATCAAATTTATGATCATATTTAAAGTTTCCTTCCCATTATTTGCATCATGCTGATCCAAAGATTCTGATTGCTCAATTCTTACTAAACTAACCCTGAAGATAAAATTACCAAATACCAGGTACCAAACAGGAGAGAGATGCTGATAAATTACCTTAGTGACCATCAATTGCCACAGATGAGCCGGCCTAGTATCCTCATCAACCAGCCATGGCCCATTGTCAACCAAGAAATACAACTTCTGGTTGTTCGGTGTCAGGAATATACTCAGCCTAGAGAGGTAAGACTGCAAATCCCTGCCATGAAAATCAAACATTACAGTTCAGAACAATTCAATAGGACCCATCAGATTAACCCAAAATAGTACAAAAAAATTTCCACTTAAATCGAGTAATTAATTAATTAATCACTCTCCCAAATGTGTCCATTAATGGAAAATCAGATAGAAGGGAACTAAGATCTCTCAGTTACCCAATTTGCAAACTGGTGAGAGGGAAGAAGTTCCGATCCACAGTTCCCCTCCTGCTGCTGCTGCTCATGGTGGATGATCCTCCTCCACTGCAAACCAACAAAACGACAAGTCTCAAAAATTGACACAACAAACCCACAATTCCAGCGAACCCAAAACCCCTACACACCTGATTTCACAAAAGAACTTCAATTTGGGGGCACCTGGAGTGAAATCAGAGGAACCCACAACGTGATTCGTGAGAAACCGAAGCGGTAATCATACCAACAAGAACAACAAGTCTCAGAATTGAAAATTGACCCAACCAACCAACAATTCCAGCGAACCCAAAACCCCTACACACCTGATTTCACAAAAAAACTTCAATTTGGGGCACCTGGAGTGGAAATCAGAGGAACCCACAACGGGAATTCGCGAGAAACCGAAGTGGTCAGGTCAGGTCATGTCTTGAAGAGGCGAGAGAAAGGGAAATATGAGGAATTTGTCTCTCTGGGACTCTTCTTCAAGAGGAGGCATGGAGGGAGGGAGTTCTTGCCTGCTTGCTTGCTTAGCTTGAAAGTAATTCTTTGGAGGAGCAACGGAAGGAAACTGACTCTGATTGAGACCAAGTAAAAGAGAAGCTCTGTCAGTCAGGGATTAAAATTAAAAAAGTGCGAGCTGCTTCCTATTTTGGTCCAAATTTAGTTT
Organism: Cyperus esculentus; assembly: GCA_030179965.1. Lineage (NCBI taxonomy): Eukaryota > Viridiplantae > Streptophyta > Magnoliopsida > Poales > Cyperaceae > Cyperus > Cyperus esculentus. The sequence continues at coordinate 1,985,358 of JASGLE010000012.1, forward strand.
GGATTTTTGGGTTCATGCCACATTTTGAGTTGAGAGCAACCAAAGATTTAAATCTTAAAAAGGGGTTGGATTGTTTATTTCAGTCACGGTTATTTATTTGACTTTGCATGTGAAATTGAGAGATGTATATAATGTATTTTAGTTTTTTTTTCCAATTTTACGGTTCAGATTTGATCAAGAATTTTCTAATTTTTATATAATTAGTATGAATTAGTAATTAATTATCTCATCTCAATATAATTTTATAGGAAGTGTTATAAAAGATAGTGAATAAGATTTCCTCTTAAGCACATATTTGTATAAATCATCAAGCATTTTTCCTATTTAATTCTCATATTAAATGGCTGAAAATATAAAGTAATCAATTTCCTCAGGGTAGATATGATCATATGAGCTTTGAAAAATAAATAATATTGCTTACAGAAATATAAATATTTTCTTGTCAAGGTAGAGAACACATATAAGATAATTATCAGCCAGGGACTTTCTGAGTTCTGGGACCCTATTTATTACAACTCTGTCAATAAATAAATAAATTTTTAAGAAAAATCAAAGGAATAGTGAAAAAGTGAAATTACTTTATACCCTCAATTTGTAATCATTACATAATAAATGTTCCAATTAAATAATATAGATAAAAGGGTAATCATAACATTGGTGAAACAAGATACGAATAGAAAAATAATATCGAATCGGTAAAGTTCATTTGATTGGGGACAAGTTGTAAATGGCATAAATTCATTTAATTGTGGACAGGGGTTGTATTTTCTTATGGAAATTGAAGTATTTGTTAAAGAAAGTCATATACTGTTCATAAACAGAAGTATGTTTTAGATTATAATTTGACCTTTTCCTATATAAATTTTGAGAAACAACGAGTAAAACTATGGTGCTCTTAGGAGCACGAAGGCCTTCCGTGCTTCTAACTCAAAAATTATACTAAACCATCTTGAAATTTCGATTTATGGGTCTCATTAAATTTTTTATATTAAAATATCATAGGATACAAAAATTTTCCATTTTTTGAGATTTATAAGTATTTGTTTTGTATTTTTTAAAGATAATATAGTTTTATATATTATTTTATTATTATTATTATGTGGTCATTCTAAAAAATTTCAAAACATATACTTAACAAACTCAAAAAAATGGAAAATTTTTGTATCCTATGATATTTTGATATAAAGAATTTAATGAGACCCATAAATCGAAATTTCAAGATGGTTTAGTATAATTTTTGAGTTAGAAGCACGGGAAGTCTCCGTACTCTTAGGAGCACCATAGTTTTACTCAGAAACAACATATCATTTTCTCTATGTACAATTGTACATGTGCACGGGTCACTAAAAATGTGACAAACACGACATGTTGGGGTAGGTAACTCATGTCATAACGGAGGATGCAGAATATTCTCCATGAAAGTTAATTAATTGTAATAACAATTAATAGTTATCATTTTGTTATTATTCATTATTATTTTAGTAAGTATGGATCAACGTTGAAAAGTTCAGGATAACATGGGGGACAATCTGGCTATATGTAACTGAATTTCTCAAGTTGTAATTCAAAACCAAATAAAAAATTGACCAACTTGTTCGGAATACTATGGGGTCAATTGATCCTCATTTCCACATAAATCAACCTATTTGTATTGTGCTAATTAAGGGTTGCTTGATAGATTGGCTTGTTTTTTTTTTAAAAAAAGAAAAGCATTAATAACTAATGCCAGCCTTCATTACTTTCTGAAAGCTCATTACAATTTTTGTATGCATACAATTATAACAGTATTACAAAGATTGGCTTGTTTTTAATTAACTTATAAGTATAACCCTACATTTATTACAAAATATTTAAAATTAGATAAGTAATTGGATATATATATATATGACATGCCTTGATTAAAAGTCAACGTGCCTTGATTTTTGGTGGGGCAAAGTAAATAGTTTCTATCCAAGATGTGGCATATTCGAAATCTCAACAGAGATTTTTTTATAGAGTGAGATGAGATTATTATACCATGTATATGACCCGTCTAAATGATATTTTTTTTCAAATTTTTTAAAATTGTCATTGTCAATACTGTAAAGATAATGGATCCTTCCTCTAATAGTTTATACTTTTAAATTTAAGTTAACTCTCATTTATATCTCATAAAACATACTAAAAAAATTACACACATAAATATATTTTAACCAATTTAATCACTATGACATAACTCAATATAGATGATAGATTAACTCACTTTGACACAACTCAATATAGGTATAGTACTACCAATTTCCACCCAACTTGATAATATGTAAAATTTTTAGAAAAAGCTGGGAGTCTAAGTTATTCAACTCTTAAATATCTATAAATAATTTCCAATCGAAATTTTGAACCGACAAACCTTTCATATAGAGAGTATTGTTTTTGTCATTAGTCCAAATATCAATTCTCAACTTATTGTATGCGGTTGGTTTTATATCATCCATATAAAACCGTTTGTACCTTGGTATATATGTACATTAGTGCAACAATTTTTTATTCTAATGATAACGGTATTCCAGTTTATAGTTTAATATTGCTATAACCATAAAGAGGTTAATGTTAGAAGAAAAATCTTAAAAGTTCTTTCAAGTTTCAATTGCAAAAGTTTTACAAGGTACCATGACTAAACGAACTACATGAGAGGAAAAAAAAATCCAATTAAATCAGGCACAAGATTTTTTTTGCCGCTAAATACATGAAGAAATAGAAAAATAATAAAAATCATAGTAAAAAATCAAAGCTATCAAACTTTGTTTCACTAAAACGGAATTTATTGAAATATGAAGAACTGTCTTAGGCTTTTTGGGCCGCTTTGCAAATAATAATTAACGCAGGTGTCTTTCACATTCCTGGGCTGATCAAAATTGTCTTTGGGGGTTTTTTGTTCTTCATTTTCTATTGGGCCTTTCTTTGAAATTGGTTGGAGCTTGGTTCTGTGCCATGTACTTCTTCCATTCACCAGGGAAAAAAAATAAAAAAGTCAGAAGAAGGATGAAATATTATTGTCATAGCATTGATACTGATGATTTACTGACAAGAGAATAATAAAAACATTAACGATTCAGATAAAAAGGAGAATAAAAATTAATCAAGAAAGTACAGAAAAATTGAACTGAGTATATTGTTTTTACTATATACTAGTAAAAAGTCCACACCTTACTTTGGGCTGAAATTATTATATCTTATAATAAAAGGTTGAAAACTCATCCATTGTGTAGAAACTAATATGGGCCTTAATTTTAATGAGCCGGGACATCAATGTACGTTAATGTTGGTGATCAATCTAAGTAAACAATCAACGGTTGAGGTTTTTCTTTGGGGAAGTTAGAACTTTCATGTCAAAAAATCTAATTTTCTTTTGTTAGGAGTAAGGATATATACATATGAACTAAGGTTGAACAAGGAATCTTATCTGCTGCCATAAAAAACTATGGCAGGATGCTACCATAGTTAATACCAGCCGTAAGATTGAATCAAACGGCTGAGATTTTAGAAACATGAATGCTTTTAAATTGTGGGTCCCACCTGTCTGTGTCAAATGCAGCATACCTGCCATATATAGATTTTGAGTAATACCTAGCGTCCATAGAAAAAAAACCGTCCATAGCGTCCATAAGTTACATTCCGAGATGCATCTGTTATATTTCGGTGTGTATTTGTTACATTATGTATATATCTATGGATATATGGACAGTTTTTCAATCGACGCAAGATGTTTCTCATAGATTTTTTATGGTAGCTGATACAGATCCATTTGAAAAAGGGCTGTATCCAAGCACCAAGATTCTCAGTTAAGATATTTTTAGGATCAGCACCATTTAATTTTGGTAACAAAATCTGTCATAGATATAAAAGATTTTCATGCATTAATGGCTTTGACAATGCATGAACATTATGAACGTACAAGTAGGCCTATACCAAGCTTTTATTTTGTTTCTGAAGATAAATAAAAAAAAAATCAAATCACACACATTAATTGTTCTTGCATTGTATGTATGCCCTTGTGATGATGATGGACAATTGGACATGGAAAAAAAAAAAAAAAAATACTATGAAGCTAAATAAGTAAAGGAACTTCAATCCTAACTATTGACCCAAAACACTGTCATCTAGTTCTAGGATTAGTGATAAGCTTGAATGCTTGATGCTATACTTAGTAAACACTGTTAAGTTGTAAATTGTATCAGATGAACAAGCCAAGATTGAGACTTTAGAGAGGAATTACTCACCATTGACATAGAAAGAGGCGGCATTGGGAACTTGGCAGGTTGGTCGTCATTCAAGGGCTCATGCGGATGCGCAGCCGGCTTCCAGTGGACCGACATCGAGACCATTTGATCATCATCAGTGCTTGTGGAGTTGCCATGAACATAACTAGCTGCTTGTTCTTGCTCTACCTCAGAGCTCCATTCTGCTGCCTTTTCCTAAAATATAACCAATATTTACTTGTTATATATGCACAAATCATTAGATCTCCATTTCTCACCAAGAAAAGAAAAATCAACAGATGCAATATACAAGCTGGTTTTTTATACAATTTTAAGAATGAAATGAAAAGAAAGAGTGGCAATCAAATTCTTAATGAATCATACCATATAGTATCAGATTAAAAAAAGAAAAAAACTGCTTGTGATGAACTGAAGAGATGACTTGTTGTGCCTATATATCTCTCTCCCTATTTTTGCCAACTATCATAACAACAATCATACAAAGCAATTTCACAAAAATGGCAAACTCTCTGATATTCTGACCAGTACATATAAATAGAAAAAAAAAATCCAATAAAAAAAGGGAGAGAGATTGGTACCATTGAAGAAGAATGGGCTGGAAAACAACCCACTGATTTCCTCCCCATCCTTATTTTTCTGCACTCAAGAAGACAAGAATGCATGGAACCAGCTAATTACCTTAATTCTGTTTGACTTGCATTATACATATAAATATGCAAGTATATAAATATACAAAATATACAAATATTATACAATACCAGGAGACTCATTCTGTGCATAAGATTAAAATATCAGGGTGTTGCTGCTTACCCACGGGGCAAACCAAACCAGAGAGCACAAAGCCAGCACTGATTTACGGTTCAAGTCACCTTTTGTCGGATATATGTTTGTTTGTTTGATTGATCAATTTTGCTGTGTTTAAATCGCCCAGCCCAACAATTTTAAGCCCAAATTGTTGTCTTCTTTGTTTAAATATAGCCCAATTTATAAAGCCCACATATGTTTTTGTTTTTGTTATATATATACCAAGCCCAGGAAAATAATTTACTGTTGATATGTATATGTTGTTGTCTTTTAGACTTTTATTTTTGGGTTTATGTTGCTATGTTCCTTTACCATGTCAAGGCCCAAAATACAGAAAAATTAATGGTTAGCTTGAAAGGATCAGAGGACACAAAAAAAAAAAAAAAGAAACAATGCAACAACTTTGGAATATGCCACATTAGTTAGCATGAAAGCTACAATGCATATATTGACTACAAGAAACAATTAGTTACGCTTACCTGCCTGACAACTTTTTGGGACCTAATCACATGCTTAATCTGGTCGTTGTTCTCATCTCTTAATTTCTTTGTAATTACTTGTTCTAATTAGCAAATTCTATCCAAGTTTTTCTCTTCAATCAACTTCCACTTCTATTTAAGACAAAATTTCAGAACCACATATATGTCTACTTGAACTAGTTTCAAAATGAACAAATAATATAATTTTTTTTTAATAATTGGAAAGTCACCGGTGCATATATAAATATAAGATATTCATATAATTTATGGATCTGAGAATAGATAAGTTACATCAACAGTGGATTAGCAATCTGAAAATAGAAATTTAGTTGGGTAGTCAATTCCTGTTTGAATATATTGACAGAGGTCGGCATGCAATTAATCGGCATTATCTGTATAGTAGTACCTTAGAACTTGGAATTCCCTTTCTCATTATCCTCTGTATATTGGGCAACAAACATATATGCAATATCATTCATATAATTAACTATAATTAACTAAATAAAGCATTGGATTAATTGATTAGGAACATAACCCAAGAAATTAAATCTCTTAATTAATTAGCCAATTAAACTATATATATGGGGTTCATGCATGTAGAGAATGATTAGAAACGAAAAGATGTAATTATGCTGATCACAAATATATATCCTTGTTAGTGTAATTTGGCATCACATGGACTGCTTTTTAGTCTCTTTGTGTGTTGTGGTCACACAATCCCTTTTCAGAAAAGGAGTTCCTAACAAGGCCTTTACACTCATGCAGACTTCCATCCCAATTAGCCCTTCAGCTTAGCTTTGGTACAACGAAAAGACTATATATATTATCCCATACATACATTTCAGCTAGCACGTAATACATACATACATATACATTCATATATACTGCCATATATATATATATATATATATATATTACTCTTTGTAATTCTTTTTCTTAATCTTATTTTTATGCTCGGTATCCATATGCTCACAGGCATAACAATTTGAAATTGGTGGCATCCATGTGGTAGAAGAAAGGAGTATTTTTATTTTTTATTTTTTTTTTGCAATATGGATATATCAGTATTATACATCCAAATTAATTAAGACACACCTCAACTGAATGACTTGATAGTTGATACGTATATATGTTTCTTTTAGTTAGTTTTACACTTTACAGAAAGTGGGTTTTAATTTTAAGGGTAATATTAATAATGCATTGATTAAGGAACCAGGTTTTCATTTCAGTTTAGACAAGCATTTACTTATAGTCAGACTGTCAGACAAGTGTTTGTCTGCCTTTTTTATAATTTAACATTCAAATCCCGTAGGATAATTTCATTTAACAAAATCCACTACAATAACCAAAGCACAAGAACATTAAATACATTAAAGTCTGGATACCTTTTTTTTTTTTTTTTGAAATTCGGATATATACCTTGTTTCACAGTTCAGAAGAACCGTTGATAACTGACAGAATACATTTTGATAACTGTCTTTTACAGTTTATAAGTTTAATACCTTTTTGTGATTAGTGCATTTCAACTTTTTTTTTTTTTAAATTAACGATCATTAAAGGAGTGATCAACAGATCAAGTAATTTAACAATTATTTTTCAAAAATTCATTTGTCATATATTCCTTCTAATTCTAAAGTATGTGATATTGTATAATTAATTAGTTTCACTGACAAAACAATAATAATGTAACAGTACTGCATATAAATCAGTAAAAGACAAGTTTAACAGACTGCTATTGAAGGAGTCCAGAATCTTGTACCATTCAAGAAAAGGGAGGTGATCAATTGATCATCAAAGTTTTTCATCTTTTCTTGCAACGCAAAGCCAACTTTGAAAGATCTCTCTTTGCAGCATATATGCAGCACCAATTCACTTGTAGGTTGTAGTTGTCTTTCTCAAGCTTAAAAAACAACTTTTGCTCTGTATCATCATCAACTCCTTTACTTACTTTGGTTCAGAATTCAGATCCTCTCCAATTCTTCTGGCACACTTTAAGGGTACCAGCAAAATGTACATTGTATGATTCTAAGATGGAGGGTTCAGATTTGTTGAAGGAGATAAATCACCTTGATTAATTCAACCCCTAATTGTTCACAAAGTCACACAACAATCTGTGAACAAACTCAAACTCCTACCTTCTTCTCTTCTATCACCAAATTAAAGGCAGCACCTTTCTCTTTTTGTTTCATTATTTCTTTTGTCTTTCATGTGGAATGATCCACCACTATGGGCAAGCACATGGGGAGGTGGCTTATATCAAAAGGGAGTTGCTAACTAACATACATAACATAAGAGAGAAAAAGATGATTGATGATATATATATATATATATATATAGAGGCTATATTTAAGGCATGCATGTATGTATAATGTATGCATGCTGCAAAGTGTAGTGAAGAGGAAGAAACATTTTGGTTAATAATTAATTAGGACAGTACATTCAACTTGCTTTAAATTATAATATAGACATGCAGTGTCTGTATTGCATGAATTAATTGTGTATTGCTAATTATCTCAGCTTTAATTAGCTTCAGAATTAGACCTAATTACAAACTGGATTAGATCAACAGAGTTGGATATGGGTGCCATGTACCTAATTAACTTGAGTTAATTAGTACCCTTTAGAAAAAGAAAGAATAATAATAATAGTAATACAATTAGCAATAATATTAATAAGAATAATAATAACCGAGCTATGTATACAGTACGTACGTACGTACCGGTTTAATACCGATTTGTATCCTTAGATTAAAAAAAAAATGTACATGTAGCAGTACAAAGTAAACGACTTTACGGTCTCCTAATAAATGTGCATAGGTCAAGTCAGGTCGAGTCGAGTTGAGTTCTTTAAACAGGTCTACTTACGGTTGTATATATACACACACAAGACCCTAGAATAGTAACTGTGCTGCATATATATATATATATGAGGAGGGATCCGGTACCAAGTCTGATCTGGTGTCAACGGTGTTAAGTTTGCGATTTTCATATCCAAATTTTGATTTTATATGGCTCAATAAATTCTTTATATCAAAATCATATAGCATGCAAAGATTTTTCATTTTTGGAGATTTTTAAGTATTTATTTCAGATTTTTCAAAAGTTATATATGAAACATTGATTATTTTATTAATATTGTATAGTTGCTATTAGAAAATCCGAAATAAATACTTAAAAATCTCCAAAAATGAAAAATTTTTGCATGCTATAAGATTTTGATATAAAGAATTTATTGAGCCATATAAATCAAAATTTGGATTTAAAAATCGCAGACTTGGCACCGTTGGCACCGGATCCCTCCTCTATATATATACAGTGCAAGTAACTAGTAACTAGCTTGTATTGCATTGTATTGTATTGTATCACTTGATCCAAGTTGGTTGTAATGTAATGTAATGTAAGAGCCTCCTTTACACCACCACACACACCCGGCCACTAGCTGGCTGGTTGTCCTGTCAGAATTAAACCACAGTATAACTACACCATACTAAATGTCAGAAGAGAGTATATATTTCACTAATTACAGGTGCTCCATGACTTCAAAGTTGCCCTTGTTCATCAATAGTTTCAGATGTGAAACTCAAATAGCAAATTCGAATTAATGGTATATATATGGTATCCTTTTTTTTTTTTTTTTTGAAAAAAATTTAGGTGAACCCCAAATAAAACCAACAACTTGAATTTTTGATTCAGTTAAATTAATTGGGTTCCTAATTGGTGATGTTGAAGCTACAAATTAAATTCTCATTGTACCTCACAAGATGCTGGTATATATTGAACAATTAATGTGCACTTAGAAATTAAGAGGTCTCAATATATATTTCACCTGCTATATATATATGCAAGAGAAACATATTGCGTCCATTGAAAAACTGTTCAGTACATTCATAGACGTGTACATAATGTAACAGATACACTCCGAAATTAACCTACGGACGCTATAGATAGTTGGTAAGTATCACTCTGTATGTAATGTATGATAGTATGTATATACTATACTATATACTATATATATACCCCCACAATCCACATACAAAATCCAAAAAAGTATTAGAAAGCACCATGCTGAGCTGTGTGTACTTGCCTGCGAAATGGAGGCGAGATTTGGAGTGGTCTTGATCAGCTAGCATGGCATGGCGACGTCAGGCAAACGACATCACCAGATGCTTAATACACGCAGAAGCAGCCATCCCCAACTCGACATTAACTAGAGTTTAATTTGCACTTGTATTTGGGGGGCCATACATATATGCATGTATAGTATATGTACCAACATTAACTGGTCAGTGTCAATCCAAAGAATTATTCTGCAAATATATATATATCCCTTACCCTGTATATGAACCATGTAGAAGCACAGTAATTCCCTCCCTCAGATATTCGTGCACATATATACTTCAATTTGTTGAAATTAATTATGGCTCTCAAATTATGAAACTATCAAATTTGTGGCAACTTTCCCCTTTCAATCAAATTATTATTATGTCACACTAATTTTTTCTTTCCCTTATCTACTGATTAATCTCATGATAATTTTCTGAAAAAAATATTAGAATGCCATCCAACTAAATTTTTTGTTATTTGATTAATTAGATGAGGATAAGTAATATTGGACTTTCAATCACATTTTGCTTGAAATGATTCAACCTCAAATTGTTTTACTTTTATGTTTTATTGAAGGGGGTTGTAAATGATATAGTGGATTTTATGCATACAGTATATATTCATGCATCTTTTTTTTTGAAAACCAGAATACATGCATCCTCAATCGATCGGATCATTCATGACAAGCGTTTTGCAAGAAAAAATGGTCAAAGAAATATGCTACAGTGCACTAATTTTTTTTTTTTTTTTTGAGATGTTGACAGCGGCTGCCAACTGAGTCTTACAATTCTAACTACATTACAAAACAAAAAACAATGTAACACTCCCTTGTTCTAATCATACAAGAAGACCTCTCCAAACAGACTACTCTAGTATATCAATGCACTTGAAATTTAAAGCATTTTGAGTTGTACGATTGATGAAAAAACTAGAAAGAGAGCACTAGTAACTAGAATTTAGCACCAAGTATTTACTAAAAAATTGATGTTTTTCATCTATTACATGACTTAGAATGCTCCAATTTTATTTTCTCAAATAAACTGAGTGCACTGTTACACTGTAGCAATACTCTAATTATAAATTTGCATTTCGGGCGGCAGAGGAATAGATATAAATTAACTATAATTGGGCTATGGCATGTACTATGTATATATTACAATAATTGACGATTTCATGGATCAAAACTTTCAATTCAAAGTGCTAGTTAGCAGCATCTGTTAACTTATCAAAAAGAAAAAAACTTGAATTCAAGTGTGTTAGAATACTAATTTTACAATTTTTAATTACTTTCTATGATTGTTGAAACTTGAAAGAGGTCCTTTTTGTCAAATTTATTAAATTAAATGTCACATTGTCAAGATATAGATTGTGAAGTATCCCTCCTCAAATTAATTAGACATTTTCAGTACTCATATATATAATTTGTTCCATATCTGCCATATTGCCATATTGGTGTACAACACACTACTTAATTAACTAGTACTCATCATTATTTCGATGTAAATGTACGTCAGTATGCAAACATACAATAAAACCATCTAATTAATCTAATAGCCAAACAGTGGTAATTTAATTATAATTAATGTCTATATAATTTTTCTTATTAACCCTACAAATTCTATTTCGAAAACACAATTCGTGTATTGAAAAGAATGTACATACAATATATGATCGAGCTCTTTAACCTTGTTCTTCTCTATATAGTACACAATAATAATTCATTGACCCCCTTTAAATATCCAAGTGAGATTAGGTTTCCAACAATCAATAACGTCGGCATAAAATATCATGATTAGTTTGTCCGTATATATATATATATATATAGTATATCTCATAAATGAAAGGGTACTACTGAATAAATATATATATATATATATAAGCAGCTAGCATTAGCAACGAGAGAATATAATGTGCCCCTGATCCGGATAAACGGAAGGAGCCAAAAATAAGCATCCCAATCAGACGGGAACGGGAGAGGTCAAACCCGGCATGACGAAGTGGATCTGTCCCATTTCCAATGAACGATCGCGATCAATGGCCTTCCAGTTTAAGGATACTTGCGCCCTCTCCATTTTCTTCACGAAATTAATGGTGCCATCTTTTTTTCTACCAGTAAAAACCCCACGCCTTCCTTTGAGTTGAAATTGTTATTTCTTATGTAATGCACCTTAAATTGAGAAAATTGATATGGATCCTAAATTTTAATGTGTGAGATTTATTCCTAAACCCGGCATGACGTCAACGTTGGTGATCAATCTAAGTAAACAATCAATGTCTGAGATTTATTCCTTGGGATAGAATTTTTTTTTTTTGAAAAGTTGACAGCGGCCGCCAATGTTCTTGGGATAGAACTTTCATGTCAAAAAATATTTCCTTTTATTAGGAGTAAGGATTAATATATCAGCTTCCTACTACTAGGTATATGTTCATTGTTTTAAGTACCTGTTTCGAACCTTTCTAAATTTATGTGGAAAAAAATATTATTTTATTCGGAGTCATTTTGAAAAATTCAAAAATAATTACTTCAAACACTCAGAAAATGGACAATTTAATTTATATCTCTTATATTTTATATGATAAACTTAATGACAACCATAAATTGGAATTTCGGACGTGGCAATGTATAATTTGAGTTATCTGTATTAATGATTAATTAAAATGTAAACGTTTTTATTTTATTCTAACTCCACATGCATGTATGATTCTAAGAACAAATTCATGTGCAAACAAAAGGTTCGAAATAAGAACGAACTCTAGCATACTGTATACAAGTCAGCAAAGGCAACCATATCTTTTTCTACCTTTTTTTTTTCAAAGAAAATATAATAATAAATAAAACAAATAGAATGTCTTTCTCTTCAACTACAAATTGGTATTTATTTAATTATTGTTGTCTCATACCTTAATCATATCATGTAATATATATTGAAATTATCTTTGCCTACAGTAAATTCTAGAAATATTCACACATCCCATAAAAAATATTACAAACACACACACACACATATATGTTTTAATTTAAATATAATAATTTTCAAATATATACAAAAAAATTATAAATTATCTTTATTCTTTAAAACCTAAATGCATATCTAAATTATTTTCTTGTTAATAATAATATGTACATATAAATACATAACGGAACTGTTTGATAGTTACACCCCAAAAAAAAAAAAAAAAAATTAATCTTCTCCATAATAAATTATTGTGGGGATGTCACACTCTTGTATATATTTACTACGTACACTTTGCACTGAAAATGATTGGGGATTTTTGTGAGGGGTCATTTTCCATTCACAGTAAAGGGTCTTTACATATATACTGGACAGTTCCAATTTCCATCAACCAGAGACGATAACAACAATATATAAATGAACTCAAAACTCATGTTAGGAAGAGAGATACGCCCAGGACCAAATTAAGTGTGGGACTGTATTATGATATGATATATGAGTAATACCCAGCGTCCATAGAAAAATTATCTGTAGTATTTATAGTTTACATTTTATGATATAATTGTTACATTGCAAGAGGTGGCTGTTATATTCTGTGTATGTCGATGCACGTATGTATGGACAGTTTTTCAATGGACGCAAGATGTTTCTCTTATGATATTATCTTCCCCATGCTAATGGCAAGAAATAAAATAAAATAGCTAGATGCTTGGAAGCTAGAGAGGCTTAATCTGGGGCCACCTATTTTTATTCGGGTTTAGGTTTAGGTTTAGGCTAACAAAAATGGGGCCTAATTGGATCCATTGCCAGCTCACAACTCTGTGCTGTGGGATCCATATTCTTTGCTCAAGTTTCAGCAAATAATTAACCCCTTCATTATATATAGCTCGCCACGTTTACACGGGGCTGTTTTTGTCTTTGCATCCCTATTGAAAGTGACAATGCTCTTGGGGCTGTTGTACCCCCAAAAAAAATAAAAAAAATCCCAATTAAGTAGGAAGGTTGGTGTTTAACTGTTTATATTACTGTTTTGGGTTTTATTATTTTGAAAATTTTGTTATGTGAGGAGTCATGCATTAGCTTGATAATAATGAATTAATGATGATGATTTTAATTTTCAACCAGAGTGAGGCTACAGGTACTATTAATAGTACAAAGTGGTATGTACTACAGCTACATATTATCATTTTAAAGTTTAATTGATCGACCATATATTAATATAAGTCTAGACCAAATTATATATAAATATTTTTTAAAACTTTTTAACTATATATTTTGATAGATAAAAGAACCACATTTTCGAATGGTTTATAATGTTTACATTAAGTCATTTTCTAATTAATTATCTAAAAAAAATAGTAAAAAAGTACCAAAAATTATAAAATTTAGTCTACAATGACACATTTATTTATGGATGTCACAACGAACGGTTTGGATTGATCAATTAAACTATAAAAATGATAATATGGAGCCGTAGTACGGACCACTTAATAGTACATAGCCTCACTCAATAGTTTGTATAATTGAAATTAAATGGTCACAATTAATTATTCTATGTTTGTGTATGTAATATTATGAAATTGGATAATAGTTTTAGTGCAAATTACATTTGAAAAAATTCGCGCGCAGTTGTCCACCCTTCAATCGAAATGATAGACCAAATAATATTCTAATTGAACATGCAACTGTTTCTCCAAAAAAAAAAAGTTACCCATAAATATCAATAGTTTAATTAAGAGTACATAATAAACAATGTAGAGCTTTTTTCGTCTCAATTTCTTCTTTCCACTCTGTTAGGCCTGTTCGGACGCACTCCATTCCCAAGGGAAATGCACTGTTCAGTAGGGAAAAAAAAAAAACTCACTCTCAGAGAATTTTTGATTTCCCACGGAAACAGTAAAATCCCAGTGAAACCGAACAGGACCTTAATTGGTAAATTTTCATGCGAAACATAACATATGGATTTAAGCAAACCATTTCCTACACACAAAGTTAATTTTATCTACTTATGTAATTATTTTACATTTATTAATATAAATACAAGGATTTCATTATTGCCTTTGAATTGAGCGAGGGACAACCGGAATCCTCATGACCCCAAGGATGTCCTAAATTATTTTCTCCACTTCTTATTTTGCTCAATTGTCCTCCCTGAGACAGTGAGATATGATAGTTAATGTCGATAATTTCATTATGACCCCCAATGGGTGTCCTTCATTCTCATTAAATAAAAACAAATACATGGTACCAACTTCCTATCAATTCATTCTTGTAGCTGATCTATATATATGTGTGTGAAAAATGATGTACCAATCAGAAAATAATATGAAAATAACAACTGTCGTTTCGATTATATATTTATGCCCTAAAATTCTAGTTCTTCCGATTTGAATTCCGACTCGAAAATATAAATATTCAAGCCAAAAACTATACTGCAATACTGAGACCCAGTTTTCCTACTTGAAGAACAATCATCCAATTAAATACTCAGTTTTCTGACTTAAAATCACAAATCAGAAATATTTGTGCCTGAAATTCCAGCAAATATGGAGATCCAGCTTCCGAATCGAAATTTGACCTGAAACATACAACAGTTTTCGACCTGAAATTTATTTATTGTGTGCCAGAAACTAAGGCAGACTAACAAATTTTTACATAAAAACGATTTATTTTTTAAAATTATGATATAAATATTTAAAAATAAAAAAATGGATTGTATCATATAAGATTTTGATATAAAGGATTTACTTAGATTCATAAATCAATATTTTAATGTGATTTGGTATAGAGCTCATGGTACATTTATTCCATTTTTTTTTTTCTATTTTAAAAAAATTTATGTTTGAAGATACTTTCAAATTAGTGTCTGTTGGTTGGTCCCCTCACATTCTAAATTGTTGTGCTTTTTATCAACAATTCTTGCAAAACAATTGGTAGAATCACAATAATTTCTCAAAATGAGAAATTACCAATTGAGATTTTATGTTTTTAATTTAGTTATAAGAATAATGGAAATTGAACAACCATATTATAGTTCAGTGGAAATTCATAAGCTAGAAATGTGCTGACATGCCAATTAATTGGCACATTGGCAATGAGAAATTAAGGAAAGGACCAACTGACCAGGGAATGGATATGTTTGCATGGAGTAATAAACTGAGGAGAAATATCTTTGCGTCCATTGAAAATGCATCTGTACGTCCATAAACACACTCAGAATGTAACAAACACATCCGATTTTGTAACATACAGATCTGATTTTGTAACGTACGGACGCTATAGACAGATATTCTATGGACGCCACCAGGTATTACTCAGTATTACTCAGATATTCCATGCATCCATAGACACACTCAGAATGTAACAAACATATCCGATTTTGTACTAGATAGATCTGATTTTGTAATTTATAGATACTATGGACAGATATTCTATAAACGCTATGGACGAATATTCTAAACTGAGGTAGTAGGGAGGGAGGCACTTGATTATGCGATCGATCTGCATGCATGATCTATTGATCTCCCACATACATACATACACGCAGATAACTGATATATTCAGGCAGGCAGGCAGCCCACCACTCGTGTTTGTCGACCCAGTGGGGCACGTGCCGGTGTCTGCATCCTCACGTGAGGCCAAAAAGATTATATATTGCTATATAGAGATGCAGATAAAAAGGGTTAACCAAATAATGAAATGAAATATATATATTTATATGGTGAATATATGAAAGGAATCAATCACCATATATGCACATGCTTTTACCAGATAATAACAACCGTCTCGATTACTTCCTTTCAAAAACCAAAAATTGTCTTTGTTTGTTTCAACTTTCAAAGTTGCCTTTTTCCAATTTCCTTGTTTCTTTTTTATCTTTTTGCCTGAATCATATTTTGGTTTGCTTGTGGAGATGAAGACAAAAATCAAACGCAATTTTGACTGCATGTTATTTATCAGGGAAAGAGGGAAATTTCTCTGGTACATTTGATAAATACAGTTAGCATTAGCATGTAGATTTGTAATTATACTAACTACTAACTACTGACTACTAATTTTTCTTGGTATTTTTTTAGCTTTTATTTTGGCTGAAATTAATAAATAGAATAGATAGATACAGGTTAAAAATGAAAGTTTTAACTAAGTTACTGACTGACTATATATAATTTGCACTTGTCACTTGTCACTTGTGAGCCCAAAATACTATAAAGTAAAATTGAGTGAATATTCGCACCAAATGAAACAATATAATTAATTAATAATTAACTAATTAATTAATTAATTCTTCTACTACTGTTGCAATGAATGAATTCATTGCACATTTGGGTACATAAATACACGCCACATTTGGGGAAGTGTATATATATAGTCATCCAGAAAGAAAGTAGACAATAAGTCTCATGCTCCTTTATACTTGTACTTGCAACACTCTCTCTAGACATGCAAAGCTTAAAGCAAAGCAAAGCAAGAAGGCAAGCAGTGTAACTTTGTAAGTGTATAGATAGATAGATAGACAGAAATAATAGATGGATAGAAAGAAAGACAGAAATAATGAGAAGTAGAGAGACAGATAGAGAGGGCACACCTTTCCCTCTCACACTTTTTCCCCTTCCTTGTTGGCTGGTAGTGTCTGAAGAAAAAGAAAAGGGGGGGAAGGATACAGACACAGCCTATGCTGGCTGCCTCTTCCTATGGCAATGCAATGGTGGGCTGGTCCATCTCTTATTGTCAGAGCATGAGTATGTATATTAATATAGGAGGAGCAATAGAAAGAAAGAAAGAAAGAAAGAAAGGCAACATGATCATGATCATGGGTGAGATTTGTTGAAGGCAATGTAGGGGCTGTGAAATGAGAAAAAGGGGAAAAGGGACTTGTCATGGGAGAGTGGAGAGTAGCCAGCCATGCCATGATTAACTGTTGTGTTCTGTTTCTGCTGCTGGCTATTTGCCAAATTATTTGCCCATCATTAATTATTGATTGGGATTCAAGATCATGTGGATGGATGGATGGATTAATGCTCTTGATTTTGGTCTATGTAGTATAGGAATTGAGATCCTCCGAGTTACTCAGAAATTGAGTTTGCCTGTACAAAGATTTTATAAAAGGCTCTGTAAATTCTAAATATTGACCGTTCTGACTAAGATCTGAAATCTATGACCCAAATTTGTTGGAGTTAAAATCAAATTTTGAGTTAACTTAGAGGACGACTCATATGAGTCCAAAGACTTGTACAGAATAATAATTCAGCTATTTTGTTAAATGTTAATTTTCTGGCAAAAAAAATATATCAACTGCAGAAAGTTGTTAACATAGACATTAATGTAATAAACTATAATTGAAATTGTGGATAAATAATTGAAGCCAATTTTGGATACTTTTGCATTTTATAAGAGGGGTGGTCCTAAATGCATCCGTTTCCTTGCAATTGCAAATGGGTTCAATTTTTCAGCATCTCTGCCTGAGAAATGTGAACTCAGTGTAGAAAATTAATACTGTACTAGCATCGAGGCCTCACGTTGCTTCGGCAACATTTTGTTTGTTACGTTATACTTTCAATGGTTAATATGTTCTAGATTTGAAAAATATTAATGTATAATACATATAAATTACTTATAAAGAAAATAAAATAGAGATTAGTTATAGTTATCTTATGGGAGGATTGGTTGACAATGCATATTTTTAATATTTTTTATGAATTTTTATATTTTTTTTTAAAATATCATTATCAAGATTATCAAAATAACCATTGTCAATAGATCCCTCCTCTTTAAATAATAACATGAACCAATTAATATATCACCGAAACCAAAAATTTATTATTTATTATAGAGAATATAAATCAAAATATTTTTACAATATACTTTAGTAAGGGCACTATGTAGAATTTAATCAATATCTAACTGTAACAATAATTAATGTAAATAAAGTGAAATATCTAACCAAAAACATAAAAATCAAAATCTTTTGAACAAGCAGTTTTCAATTATACTATTAAATTTGGATTTTGTTATATGTGATAGCTTATTAAATTTTTGGTAAAAAACTAAAAAAGGAAAGGAAGTACCATTAACATAATTAGTTACTTAAGAAAACTTTCAAGTTTTGATAATCTTGACTATTTAATGGTCACTCTTTTTCTTAATTGTCCAAGTTATATAAATTTACTATAAACAATACTTACATCTAATAATCTTGTATTTTTAGAAAAAATAAAAAAAATAGAGGAATAAGAAGTTGCCGCCAACGTTTTGAGATCATAAAAACGGCTAAAATATGCATTTACTCTGTCATTAGATTATATTTTAAAAACTTTTATTACACAGTGTATACAACTCGATATGATAGTGCTTTTCAACAAATTTAATATTAAATTTAATTTTGAGTTACATTTATTTTATTTTAATTTATAGCGTGTAAAAATCTTAATTTTTTTTTATTTTTCTAAAATATGATTCACCAAATTTCTACCATTACTATTATGTTCAAAAATTTTAAAATATATTATAAACATAAATCTAAAACTATTCCTTAAAAAAAAAAAAAAAAAAAAACCACGGCTGAATTGCAGCCGTATAAAACAAAACGGCAAAATTTTTTTTATTTTTTTTAAAGTAAAGATTCCCAAACAAACAGAAAACGACGAAATCCACAGTGCGATTTTTCTGTGCTACCATCCGTATAACAAACGTAAAATCAACTAATTTTGGACTTCTTGATGCAGGGACGATAGGGGGAGAGAGCAATCGGAAGACACACGAGAGATTTTGGGAATTCACACAGAATTCGATTGAGAATTCACACATAATTCATTTTCTGGATATTAGATACATAAAAACAACTGCCTTTGCCTAAAGGCCATGAGTCTACTTATATAGGAAAACAAAACTGAACCCTAAAAATAAACATAAAACAAACAGTACAAAAGATATCTAAAAAACGCAATTCAGAACCGTCTGGGGCGGATCGCCGAACATCTGGGGCGGATCGCCCATAAAACAGTGCCGAAATTACTCATTCCATAATGACCATGCTGTATTAATTCACCATTTCGAGTGGGATGCCTTCCGAATATGAGAAAACTCAAAACATGAAAGTTGTAGCTCTTTTCTTTATCTTTCTATAGAATTATGAATCACCTCATTTGGACCTATATTGAGGAAGTTATGGTCGAAATACCACAGCATATCATTTCTGTCCAGTTCTGCATCATTCTCCCCCTCTAAGAAAAGAACTCGTCCTCGAGTTCGGATCAACTTTGATTCATCTTTGTAGACTTCTTGTAAGTTGTACCATATGAGAAACAATACCAAATCATTATGTAGAGGTCCAATGTTACTCATGAAATAACTAACCTTTTCGTTCATCACTTTCCTTAACAAATCAACAAATAATTTTGTTTCCACCAAGATTGGATCAAACAAGATCCTGAAACCGGTAATTGTTGGTTCTATTCTTGGTTTGATAAATGGATCTTTGAAAAATGTTGGATAGTTTTCAAAAGGTTTGGTTATCATTTGGACTCACCAACAAAGCTTTTGACATCCTCGATCTCTTCGGGATAGTCATCAAAGACTGGTGAAGAATAAAAAATGATACATTCACTTTCATCAACGATATTGAGCAGATTAACAAACCCACTCGGTTGTTGTTGGTGTTCTTCCATTGAAATAATCACCGTAAACTCATCAGGATGACCGTCAAACTCCGGAAGTTCAATCTCCATCCCAAGATTTTGAAAGGACTGATCAGGCTCATAATGAAGCCTGTGATTTCGCCCTTGATTCGGAATCCCCCACGGGCTGAATTCCTCATCATCACCGCCTCCGGCAGAAGAGTCGAAGAAATCTGACTCCTCCTATTCTTCTCCATTGGTAGAGCCCATTCTTGCCTCTGCGAGTTGGCGCTCTAACTCTCGGATCCGTCTTCTCATTGTTGCAATCTTGAGATCCCGCTGGTCTCGATGGTGGTTAGGCGACTCTTTGTCTTCAAGATCGACTCCACGACCCTGACTACGGCCCCAACTTCTACCACGACCATGGTACATGTCCGCCATCAACCTGGTTGCTCTAATACCAACTGATGCAGGGATGGTAGGGGGAGAGAGAGCAATCGGAAGACACACGAGAGATTTTGGGAATTCACACAGAATTCGATTGAGAATTCACACATAATTCATTTTCTAGATATTAGATACATAAAAACAACTGCCTCTGCCTAAAGGGCATGAGTCTACTTATATAGGAAAACAAAACTGAACCCTAAAAATAAACATAAAACAAACAGTACAAAAGATATCTAAAAAATGCAATTCAGAATCGTCTGGGGCGGATCGCCGAACATCTGGGGCGGACCGCCCATAAAACAGTGTCGAAATTATTCATTCCATAATGACCATGCTGTATTAATTCGCCATTTCAAGTGGGATGCCTTCCGAATATAAGAAAACCCAAAACATGAAAGTTGTAGCTCTTTTCTTTATCTTTCTATAGAATTTTGAATCACCTCATTTGGACCTATATTGAGAAAGTTATGGTCAAAATACCACAGCATATCATTTCTGCCCA
Source organism: Cyperus esculentus (assembly GCA_030179965.1). Classification (NCBI taxonomy): domain Eukaryota; kingdom Viridiplantae; phylum Streptophyta; class Magnoliopsida; order Poales; family Cyperaceae; genus Cyperus; species Cyperus esculentus. Next base: position 2,006,522 of record JASGLE010000012.1, read on the forward strand.
GTTCTGCATCACTTCTTTACGCAAAATGCTCACAGAAAATCCCGAAAAATAGTTTCTGAAGCCGATCTCGTGCACGAAACGTCGAATCGGGTCACAAAGATAAACAATCTATACTCAGCCCATAATTTTACAGCAAGACATACAATACAAAAGATCGGATAAAACCCAAAAAATCGAGAGTTAATATTCGTGCAAATTCCCAGAAAAAGGAAAGCAGAACTCCCAAATAAAGTTCAGGGAAAATTAGAGTGGTTCCCACTCTCCAGAGATATATACATACGCATAGTTAACGACTATCATTAACGGTGTCAGTCTCCTTTGCGATATTTTTTGGGATAATGACTTCACACCTCCTGAACTTTCCTCTTGTGACAACTTACTCCCAAACTTTTTTTTTGTGACAAATGCCCCTCCGAACTATCTAATTGTGACAATCACACCTCCAATAGCTAATTAACCATCTAATCCTCCATTTTGGAGTGTGTAAAGACCAAAGTACTCTTGTATACATATGTCATTATATTTAAATATTTATAACTTAAGTTGATATATTTTTTAATTAATTATAAGTATACATCTCAATTAAATTTACAATGGTTTACTAATTTATAAGTATAATTATTAACTTATGAAATAATATGTTTAAAATAATTATAAATATTAGCTAACAAATATCTTATAGAGAAAACTTTTAATTTTGCTAATTACTTATATATTCTTCATAAAATAATATGTTAAAAAATAAAATGCCAAAGTTAGACAACAAATTAATATTTTATATACTATAAATATTGAATTAAATTACAACAAGTTTTTGAAAGAGTCATTCTTTAAAATTATAATTTCATGATAATACAAATACTTTAAATATTATGAAATATGTATATAAGGGCATTTTGGTCTTTTCTCACTTCTTAATGATGGATTAGAGGGTTATTTAGCCATTGAGGGGTATGATTGTCACAATTAGATAGTTCGGAGGGGCATCTGTCACAAGAAGAAAATTCAGCTGGGTGTGGAGTCATTATTCCATTTTTTTTTTCTAGCTGGGAACGCCATATTGATTCCCAAATTTAACGGCGTCAGAGTTCGCCGTTAATACTGCCGTCAATACTGGGCACAGACAGATTGAGACCTTTCTGGTGTCCCGCAACGACTCGATTCTATTTCTCCGGCCATCTTTCCTTCAAAAGTTAAAGAATCTATACTCCATAACGAGGGGTAGATTTCCAAGCTCCTCAACTATACCACATCATCACTATTATTAACCATTGATTTTGTTTTAATCTCTTCATCAGTTCATCTACTTTGATCCAATGGCTTGTATTTTTTTCTTCTCCTCATTAAATAAGATGAATGTAACATGTCTAAAACAAATTTTAACCCTTAAAATGGTCTAACATTTATGTATGTTCTTATTTATAAATTATTGTATTATTATTATTATTATTATTGACTTACTTAAAAAAATTACAATTTTTTTTAATTTTTGTTTAATATAAATATTTATAATTTTATAAAATTTTTAGTTATTTATTTGGTACCACTTTTCAGGGCGAAGCCCGAGTTACAGCTCTAGTATATATAGAAAGAAAAACGAAATAAAACATAAGGACACTTTGAATTACGTCTTCTCAAATTAGTTTTCGTCTATGGCCGACTGCAAATTGTATTGACTGAGGCATGATATATGGCAAATTGCATCATAGCATGTATAATATTATTTTGAGAAATTATCTTTGTCCCCCTATCAATCCCTCATACTACATTTATAGTATTTCTCTCTCATACTCTCATAAAATTTGAGTGAATTTTTTCTTATTCTTTATTTTTTTATTGTAAATGTATGAGTATTTTGCATGATTGAGGATGTGAATTGTAATCAGTAAAAGTGATTTGTTGCATTTAAAAAAGAATTTTAGTTGTGGGAATGGATAAAAGGGATTTTTAAGGGGGCAATTACCATCTCCCATTAATTTATTATAAGCTTCATAGCTAATTCAAAAAAAGAACTAGTTGTTACAATATTCCTAGCTAAAAATTCAAAGTGACATATTTGTCTTTCTAATTACTATATTTTTCTGTAAATTTTGAACACTACCAATTAAATTCCTCAAAGATTTATTGCTAAAGCAAAATAAATTAATCTTGATAAAATTATATGAAAACTTTTGTCAAATCACACAAATATTTATTCCATGATTATGTATTGTGTTTACACACCTATGCTTGCTGTATACATATCTCTGCTGATAATGGTAGCAATTTTGTTAATTATATTATGAGGAGGGATCCAATAACCATGATTATTGGTGACCATTTTATTATTTATACATAAATTGGTAAATCCAAACCGTTAGATGTATTTTAAATCATCTCAATAACATATATACAAAAAATGATAAAATTTTAACATCGTTTTGATAGTCATCAAGAGAGAAGAAAAAAAAATCATAAAACTTGAACCGTTGATTTTTGTTAATACTTGATGCACATGAAAATAAAATCAAAATGGTATAATTTTTTATATACACATAAAATATGATATATACAATATATTCTATCAATTATTTTTGTTATTTATGAATTTAAAATGTAGTTATTTAAGATTTAATTTTATGGTCACCGATCAGTCACCAAAAATATGGTTATTTGATCCTTCCTCTTATATTATATGCGTTTCATCAATGTCATCTATACTATCGGCATGCAATTGACGTCAAGAGCTGCATCATTTCACGTTGAATAAAAGAATTGGTTGTGTCCACAAAATGAGATCAACACGCAACAAGGGTCATGATAATATGACTTTTTAGCTGTTGTTATGTGAATAGTAGGATGATGTAATAATTAATGATTAATTGAACTCAAATTTAAAGTTTTAAAAATGATAAAACGATTTCTTCAAAAAAAAGTATATATATAAGTTGTTTGGACGAAATCACCATTTTTTAATTTGATAAGAAAGAATATCAAAATGGAATAATTTGGTTAAAAATTTAAAATAAAAGAATCTTATATACGAAATTACAATGTATGTTAGAGGAAATCCAAGATGAGGAGGGATCAAGTGACCAAAAAATCAATATCCTATTGGTAACCACAAAATTAAATCTCAAATAACTATATTTCAAACTATTAAATAACAAAACTAATTGATGGATTGTTTTGTATATATCATGTTTTATACGGATGTAAAAAATCATATCATTTTGATTTTATTTACATGTGCACCAAACATTAAGAATAATCAATGGTTCAAATTTTATGATTTTTTTTTTCTCTTCGCTTGATGGCTATCTAAATAACTGTAATTTTTCATCATTTTTTTGTTATATGTTATTGAGATGATTTAAAATACATCCAACGGTTTAGATTTATCAATCTATATATAAATAATATCGTGGTTATTGAGGGCACCATCCTTAACTAGAGATTCTATGTTACTTAGACACAACAGAGGGATTCAAAAATACAGATTCTCAATAGATTCATATCACCTACTACGCAGTACCTTATTGTACAGTGATGTACCGGATTTGTAAATCAGATTTGCTTTAAGATCCTAAATTGAGCAATTCCTAATGCCGTACAAGCTAGGCCCTTAAACAAGAACAAGGAAGAGAGTCATTGATAGCATAGAGGACTTTAAAATCTCGGAACAAACAACATACACTGTTTGGGTAGTGTGCACGGCAGAGGATCCCAATCAAATCCAGCTAAGTTGTTTTTTTTTTCCCTTTTCCAATGTTTTCACCATTGTTATCATAACCGGTTCCGACCAACTATCCAAAATTATTATCAATAGTTATAATAATTACTACTGTTAAAATGTTAACAATTTAACATAATACTTGGAATGATGATGGCATTTCTTATCTGCACCTATTATATATAAATATATACGTTGTACGCAAAATAAATAAATAAAAAAGAGAAAAAATCTGATTTTGGTTCCTGAACTATTGCATTTGGTTCAAATTGGTCTCTGAACTCTTTTTTTGGTTCAAATTGGTCCCTAAACTATTAGATTTGGTTCAAACTGGTCCTTAAACTATTTTTTGGTTCAATTTGGTCCCTAAACTATATAGTTTGATTGGTATTACTCCCTATTTTTACTTCCATTTATGCTAACTGATATAGTTTAAGAATGAATTTCAGTATCAATTAGCATAAACAAAAGTACCTGTGAGGGATTATATGTATCAAACCTATATGTTTAAGGATCAATTTGTACCAAAAAATAGTTCAAAGACCAATATGAACCAATGCAACCGTTTAGAGACCAATTTGAACCAAAAAAATAGTTTAGAGACCAATTTAAACAAAATGCAATAGTTCAGGGACCAAAATCAGACTTTCCTCAATAGAAAATAAATATTCATGGAGAACGATTTATATGATCTCAAGTTATAAGGAATCATAAGTTTTCAATTAGTTTTTCTTTTCTGTAAGAGATATAAATATTTCGGAATTTTTTTTATCATTTCTAGTTTACTACTAAATAGATAAGCACTATAGTACGAATACCGACCTTACAATAAATTTATGAAAAATTCCTCTTAAATTATTATATGATCGATCATATAAGTAGATTGAAGTTTGATCGGATATATAGCGATCATAAATTTTCAATTATCATACGATCAAAATCTGAAACATTATCAATCTGTAAGCTAAATAATACATATATAAACTTTTTTTTCATCTAGCAAATTTATGAATAATTTTCAAAACTTTCTTAAAATTTTTTTAAAAGATAGTTTTGAAAATTGTCAAGATAAATTCTCCCCTTGGTAATTAACTATATATAGAGGTCATTAACTAATGCACAAGAATCTCTTCGTCAAGGATGTTAATTCGACGGGACCATAATACCATACATACAATGATACAAATCATCAAATTAGCAGCAGAAGGAGAGAGAGGCCATATGATAAAGTTCATGAGCGTTTCCTGCTTTAGAAGTTACCGGACAACCTATCGAGTACTTTGCTTCATAATTAAGCCTTTTTAATTAGTTTTTCCGTTCTATTTTGGGGGATGAACCATGATTATGCTCTCTTACTCAAAGGTTAGCACAATTAACTTAATGAAGAAATAATTTTTCCTCACTCCTAATTATTCATGCATATTACGAAACGGCATTACTTGAGATATTTTCAATGATTATTTTTTGAACGCATGAAAGAAGATACATACAAAAAATTGAGAAAATTAACTTTAATTTATTTTCTTCTGCACAGGAAATAGATTATTCGTATATATGCATCAGAAAAGCCCACAATCAATTCGCATGTGACTACTAATAGCACGAATCTCAGAACAGCTAGCCCAAGCTCAGGCAACTCTTCTTCTAAAAGGATGATGATATAAACCGTTTGATTACATCCGACGGTCCGAGATCGAAGCTCGGGACTACAATTGGGAAGAATATATCAGGGGATCTCATTTCACCAAACTAGCTAGTAGCTACCGTACCGTAACATGCTATAGCAATATTCTGTTGTTTCAACAGCAAAAATTATCCCGGGATCATTTTTTTTTTTTGCAACTTCTAAATACATACGTCAAAATTTGAAATTCAATATTTTCGTTTATATACTATTCATATTATGCCTCATATATTACGGGGGAAAAATTCACCAACACTAATTATCAAAGTAACCATTATTAAATTAATGATCGATACCTCAATTCAAATACTGAAGAGATTAGAGTCTATTACAATTTAAAAAAATAAAAAATGAGAGAGAACAACTTATAATATTAGATGTGACAAATTAACAAAAAAAATAATTAGTGCAAATTATTCAAAAGACAGGACAATTTTAATCCTCATTCAGTTGACAAGATGACAAAGCAAACAAAAGGGATCCCAAAAACAAGTTAAACTGAGATCTACATCCTCATCAACAAAATCCGATTTCAAAAAGATGGCATCATTTGATTGATTTCCTACATAAAAAAATAGCTGAAAAAAACAAATGATTGTGTGGCGACATTCTTAGCATGGTTGCATGCATGTGTGAGAGATCCTTTCTCAGTTCTCACATCATCCCCCCATTCCTTCCTTCCAACTCTTAAAATAAAGAGTAATAGTTAGTGACCACCATTTTATCTGACCACCGGTCTAAACAGATATCATTTAATTTTTCAGTGAACAATTATATCTTTCTGATCCACATATATCAATTTCTAGTATACAGATACATTACGGTTTCTAGTAAACATTTATGTAACTATGACAAGCACATGAACACACGTGAGAATGTCAGATTGTGAGAAAGAGGTAGATGGGTGGCCTACTTTATAGGTGGACTTAACGTGTTTTCCTGAATTAAATTAAACTAAACTAAACTAAACCAAACAATGAGAGCAAGCAAGCAAGCAAACACACACAAAAGCCAAGCTTCTTTATTCAACTATTCAAAGTTAGTAGAGGCCTTTAATCTCATGCCTTTAGTTTCCTATTATCCAAATCCTTTCTTTCTCTCAGGCCACATGCTCTTGCCTCTATCCTTTCTGCATGCTTGCTTAGCTGCTTGCTTGCTTGGTATATATAATGCCAAGACCTCAATTGCCTCGAAACTCCTGCCCAATTTGTGTAATTTAATTATCAGAATGAGACAATATTATATATCTATTGTGTGCATGATAATATCACATTTCTGGTAGTTAAATAATTAGTTATAAATTAATTAGAGTGCTTATATTGATATCATATCATATATCATATCATATCATATCATATCATATCCTCACAAAAAATGGATCTGTGAATGGACTATACTATAAATGCAACTATGCAAGTGATCTCAGATTCATTCAAGTTACTGTTGTACCAGTGAGATCTATGTACTGGTATGAGTATTGTCATGTCATGTATCAGACCTGTAACAGACTTATTCGATCTCTATATACGCACAGTTTTTTTCTTGCTAGCTAGGAAGGCGTATTTATTGTAGTTGTTTGCTATTTATTCCCTTTGTTTTGTAGCAAACGGGTCTTCAATTCCTTGCAGTACCTGTACTGTTAGATTCTATTAATTCTATGCCTTTTTTTTCCCCTCATAATCTGACATAAATTTTCAAAATACAATTATAATGTATAAATTGGAATAAAACTATATAACAAAATTAAAAAAAAAAAAGGAAAAACAGAGAAAAAGAACTTGTCAGAGGCAGCATTAGGTAGGACAACATATATGATCAATAAAACAAACCCAATTAATGATAATTAATTGTACGATGTGATCCTGAAGGAATGCTGTCTGGAAATTGAGCATATATGGTGGTGGGGAGATTGTGAGTTTAACCAAAAGCACACTGCTTTAATAGTTTAATTTGGCTTAGCTTAACTTAATCCCTGGAGCTTAGTGCATGAGATCGATCGACAACTATATAGATATATTTATAGGTGGGGAGAATCATGCCATATTGCCATGAGATCGAATTCTTCTTATATAATTATGTGTTATAATATAATTAATGGGTCCAGCTCTGATCTCTCTCTCCTTTCTTTTTGCATCCAATTAAACCATCAAAACATGATGCACACACAGTACTCCTACAGAAAAAAAAAAAGGAACAGTACATACAAGATGTATTATATTTTATGTAATGTATACTGGTAGCTTTTCTTTTGGTATAATATGTTGTACAGGTGCTGCATATATGGGTAGTTGGTTAATTTTGGGTCTAGTTAATTAATTAATCTGTAATTCAGAAATGTCAGCAGGAGTAATTTAATTTAATTATATAAATTGTGAACTTTAAAAGTCTTGTCCTTTCTAATTAAACAATACTGAAAATGTAAATAAATATACCATTAATATAGGAACAGAAAACAGAATGCATGTCACAATTAATTACTTCAGTTTGTCATTCATTCTAGCATGTGTCAGGGAACTGTCAATTATTAATCGTACAATTTTCTGGCGATTAATGAACTTCATACTGAATAAGGCATCGATACATACAGGAGCGGACCCAAGATTTAAAATTAGAGGGTCGAGATGCCGAGAGACAGATTTTATTGGGAGGTGAAATAAAAACTCTCAACAAAATACATTGCATATTAATGATTTTTTTTTACAAATTCGAAAATTAGGGGGGATCACAACCCCCTCCGCCCCTGGATACATAATACATTGGCATTCAAAATCTTAATTAATGGAGGTTATATATGTACTCATGAGATACTCCTTACTATGATGCGCAGTTCATATATCAGGGAACTGCATTACTGCACCATATATATGTTTGTATATAGGTGAAAGTTTATACAAAAATGAGTGTACTGGCAGCTCGGTTGTGAAGGAAATTAGAAGGCCAACAGATCAAGAACAAATTGCAATGAACAAGACGTAATTCTGAATTAATTAGCCCTTTTCAAGCATTACAAATTAATATTCGAGTCATAGATATACCAGCCGAAATACAAATATTGGAAGCATATAATACAACTCAATTAATTAGCAATATATTCACTCTCTTTCTCTCTGTTTTTTTTTTTTATAATCCAGGCAAAAACTAATTTGACAATAGCCGTTGGATTTATGCAGGATCTGACGAAAATAATACGAATTAATTTTGAGAGAAAATTGAAGCCCAGGTCTTTTTATAAAGGAAAAGAAAATCATTTAAAAGCCGAAAATTCAGTGGATAGTAATATATAGTATTATCATCACAGCTGCAGATAACACCTAACGCCACAAATAAATACAAAATAAGCTTTACAACTATTAGAGCAACAAATTAATGGAACCGTAATTGGGATTATTATCGTTATCTTTAAAAAAGATGCATTCTTTTCTAAATTCTAAATTAAACAGATAGCTAGATAGATAGATATTCTGCACTGCCCACAGAATTTGAAATGTTGGACTCTTGTGCGTGTCATATATACTGCCATGCGCATCACTGAATCAAATATATATATGCCAGTATACCTGCCAGAAAGAATTGTCACTTTGGAATTCAGTAACAGTTTCCTCTGTAAAATAAGGATAGTGATAGGGCGTTGCGCACATTGCTCTCACACCATATGATGTGCTGATATTTTATTTATTTGATATATTTATATTATAAACAGAACGTTCTAAAAGACAGAATAGAACGTTCTGAATGTATCCTGGAAAGAGATGGACAACAAATGAGCAGTTCACAAAACGTTGTAAATGAGTAGCAAATGGGCCTCCTTTCTAAAAGACAGTTTACTAAATGTTCTAAACGTTCTAAAAGACAGTTTACAAAATTGCAAAACTGTCAACTTGAGATACCAAGTTATGCAACTCTCCAACCTTCATGTATATAGTAAACATGGGCAACGATGGGAAGAAAAAAATGCGCAAGCTGTCAGCGCATCACATAGTTTGGGGGGCAATGTCAGGAGCTAGACATATTTATCAAAAAAATAAAATAAAATTCAGTAACAGCCGGATGCAATCAGGCATTTTACCAGCACAATTGTTGAACCGGGACTATTGATGCCTGGCTGCCTATCTGCCGCAAGAAAAACAAAAAGACAATTATTACAGGAAACAAAAAAAAGGGTTACTTACACTGACAAGTTACATAACATGGTCTAATAATAATTAACTTTTCTGGTAACGCTTCCGGATGAATGCATGAGAGGGAGGTAAAAAGAAAGAGTACTTAATTGCTTGCTTGCGTTAACAACGAGGCTGATCGACTAGATAGATTTTTTGTATCTTTTGGGGCATTAGCAAAATATATCAGGGTTTGTTTTAGTGGGTAATTAATTGGGATAAAAATCTGTTGGCCTGCTTTTCAGATCGGATGGTCGGAACCTGTTTTTGCGTCGATCTCAAAATATTTTGGTGTTTTCCGTACTAATATCAAAATAATTCGGTATTTTTAACCGTCAGATCAAAGTATTTTCGGTTCAAGAAAAGCAGGCCAGCTTTTCTTTTTAAAAAAGCAGGTGATCCCGATCCAATTAATTTATCAGTAATCAGTATACATAGTGGTTTCTTGTCGTTCTTTTTGGCGACTCGTTAACAGTGACACTACAGTTGTCATAGAATAACACAGCGTCGAAGACTTGTCCAGTGAATTAATTTTGGGTCAGTCAGGTAAGCTGGAAAAAATGAAAAAAAAAAAATGATAGGAATTTTGAGAAAGTATCAAATTTGTATTGGTAAATATTTTTAACATTAATTTGCCTAGCTACTAAAATTCATAATTTCTGTTATAATTATACGAAGAAGAATTGAACAAAATATATACTTTTGATTTTAATTTTAGTTTCCACGCGTCAGCCGGGCCCAATTCATGGAGAAGCACTTTCATGTATGTTGTTGGGTCTGTACTTCAGTTCACAGAATTGTAGATCTTTTATAGATACAGTGTACGTTTGCAGTAGGAAGGAAGACTGACTGAATCACTAAAAGATAGATATTTCATATTTCCTAAAAAGAAAAACAAATGGAAAGAAAATAGAGAGAGTGAGATATGGACATATGGTCCTATGGAGACAGAAATGTTGACACGTCTCCGTTTATTTTTACATCCAATGCACACAGATTAACATTGGAGAACATTAAGTGTCCACACAATGACATTCGTAGGTTACTTTTTGCAAGTGTAGTGGTTATATATGTGGTTTATTTGCCAGCCTACTTGTTAGGACGTCTATTTAAGGACCCTGATGTTCACATATGGACCATACGTACATAGCAATTACAAATTAGACGTAACTATTATAAATTGAATGTAACTGTTATAAAATTTATACACGACAGTTATTCAGTGGACACATGATGTTTCCGAAATAATAATAATAAAACAAAATGTATATATAATAATACATTGTCTACATATATATCTGCAAATATACCTCCAATTAATATAAACCAAATTAAGGAACGGAGAGGAATGAAATCCTCAATCTCACTCAATCGCTCACGTGTATTTTTGGAGGCAGCGCAGCATCAGCATCATGATCATGATCATGATCCCATCAATGAATCATCATGATCACCAATGCATGAAAATTAACTGAAGGGTAGTAGTAGTAGTAGATAGATAGTAGGGCCGTATGGGAGGGAGAGACGAAATAATGATGGAACTTTTGTTTCTTTGCGATTGAGCATGTTTTTTTCCTCCTCCCTCTCTCAAACATGGGTCCCTCGTTTCATTCATTCAATCTCCCTTCTCTCTCTCTCTCTCTCTCTCTCTCTCTCTCTCTCACTCTCACTCTATTTATTGCAACCAAGTATAATTAAACTATTAAACCAGGGTTTGTAGCTAGTTAATTTGTACATGAGTCGTACGTAGCGACCACCATTTTATCAATCCACCGGTCCACCGTATATTTGATTAACAAATATCATTTTTCAGTAAATATTTATATATTTCCGATTAGCATCTACTATTTTCTAGTAAACAGATAACCTTACGGTTTTCAAATACATTTATGCAACTGTGACAAACACATAGATACACGTGGGTGTGACAGATTATAAAAAAATAATAGATAAATAGCTTACTTTATAGGTGAACTCAGCGTATTTTCCTTCTTTCAATCTCCCTTCTCTCTCTCTCTATTTATTGCAACCAAGTATAAATTATTAAACCAGGGTTTTGTAGTTCGTACGTAGTTCGTAGTTCGTACTTCGTACTTCGTAGTTTGTAGTTTGTACATTTCATTATTTCATAAATATGTCCAACAAAGCAAGAAAGAAAGAAAGAAAGAAAGAGTGCATAAATACAAACTGCGTACACTCCTGCCTCCTTTAATTCTCTTCCTTTCCTTGTACAAAGCTATTGTTCTTCTTCTTCTTCTTCTACCTCCCTCATTCTTCATATATGTCTACAAGCAACAAGCACCTTTTCTTTCCTTCTATATACCTAGCTGTATTCTCAGTTCCTCACTATTTATCTTTCCTCTTTTCATAAACAGCCTCCTTCCTTCCTTCCTTCCTTCCCTTCCTTCCTTTAGCACCGGATACATATATACATGCGTTTAAGTAACTATATATACAAATTAAAAGGAGGAAATTATATATTGTGAACCTAATTTGATTTCAGTTACCGATCGATCGCCATGTTAAGCTCCCCCTCCCGCGCAACAGCACCGGCACCAATGCCGCCGCCGCCGCCCAATCTCCCGTCCTTGCAGATCAGTAACAAGAAGAAACGACGGCCGGCCGGCACTCCAGGTACGCCGTGACGAAAGATGAGCTAATTGTGTGTGGCAATGTGATCTCATCACTCGCATCGATCGATGATCGATCACAATTCGACATGTTTCTAATTAAAACGTTGCATTGATTTTCTCAGATCCTGACGCGGAGGTGGTGTCGTTATCGCCGCGAACTCTTCTCGAGTCCGACCGCTACGTGTGCGAGATCTGCAACCAGGGGTTCCAGAGGGACCAGAACCTCCAAATGCACCGGCGGCGGCACAAGGTGCCGTGGAAGCTGCTGAAGAGGGAGACCGCCGCCGGCGAGACCTCAAAGAAGCGCGTGTTCGTGTGCCCCGAGCCAACGTGTCTGCACCACGACCCGTGCCATGCGCTCGGCGACCTCGTCGGGATCAAGAAGCACTTCAGGAGGAAGCACAGCGGCCACCGGCAGTGGGTCTGCGCCAAGTGCTCGAAGGCCTACGCCGTTCAGTCCGACTACAAGGCGCACCTCAAGACCTGCGGCACCAGAGGCCACTCCTGCGATTGCGGCCGGGTTTTCTCAAGGTTAGATCAAAATTTTAACAATTTTTTTTTCTTTTTGATGAAACAAATTTTAACAATTTAATTGAGTTTTCTCAAGGTTAGATCAAAATTTTAACAATTTAATTACATTATAATATTACAAATTTATTATTGATTAATTAAATTAGTTTATGGGCACTATATACTGATTGAATTTTTTTTCTTTTCTTGTCACTTTAATTTTGTTTGTTTTTTTTTTTTCTCCATCAAAAGAACATTGAATTTGTTTGTTTGTTTGTTTACCTTTTCTTTCCCTTTTCCTTTTTCCTGATGATGTGAAATTTTTATTGTCTGGGTGAGTGAGTGAGTGAGTGGGCGATCAGATCAGAGTCAGCAAGTAGTAAGTAATAAGGCTGACAGCACGAATTATTATTTTGGAAGAAACACACACACACACTGAGACTGAGCCAGCCTGAGAGGCACAATTTCCGAGGCTGACTGCTTATTTTTGGCAGCCTTTTTTTCCTTTTCATTTTTTTTTTTGTGTCTGTTCTGAAATTTTCAGACTCAGATCAGCTCAAGCTACACCACATTATCCTAAAGTTTGAAACCTTTTTAGTTTGAGTTTGAGTTTTGAGTTGTTGGTACTGAAATCTTTCAAACAAGAAATTATGCATGACTTTGTGTGATTAGAAGCTAGTGGCAAGCAAGCTTTCATGACTTTTTGTCTCTCTCAATTTGAAACTTTAAGTCTCTCATTTCATTCTTTTTCATGTCATGCACCTGCATGTCAGCTTTTCTTAGGGGGACATAATAATTCAAATCACATCAAATGCAGTAGTCAGAAACTCAGAATTCAAATTTTCAAGTTTAAAGTTTAAACCTTTTTGTTCTAAACATTGCATAAATTTGGTCTGTAAGGAAACTTAAATGTATCAACGATATTATGGATCCTCATGAAACAATTTAATTTATAAGTTTTTAATCAATCATATAATCTTCTCTTAATTAACTAGGGTGGAGAGCTTCATAGAGCATCAAGACACATGCAATGCTAGCAGATCCCGTGCCGAGCTCAGCGGCATTCCGGCATCTCCGGTCGAACCTCTCATAAGCCCTAGCACACCGGTCAACACCAACCCTACCCGGAAGCCGGCATTGCCAAGCCTCAGAATCCCGAACCCGGCATCCATCTTTCTTCACCCTAATCAAGCGGCTTTCATGCCACCGGATCAACACCGCCGCACCGCTAGCCTCGAGCTCCAACTCCTACCTCCATTCACTCCTCGACCTCCCGTTAACCACCCTTCGACTTCGACCTCTCCAATATCAACCGAAGAATCCGATGTCACAAAACTCCAGCTCTCGATCGGTCCAAGCAGTGCCGGTAGTGCAAGTACTACCGACTGGCCTAATACGTTATCGCCAGAGAGCGTGAAGCTAGAAGCGAAAGAGCAGTTCGGACTTGCATTGATGGACAAAGCCAGAGCGGACGAGGCGAGGCATCAGGCGAAGAGGCAAGTGGAGTTAGCCGAGGAGGAGTTCGCCAAGGCGAAGCGAATCAGGCAACAGGCGCAGATGGAGCTGAGTAGAGCTCAGGCCTTGAGAGACCATGCAGTGAAGCAAATCGGCTCGGCATTGCTCGAGATCACTTGTTTCTCTTGCAAGCAGCAGTTTCAGGCAGCAAAGCCTCTGGCAGTCTCGGAAGACAACTCATTTGTTGTGTCAGCAGTGACTGATCAAGGGGAGGTCGCAAACTATGATCAAATAGATGATCAAGGCAAGCATTGATGTTAATTTGAATATAATCAACTGCTTGATGATATGATTTTATTTATATATATATTGGGGAACTTGGGCAGTAATTAATTAATAAATTTATTTTACTTAATTAGAAGTTCTTATATATATAAATATGTGGATTAATTGATATTGGGGGTTGCTTTATTTTTCATAGGTCAATTAGTTAAGTTACTTTAATATTTTGTGCATCTTGTAACTAGTTAATTAAGAGTTTATGGGTGTGGGTTTGGTGGTTACCTTATTAACCAAATTATAAAAAAAAAAAAAAAAACCGAAATATAGTGTGCTGGACTTGTTTTAAAATTGTTCGGTTTGTTTAAATTTTAAATCTTGTATAATATTTGAAAAAACAAAAGCTAGCTGTCTTGATAGAATCTCAGAATTTTCTTTATTTTTACCTTTGTATCCACTTTTCCAGGTCTTTTTAATTGTTGATTTGCACATTATATAACTAAGCAATTACATGACTTTGGACGTACCGTCTGTTTAATTAGTGATATGAGTCATGTTTGTTAGTGCATGTATAATTAATCTTACATGTGTTATGTTCTAATGGTGGATATATATACAAACTTCTCTCTCTTATATTATATGATAGCACTGATGTATATGTATGTTCATAAATAAAAAAAAAAAAAAAAATTGATCAATGATTCTATCATGAACCTTAGCTAGCTAGGCTTCCTCTAGATGATTAACAGCATGTGGGAGAATTGGGAAGTGAATATATATATATGATCAGTAATTATCTTTGCCTGTATCCAAAATGGGTTTATCAGAAAACAAAAACAGGTCTAAATTCGGATGCATTAAAAATTATACGTCTTCTCCATCAATAAAAAAAAAAAAAAAATTCCTCCATCATATAAAAATAATACATTGGCTTCACATGTTAATTTGATGAGTTATGAAATTTTAATACATCAGAATTTATAAAAAGACATTATTTTTAAATTATGCTAAATATTCTTGACCATAACTAAAGATAAGGGGCTTGGCCACGTTCTAGCTATATATCATCCAAAATTAAAAGAGATATATAATCTATATTTAAACCTTGTACTGTAAAAAAAATGGTCAAAGTCCCTCCAAAAGAAAGAAAGAATTAAAAAATTGTCAAAGAATTGCAAGAGTACCGTATATAAATACGTACGATTATTATTTTTTTTTGCCAACTTCCGGTAATGAAGGTTTGAGCCTCAATCATCAAAACCTTACATACGCAGCTGATCAATTTCCTCGAAAAAAATTCAAAACCTTACACTATTAAAATTTATGGATTTTAACGTTGTACGTAGTGGATAATAGTAATTCTTTACTATTAGTATAATAAATATAATTCACTTTTACTGAACAAAGGTTCTATTCAATTGAACTTTTAGACTTCTATGTCGGCAAATGTGGTGACAATAATAAAAACACAATTCTCAGACATTCTATATATTTCGGTCTTTCGAAGAGCGATATTTTCTTTCATGGAATTGCTTCTACGATCTTCAATTTTTTTGAGATACGGTTGGTAGTCTTAATCTACCAAATTCTTAAATATTCATAAAAAACACTTCCACACGAACTTCCTTCATATTTTAAACCTACGAACTTCCACACAAAGAACATTGTTTGAAGGACATTGTTTTTTATCACTAGACCAAATATTGGTTCTCAAATACAAACATAATTAATAAATAGTAATAATATTTATATAAAAGTATTGGTACAATGCATTAAGTTTCATTTGAGGAAATAAATTTGAAACATTATAAGTTATGTGATAGATGAAAAACATCATTTTTTGATAAGTACGCAGTGCTAATTCTGCTAGCTACTAGTACTCTATTTTGTTTTTCTTTTTTTTCATCAACAGTACAGCTCCAAATGCTCTAAATTTTTTGTCAAACAAAAAACTTGGTGCAGCGTAGTAAATTTCTATCTTTTAGTGTAAAGTACCACAAACCATATATAGCTACTTGTCTCTGCATTTTCTTCAAAAGTTGTAAGTGATCTGTATTAAAATAAACATATATACAAATTGCTTCATACGAGTATATATATACACAATGTATAATGCTGCTCACTCCTATTTGACCGTTAAAATTCTATTCGTTTAATTAGCTAGTCTAGATACACAGAAAAACCCAGTTTTATGGCAATTAATTGGCTAGCTGCCGTTCGGCAGATATACTCCTATTGATTGTGTGAGAAAACCATCATAGCATCCATATATTACATTTCTGGATGTATTTGATATATTTCGCGATATATTTGTTACATTATATACATATTTATGGATGTATAGACCGTTTTTCAATATATTTGTTACATTCCGAACACGATTATGAATGTATGGACAGTTTTTCAGTGGACGTAAGATGTTTCTCGTGTGAGATCATATTTATATAGGTTCAAAAAAACAATATGATGTCACCTATATATCTCAAAAAATAACAATTTAATTCCTAATTAGTTGTTAATTAAGAGAGTGCTACACATTTTTATTTTGGGAAGTTGCAAAATTGTGCCTCAAAAGTTTGCTTGGATTTTTCATTAATTGAATTAGAAAACTCTATTACAACTTTATATACTAGCAAGAAACTCGCACGTTGTGCGGGCGTTTTAAATTCTGATCTCATACCGTGTAATACACATATATAACGTGCTTTTGGTTTTTGGCTAATTATTTACCATTTAAATTTCATCTTTACACTAAATTAATTGAATGTTAGAATATAAAACATTAATTCCTCATTAATGTAAATTCTAATCAACATTCATGTCTTCCATACCAAGATTGATATCTTTACATTTTTGTAAAAACCAAAATGGAGAGAAAGTTGTTTAATTGGAGAACATCAACACCTTTAAAATCAATGTATTTTGATCTGTACTGTTGATTAAGGGGTAGAATGGGAATTACAGAAATTTGAAAGAGGAGGAAAAAAATGGAGACGTCCAATACTTACGTGCATTTTAACATAGTATAGATATAGATATTAAAGTACACTATTAAGTATTAGGTAGCTAACTTTGCATCGGTATGGTACAATATTAATCAACAAGTGATCGGGGTACATATATATAGATGGATTAATTAAAAATATTTCTCGCTTTTGTTTTTAAGAAAAATATAATATCACTTGTTATAAATTAATCATAGTGGATAAACAAAGGTCAGCGGCACTAAATATAATATTATTATACGTTTATACTGCATTTGTTAATTACACACTAGCTATATATATATAGTATCAGGATTTCCAATTAATTGGTGATTGATTTTCCTTCACTTTCACTAGCTAGCAGGCTAGTAAATTAAGCACATATATACTCTCAATTTTTCCATCTTGTAAATTTTATTTGGTTCTGAAGGATGAAGCCGGTATTTTTTCATTTCAATCGTCGTGTATATATATATATACACACATATATGTATACACTTTATAAAATTATGTTTCGTATTAATTATTTCTTGTCCGCCATGCATGTACGTACGTATGTATATGCTAGCTTCAGCTATGAATAAAGTATGAAAAGAATTACGACTCTTTATATAATTAATATATGAGAAAAGAAACAAAACCCTTAATTAATTTGCCATCACATATATATATATTAATTACGTACTTTTTTCTTCAGTAAATCATCTAAATTCTTGCACCGTATATATATATATATATCCTGATGTATAGCTAGAGAGTAGAGATATATATGGCACATAAAAGATAGCATGATGAAGAACAGTAACTTATGCAACATGTAGATTGTAGAGAAATGATACCCATTATAATTATATAGATTATGCCAAACACTAGAGTCCATATATTGGGTGGTGCAGGGGCAGGGCAGGGCAGGAGGACTACTTGATGCACTGTTTTGATATAGGGAAACTGAAAGAGAGGAAAGGGAGGTGATCGATCGAATGAGCCAATCTGTTCTTTGCCTGACACTCCCAGCACTTTTATAATAACCCTGTTCTCTCTTCCATTCATGAGACTTGAGACTTCCATCAATGATCATGTACCTACCATATTCAGAAAATTTAAACAAAAAAAACATGTACAGTCCACCTTTATATATCTTGCAGTTCACTCATCTACTTCTCTCACAGTTCCGGCACATCACGTGCACCCAGTCATATATATGTTCACTGAAAACTGTAGTGTATCTGTTCATTAGAAAAAATATTTAATTATTTATTGATTGGGAAAATATAAATGTTTACTAAAAAATAATATTTGTTTACTAAAAATACGGTGAACCGGTGAATTAGTAAAAATGGTGGACGCTTGTTGTTACTCTAAAAAAAAATATAATGACAGATATATAATAAGTATAAAGGTACTGTAGATAAAATGAAGGGGCATGCAATGCAAGAGATGCATGCTGGCTGGCATGGTATTCAGTGCCACTAACTCTTTGCTAGCTATCTCTTCATCACTTAAATTGTTTGCTTGGATGGATGGATCAGATCGATATATTGTCAGAGAGGTTAATTTGGATTATCTATGGAGTGTCCCGACACGCACAGAAATAATTACCGGTCCTTCCAGCTGCTTCACAGATCTTGTTTGCTTTTTTTTTTTTTTTTTTTGAGAATAGTTCTTCTTTGCTTTGCTTTTGCTTACCGTGTTGTGTGTTGGCTGCTGCCACTTCCTTTTTATATCTCCACAGAATACTAAGCATGCACATTTATTGTTGTGGGTCAATTGATCAACTCCCTCTTCCTCACTTTCCTTTGATTTGATTTGAATTTTGTTTATTGAGTACATTATCCATGAATAAATAAATTTTTAAGAAAAGTTAAAAAATAAGTGAAAAAATAAAATTACTTTATGCCCTCAATTTATAATCATTACATAATAAATGTTTCAATTAAATAATATAGATAAAACGGTAATCATAACTTTGGAGAAACAAGACACGAATAAAAAAATAATATCGAATCGGTAAAGTTCATTTAATTGGGGACAAGCTGTAAAGGGTATAAATTCATTTAATTGTGGATGAAGGTTGTAATACATAGTACGTCTATAGGTTACAAAATCATATTTATTTGTTATAAAATCAGATATATTTGTTATAGTTTGAGCATGTCTATGAACGTATGGATGTATTTTTAATGGACGCAAGATGTTTCTCTTTGTTATTTGGAAATGTACAATTAATATATATATTTTCTTCTCTTCTTTCTTTTAAAGTTTGTATATATTACACGAAAATTAGTAGAATTGTTGATGCAAAATTGTATTTTTGTTTTTCCATTTGTAGGCTAGATTATAACTATACAAAATAAATAAATAAATAAAATAAAATAAAATAAAAATGAAGATAGATTTTAATTTGCAAAATTAATATTATATCGCTCCCAAACACCCCTTCCATAAGTGCAACTGAAGTATACAAAAAGAATATACTGTCGGTATACAGTATATGGATATATATTCTGCCTAGCTCAGCCTCTAGCTTGCTATGTAAAAATAGGGTCAGAATCTGCTGTCATTGTTGTGATGGCAGGGTGCTGCCATAGTAAATCTGGACAGTCCAAATTAGTTTGGACGGTTCAGATTCTTTGGATGATAAAAAGATTTTTTGGGGGACCCATTTGCCATAGAGACTATGGCAGCACGCTGCCATCACAAACTATGGCAGCGGATAAAAATCCGTAAAAATATGATAGAAGGAATAAACAAACATGGCATTTGCCACTTGGGAACATAACAAATTCAATTCAATTCAAGTTAAAAATGGTAAATTCTGAGTACCCAATTCAATGGTTTATGTCAGGAGTATATAAACAGTTATATATATTTACTATGCATTAATATATGAATTGCAAAGTAAAATTACAGAAGAATTTATCACAAATGAAAAAAAGAAATTACAGAAGAAGTTGGGCTATTTATACAAGTAGGCTTTGTTATTTCTAAATCAAGTCTGACTCAATATTGGGCTCAATCTGATAATACTCAAAACGCAGCCCAATTATATATATATGGTTTATTAATTTGGGTCAGAATTGTTGATCACTTGAAATATTTAAGAATGTTTTCTTTGTTTTTGTTTTTGTTTTCGTTTTTTTTTTTTTTTTTGTTCTCACTAATAAACTAGCTCCACTAATAAGTGGAATTTAGTAGAGGTTTTAGCATTTAAACATCATTAGTCTATTAAAAATGGTCAAAGCACATTCTGAAACGAATTAAATATATATCATTCGCCATAATAAACTCCCATAATTTGCTTGTGCAGACAATAATGAACCTCAGAAATGACAGAATCTGATTAACAGCTCCACATGCATTAAAAATCATGATCTTCATTTCCAAACACTGATAATTCTACTACTTGAAAATCTTGACAGCCAGAAATTGCAGTGTCAAAATTCACAAGGCCTCCCTGCCTTTTCTCTTATTTCATAAGCCCAAATTGGGGCAGCAGAAACCCGTGTGGGGTCATCAATTCTGGATGGAAAATTAAATTACCCTTTTCATATTTTGTATATTTATTATGGATAGAAATTGGACTGCAAAACATAAATAACATCGATGCTGGCCTGCTGAAGTCAATGATCATTTGTTCCTGCTAACATTTTTCTTCAGACAGGTTTTGGGTCTTCTCTGCGCACCTATTTATTCATGCCTGCTAAAAGGATTACAGATAACAGATGGACACACATATATGCAGGCACTTATATGAGAATCGATGATACCAGTATATATAAAGGTATTGAAGCAAGCATGATCTTACCAAGATTAATTAAGCGAGTATTATATTATGTTCTTGACACCTTTTTAATTTGCATATATAATGCAAGTTTGAAACCAACCTTACTAGTATAAAAAAGAGATTTTATTTTTTGACATAAAAGTTTTATCTTCCCCAATAAATAAACCTCAGTCGTTAATTGTTTACTTAGATTGACACCACAGTTGAAGTATGTTAATGTCTCGGCTCATTAAAATTTAAGGCCCATATTAATTTCCTCATAAGGGATGAGCTCTCAGTCCAATACCCATGCGCAATACATCAGTAACTAAATATTTTTCTTTCAAGTCCTGATACACTTTTTTTGATTAATAATCTACTCCTCTTCTTGAATAAGGTTGATTTCTTTAT
Organism: Cyperus esculentus; assembly: GCA_030179965.1. Lineage (NCBI taxonomy): Eukaryota > Viridiplantae > Streptophyta > Magnoliopsida > Poales > Cyperaceae > Cyperus > Cyperus esculentus. Next base: position 2,028,110 of record JASGLE010000012.1, read on the forward strand.
TCCTGTTACATATTGTCTTAAAAATTTATTGTAAGAAATAATAATTTCAGTTCAAAGCAAGGCGAGGGCTTTTTACTGTTATGTTATATTGTGCAGACGATGAGATGCTAACAAAGTATATTGGGCTGCCAAATTAGCCCACTAACTATAAAGTTCGAATTGGGCCTGGACCAATTTATCAGGGGAAGTTGTTCAAGCTCGGATGATGACATAAAAGATAACGCTAGTGGTGGTAAATTGGGACTATATGTTGGACTATTAATTAGAGTAAAGCTACCGTGTTCTTAAGCTCACGGAGGCCTCCTGTGAGTTTAACACTAAAAATATATCAAACCATATCCAAATTTTGATTTATATGGCTCAATAAATTTTTTATATCAAAATATTATAGCATGCAAAATTTTTTTTATTTTTGGAGATTTTTAAGTATTTATTTCGGATTTTTTAATAGCAACTATACAATATTAATAAAATAATCAATGTTTCATATGCAACTTTTATAAAATCTGAAATAAATACTTAAAAATCTCTAAAAATGAAAATTTTTTGCATGCCACATGATTTTGATATAAAGAATTTATTGAGCCATATAAATCAAAATTTGGATATGATTTGATACGTTTTTTGTGTTAAGCTCCCGTGAGCTTAAGAACACAGTAGTTTTACTCCTATTAATTAAGAAGAACATAATATTTATTTTCAGTTTATTATAGTTGAGGTACAAATGCTTCCAGATCACTAAATGCTCAAGTTTTTTTTGTTGACTCCTTTTGTTGTTTGAATGAGGAATTGAATTGGTGGGTCAGTACTCAGTTCAGCTTGTGGAGTATCAAATGCATCATTATATCTCTGATTGATGTAGTTGGAGTATGATCATTATTCTTCCCTTTTTTTTTATTCAAAAGTTTTGTATAATGCTGGTATACAAGAAATCAAATTAACCTGTCAAAATTGTTGTCTTTGTTTCCTGAGATGAAGATGTGCAAGTTAAGTTTCTCGTTAATTTCAAACATATATGCATGTGGCTGTACCCTCATAAACTGAAAGTTAACTTTCTTTTCATAAAGTAGAGATCAAACACCCCGATTTAAATATTTCAAACATTGTAAACATTTATAAATTAATTAAACCAGAATAATTCAACCGGATCGATCTTGGTACCGGTTTAATTTCATTGGAATAATACCAAGTATTTCTTAAGTCAAGTAAGTTGCCATTTAGATACTGCATACCAATTTGATTTCTTGCCAATCATAAATCCTAGTCTCTGTGTCAAATGGCACAGTTGTTGCATTACAACAGCATGGAACATTAATTTGGAGAGAAAGAAATAACAGAGTATATATATAGAAATGAGAATTACCAGCATTTGGACACTAATCTCAATTTAATAGAAAATACTCAAAATAGTTAAGGTGTGAAAGCTGAATAAAGATGCTGATAATTAATTCCTCTTCATGCAAACAAAAAATAAAAAATAAAAAAAAAACAGAGAGAAAATTGAAGTCTCGTTACTTTTTCTTCTGAAAATGCCGAGGTTAATTATGATAGAAAAAAGAAGGCACTGCCATGATTTTTTTATTCTGATTCATATTAAATTCTCTGTTGGGAAGTTGGTATACACAAATTTATTGTTGCCACCTTTTTTATTTAATTGGCACATACTCGATGGCTTAGCCACTACAAACATGATACATCAAATTAAACGCCAAGGGAACAATTAATGGGGTTCAGCTTTTTTTTAGTTATACTTTAAAATCAGTTGCTGATACAAATACAGTTACAGCAAATTTTTTTAATTCATTATAAGCTTCAATTAGGCTTCATAATTCATGGGTTATATTAAAGAGTAATTTATTAAGGCCGTGGATAGAATTATGGATACTGGAAACTGATTTAATGAAAATTGGTTTTCTATTAATTATATTTTTCACTGCTTTAATCTTCAATGATCAATCGCCTTCGTATTTTATTTTTGTTTTGATCGCTTTTATAATTAAGAACCACAAATTAAAGTACTTGCTTCCAGGACTATTAAAATAAAAGCTCTTACTTTAATTAGTTTTAGCACTACTTTAATTAGTTGAACAGAATCAACTTTTTGGCAAGAAATTTCCCATTAAATATCGTGAATTCTCTCCAAAAACATCATCAAAGTATAATTGGATCTGGTAAAAATAATAAACAATATATACTTCTCGTATGATATCACTGTCTCAAAATTTCGGATGTAAAATTCTTTATGAATATATTAAAATTGGATGACTTAAATATTTCTGCAAGAGTGATATTTGTACTAAACTAAGCACATAATATTTAAAAATTAAAACAAACAATAAAATTGCCAGTTGACCCATTGAAATGTTTCAAATTGAATACATCACCAAAAACCTTCTCTCTCTTTTTTTTTTTTTTGTTAATTCATTGAAATACATTTTTTCTTTCAGATCGATCATGTCTTGAAATAAAAATGGAGAAATTAAGCAGGTGGCTCATGCAAGGTCCCCCATATTTTTTGTCATGGATGATAATAGAAATTCTAGGGTTTGCATATGCTGCCATAAAAACGATGGCATGTGCTGCCATAGTTTTACAATGGCCCTTAAATTTAATTTAAATGGCTGTGATTTTAGCAAATAGGGGGGTTTTTTCCAATAGGACCCACTGTCATAGATACAATAGCACTACATGTCATCACAACTATGGCAGCGGATAAAAATCGGAAATTTTATACACCCAGCAAAAAGACAAGAAGAGGCATCTCAAGAACCTGCCATGTCTTTACCATACCGGGGAAAATTATCAAAATACCGGTACACACAGGACAGCAGCATCCAGCATGTCTTGGTAATGAATGAGATTGTGATGCTTGGTTTGACTCGTCATCAAGCTGTATATATATATAATTATATACCAGCAACTACTCCACGTACATATACATTTAACAATTTCATAATCATTGACTGATTCATACAAATGTACTATATATTTTTTTTATGAAGCAGGCGCACCTACTAAAACTTTATTAAAAATAGATAAAATTTTACATTTTACAAGTACGAAGTATTTATTATTTTTTTTTTTTGTAAAAGTAGAATTACAAAAGTACTATGAATTACTGGAAAATAACAAGTTACTTCTAGAGACTCAACTGGAATAAAATGAAAATCAGAACAATGTGCCGAAATAAAATAGAATAAGGAAAATTCGGAGAGATAAAATGACAAATAATTCAATACCCTGAGACACCAACTTCATTTATATAACTTGTCATTTATACAAGTTATTAATGAGTTAGTATTTATATCGATCTTAATAACTTTATTATTCAACTTATTTTGTATACTATTTTAATACTAAATTATATTATTTGTTGAATATAACAATATATATATATGCAAGAAATAAGTTAAATAATAATGTCATTGATCATATATAAAAACATAATTAATTGAGTAATTATCTTTTATGGTACCTTGAATATATAAGAAAGCAGTGCCTTTAATATAATACTCCAAATCTGCTTAATTGACAAGGATGCACAGAAAACCATCATAACTACATGCATATTTATATAGTTCTCTAGGTAATTAATTGCTGATCCATAAATTAGAAACAATCAAATTAAAACTAATAATCAATACTCTATTTTATCCTTGACTGCTTGCAAGTTAATTAACATTCCAAATAATTAAAGATCATCTTAATTAATTGCTCCTAGAGAATTAAGCAAAAGCACCAACTCCAAGGGCATCAGATCAGATGGCAGTGAAACTTTAATATATATTCAGTCAATATTTATAACTTCATCATATTCATATCAGTCTGTTATAAATGATGCCAGAACCAGAGCTACAGTGTGTGTGTATGATGCAGCTAGCTCGGCAGACACAAATTGTACTGAAGAGATAGAAGACCAGATGTATAGTTGAGTAATAACATATTAACATAACCGAAAATTAAAATGTCCAAGTAAAAGTGTTGGGTTCTTCATTGCAGTTGAAATATTGTCTGGTGGTTTTATTTGGTGCCTCGGATTTTGACTTTGATTTGTATTTCAAAGGAAAATGCATGTTATTCGTATCCACTCTCTTTTGAAAAAAATTAAAAATTTTTGTTTGGATTATTTGGTGATTACAACCATTTCAGTAATAAATAATTACTGTATTATATTATATATATTATATATATATTCTGGATACATCATATACTTTTTGGCCCGTCATTTTTTTCTATTAAATGGGTATATATAGAATTCAACTTTGTAGGGTGGTTTTGTTTTTTTCCGTTTGTTTTCTTCATTTGTTTTTAACATTTGGTTTTTGGCTTTATTTTTTCACACGGTTATCTGTAACCTTCGTAATTAATTACAAAGCACGTAGCTGATCGATCGACCTTCCCGTGTCCAATTATTAATTAATTAACTTCAGCGTATATTTTAGCTGAAAAACACATATTACAGTGTATATAATTAAGTTCAAATCATGGGCTCTCAATTTTGGATATATAGGGATCCATTGAAGTGTGTAAAAATTTAATTAATTAATTCGACCCCCAAAAATAATCTCAGTTTCTGAAGAAATGATTGATTATATATGTATATATGTTTATTATTTATTCCTGAAGAAATGAGAAAAGGTGGTATATATATATATATATATATATAACAAATTGGCTATCATATACATGTGCATGATTCTTATATATATGCCTAGCTATGTGCATGCAAGGCTTTAATTAGGCCAACAACATTTTAAGCCATAAATAGTGCAAAAGTGGGATAATGACGCCTATAATGGACGTGCTGGTGTAACAGGAAAACACATTTACAACGGCAATAAATTTGGTGTACTTGCATATACAGATTGTCATTATCACCATATATACGGCTATATATATTTATATATATATTCATTATCATTATTTTTATTGAATATATATTTTAATTTCAATTTCCGAATTTCGGAGTAAAATGACTCCAAACCGAGGAAACTAAAAGTTATTAACTTCTTGTAAAAATTAAGATGCTAGTGAATTTTTTTTTTAATTTTACTGCTGTACTCCCACCAAAAAAAATTTCTGTTCGATTTGACGATTATAAATGAATATTATCCATTATGAGATTCATCTGTAACCGATAAAATTATCTGGGTATGAGCATGAAAGCAACGTCCATTTTTTTTAACAAAGTGGAAATATTTTGAATATAAATATACATTGTGTCTCAGATTTCAAACCTTAATCCCCTTATATAAGTTGAAGTGAATTGAATACAAATATTCATGAAAATAAAAAAAAATAAAAAAAACGTTGGAGATTTGAAACCTCAAGCCCTGCATTTTTAGCACTTCTTTGTATAACTGAATAATGTACTTTAATTTTTCTCTCATCCAACATGGCTGCCCCATATATAAGTCAAGATCGTAGCAGTAGATAACAGTTGCTTTAATTAATAATCGTTGTTCAGTATTCGGACCACAACACTCGATCCACAGCATGCTAATTAAGAGTGGCGTACGTTTTCGTTTTCATATATATCTTGCACATAATAATATAACATGCAATTAATAAATAAGCGCAATTAGCAACTGCTCAAATCACCATCACTGCTAATTTGATCTTAATTAATTAGCATTCTTTTTACTAATTACAATTATCATTTATTTAGTTCTTAAGTTCTATATAAGCACATTGACTATAGTAGAGGATATATCAGCATTGCTCATGATACGATTCAAAAACAAATATATCAAGAGAAATTGAATATTATATTACCATAGATTAAATATATTTTTTCACTAATTATACTATTCAACCGTCTCCATATATACGATTTAAATCTTTATTATAATGTTCAAATATGTATCAATGTATGTGTTAGCTGCTCAACCATATGTATGCAATTGTGCATCATGTCAATGTTAACTAGTACATACCGTTTGAAGTTATATTTAGCTTAAATTAAGGCTAAATTTAAATCATGTTTATTTATTGATTTTTCACTAGAAAACCATGACAGGACAAGTTCTTTAATTTCGTGCCTTAAAGAAGGGCTCCCACACGGCACATCGTTTTTAATTTGTCATGTATTTGTCTTGATGTTAATGAAAGTTTTTAAAAGATCTTCTTCATAATCTCTTAATTGCATCCTTACAATATAAATTAGACATTACTTCCATGCTCACACCCAGATAATTTTATCGGTTACAGATGAATCTCATAATGGGTAATATCTATTTATGATCGTTAGATCCAAAAGAAAATGAGGAAAGTCCGATTTTGGTACCTGAGCTATTGCATTTGGTTCAAATTGGTCCTTGAACTATTTTTTGGTTCAAATTGGTCCCTGAACTACTTGATTTTGTTCAAATTGGTCCCTGAACTATTGGATATGGTTCAAATTGGTCTTTAAACTATTTTTTTGTTCAGTTTGGTCCCTGAACTATATGGTTTAATTGGTATTACTCCTCATTTTACTTCCATTTATGCTAACTGATATAGTTTAGGAATAAATTTCAATATCAATTAGTATAACAAAAGTATTTGGGAGGGATTATACATACCAAACCTATAAGTTTAAGGATCAATTTGATCTAAAAAATAGTTCAAGGACCAATTTGAACCAAATGCAATAGTTCAGGAACCGATTTGAACCAAAAAGTAGTTTAGGGACCAATTTAAACAAAATGCAATAGTTCAGAGACCAAAATCGAACTTTCCTCAAATAAAATTAGAAACAACCAAAGAGCATATTAGCCATACCGCCAGTTTAAAGTGCCTGAGTATGAAAATTAATTGGGACAAAAAAAATTCATTCCATAATAATATTTAATCCTTAAATAATCTAGATATTAATCGAAACCAATATAAATTTTTAAAAAAAATTATGAAACAGATTATACCAATAGAAACGTCTCCAACGATTTATATTATTTACTCGTTAACAGAGCTTGAATGCATGGGATTAGGAGTGACAAAAAAACTCGTGGCTCGTGGCTCGCTCGTCATTGGCTTGGGCTCGACTCGTTATTGGCTCGCTCGTTAAGCTAATGAGCCAAGGTTGAGCTTGGCATGGCTCGGCTCGTTAAACTCGTTTGGCTCGATAAACTATTACTAATTACAATTTGTACTGCTCTTATCGTAAATTATTAATATATTATACAACATATGGTCAAATATATATGAAATTGTTATATAAAATGTGTATGAACATATATTTATTAGTCCTTTTATATTAATTTTTATATAAATTTTGATATAACATACTTAAAATTTTATTTTATTACTAAAAAATAAACGAGCTTAACGAGCCAACTCGGTCAGCTCGTTAACTAAACAAGCCGAGCTCGAGTTTGTGTTTTTGGCTCGTTAATTAAACGAGCCGAGCCCGGCTTGTTTACACCCTACATGTGATGACGTGATATAACATATATATAGACTGTGTATATATACAATTATATATTGTATCCAAATTAAATGGCAGCATTTTAATTAATTTGTTGCCACCTGTCAACATGACATCTAGCATTCTTCCTTCCTTTTAATTTCCTCTTTTGTTGGGTTTTTGTCGGCTGGAAATGTGAGCATGCATGAAAGTGCAAAACCAACTATATTAAATTGTTTATATTAAATCGTTTGTGGCTACAAATGGCTTAGTAGCTCAAGTGATAGTTAATTAGGATTACTTCTAAGAGGTTATGGGTTCAGTCCTCTATTGACACAAAATAAAAAGTTTCAATAAAACTGGTGGAGTATTCCACTTTCTTCAAAAAAAAAAAAAAAAATTGTTTGTGGCTATATATATATTTGCGAGACAAATTAAATTTCATGTATAACTTTTCATTGCTATAGTATTAGAACACATTAATTGCTCAATAATTTAGATGAAATGATTTGATCTTTTCTATCTAATCAATTAATTAGTAGATTTACAATTATCTATTTATCTTAATAGCTTTATAAACACATCTTAATTTTGAGAGATTCATTATATATAAGTATATAACACTTTGGTTCAACAATTACGAATAATTAATCTTAATTAATGAATGCAATGCAAGAACATTTCGCTATTGAAACAAAGAAGCGATGAAATGGTACCTTTGCAGTTACATAGCCTTTAATTTCTCTTATTAAAGAATTCGATTTTGCAAGATTTATATAAGATATATGGGGAAAAAAAAACAAGAAGAAAGTAAATATAGAGAAAATATTACAAAGAAGTGCATGAAATGGAAATTTGGAAGGGACAAAAGGCGGCATTAAACCAAGTATACAATGGCAATATATATATGGACAGTGATATTATGCCACCAACTTTGCCCCCACAACCTTGTGATGAGGTGGCATATCGGTCAGGAGGGTCATTTTTATAAAATTTTTTGAGTAGGAGATATATTCTTGTAAAATTGTGAGGAACATTTTTGTAAATATTTTTTCATGGTAGGGTAATTTTGTAAATTTTCTTAGAAATAAAAGGATATTTCTGTAAAATTTTCTGAAAAAATGGATATTTTCGTAAATTTTTGCCAGCGCATCGGGGGTGCTGGGGGCATTGTATGGGGCAAGTTATATTTTTCCTCTATATATATATATATATATATATATATATATATATATGTACGTAGTTCATTATTTTTGTTTTCCTCATAAATATGTCAGAAGCCTTGTCTCCAAGTCCAAGTAATTGGTTGGTCCCCGAATATCAGATCTTCAGTAAATATGATGAGTCAAGTGCACCAGCTGATTTGAGGTCCAATTTCAGATTCTTGAACGATGAAAGCATTTAATATTTTGACTATATATTTACTAACAACATTTATAAATATATATAGTACATATTTTTCAGTTTTATGTATTTTTTGTTTATGTATTTTTTATGTACTTTAAGTTTTAAATATATGTGTATTTTTAATAACTATATTTTTAAGTTTTTTTTATGCGGTGATTTTTAGGATAGAGGAATGCTTGTATAAAAATTTAATTTATGCTATTTTTTACGGTGATTTGATAATTGATATGTATCACTTTTAATTTGATCAAATCACCTTCAAATTTTCTACCGCATTAAACAAGCAGTCCATTTCCTCTATTTGACGAAAAGGACTGTCGAATAATACTTAAACACCTCACTAAATAATTGTCTCCACCAACTTAATTACAACTAATCGTATGTGAAAACGAAAGACATGGTACTTCTATTGTTTCTGACAAAAATTTGATTTATTAGGACATTGAGGGGGATTTTATTCAATTCTTTTATTTTTAATTCTATGGATGCCTCTGTCGAATTGGTACAAAGGTCTGATGCAACATTAACTACCAAGTACCAACAATATATTACAACTGATACCAGTAAACCTATTAATTTACCAGTAAGTAATACCAATACCCACAACAAATTTAGGCTTGTATAATTAGTCCTTATGACAGACTGACACGTCTGATATTAATCAGTACAATTCAGAAAAAGGGCATTTGTAAAAGAAAAAAGAAAGTAAAGAAATAACACTTGCTTCAATCAATTTAGATAATGTTTTTCATTTCATTAAAGCAACATTGATGCACAGGAAGTCAATACCCGAACCATTCATCCTTGCTGCCAGAGAGGGAGAGAGAAGAGGGAGAAGAAGGGGGGACAGGAGGGTGAGGTTGAAGATGAGAAGAGTAAAGGCAGCAAGGAAAGAGACAAGCATGGTGCGTTCTTGACTTCCCATTTTTCATAAAACCAAAAATGAAAAAACAAAAGGGGGGGTGGTAAATGTGAGTTGATGCCAGTAAAGTAAACTTCTTTAAAGCATTGGGTGTTTAATGAAACCCTGCTTCATGCATCAGCATCACAGCATAGCAGAGAGAGGGAGGGGAGAGAATTGAAGAGGCCCCAACCAACACAAGGCCGAAACTTGAATGCTCCATTGAAGTGGAAGAAGATGGAGATTAATTTAATTTTTCCCCATCTCATTGTTGGTATTTGATTCGGATCATCACCCGCTGGGGCAATTCAAGGCCGCCTTTATTTGTTGCACTGTGGAGCTTATCAGGTTATTCACTGTCGATACCGACTCCACATTCAGCTTTGCAGATGGCAAGCTGCTCACTAATATCTGGAATGCCACAGTTACCAGTGACCCGTATGAACACCCAATTGGATTAGAGCTGCTTGAGGCCCCGTCAGATGGCCCTCCGACCCGCCCGTCCGGTAAAATTGTAAAACCTGAGGACGGTTGGAGCGGGATGTTTGTTGGGTCCTCGCCGCTCATCACAATGTCTATGTAACTGAATTCGATCGGCGAGTATACAACTAGTGAACCTGATGCGTCTGTGCAGCTCTCTTGTAGAATTAGCATACTGTTCTGACTTGTATTCAAACCCTGCTTGTTTGTACAACACTTGTTTTTAAGATGACAGTTTAAAATAACGGGAGAAGGTACGCAGGACTGAAAGATTATGTGAATAGAAATACTTACACGGAGGAGTGAAATGCAATTCCCTGGATGCGATCCGGTTGCGATGTTAGTGACCTCTTGCACAGAGTTGCCAATAGAGAGAACGTCCCACTGTTAAATTTTCAGCAAAAGAAGGAAAGGGTCAAGATTTTATAACAAGTACAAGTGTAGACAACGTGAGAGATTTAGATAAATTTGAAAGTAGGGACCTTGGACCGCTCATCCTTCAAGAAGTTAAAGACTCTCTCGCAAGAAATGGGAAGCCAGATAGAGGTGGCAGCACAGAGGACCACACCATTGGGTTGACCGGGTTCAGAGCTCCGGTGAACCGTAACCCGCACACCCTCATCATTTACGCCTGATAAGGCTGTCCATCGGTGCATTTGGGAGGCGCTTAAACTGGCGCAGAAGTTGTTCATCATCTTTTGTGACAGCTTCATCATACTCCTCTTCCCTTCTGGAGTACCTGAAAATGAAAAAAATTAACATATTAATCAGTGAAAACACGAGTTTTGAAATTAAAATCAAGGTTGAATATAACATCATTACCTCCTCCAATGTCCCTTGGTGAATTACCAACAGCCATGAGAGAAGCAAACCGCTCGCAAGTTCTTTGTAAGGTTGCCAACCATCGCTGGGCACCAAATGCCACACCACTTATTACAAGTTCACGGTATAATAGATGGACAAGAGCCTTGTCTTCAAGCTCCATGTGCTCCACCCAAGTAATCTAAATTACCAAATTGAATTTAGATAGTATAAAAGACTTTTGAAACCAAGGAATAGTCTACATGAGCAGGGACATTTTGCTATTACTGAAAGTGATGTGCCAATCAGAAATGAGCATTATGGATATATATTAATGCTAATTTCCTATTTCTGGTACATAGCTCATAAAAAACGTTTTATACTACTTCTTCCTAAACACTTTTTTTTGTTCCCTCAACTTTACACTACCACCCATTACTCATCTTCTCAGGTCAGGTTTAAGCCGTCAAAGTCTAAATCATTGAATGTATGGCGTTAACGGTAAGCTGGTTTCAGGCTTCAAAGTGAACACGTATGATGTCCCTGTACTGGAATATGGATGCTAGAACCATACTGATATCAAAATTCTTAAGCAATTTCAAATAACTGATACAATTATTGTTTTTTTTTTTTTTTGGCTTTCCAAATAACATTGCAAGTGTCATAGATGCACAAGTCTTACGTCATGTTTTCTTGTTTGCTTCAAAATAAGAAGACAGTGTCTTCGCTTGGTATTCAATGCACAACAATTTTATGAATGCATTGCATATTCAAGTTAGCTTTCATTTTAAATTAAGTCACTGTAGAATAACAATGTAAATTAAATGAACTCAAAGAAACTAACCCTTCTATCAATACTGTAAATCTACCCCGGACATTTACTTTTCTTTAACTGAATTCGTATTTCAATTTAATTAACATACAATTTTTTTCTAACTTTCTTCAGTTTCAGTAAAAAAATTACATTTACTGATCTTCTATTTTATTTCCCTGATTCAGTTTTGTAAAAATATAGAAACAGAGTACATAATTAGTTTCTAAATTTACCTTGGAGTAGCCATTGGGGATTTCTTGAATGAGACAGCCCGAAGGAAGCCGTCTGGTGCTGGAATGGTTTGGGAATTGGATGTCCCTCGACAAATCAACAGACACATCAGCTATGGCCCACAAGCCTTGTTCTATCTGCCGGCAATAGCGCAAGAAACAGAACTCCCTTGTCGGCACCATGGGGGAAAGCACATTCAGCTCTTCGTACATCTATATTTAAACTTGTATCATTAGATGAATATTGTGATATTATGACTAATTAATTACAATTTGCAACATGGCGAAAAGTGATAAACAAATGTAGAATACCAAGAGTAAGGAGCCGCTCCTCCCCGCTATCCCGTTTGCAAGGATATCAATGGTTCTTGCCTTGGCAATAATGGTAGGGAAGAACTCGATCCACTTGCTCTGCATCAAAGGTGACACATATAAACCCAAAATATAATATTTAAAAATTTACAATCACCAATGAGTTATAAATCCGAAAAAGAGTACTCACTGAATCCAAAAACATATCAACCAATGAAACGGCATTCATGAAAACCAAAGCAGAATCCCTCGAGGCTTCCACACGGATATCAGGACTCCGAAACCGACTACCCGGCTTAGGAAACAAGCTGTCATATGCATCGAGGCTGAGCACTTCCCTTCCGTCACCTTGCTTGACCCACAATGGCTCGTCACTCTGAGCGAGCCTAACAAGCTCGTCCATAGCAGTTGTTGCCATTTCAGCCATGATAGGCTTTTCCATATCAGAAACGGCGGTAGGAAATGAAAATGGCATACTTGACGAACTCCCGGTTAGCAAGTCAAGGTCGAGAGACGGGCCCATTGACGGACTACCGAGGCCACCTACGGTGAGATCCAAAGAGGACATAGATAATGGCTGCACCGGCGGAAGCTGCGTTATGGGTCTTCCGAGATACTTGGACGTCAATCCAGAGACCCTATCCAGCTGCATTCAAAAATCAAAATTAAAAATTGGAAAACAATTAATTGATGGCAAAGAAAATGCAAAGAATTATCAATAACAATTTTTTTAAAAAAATATATATATATTTGCACCTCTTCTTTCAATCGGGCATTCTCCATCCGGAGTTTCTGCTCGTCAAAGTAGGAGTCCTCAGAGACGGGCGGGGCGCCGCAATGCGGGCATATCACATTCTTCAACGCCTCGCGCATGGCGATGTTCTCACACCGGATCTTGTCGTTCTCCGCCCGGAGGAAGCAGTTGTCGGCCCTCTCATGCTGTGCCTGCAAACCATATATTCCATCAACATAGTAAACAAAACAATACAAAAAGTGTGTGCTCATGTTTAAATCATCAGAAGAGAAACATCTTGCGTCCATTGAAAATGCATCCATACCTACATCCACAAACACACTCACTCCCACTCAGAATGTAACAAATACCTCCGATTTTGTAACAGATAAATCTGATTTTGTAACCTATGATGCATACGTCCATAGACACATTCAGAATATAACAAATACATCCGATTTTATATTTGTAACAGATAAATCTGATTCTTGATTCTGTAACCTACAGACGCTATGGACAGATATCCTATCCTACATATGACACTAGGTATTACTCAAATCAGAATGGTTTTAAAAGGATGGTGATGGAGTTGGGGTTTGGGGGTTGGTGTTTGGGTTTTTGTGGGCGGGTCGCTATTTATAACAGTTTGATTGATAGAAAAGGACAAGGAAAAGGGGAAGGGAGGGAGGGAGGGAGGGAAGAAAAGGGGGTAGGATGATGGTTACTTTCATCTGAGTTCTCCTGTTCTGGAACCAGAACTTGATCTGGCGGGGATCCAAACCCACTTCCCTGCTCAGCTGCATCCTCTGCTTCTCGTCCGGATGCGGACATTCCTTAAACATCCTATAAATAAATATAAAGCCACCAAAAACAAAATAAAGAATTTTATCCAAACAACAACAACAACAAAAAAAAAAAAACCCAAAAAGGAACAAACTTCCAACAGCAGCAAATTATACGAAAATAAAAAAAAGGAAACAAAGGAGGAGAAAAATTGAAATGCAAAAACGAAAGGAGAGAAAAAAAGAAATGTTACGATTCGAGTTGCTGAATCTGGCGGGGAGTATGGCGGTGGTAGCGAGTCTTCCTCTTCTGCCTATCGGAGCCGCCACCGCCACCGCCACCATCGGGTTCTTCCCCAAAATCCATCTTCTCCTCCTCTTCACCAAGAAACTCAAAACTATCTTCACTTCAAAAACAGAGAGCCAGTCCTCCTCTACTAGACTAGCTTACAGACTAGAGAGAGAAAGGAAGGGACGTTAATTAGGAACTAGAAGGTGATGGACTGACTGATGGATGGGAAATAAAAGAAAAGAAAGGGTGGGCAGTCGCGGTGGAAAACAGCGCCCCGCCCAGAGAGGTAAGAATGGTAAGTTCAAGAGAGGGCTATGAAGGCACGGAGATAGAGATACGAGAGGCCGCCCCGCCCTCGCCCTGTCTGCCTTTCGTAAGAAAGAGAGAGAGGTGTGTGAAATGAAACGAAATGAAATGACTCAAGGAGATGAAATGAAAGAGTAACTGCTGCTGCTGCAACGTAGTGTAATGTGTAAGGTAATGGATGGGGAGAGAGAGAGAGAGAGAGGGAGAGGGAGGGGGCCGGGGGGGGGTTTAAATTGGCTGCTCGATGATCGAGGGACCTGACCGGACGGACGGGCTGACTGGCTGGCTGGCTGGCTGGCTGACTTCCCGACGCCCTCTATTACTCCCTCGCGGGTTGCAAATTGCAATATAAGCTGAGGCGAGCCTAGCTACTACTACTGCGCCATCGGAGATACACGCGCGCGCACATCCCTACGCACGTTCTAGGGTTTTACTTTATAGACCGAGGGGGTGAAATAGCTAGTCTAGTGATGGGACCGCAATCTTATTGCTTTTATATATATAATTGAAGAGGAGGGATCCATTGACAATTCTCATCTTGACAATCTTGATAATTTCAAATTTCAAAATTTTATAAAAAATCATATAAATTCTCAAAAATAGAAAAAAGTGTATGGAAGTATTTCTTAACATATAGATTGATTATGTTTCCGATTATATTCGATTTAAGTAATATTTGATAGCTTTTAAAGATTCATTAATTTACAACCGTTAAAATGTACACAAGATTTTGATAAGTTATCAAACGATATTCAAATTGATTGAAATTCGAAACACCACCAATCTACAAGTTAATTAATGCATCCATAAATCTTTTTCCATTTTAAGATTTTTTATGAATTTTTACAAATTTTTGAAATGTTATATTATCAAAATTGTCAAAATAATCATTGTCAATGGATCCCTCCTCATAATTGATGCAAATACAATTTCTTCGTATGACTATATTATATGCTATGTTGTATACTCGTATGGATTTAAATTGTTTTATGTTATCTGTGATATAATTTTGAAGAAATCTTTTGGTCCCCGCTCTTTTGTACCCCATACTCGTCCCCCACCTTCCGATTTCTCATTTTAGCAATAATTGTCGAGTCAAGTTACCGCAATCCAATTAATTACCGCCTTCCGCTATTGTTTGCAGAAAACGACAAAAAAATGTGCATATTAATTGCCGCAATCTACTGGCTCTGCTCTGAAGCCTATTTCTTTTGATGCTTTGAGTCATCTAGTGAGCCGAACTCACATCATCTGGGGTAACATCTTCCATTAATTATTTTACTCTTTATATTACAGCTTGGATTCTGAAAATGTATTTTATTAAGACACATATTTACATGTGTAGTAGTTATTTTGAACAATGGATTTGAACTTATTAGATGACACATGCAATGAGTTATGAAATCAAATGTTTTGAAGTCGACTATAATGTTTGTATATAGGATGCGAGTATAAATTGAGGTGGCAAATTGGGTAGGCGAGTGGTGTTTGAGTTTGGATCTGCAGATCGGTCAGTTTGACTTAAGATCTCAAGTCGGGTTGGATCGGGTCGGGTTAATTATAATATCGATTTTTTTATCCTAAGTTGATTTGAGGTTAATTGCAAGCTGTTTGATCTCAGGTCGGGTCGAGTCAGTTTGACTTTCTAAAAAACGCATGGTTAGGTTGTAAATGGTATGAACACCTACAAGTAGATAGTATGAACACCTAAAAATAAGTGGTATAAACACCCCACAACAAAAGGCTCAGACCTCATGAACCGTCAAAATTATTTTGCACGTTTTCTACATGAAAAATGTGTCATAATTAATTTAAACACGTGCTTAATTTAATAGTTAGGACGATGTGCGCTTGATATTCACTGGAATGGAAAATTGGTCCACACGTCCTGTGTATAAAAAAGGTGTTCATAGTTGTATTTGTAAGGTGTTTAGACTGTTACTAATATGTGTTCACACTGACTATATTTGCGACAATTGGTCAGGGTACGTTTATGGGGGATTTTTTATTGGGTCCCGATAGGAAGTAACGGAAATGGATAAGGTTAGGGCCCGTGATGTTCAGTAGAACCCGAAAGGCCCACCTGTCCTGGTTTTGCAATGTTCATACTTGTCGATAAAAGGTGTTTATACTAACTAGTTTCGGGTGTTCATAGTTTGTGCATGCACGTTGTTGAGTTGGGGTACGATTTTGGAGGATTTTTGTTGGGGTACAGTTAGCTCTCCTCTATAATTTTTGAAGGTTTTGAAAGATGAATTGTGTAAATCTGTAAAGTTTTGGATATTTAATTATCATCTCAATAAATTAACAATCATTATTCGTATGTTATTTATCAAGTAATTAAGTATTATCAATTATTTATGAGGCCGTCATAATTGTGAGCGTAAATATTTAAGCGGTCTTCGAAATGTTAAGTACCGTGAATTACTAAAGCAATTAAATATTTTCTATTAAGGCGTGTTAATTTTAAGTAATTTAAATATCCTATATGACTCAATTACTACTCAAAAAGTTAATCAACGTGATTCCGTGAACTCCAATTAAGCCCTTACATATATATTTTTTATCGTAACGTAGTGAATTTTAGATTAAAATTTTATTATGACTTCATTAAGATCTTATATATTACACTAATATTTGTATTATCCACTAAATAAGTACCGAATTATATTTTGTTAAGTATTTAGTAACGTCGCCGCTAATATCCGAGGTTCAACATATGAATTATAGCTAGCTTAAATTTTACAAACAAATAGATAAGTACCGATCTTATTTATATATCACTACTCTAATATTTTTTAAATTAATGTGAAATAATAATTTTCATTTACAGCATGACCTCAATAAGTTGATAATTCTATGATCACATGTATTTTTCATCACCTAGTGAATATTATATTTTTCCGACAAACAATACTCACATTTAAAAAAAAAAACATAATTTGAATTGTTCCGTTAATTCGGGTTTACTTTCTGGGAGTTGATAATTGTACTCCTTAAAAATCTCTCTTAACCGCACCCCAATACATTTTTAGTTAAAAATTATTTTTTAAATACAATAAATCACTTTTACTGGTTGCAATTCACATCCTCAATCAAACAAAACACTTATATATATTATATATACAATAGAAATATAAAAAAAAAATTCACTCAAAATTGATAAGAGTATGAGAAAGAAAGAGAAACTATTACCAATTTAGTTTGGGGGATGGATAAGGAGGAAAGTTAAGGGGTAAAGATAATTTCTCTTACTCTCTTTCTATGTGGTAATCTATAACTCTAGACCGAGTGTATGTAACAACTTTACCGTTTTATTTTCTTAATGCTGGTTCGGGTTGGCACAGCTGGAGTCATTAAAGCGGGACACGAACCAAACATCTCGGGTTCGGATCCTTACCGTACCCGTTAGACAGGTGTGGGGTGCATAAATAAAACTGTTGCAATGCAAAACCAATATTTATGCTTGGGAATCCGGACGGAGTCAAATAGAGAACAGACCATGGATTGATTTCCAGATCCAAATCCACAATCTCTAGGAAAAGAAATAGTAATAGTAATGTGGCATTTAAAGGCCTACCAGTACTATTACTACTGCCCCAATATTGATACCGGGTTATTGGGATCCAACCCCAAACGAACCAAATCCCAACATGGCGTTGTTAATGGTATTACTTATTACTCACTTCGCTTCACTTGGGCTCTGTGTTCTCTTCTGGATCTTATTATTATTATCATTTATCAGGTTGAATTGATTTGAATAGAGAAACATGTAAAGTCCATCGTATATCGTATATAGTAGGTTATTTATGTATTTCTCTTACAGTTTTGATACATCACGTGCACTTATATGCTTAGTACAGTTGCATAAATATTTATTAGAAACTGTTATGTATATGTTCACTAGAAAATGATATATGTTTACTAGAAAAAGATATAAATGTTCACTGAAAAATGATATTTGTTCATTGAAAATACGCTGAACAGGTGGATAATTGAGAAAGGTGGACGCTACCTGATACTCATTTGAATCATCATCAAGTGAAGAACTGAGCGTGTGTTTTAAGGACTCTCTCGGTGTCTTGTCTGTCTTAGGCCTTAGCAGTTAGCAATTTAACTAATTAGCAACGCCAAATTATGACTTTTTAAGTGTTTACTTGTGTTGTACTTAAGGGCTGTTAAAAAAGATGGTTTTTTAATTTTTAGTTTGGAGTGTGCAGTTCCTGAGGCGCTAGATTTCATTGTTTATTTTGTAGGCCATGGAGCATTGAAAAGTTTATTATAGGTCAAACTTTGGTATAGATAAATATAAATATAATTATGTGAGTCTTCCTATATAGTTAGTTATCTTTAATTCCTGGTTTTCTTAGAGTTAGTTGACTCCAAGTTTCATATTATTATAATGATAACATTTGCTAATTATTTGTACTTTTTTTATAAGCCAGTCTAGGAGTTTATGGTCAAAGATTTCATGTACTTCTTGGTACTCTCGAAATGTGGCAATTTGTCAGAAAAATAAAATTATGAACTTGTTTAATTTAATATGTTACGTAAATCTAAAACCTTCTTGATTCCTAATGTACTTGTAGATTGGGATTTAGGAATGGTTGCAATTACATGCAATTATATATGTAAAATCAATTTAAACACTGAAAAAGAGAGAGAGAGAACAAAAAAAAAAAAAAAATCATTACTTCTACTTTTTTAGTATTAATGAGGTTGTTTAAGTTGATGCATAAAATTCAAAACAATATATACCTGTCATTCAATACTATCAATACAACAAGAAGTTAATGGATGATAATAAAGCCTAGCTACTAAAAACACATGAGCATATATAACATATATATATCCTGCATTGTCTTGAAGTGCTTATAAAGTTATAATTACTAATCAATTAATATATATTAAGAACAAAAAACACAATTAAGGACGTTAGATCATTTAAAATGATAAATGATTATGATCAAGTTGATGGCTGCATTTTCATAATTATATCCTTCAATGGAAAACTCTAAATTAAATCGTGTCAGAGTTTAAGTAATCATATATATATGGTTTAATTAATTCTTCTCTCACAACAAGGCCCATAGTTATTAATTAATTTGTTCCAATATCTTCTGAAATAAATGTGCGCTTTAGATATATAGCTGTTTTCTTAACACAACCAAAATGTGGATAAGTGGATATTAATGTTCAAATGCTACCCTGAATTTTGTTAAGCAAGCATGGGATTGAGATTTATGGTTATGGGGCTCAATTATGTTATTTTGCTGAAGACATTAATATATTATATACAACACGTACTGAAATATTACAAGTATGAACTTAAATTTAAAATTTGAAACGAGGCAATTACTCTTGTTTTCTTCTGTACTGGATCCGCAGATGTTATGCGAACATCGGTTCCGATCGATCGATATCATAAAACGAAACAAGTCCATGATAAATACTATGCTAAATATATTTAAAAAGATAGTAATAATATAATTAGTGCTAAAAACCTGGTTGCACAATACCACAAAATTAATGGATCAATTTAAGAGTTAAATCATAATGTATATGGAAATTAATATCAGCTTCGATAAATTATCAAATCAATATTAACAAACAAGAGCTGATCGATCGATAAATCATACATATATCAATACATATATGTGAATATTATTATTATTATTATGTTGATGACTTTATTCATACAAATGTACGTACATGATATTTTTATTGTCTATAATATTTTTTTTCAGATATTGTAATGCGGCATGGAATTCGTATATATCCTCTGCCTCCAAGAACGGGAATTCACATCCTATACGCCTACGGTAACGCATAGTTTGCATTTGCCCGAAAAAGTGTTTTAATATATACGCATCCCCTGTTATTAAACTTTGACCTTCGTTTAAAACTCTGCCTGCGGACAAATTTCTTGTCCGTGATTGGTTCAGCGGTTACTATACACCGTGCATGCAGTACTGCTGATGATAGTGTATATCCTCTATCCTCAGCAGTACCGCACGGTGCATATTCCATATTTCTACGACATGCATGCATGTCTCAAAAAATTGAGACCAACTCTCACAAGTTTCACGAGAAATCAAAGGATCCCTAGCTAGCTTTCACAAGACAACACACTCAACTCAAATAGGGCTCAAGGCCTCCATGGTACATTCATACACGAGTAAGACCTCGCTAGCGTTCATTCTATAGACAACCATAGAAGATACAAAGAATATGATAAGTAGAACCTACAATGTAACTCATGCGTCTTCTATAGTAAATCCATAGAGTGGACGCAAAATGTTTCCATTCGTAGATATACCGTATACTGTATACTCTGCATATGCATGTGTGGTGTATCTACACATTTAGCTATAAGCTGCCTAAGTTGCCTTTTGCTCTTGCTCACTCACCAACTTAACCTAGCTAGCCCACTTTGCACCGTTCTAAGAATTAAATTGTGTTCTCTCATTGCAAAAACCCCTTTTGCCCTGGCCAGAACTATATATATATAGATATAGATATGAGGAGGGATCCATTGACAATGGATAACCTGACAATCTTGACAATACATCTTTTCAAAAATTTATAAAAAATCATAAAAAATCTTAAAAATGAAAAATGATTTACGCATGTATTACTTGACTTATAGATTGATAGTGTTTCAAATTTCAATCAATTTGAACATCGTTTAATGACTTATCAAAATTTTGTGCACTTTTCAACGGTTATAATTTAACAGATCTTTAAAGAGCTATCGAATGTCGTTTGAATTGAATATAATCGGATACATAATCAATCTATAAGTTAAGTAATACTTCCGTAAACTTTTTTCTATTTTTAAGATTTTTTATTTTTTATAAATTTTTAAAAAGTGGTATTGTTAAGATTGTCAAGTTATCTATTGTCAATGGATCCCTTCTCTATAGATATATACTAACTAGCTAGCAAGGGTCATTAATCCGCTCATCATTGTTCTATTCTATATTACTATATATCATGCACGGAATGAATCATAAATCATAATTAATAAATAGCATTTCATAATTTCAGAATTTAATTGGCAGTATTAATTGATTAACACGTGTTGGGTGGGAGGTCGACTCGGCTGTTTATTATTGTGAATTTGTAACTCTACTTTTGTTTTAATGCATATATATATATATGCTCCTCGGTGGTAAATTAATGAAAATGAAAATGAAAGACAAGGTTTTAGTGCATCCGGTACGATGGCCATTATTCCCGTTATAATCTTTTTGGCAATGACATGGTGCATAGGTGCAACTATATATGCAGAATTTTGCAAATTTAATTAAAATCAAATTCCAAATAATATATATATATATATATATATATATGTTGGGTTACGGTGATATGCATAGCAAAACGCCGTTTTTGCTATGCGCTCGTATCTCAACAACCGTAACTCGGATAGCCAATCTAATTCGACCGGTGCATTCTTCATATTGAAATCTCATAGGATACCAATTTTTTCTATTTTTGAAGATTGCTAACTATTTTTAACGATTTTTGAAAAAATGACCCTTATTATGAGTTCCAAATAGATTATTTTATTATTATTTTCTTGCCATCTTTCAAAAATCGTTAAAAATAGTTAGGAATCTCCACAAATAGTAAAAATTAATATCCGATGAGTTTTTGATATGTAGAATGCACCGGTCGAACCGGATCCCCCATCCGAATTACAGTTGTCGAGATACGAGCGCATAGCAAAAACGTAGTTTTGCTATGCATATCACCGTAACCCAACTCTATATATATATATACACACACATATATAGGATCATATTTGACTCATATGTAATTAAAAAGGATAATTAAGTGTCGTGCGTGTGACAGTGATATATAGATGACATAAATTTGGTACGTTACAAAGACTTTAATAATATTTCATAGCATAATTAAATTTGGTATGTTCGTTTTCCTACAGAACCCATGTTCGATCCATTGAATTTAAAAAAAAAAAATACTTGAAATTGAAGAATTTTTTGGAGGGTCTTTAATTCGATGCGATCTATAATAATTGACGTGGTATTAAAATCCATTAAATTTGCTATGTACTAGCTAGCTAGCTAGGATCGATGTACATCGGATTTACAAGCAATTTAATTCTGGTTAATCATTAATTAATTAATTACTCCCATATTAATTAATTGCATACGGTAATTAAATACGCTCGCCTTGAGTATACATCTAGCAGCGCGATAGTGCATGCACGGCAATTATACATAAAATCTCCTTTTTAATTGTACATATTACTGTCTTAAATATGGGCAGATATGTTCGATGGACGGTTTTTTTTAGATAAACATTCCGACGTGGACGTTTGCATTTTCTAAATATTCCTAAAGCAAAATTTAATTTAATTTTTTACAACAGAACAGAAAAATATATATATATGTATATATATTCGCAGATTTCTTGATTTGCTGGCAATGTAACTGGAATAAAAGGATATCAAAATGGGCTGTCCTGAGAATGATTCTTTAGCACAACAAAATTTGGGGCTATTCCTATGAAAGAGGGATGGATCATGGACATCAATATCGAAGCTTTTATTTATGGGCTCATGTAGTCATGCTGCCCAGCCCAATTTGTAGCAATCAATCATTCACTACCCACGAGTGTAAATTTGCATATACCCGTGCAAAGTACGGATTGTCTTTACAAACGAACTAAATAAAACTCCTTAATTACCAAGTAAGAGATCAAAAAGTCGTAGGCAACATATTTCATTCAAAAGAGATCATTACATCTATAGAAATAACAGAAAAAATTTCTAATCCAAAACTAATAACACAACAGCAAATGAATCTATCATCAAACCAACCCATTTTAACAATCTAATTGATTTGATCTCCAATACAAGAGACAGGTTTGAAAGCACCGGCTTGATGAATATCATCCATCGTCTTTGGTACAAATACTGTACAATATGTATCAGAAACTTGGTAAGTGCTCCACAACAATCCAATCTCTAAAGCATCATATGATTTGTCGAAGTTGAAACAGATCTGTCATCTCAAGTTTTTCTAATAACGAGACCTCAAATGAAGAAAGACGACGATGAGTCTCTTGTTTAAAAACAAAAGCAACGAAATGACAAACGAACAGACGGAAACAATGAAGAGAAGAATGAAAGAGAAGAGAGCAACCGCATCAGTCTTTCAATTGCTCTTTCTAATTCTTATTAGAAACTCTTTTAGGGATGTGAACCTTTTAGGAGTCTTTCAGAAGCGTTGTCTAAAATAGAAAACTTTCTTAATTAGAAAGGGCTTTCATAGCGTCTTGCTCATTTGAAAAGATCATTTGGGTAGATTTCAGCAATAGGTGAGAGGATTTCATAACCGTCCTCTTTCTTATTTTTTTCTAATTAAATACAATTATACCCTTTAAAAAAAAACAACGATGCGGTTGCTCCACAATCCCCACGTAGAAAGAAAGGTCACCACACGTCCTAAACACCCATGCATCCGGATCCAAAATTACCCATGTGAAAATGGCCCATACTTCTATCAAAAAATCAAAATGGGCCATGTCTCAATTCAGGCCCACTCGGCCCAATTCTCTTCTCATCAACAAACTCTCGACTCTCCAGTCCACACTCTTCTCCCTCGTCGGAGCTCCGAATCCCAAACCCCAACCCTCGTCCCCCGCGCGCCAAAATGTCGCCGCCATCGCCGCCGGACTCACCAGAACCCGCCACGGCCACCTCCTCCTCACTCTTCCCGCTCTTTCCCGTCTCGTCAAACCCTACCTCTGCTGCCTCTGCTTCTCTGCCTGCGGCGTCCTCTTACGCCCCGGAGTGGCTCACCAACTCCAGCTTCACGGCCGACGTCTCCGCGATCCACTCCTCCGTGCCGGGCATCCCCCCGGCCGAATCCGATGAGGAACAAGGGTTGGAGTCGCCGAAGGATCGGAGGAAGTTTGATCTCGTGCACTCTCCTACTGCGGCGTCGCAGTCCGGTTCAGGATCGGAGTCTGACGGGAGACGGGAGGGTGGGAGAAAGGAGAGGAGGAAGAAGAAGAAGAAGAGGAAGAGGAGAGAAGATGGGGAGAGGTTTAGAGGGAGTGAGGCGGGTTCGAGGAAGTCGGGGGTTCATGTTTGGGATGGGTCGGGTAGAAAACCAGCTAAGGATTATTACTTTGATGCCAAGGGGGATCTTGATAACCTCGAATTCGGTAGTCTTTACAGGTATTATTACTTCTGTTTGGTTTTTGGCTAATTCTGCAATGGATCGGTTGAAATATAGACTATTCATTTTTCATAATCGAATGACCACAATATGTCTTTTAGATAATATTAAAGAGAAATATTTGGTAAGAATTGTTTGATTGAAAATGAAAGGTTGCTTAGCCGATCCATAGCAGAACCGCTCGTGGTTTTTACCTCAATTTATCCAAAAACTTAATTCCGTAGTGCAAAATCATACTTTAGCAGTATTTGGTGCTTGAATGCTTGTGTAATAAGATATTTCTGAATTGGGTTAGAAATGGTTAATCTTCTTTTAAATAACCAAAAATGTGAAATGCTAGTGAATAGTGATGCCATTGTGTCTGACGGTAAGGAATTTATTGTAGAATGGACGTAGCACGGTACAAGCTTCAGAGTAGTTCAGACCCGTCAGGGCCTGATTTCAAGTTCTTTTACTGTACGAGACCATCATTACGTCTTGGTGAAGATTCGGACCTAGATGGTTTGGACAGCAAAGTGAGGTCTGGAGGCCGGTACTTTTCAATGAGGTTTACATCTTTAGAACGCAACAAGGGTTTTAAGCACCTCAAGATATCACAGAAAGATGTTCCCTTTGTGGTGCCTGAGGAATTTATTCCTCTGGAACCGTCCTCTCTCTATGAAGGTGATGGCGGGTCTTCTGAGGAGGTCGAGGAGTCGTGGGAAGATGAAGTAATCAAGAAAACAAGAGAGTTTAATAGGAGGTCCCGTGAATTTCCGCATGATGAGAAAGTATGGCTGTCCTTTGCACAATTTCAGGTAAGTTTCCAAAAATTTCTTACTTGGCAAGTTCTCTTTTTCTGTGCAAATCGTCAGTTCATTTAGTCTCTCTTGATTGAAGTTTGATATGTGTTCTATCTTTTCCTTCCGTATCTGTCTGTTTATTTGCTACTTTTGTTACATGAGAGGGGATATGGGTGGCCTCATGCAACCAGGGTCAAAATTATTAGTAGTTGATGTAATTTCAATAGACCTGCAACATTCAGCTAATTTAAACAGTTTGGTGCCTGTTGTAAAAATTTGAAAAAAATTCTGTTTTTAATTGGAAAATTGAAGAAGCCTCTAGTGTTTGTGCCTAGATGATAAATACAGAGTGTTGTTTTGGAAAATAAATATAAATTGCACGATTGTGACTGATTGTGAGCTGATGTGGTATCTGAACTTTGTAAAAGGATAAAATTGCTAAGTCTCAGCCTCAGAAGTCAGCGCGGCTGCAAACTCTGGAAAAGAAGATAAGTATACTAGAGAAGGCTGTTGAACTTAACCCAGATAGTGAAGATCTCCTAATTTGTTTATTGAGCTCATACCGAGACAGAGACACCACTGAAGCACTCTTGGCAAGATGGGAAAGAATCCTCATGCAGCATTCTGACAGTGTTAAATTGTGGAAGGAATATCTACTTGTTCGTCAGGGTGAGTTCTCCCGGTTCAAGGTCTCTGATGTGCGTCAGATCTATGGTTATGCTATTCAAGCTCTATCTTCTGCCAGCTACAAGTTCTCTAGGCAGGTTTATCTCTTCTTTTAAATTTTTTTTTTCAGCCTTTTTTTTTTCAATTTACTTTAATTGTAAATTTATGAAGTTTTTGGCAATTTCTTTAATCAACACAGGATGCTCGAATTGGTGATCAAGTGCAACCAAGTTCTCTCCTAGTGCAGATAGAACTTGGTCTAGTTGACATTTTTGTAAACCTATGTCGGTTTGAGTGGCAAACAGGTCATAAAGAGTTGGCAACCGGCTTGTTTCAATCTCAAGTCGAGTACAGTTTGTTTAGCCCAATCTTGGATCTCACACCAAGCAGCAAAAAGAGACTGTTTGAGCACTTTTGGAATAGTCCTGGCGCACGTATAGGAGAAGATGGGGCCCTGGGTTGGTCCTCATGGCTATCAAAGGATGAAGAAAGGCAGAGAAATGTACACATGCAGGTAAGCTATCAATGAGGGTGGTAATAAGGTTATCCCCACACTATTTCCCATTTATCCTTCTCCCAAACATAGCCAAAAGGGTTAAAACTGCATGGTGCTAATATGCTTTACTGTCATAGACTATTGGTAAAACATCATTTGCATATTTGCAACATGTCATTTTGCAAGTGATCCTAAATCCTAATATTTTCTGGCTGTTTTACTGTATTCACACCAGTATGTCATATTTTGTAGATTGGCACCCATCTTTTTCAGGTTTTTAGATCCAGTTCTTGCATTGTAACTTAAAACCGATGCAAAATTTATACCATCATTTTCAATATCTGCTTTTTGGATATATTAGAGCAGCTTATGCCATCAAATATTCATGGTGAACAACAATTTGGTCCAATGGCAAGTAATATTAAACTATTGCAATCGGTTAATATGAGAAATATTGGGTATCTATTTTCTGGACGTAGTTAAAAAAGATCTGTGTGTGCAGGAGAACTCACAAGAAGAAGAAGCTGGTGGATGGAGTGGTTGGTTTGATCCTCGTCCAGAAGATGATGAAACTAAAACAGAACTTAATGGTGAACCTCCTATTGCTGAAGAAAATAATGAAGATGCTCTTGATGATGACAATTATCAAACACAGGAAGATGTTGAATCATTGCTAAAGAAGCTTGGTATTGATGTGAATTCCGAGTCCCATAGTGAGGTTAAAGATGCTAAAGTCTGGCATAGGTGGTCTGAGGAGGAAGTATCAAGAGACTGCAAGCAGTGGATGCCTGTTCGTGAAAATGCCGGTAAGTGATCTTATGACCCGATATTAGCTTGTTCTGCTAAGCCTTTTGTGTGTGTGTGTGTGTGTGTTTTTCTTTTAAATAATGCGATGTCATAAAAATGGATCAGCTCAAGAAGAAGGAGATGAACAACTTGCAAGGGTGATATTGTTTGAAGATGTGACAGATTACCTGTTCTCATTGTCCTCAAAGGAGGCTCAGTTTTCTCTCATCTGCCAATTTATTGATTTCTTTGGTGGAAAAGTTTCACACTGGTAATCTTATGACAATTCTTTTCTTGTCTATTTTTTAAAAATGTTTTTTGAGCAAAATTGTGAAATGGGTTTTATTTAGAATAAGTTAAATGAGAAGTGTATTAGAAGTATATTGGTCATGATGTCTTTTTATCTATATATTTGTGATTTTAGGTGCTGTACTAATGATTCAAGCTGGCTCGACAAAATCATGAGCTTAGAAGCTGTTTCTGGTCAAATTTTTGAAGATCTGAGACTTGTCAAGGATAGTACAGAATTAATGTCAGTTTTAGGCTGCACAGGTGATTTCACAAAGGATTTGACAATGCTGAAGTTTCTAAAGAACTCAATAGTACTATGCCTTGAAGTTTTTCCGCGCAATCACATTTTAGAAAACTCCCTTCTGGTTCTTGAGAAGTTGTTATCTCTTGCGAACAATTCTTCCTCTGATTTGGTTAATCCATCACGTGCATTGGCTAAAAGCCTGCTGAAGAAAGATCGCCAGGTGCATAATGACATCTGGTCCTTTCTTTTTTCTTTTTACCCCTAATTTGTTGAATCACAAGCAATTTAGGCTTACTGTTTTTTGCATTGATTTCTAACTTCCATGGTAGGATTTTCTACTTTGCGGTATATATGCACAAACTGAGGCAGCCCATGGTAATGTTGATCTTGCAAGAAAGATTTTTGATATGGCTTTGTTATCTATTGAAGCTGTTCCAAAGGTAATGATTTGATCGCTTTTAATGCTTTTCTTAAAGATATCTTTTAAAGCTGCAAAGTTTGTCAGAGTTCAACCATTGTCATTTTGGTGAGATAAACCCTGTCCAGCAGTTCAATTTAGTTCAACTTTGTCCTTACAGTTCTGATAAAAAAAATGAATTCTTCATCTGTATATATCTTATCTAAGTTTTGTTAAATCAAAAGTAGGATTTTCAGGACAAGGCTCCCCTTTTATATCTCTGGTATGCAGAGGTGGAGATGGCTTGCAATTCGGAGTCATCCACTCAGCGTGCCTTGCACATTTTCTCCTGCCTAGGCAGCAATGCTAAATACACCCCTTTTGCATCCCCAGTGTCAGGCCCTCAGATTTTGCGGGTACATCAGGGGTTTAAGGAGCAGATAAAGAGTTTGCGGCCTGAGTGGGCTCGTGGTTCTGTAAAGGAGAGTGCTGTTGCTCTTGTTTGCTCAGCTTCTTTGTTTGCGACCATAACGTCTGGTTATTCTTCTGGACTTGAAGTGATAGAGGAGGCCTTCTCTATGGTCCTTCCAGGTTGGTCTTTTATTTCCTTTTCTTCAAAAATTGCAATGAACTCCTGGATGATACCATTGAACAGCAGGAAGTGCATTGTTTTCAACATTTATTGTTTCCCATAAAAAGAGTTTACAGTGTGAGGAGATGAATGAACAATGTTGCACACATTCCCAGAAATTAGTCTACTTCAACATAATCGAAAGGATGTCATTAAAATAGATTCATTGACTGATTGTAGATAATGTCTTATGAAAACAGAAACATACTAAACTTATGCAAGATGTTATTTTGCAAATTATCATGATAAAAAATAAGTGAGCGTACTCTCACAAGTTGTAATTCATGGTACTATATTTTGGGAAACACTGCAACTTGGAACTTCTATGCAATTTATTGATTTGTATTGCTGGTGCTCTATTGAGAATTTCAATTCTTTTCGGATTTATGTCCTCTAAATTTTCCGGTAATAATTAATTTCCTTTTCCTTTTTCCCCCTTTTCAGAAAGGAGAAGTTACAGCTTGGAACTAGAACGCCTGTGGGAATTTTACATTAGGCTTATCCTGAGGCATATGAAGCAACTTAGTATGTCAAGGGTCTGGAAGAGTGTCTCTCAAGGCTTACATATTTACCCCTTTAACCCCAAATCCTTCACTGCCATGGTATCTATCGGTAGCTTCTACAGTGTTTCGAGTAAAGTTCGCCTCATATTCGACAAATGTGCTCGAAGGTCCAAAAACTTTGCTTTTCAATTTCTTTCATTTCGGAGTCCTGTTCAACTGCGCCAAAAATTTTTAATATTTGCTGATATCATCGATTTCTCCTATTGATATTTGAGATTTGACTATAAGTAATAAACTTATGTTATGGAATTATGAAAATTATGCAATGATGGCATTCTTCTTCTTTGTCCCCTAAGCTAAATATGAGAGAGAGATTTATACGAATTAGTTCTACAATTTTATGATTGAGTTGAGATAAAATCATTAGATCTATGTAATCCTTGTGGCATTGGAACTCTCCTCTAATACTGTTACCTTTAATATTAGCCTTTATTTGCTTGACTTGATATTATTTGCAATCAGGAAGTGCCTGTTCGGCACATAGTTCAAGCCTCTCCTTTGAGCAGCTTAACCTCTTGAGACTTCCTTAGTGGACTGAACACCACTTTCTTAGATTGGGTTTAATTTCTAATTAATTTTATTTGTATAATTTTTTTTTTTGCAGGAATCCATCTATTGTTGTATGGCTTTTTGCTATAGCATTTGAGTGGGGCAGAGATGGCTCTCACAATAGGATTCATGGGTTATTTGAGAAAGCTTTGACGGATGACAAATTGCAGAAGTCAGTGCTGTTGTGGCGGTGGTATCTTGCTTATGAGGTGGAGATCAATTGTAATCCTGGTGCTGCTAGACGGGTTTTCTTCAGAGCTATTCACGCCTGTCCTTGGTACATGTTAACCCTTTTTGTTTTTCCTTTTTTTCTTTAAGTCAGTTGTTGTATGTTAAACAGTACCCTCTGGTACCTCATCATCCGCAATCCTGTTAGATTGCCGAACAACAATGTTGAAGTCATATTTAAAATTGTGTATGGTATTATATCTCTACAGTCAAAGAGTCTGGAGATTAAGATATTGTGCCTTCTTGATCACATACAAAATGTAGTAAAAAGTTCCAGTTCGGTTGATGACATAGAATTGGATAAGCAGTTCAGATTAATTGGAATCCCTTTACATTTCTTTTATGTATACATTTCAGTCACAAGTGATTCAAGGTTTAAAACTTAAAGAGAAAGATAAGAAAAAAAGCATTTAGAAATTGTTACAATGGTCTCTCTATAAGTTTCAGTGCTTTAGCACGGCATCGAATGAGACCTAACAAAAATCAGCCCTAGATGGCATGTTTCTGTGTCATGGCAACTAATTTCATATTATTTTTCATTGCAGGTCTAAGAGTTTATGGTTAGATGGCTTCCAGAGGCTAAGCTCAATTCTGACACTGAAAGAACTAGCAGACTTGCAAGAAGTAATGCGTGACAAGGAGTTACATATTCGCACAGATATATACGAAATATTATTGCAAGACGAGATGGAAGCTTGAGATGTTACTTTTGGAATTCATATTCTCTTTGGGTAGTTGCATAATGGCCAGTTATTTTTGTATTGTTTGTACTAAAAACATGCCCTAAAGCAGGTAATAGATTAGTTAGATAGATTCTGTACATTATGTTGTAATCAATCTTCTCTCTTTTTACATTGGTGAAAAGAGTTTATGGTTAAAATATGTACATTATGTTCTTACAAAAACAATAATGTTCTCCGTGGAAATGACAGCCCATCTGATGAGATGAGAACTATGCTTTAATTTATGGTGGTTGTATTATTTTGTCTCAAATTAGCAGACGTGAGTTCACTTTTTGTTTGAAGTGTAACCTGAGTACGAGAACTTGTGGGGGTCCGGATTGATCAGCTTATTGGTAGCAAGAGACAGCTGGAATCTTGACCCAATTCATGCAAGCGTCCTCTGAAGTCCTGCAGATGCTGCTGTCTTTGCTCGTTTCATCCGGTATCTAGTATCAACTACGCCAATTCAATGCTTGCTTGCTCGTTTGATGAATTGATGCCATGATGGGAATTTACTGGTAGCTTGAAAAAGAAAGAGATACGGCGGAGGTAAAGGAGACCATGGTAATTGTGAACCTGGAAATTTTACACCCCTTTATCAAGTGGAAAAAAAAAAAGACAATTGAAACTGTGTAAATAATAAATCACATTAAAAACAATAATGCTTGATAATAGTAAAACAAATAGATAAAATAATTCGAGGTAAATAATGTACGGGAAACGAATTTAAAAAAAAAATAATGTTTGATAATAGTAAACAAATAGATAACATAATTCGAGTAATGAATAGTGTTGAGAAAGTGATTTTTTGCGATTTAACTTCAAAGTATCTTGTGTATTAGCTTACTCCACTCTAAATCATTTAAACCGTTTTTACTCCACTTGTCAAACAATAAATTTTTCTCTGGCAATAATTGACTATTGGAATTCAAAATATTGTCGAAGTAGAGATTCCTAGACAATTTCCATCCTATTGAACACAAGAAGTCAAATCAGATCATAGCCTTTTCGATCCTGTTCTTTTCAAAGTGCTTTAAGCTGGATAATTGAATAGGACTAAATTTTCACAAAAAACTCATATTATGTTTGGTCTTTTCTGCATATTTGATATAACGTGACAATATCTTGGTCATTTTCCAATTTACTCTTTAAACTTTAATCACATTTGAATTCTAGTTTTTCGAATTTCTGCAGGAATTCACAGAAGCATTCAAAAATAAAAAAGGACAGGCACATATCAGCTATATATAATTGGGGTTATTTCATAATTCAGGAATGAGCACAAGGTGCTTAATTAATTTACACATTGCTGGTAGTGGTAAGTGGTAACAGTTTCAGACTGTTCCGATGTAGAAACGCCTGCCCAAAAACAGTACACATCAACCGCAAAGTAAGGGTTTTTTGTTTCTTTCCCTTTTCCTCTTTTAGTTTCTGCTTGTGTTCAATTCATGAGCCATGGATTGTGGGGATGCATGCGCATACATAGTTACATCATACACATGTAGCAATGATTTTGTTTTGCATAGAACGAAACGAAACGAAACGAACCAACATGTTGCATTCCCTTTTTTTTTTTTTTTTGAGATAAAGATGAGGGTGAAGCTACTCAAATTTAAATGTCTATAAAAGACTCTTATCCGGATTTCAAATCCGCGATCTGCCACACGGAGGGCGTTGCCCTTAGCCAACATGTTGCATTTCCTAATTTTACTATATATATACTAGTAAATAACCCAATTGTTATTTTTTATAATAAATTTTTAAGATAACATGTAATGGATCTTATATTGAGGAAATTGATATGAGCCTTAAATTTTAATGGGCAGAGACATTAACGTCAACGGGCATCAATGTAAATCAACGGTTCTGATCTATCCAAGAAAATAATCAACGACTCAGGTTTCTTATTGGGGAAAGATAGCCCTTTCATGTCATTTTTTCCAATATGCTTTTGTATATAGTAAGGATATATAGATGTTATTATGCACCATGGTGCACATCGCTTTTTTGCACTACCGTTTTCAAAATCTCACAAACCAAATTTCAAATGCCAAATCTAATTGAACCAACACATTCTGCATATTGAAACATGGTGGAATACCAAATTTTACAATTTTTAGAATTTTGTAACTATTTTTTTTTTATTTTTGAAAGATGGACAAAAAATAATAATAAAATAATGCCATTTAGAATATAAAAAAGTACCCATCTTTGAAAAATCTGAAAAAATAGTTAAAATGTTCCAAAAATTGTAAAATTTGGTACTTTGCATAATCTTAATACGTAGATTGTGTTGGACAAATCGATTTGGTCATTCGAGTTTTAGAAATAGAGATTCGATATAGCGGTGCAAAACTCTTTTTTGTACCGTGGTGCATAATAACATATGTCTGTGTACATATTGACCTGTCAGTTCACTGAGTCCATGCAACAAAAAATGTGTTCCGGTTAGTGGGTGACAAACAATGGAAGAGATTTGTGAATAATTAGTAGGTTATGATGGATGTTGGACCGAGCCACAGTTGTGATCCCTTTTGTTCAAATTATCTCTGACTTTTAATTGGTTACTGGTAACTGGTAAGTAACCACAGTAATAATAAGTAATTGGTATTGACTTATTTATTAGGGGGTATATACAGATATAATAATAATTAAGAATTGTTTGCTGCCTAATTCTGTTGATTTTGTGCATTATGTTTCTCGGTTTTGCCATCATGACACTAATTTAACCATAATGGAGAACTTGTATATATGGTTGTTTATTCTTGAATTGGTTTGATCATATGTGAAAACGAAATTTATCCCTCATCCATATACATATTATTCGTTGACATTTTTAGTTTCTTACTCTTTTGCTTTGTTAAATTTTTTTCAAAAAATTTACCAACTTTGCATAGGAAATATAATCAATTCTGTTTTTAACAATAAAGTTTGAAAGTGAAAGAGGAAACTCACCTTTTTTTTTTCAGCATCAAATTGAAAAATCAATAGAAGAAATCCGATTCCTCTAAAAAGAAAACTCAGCCACTTTTTAACATTTACAAAATATTTTTCAACATTTTCAAAAAATAATAATAATATGCATAGCACATTTAATTTGAACTGCGTAATCTAGTCCCTAAATCATTGAATCAACATACTTTTCAACAATTAAAAAAAATGATAATATACATAGCACAATAAATTCAAAAACAATCCCATAAACAAATAATTTGAACTGCATAATCATAATCTAGTCGGTAAATCATTAAATCATTATTATTTTTTTTTTTTTGCTTCTTAATCATTAAATTAATTAACAAAGACAAACAACAAATTAAGACTAGGCTTGACGCTTTAGGTTTAGGATCCTGAAAATCTTTTCAGGGGTCCACATTAAGTCAACTTTATTTCTAATCCATGTTCCCCTCTCACAATGGGGTCATCATTAGCTTCAATAGTTCAATTGAATTGAAGGTGAAGCCTCTCCTCCATAAATAAATACCCCAAAACAAAAATTGTGTAACTAAAGGCACAAGCCCCATGTGCTGTGACGAGGGGTAGTTCAACTTTGTGTGTAGAAAATTGTATGCAATTATTTATTGATAGTGTTTGTCTCTTTTTGGCTGGGACTTCCAAATTTCAATACTTTGACTTAAAAAAGAGTCAGGACCCTACTCTCAGATTTTAAAAGCAGATATTCACCTACTTTTGGATTTTAAGAGCAGCAGATATTCACCTACTCTCATATTTTAAGAGCAGCAGATATTCACCCTGAGCCTAGATGAGTGATGTCAGTTAGGTTAACTAGTGCCGTTAAATAAAGTTTATGGTAACAAATTACATCTCAATTAAGAATTTAATATCTATACGGCATGTAGGTAAGTTGGGCATTTTATTGTCAATTTATAAACTGATTTTGTTTCACAAAAATGACAGAAAATAAGACAGGAGTGTATCCATAATTTGTTACTGAAACCAATAATTCAATTATCGATTTACAGAATAAAAGCTAAACTAAAAGTTTGACAATCTGCCAACAAAGATCCAAAATATAAGAACCAGCCTTTAGTCTAGTGGCTAAGAGCAATGCTTTCTTTGTGAGAGGTCACGGGTATGAAACCCGGATGGAGGTCTTTTATAGATGTTCAAATTTGAGTGACTTGACCCTCATCTTTATCTCAAAAAATATCCAAAATATATTTACCTATGTAAATTTTTTTTTTTTGAAGTGATTTACCTGTGTAAATTCCTTCTACGAAACCCAAAATAACCGAACCATGTTCTCGAATGAATGAAGTGGACCATAGATACGACTATGACGGGCACTTCTATGCCCCAAATTTTAGGTCATCAGCCTCTGCTTACATTAAGGTACAAGACAATCCTAAATCATTAGGATGGGAAAATTCCAATTTTGTTCCTGATTTGGAGAAAAATAAGAAATTTTTAAATCTTTTGGATGCTTTATTAAATGTTGTCTTCCTTAAAAACGAAATGGGTATCCATCCATTTGGTTACAAATTGCCAGCAAATAGGATGACCTTTGGTTTAAAACAAATTAAATTGTAATAGTTTGTGTCTGTTTCATATCTGCAAAAATTGTTATATATGCTGATACATGCAAAGCAATGTTATATTTCACAAGATATGGATACAAACAATGTAATTTTCTGAAAAGGGTCATATCTAGAGTCTTTAATATATTAGTGTCCACGTGTCTATACTGTTACAAGATTTGAGTTAAATGTTACATAATTTGAGATAAAAGTTGTGAATTTAGTGTATGTGTGAACGTGTAGATAGTTAAAATGAGAATACTTGAAAAATTTCTTTCTAAACTCCTGTAATGACCCTCCACTCCAAACTTCTACTAAATTGCTACACCTTGTGTGATGTAAATAGATGCCACAGAGAATGTACACTCTCAATGAAACAAGATGTAAAATTGTACAGAGAGAGACAAAGGCAGGCCTACTTTTGAAATTGGGCCGAGAACGTCAACAGCCTCCAGAAAAAAAAAAAAAAGGTTGCTTTTATTTTTGTTTTGTTTATTTCTGTCTTGTCTTCTGCTTTGCCTTCCTTTTATTTGAGTTGTTAGTTTTTTTTTTTTTTTCACCATTCTTGTTAAATGTTAAATTCTCTCCTGCATGCACTGAGATGCCCCGACAGGCAGGATGCATAAAACGACACTGTGATTTCAACCCTTTCACATGCAAGGGAATTATCCTTTTCTTTTCTTTTCTTTCATTCTTTTGTGAAATGTGATAATTTGGGACCATTTTGTATTTTGTAATTTTTATTTTTTCATCTCTATGATCAGCCATGTATAGTTGTATTCACCAAAAGAAACTCTGCAGCTTGAATGATACAGTATCAAAGCAATATTATTCTAGGAAAAAAAAAATATATCTCCTGAGTAAATACAATTAAAATGAAAGCAATTTGACAATGACAATGTCTATGTTTATAGAAGCAAATCAGGTGTTTTTTTTTTTTTTCCCAACAACAAGATTGTTCAAGATATATCACTTGCAGTAAAACCCAGAATTATCTTTCAATTCAGTTCACAATTACTTGAGATAAAATTTAAAAAAAGGACTTGAAGTGGGCCCAACAGGGATGGAAATATGGAATAGAAACAGATGCTGCTTTGCTAATATTTATACATACGATTTTGTCTTGTCTAGCTAAAATCCCCGCCTTTTAAATTATCATACACTTTATTCCGAATTGAACAACAACCAATGAAATGGGCATTTAAATTATCACACACTTTTCAACTAACAAACCTTCCCTTCTTAATTCCAATCCAAAGATATTTATACTTGGAAGTCTTTTTTAGATGCACAATTAAAGCTACAGTGTGGAGGTTTTTTTTTATTATTATTTTTCCCTTTTGAAATTTGGAATTTTCGATTTAGGCCAACAAACTTGAACCCCATAATTAAATTTGTTTTTTGAAGAAGCAATTTTAATTTTGAAACTGACATATGTCAGAATCATGTTTTTTTGCATTTAGAGCCTAAATCAAGTACATTGTCAAACAGCATTCCTTAAACAGAATTATGAGGCAATGCACTCAACTAACAAGGGAAAAAAAATAGCGTCATGGTTGAATGGAGAATAGGTAATTTGACATTATTTTCATTGATATTTAAACGAAGTAGAAGTTGTAAAAAAAAAAAAAAATGTATTGGATATATTATTTAATTTTATATATTAATTATGTTTCAAAATTTATGTAATTTGAGTATTATTTGATATTCTATTAAGGATTAATCAAAATTAAATTACTAAAATTTAGAAATATCAAATTTGATGTTCTTTGATGCATATCAAATGATGATGCTGAAGAAAAAAAAAAATCTATAATTTATCTTTTTCTTTAAAAAAAAAATTCATTATATATATATTCGAAAAATTCTTATGATTATCATCAAGGTAACCATTCCCCACGCAAAAAAAGAAGAAGTTAAATATATACATACATAATACATTAATACACGAACAATTGATATAAAAAGAGAAAAAGTAAATTTAGTACATAACATAGTCATTATACACACACCTTACCCTGATACACATTCACATCTATGAACTAAAATTCGAGACTATTCACAATTACCCATAAAAAAGACAGTTAAAAAAAAAAAAGTACAAGTACATGGCCATGATTCACACCACCATTTAAGCACAAAGGGAGTTCTCAACCTCAACCTTTTGTTCTGATAATTGTAATGCTGCCTGCCCCTCTAGTTTGAATCCTTAGCAGACTGACAACCGACTTTCCCGACAAGCCGGGCTCACCTATGGACATTGTGGGGGCACATGCGAATTCCCCGACTGGGTGCGGGACTGGCCGGGCCGGTCTCATGAGCAGTCTCTGGTTAATGTCTTCAAGGGTCACATTTCCCTCTAAGCCAGCCGGTTTCACCGCCACGAACGGATGTATCACGCTAGTCGTGGTCGACCTCTTCTTCTTGTGACCTTATACAATTAAAACTGAATTTTCATAACAATGTACACATGAATGATGATAGATTAACCAGAGCATTTTTTTTGAATCATACCTTTTGGTGACAATATGAAGATATTACGCGTAAACGACGAGGATGACAGTTTTGAGCTGGTGCTCAAATCGTGTGATCCTGTACTGTTTAGCTCTGCATTGTAATCTGGTGTCATTTGTGGGGGTAAACTGGGGCTTTCTAAGAGCACAGAGGGTATCATGTCATCTGTAATTTGAAATTAGCAGCAAAAAAGTTAGCAAGATTAAATACTATTAATTAAGGTAAAAGTAATTAACTACCATGAGAAAAAACAGTAAAATTTCACCTGAGGCAACTGTGTTTTCTGGAGTAACACAATTCAAAGTACTTGGTGGATCAATTGGACTTGAATTCCAGAAATCCTGCATTTTTGGTACCAGTGGTTAAAACCCATAAAAATAATTTTACTTTAATCAGAATTTGGAATAAGTAATTACTAATTAGAGTGCTCACTTCAAAAAGATAATGCAGGTCTTCATAATCAGCCATGTTAGGTTCATTAAGGGAAGAGAGCTCCTTCTTTCTTCTCTTGCTACTCTCTCTTTTTGAGCATGTAACTGTGTCTTGCAAGTACTCGTTCGATGCGTCGGAGCACGACGGAGACTCCATGCCTAATCAATCATTCCAGATAGGCTCAGTTTTGAACAAGAAAATGTAAACAAAATGACAATTAAATCACTGATGAAGCTCAATTTGAAAGAAAGAAAGAATCAATCTTAATGAACATAATGAACATAATGAACATAATGAATAAAGAAAGAATCTTTTATGATAATTAATTACCAGATGACATGATGTCATGGAAATCAGGAACGCCAAAGGAGAGTTGATCCCAATCAAGCAAGGATTGGTGAGAGGGGAGGAGGAAGGCACTGTCTAATGCCATCATGGGTGTTTCTTTTAAGAGCAAAGAGAGAGTGATAAACTGATAATTCAACTGGTATGAAAGTGTCTCTGGTAGACTGGTACCGGTCTTATATAGGAGGGGATATATAGGAGAAGTAGCCGTTTTGGGTGGCGGTAAAAAATGAGAAAAAGTGTTGTTGTATGTACCGGTAAAGAGCCCACGCGTTGCTTTGGGCTGAAATTGTTATTTCTTATAATAAATTTTTAAGATAATATGTAATGGGTCTTGTATTTGAGGTAATTGATATGGGCCTTAAATTTTAACGGGCTGAGGCATTAACGTTGACGGGCATTAACGTAAATCAACGGTTCTGATCTATCCAAGAAAATATCAACGGCTCAGGTTTTTTATTTGGAAAAGATAGCCCTTTCTTATCACTAGAGCTGTAACTCGGGCTTCGCCCCGAAAAGTGGTATCAAATAAATAACTAAAAATTTTATAAAATTGTATATATTTATATTAAACAAAATTGAATAATTAAATTTTAATGTAATTAAATAATAATAATGTAATAATTTCTAAATAAAAATATATATAAATATTGGACCATTTAATATTATCTAATGAGAAGAGGAAAAAAAAAAATATAAGCCATTGGATCAAAGTAGATGAAGAGTTTTAAACAAAATCAATGGTTAGTAAAAATGATGATGTGACATATTTAAGATACTTGAAAATATACTACTCTCTTTATGGAGTATAGATTTTTTCTAATATGCTTTTTATATATAGTGAGGATGTATGTTCCACTTGGGTGAATAGGAGGCAACCAACCAACCTCGGTCAATGGACAAAAGGTTAATTAGAAATTTCGAAAAAGAAAAAGGGATCAAAGACAGACAAAGAATGAACACCAACCAACCAAAGGGGAAAAAAGGGGCACACTTCTTGCTCTCCTTT
Source organism: Cyperus esculentus (assembly GCA_030179965.1). NCBI lineage: Eukaryota > Viridiplantae > Streptophyta > Magnoliopsida > Poales > Cyperaceae > Cyperus > Cyperus esculentus. Next base: position 2,067,959 of record JASGLE010000012.1, read on the forward strand.
ATCGTGATTTGTTCCTTCGATTATAGTATATTATATATTCACTCCAAAAAAAAAACGTATATTATATATATGGATTTTTTTATTTATTTTTTTTTGGAGATAAAGATGAAGGTCAAACTACTCAAATTTAAATATCTATAAAAAACTCTCATTTGGGTTTGGAACTCGCAATCTCCTACATAAAGAGTGTTGTTCTTAGCTACTAAATAAAAAACTGGTTCTTGGTTTTTTGAATTTTCAAAATGAAGAATATGCTACTTGCTAGCTTGGTAGAGTTTGGATTTTTATTAGTTCCTGCTTCAGATGCGGAATCTGGTATCAGTTACAGACTTACAGTTACTTATTATTCCTGTCTCAGCTGTCTTTTTTTTGTTCAAAGTAAAATAAATTTCAACTATATATGCCCATATTAAATGAATGCGTTTGACCGATTGAATTGCTCATCTTTTGGATGATCTTTTATTTTAAGAAACATCTTGCGTCCATTAAAAAGTCGTCCATACAAAAAGTCATCCATACGTTCATAAACATACAGAGAATATAACAGATGCATCCCGAAATGTAACGGATACATCACGAAATGTAACATATAGACTCTAGTTATTGACAACTTTTCTGTGGACGTATACTTGTATTACTCTTTTATTTTTGACCTGGCATGCAGCTGCTGTCAAGTAATTCAAAGAATAAAATCACTAGGAGAGTTATACTATTATACTAACGTTAGCATTTCAGATTTATGGTGCTCAATGAATTCTTTATATAAAAATATTGGGGAATACAAAAATTTTTCATTTTTAGAGTTTTCTAAGTATTTGTTTTGCAATTTTAAAAATAGCATGTACAAACATCAATATTTTATTAGTATTTATGAGCTCTTTTTTAAAATTCAAAATAAAACTTAGAAAACTCTAAAAATGAAAAGTTTTTGTATCTCATAATATTTTCATATAAAGAATTTATTGAGCACTATAAATCATGATTTAAACATGATAACATAAATTTTGAGACGTCAGCATTTTCGGTCCGAAATGCTAACGTTAGTATCAGTATGATAGTCTAACTCTCACTAGGATGAAATATCTTTTCATGGTATCATTCTATAAAATACGAAAACATAAATGCAATAATCCAATCTATCCTATAGTCTATCTTTTATTCCTTTGTCAGTTTGTAGTTTCTACCGGGTCCAGAGGTACGACCTTCGTATTTGTTGTATTATATAAGGAGAGAATCCTAAGTCAGCTTGTGGTGGGCGGAATGCCAAGTTGGCCAAAAGATTTGGATCTTGTCATGATTATTTTACAAAACCAAATTTTAATTTTAAATTGACATGGGATAAATTATGACTTGTTTTCTTAAGAAGATACAAATAAAAAAAAAATTGATAATTGCTCCTCCTTAAAAATCTTCCTTATCTATCTTCCAATGTATTTTTAGTTGAAAAATTCTTTTAACATGTAACAAAAACTTTTGATGGTCAAAATGTATATTCTTAACCATGCAAAAAACTCACACATGCATGATGAAATGAGAAATAGTGAAAAAAAAGTTACTCAAAAATTGAGAGAGTATGAGAGAAAATGAGAAAATATTAAGCAATTTAACTAGGGGTGGATAAGGAGGAAAGTTAAGGGGACACAGATAATTCCTCATAAAAAAAAGAGTTGTTCTTTTATGAATCAGCTAAGCAACATTTTATTTAGAATCGAGTGGTTCGTATCAATTTTTTCTCTTTATTGTATCCATAAGACATATTGTAACAATCCGATTATAAAAAAATGAACGACCCGTAATTTATCCGATCCATAGCAGAATTAGCCAAAAAAAAAAAAAAAAATACTACATATGAGAAGCATAATTAGATCTCTGTAAAGGGACATTGACCCAGATGCAGTTGGATTTACTAAACTCAACTTATAAATTGCTAATGGTTACTAAACCAAAAATTATGACTTGAATTGAAAAATTACCATTACAAAAGAGCTAAAACTAAAAGGCAGACTGTAATAAAAACTCTCTTTTTAACTTTGTTCTTCTTTCCTAATTCCAGGACACGAGTCTAATCAAATATATCTCTCTTTTTCAGGTGAAATGTCTTTAATTTTGACTGTGTTTATATACATTTTTTTTTTTTCTGTATATTTTTCTCGCATACTTTCAGGTTGGAGTTTGAACAGCTAAAAACAGCCTTAAACGTTTGCTCGAAATACGCTTCTTAATCTTTTTTTAGTGCTGCACTTCTGATTAAATAAAAGTTTTATCTGCTCTGATTAATTTACAGTGCTTAGACTGAAGCATTAACTCCCTGTTACAATTTGGACCAACTTTCTTTCTTCTGATTGATACTAAAATAAAATTAATAAGTTCTTTTTTCTTTTAAAAATATTGAACTCCTCTTATGCATTTTTATTCTTATCTTATAATCAAACTATTTGGCAATTAAAAGTGATCGACTAAAGGAACAAATTAAAGTGATTATATTCTAAAACAGAATTTAACAAGATTAAAAGTGAATAGAAGCCGTGCATTGACCCACAAAACATTCGAGTAATAAAATCTAAAAAAGTTCAATTCATGCGTAACAAGGAAGCCTCCATGGCAGAGATCTTTATTCTTTATTGTGCTCTTTTAATTGGATCTAAATCTGCCTCTTTTCTGATTTCAGAAATGCAAACCCTGCTTTTTTTTATCCGACAATTCAGAAACACCAAAGTACTTTGAGAACAGTGCGGTAAAAACCGAAGTACTTTGAGATTTGTGCAGCAACCGATCCCGACCATCCGATCAGAAGGGTCTGCTTTTCTTTAAAAAGAAAAGAAAAGAAAAAAAAAGCAGTGGATTCGGATCCCTTTTAATTAGGCCCAGTTAAGTCACGGTGATGGGTCCTTTGGAACCTCACTTTGGATTTGTTGTTATAGGATTCAGTGCCTTTGTTTTTCACATAATTGAGGCTTTTTTTTTTTTGGGCTCGCATGGGAATCAGTTTTATTCCGGACCACCAAGTTTTAGGAAAAGAGAGGCTTTATTCTTTCAAGCACAAAAATGAAGGATAAATCGTGTAAATTGTAAAATTGTGCAGTTTTTTTTTTTTTTACCAGAATGTGCAATAATATTATTAAATTAGTATTCAGTCTGTATGAGGAAGTTCTAACCAGATTACCAGAATATATGGATTAAGAAAAGAAAACACAACAATCACTGTCAAAACTTCTCAAAAAGAAGGCAAAAAAAAAAAAATCAGTAATTCCTCATGGCAAGATTGGCAAGATTTATGGATTATTTTCAATCTGGCAACACACAAATGCACATCTTTGAAATATTCCTGGCTTATTGCCCCAAAATATAAACACACTTTAATAGTAGTTTACTTCCTGTGTCTGGCTCATACCAATGATCAGAAATACTAAAAAATTATAAACAAGAACTACCATTTGCAAATCTTGTAGAGGGGATTCAAGCTAAACCTCACCTCAATTCAAAGTTACAGCAGCATCTATTCATATGAAGTTATGAACTAAAAGAACCTAAAACAATGGCTCTATTCTAAACCTACCAAAAATTTTAAGCTTTGTACAACATGCCAATCTCGAGACTTTCTAGAAGAGGGACTCCGAGAGAAGGCAGCGCTGACCTGCAATTGCTATGCAGGAATTCGTAAAACCCGAGCAGCACCTTATCTGACCAACAAGAATCTTTGCCGATGTAGAACCTAGTTTTACCCCTCACATGGACAACTCCAACTGATCGAGCCTCCTCGAGTTGCTCGATTTCCTCTTCCGTATGACTACCCTCAAACGGCCCGTCATGGTTAATCTCCAAGTAGTTTCTCAAACTGCATGTTATTTGAGTTACAAAATCATCACCTTCAGGGTTAAGCGAGTCGGCGTATCCATACTGGATTACGCACCCATAAATCCCTTTGATTCCAAGCCGCCTGAATATCATTCGCTCATTCGGCGCAACCTTAGCCACCAGTAAGTACCTGAGAGTGGTAAAAACTGTGACCTTGTGGAGAGACTTCATGTTATGTATGTAATGACCGAGTATGGGGGTCAAGCCGTCTTGTATATTGGTGTAAAAGAAGCACAGACCAGGTACCCGTTGTACATCGGGTCGTGCCAGGAGGTTAGAGAGATATTCCAGTGTTATTTTGTTCGTCATTTCGTATTCCATCTTCTTTTGCCTCCCGTAGTACCAGCCAAACATGATAAATGCCAAGATTATGGAGACCGCAAATGGAAGCCAGCCTCCTTCAACAAACTTGGTCATGACGGCGGAAACATAGGTACCCTCTAGAATGAAGAAGATCACAAAATATAAACCCGCAAGGGGAATAGGGGTTCTCCAAACTATGATCATGACTAGAGTTATCAGAATCGTAGTTATCAACATAACGAGAATCACCACGATACCTAACATAAGAAAATGTCAATTTTCATTTTGTCAGTGCGGCAATAACAGGAAAGTATTACATACAAATAACTCCTTGTCACATTTCTGCACTGAAAACCCAATATCTTTGGCTTATATATATGCAAATAATACTTGAATGATCAGAATAGAGTTTAAATCAGACATAGTGACAAACTGATGCAAAGTTATTTTAAACAAACCCAACATCTTTGCCTATTTCGTAGAGTTGATGGGCTATGCAAATTAACTAAAATTTAGCTTGTGCTCGATTATGAAGTGCTAGATCTTTGGATCACTAAGGTTCATAGGTGAGGTAAGTTCTTTAACATTTACTGACTACATTCCCAAATACCTTAAACTATCTTCGTGACTTGCATTAAGTACTGCTGGTATTTGCAAAAATAAATATAGGGTTTGGATTGAGAAGTGTGACATACCAAGTGCAAAGACATAAAAAACATTGATAAATGACATACCAAATGCATTTCCAATATCTTTTCCATCACCGAATCCCAGCACAACAGCCACACACAAAAACATAAGGATGTAGTTAATTTCAGGAGAGTAGACCTGCCCTTCGTTGTTTTGAGAAGTGTGAACCACCTTGACCCGAGGGAAGTAACCGAGCACTACCGCTTGCTTGATCACAGAAAAACTTGCTGTTATAAGAGACTGGCTTGCAACAATGGCAGCAAGTGTTGAGATAACAAACATTGGCCAGTAAATAGGTCTTGGCACAAACTTGTAGAACCCATCTCCAAAATCATTTAGATTATTTATTAGGTACGCAGTTTGACCCGCATAGGTGAAGATGAGAGATGGATATATGGTGAAGAGAAATGCTATCTGCATGAAGAAAATTGACTTGTTTGAGAAAATTAGAAGTTCTTTGGTATACAGACTATTTGGCAACTTGAACTTGTTAAGATTTCTGTTTCAAGGATTTCATATATAAACCCTCCATTCCAAGCAACAGACCCTGGTGGAAAATTTAGACTAATATTTCATAGATCTGTGTGAGGCAATAGAAGAGATTAAAAGCATTTCTAAGTAATTCATACAAAGAGGTATTAAATTTGATGTTATTAAAGTTTTGACATTAGCAAAAACCTGAATGGATCTCTTGTTGAAATGGCCCAGATCAGCAAACATTGCTTCAGCACCTGAAAGGGTAAAACTATATATTCATATAACAAGAATCCAAAACAATATTTAATTGATTATAGTAATAAGAATATATTAAAACTGCAAATTGTCACACCTGTGATGCACAAGACTGTACCACCAAGCAACTGCCAACCTGCTTTCTTATTTCTAAGAAAAAAACTGAGTATATAATGAGGCGAAACTGCTTTGAATATTTGAGGGTAATATTTGACAATGCTATATATGCCAATCATAGGGGTAGTCAAAGTCCAGGCGGCCATTATAGGAGCAAACATGAAGCTTACACGGGAGGTTCCAAACTTTTGTACAAGGAACAGGCCAATAAGGATTGATGCTGACAAGGTCTCAACTGCACCTGTTGAAATATCTTGAAGGTTCAGATGAATTCAGAAATTGATTCATATGCATATTTGATAGTGTTGTTAATTCCTTCTCAATGGTTCAATTCGATCAGAAAATTTTGCCTCTATGTTTAGTTAAGCTTTAGAGTTTTCAGGAAACTTCTACAGCAAATGAGCTGGTCCAGATAACAGATCAAAATCAGTATAGTATTGTCCAGTTCCAACAAGCTGAGTTATTCACTCACAGTTTTTTCGTCTTTATGGTTTTCATTACCTTAATCTATCCTTATCTTGGCATAAAAACAACAAAAAGAAAACAAAATCGAATGTAGTAACAATATAGTAAATGATGACAAGCTGTATATTATGAAGTAAATCATTAGTTAATAACAGTGATGATGGAATTAAAATAGATTTAAGTTACTATAACACAATTATGATTATTACCTTTCCCAAAGGTCGGACAGGGCACTCTTATTCCATCTATTGCCGATAGCACTACAACAATTCACAATGCATAAACATGAGGCCCGAAAGTAATGTTCAACGGAGGAACAAAAAAGAGAGTGAAATACCAGATATGGCAGGTGTGAGAATGCCGTCTCCAATCAGCATGCACATTCCCAGTATAGCAACAAAGAGCAACATTCTCCTTGCAAATATGCTTCTTTCGAGAAACTTCTCTAGCTTGCCCGGTGTTGGATTCGAATTCGAGAGGCCATTATGAGTAGGATTCGTACTCTTTGATGAAAGAATGCCAATGTTAGCATGCCGACAGAGTAGAGAATACAAGGCCAATGTTCCACCTGCAATTAAAGTTTTGTAGCAGGCTTTAGGAAAACATGTTCAATGAGATTCTAAGCTACTTCAGCATTCCATACACTAAATGAAATAGTTTTTTTCCATATAAAATTTAGGAAAAACAGGTGACTTGATTGTCTTCCTTGCCCAGCTTAACATAATACAAATTGACAATTCAACAATATTTTCAGGAAAGACGATGGAAGTACACAGAATACATCGCAGCTTATATTTGAAATCCAACATTACAAGCATGATATCTGTTAAATTACATAAAATTTTAATGGTCTTTCATGGAATATGACATTTAATTTTCATGAAATCTGAGACAATTTATCTGAAAATTAAAATTCATGTAAATGTGGTAAAAGGACCAAACATAATTTTTTGGTATAAGTGTATAAAATATTATAATGCTTTGAATGCAAAAGAAAAACGGGTTACTGACAGATGTTGTCTTCTTAAATTTGTAGAATAGACATCATGACATTTGCTTTTCTTGTGAAACAGTTATTTACTTTTTCGTTCCTTTAAAATTTGCCAAGGTTTATAACGATCTGCTTATAATATCATCATGAAAAAGTCTAGTCTTTTCTAATGGATGGTATCGCAAGTTCGCAACACAACAAATAAACATAGTTTTTGTGGTCTTCCTTAGTTAACAAAAAGTTATGCTTACATCTATGTGGTATTCACATGCATAAAACAAAGGCATCTCTTTCAGTTACAGTATGGAAATTCAATAGTCAAACTAAAAAGTCCATCTGATAATACCATTATTTCATATTCTATTACCCTTTTTTCTTTTGCTGAGGCTAACGAAATCATTATAAAGATTTTGTTTCTATTTTCTTGCTGTGACTATCTTTCTATTATAAAATTGACCCAGTATCTGCTAAGGGGAAATCTAAACACAGATTACATAAAGCAACAAGTAGATACTCAGGTGGTACCATTCCCAATTCATGAAATGGCTGGTACGGTGATACTGTCTTAAAAGATGGGAAGACATGGGTACATAAATAGTGACTTAATTAGAATCCAAAAGATAAAATGATGGATGAACTCATGAAAAAATATAGAATATATCAATATAACACTTAATTTAGCAATGAAAACCAAAAAGGGATAAGAAATATACCTTCGCCATGGTCATCGGCATTGAGCACAATACAAACATATTTCACAACGCCAATCATAGTTAATGTCCAGAACATAATGCTGTATATTCCCAAATAGTCAGCCTCTGTCGGTGCGACCAAGTTCATTGAAGGGTAAACATAGAGCGGCGAAGTCACAAGCCCGCCAAAAACAACACCGAGAGTTTTGTACGCAAGGAGTATATCCCTCCAACCTCCACCCTTTTAACAAAATAAGGAACAAACTATTAGACCAGCATTCAAGCTAATATGTTGTTTTTTAAGTGATATGAAATGTAATTTATGCATGTTTTGGTCTTTTTGGGACAAAATTACTAACAGCATTTAAACACAATTTCTGTGAAATTAGTGAAATTTTTTGCTTGCACCAGCTCAAAAAGAGGGATGAATCACTGAAACAAAGTTTTAGACTAATTGAAAGCACAATCAAGTGCATGCAAGTTGTAATCAGAAAGTAAAAAAAAAAAAAAAAAAAATTCCTAAATATCAACAAATGCTTCCCAAATAAATACACCAAATTCCACAAAGGATTTCGATTTTCTTCATGATACTTGAACTTACATTAAAGGGATTCTTAACCAGTTCTTATAATCTTTTTTTTTTTTTTTTTCATAACACACTTCAACAAACTGACAGGAAACATAAATTGCAACCAATCAACCAATCAATCAATCACTCACATCTTTCTTGGCTTGGCAATGATCAGCTTGTTGGTCGGCCTCATGAAGATCACCACCACCCGTTGCACTCTCCCCATTGTGAGCGGCCCCATTATTCATCTCCAGGTCCATTGCCGAGAGGCAGGAATTATTTGGGAAGTAAGGAAGAGGAAGAGGAAGAGGAAGAGGAAGAGCCCAGCTAGCGGCCGGGGAGGGAAATATATAGCGCGAAAATAAATAGTATAGTCCACCTTCTTTTCAACCCTCAGTTTAATACATATATACATATACATAACATTAGTAAAGAGACCAAAGCAACGTGGGTGAAATTGTTATTTTTTATAATAAATTTTTAAGATAATGTGTAATGGGTCTATATTGAGAAAATTGATATGAGTCTTAAATTTTATTGGGCTGAGATATTAACGTCAACGGGTATTAAAGTAAATTAACGGTTCTGATTTATCCAAAAAAATGATCAACGGTTCAGGTTTTTTATTTGGGAAGATAGTCATTTCATGATATTTTTTTCCAATATGCTTTTATATATAGTAAGAATAGTAAGGATAAATAAATTGATATATTTGTCAACTTCAAAAATATTATTATTTATTATTATTATTAACCACTAATATTTAAAGGAACGTTTTATAAGATGACAAAGCTGATACCGACTGGATTTATGTTCATATCAATTGGAAAACTATTCAGAAGACAAGGAAAGGGTTGTAAGATGACAAAGTTGATACTGACTTGATTTATATTTATGTTAATTGGAAAACCATTCAAACTATTTCATCCATATAAATTTTCTTTATTTTAATGAAATTATTGGTTGACAATTTATCAACCACTTTAAAAAAAATATGGTACTTATTTTATATAGTAGATTATACATATAATACGTACAACTTGAATGTTAGATAAGTTAATATGAATATAAACACATGCAACATAAATACTAACACGGTTGATATCAATTTTAGTATCACTTTTAATATCTATGTATATGTACCCAAATTTAAGTACTGCAAGACACATTTTATATTAAATATTAAATATATGAGGAAATCTTTCGATTCCATATGAATGTGCCCCTTTAAAATTCTACTCTAAGATCCAGATTCTAACAACCTAATTAATCATTTATTTTAACCTCAAAATTTGGGCCATCTATTAAATATATTGCATCATATGGCATTGTGGTGGATATATAACTGTCTGCAACCAAATGGTGTTCACATCTCTCACGATGAGGTGTTCATATATAACCTCATACCTACACATTAAAGTGTTCATATCTCTCACGATGAGGTGTTTATAGTTGACGTACTTAGTGTTCATATCTATGCATCGAAAATTTTGCGTGGGTCGTCCAAGATTCCACGTTCAATGATCCCATTGTGATTGGTCCAAGATTCCACGTTCCAGTGAACGACCATCCGTCCTAACTTGCGTATTCATACACCATTCAGTCTGGTGTTTATATGTGTTGCATTAGGGTGTCCATACCTGATGTATTAAAGAGAATTTTGTTGATGTACCGCTTGCCTCTGAATATATTAGATATATATTTTATACGATTATATATATTAAATATATTTAATGAATGTAGAAGAGTGAATGAAATTAAATTGGGGTCAATTATGCTTCTTAATACGTATAATTGACCCATTCTTTGGTCTAATGGTCAGGGGCAACGCTCTCTGTGTGGGAGGTCATGGATTCAAAATCCAGATAGAGGTCTTCTATAGACATTTAAATTTGAGTGACTTGATCCTCATATTTATCTCAAAAAAAAAAAAAAAAAAAAAACGCATCCGACTAGGTCCGCCGATTCGTGGGAGAATGGACCGCACGTTCGAAGGAAGAACCCAGCCGCACGTTCGGAGGAACTGATAAAATAAAAAAATTCGCATCCGTTACTGCAGCTTATTGTCCATGAAAATAACAATTGCGATCTGAACCATTCATCACGAGTGTATGACACAAAAGATGTGGATTGACTGGACCGGTTGATACTTAATAGATAGGAGTAGGGTTGGCAAAAATGGTCCTAACTCGTAATTCGTTCGAGTTCGATTCGATAAAAGTTCGTAATTAATTCGATTCGATATTAGTTCGATTTAATTTCGAATCGAATCGGCTCGACTTGATTAAATACGAATCGAATAACTCACTGGGACAATTCGATTCGAATGGCTCCCGAGCCATTTTTTGCTCGAATCTTGATTAAATCATTACCATCCGATCGGTATACCGGGTCTCCGCCTCCATTTCCTCCTCACTCAATCGCTCTATTCTCTCTCAAACTCTCTCTCACAGACTCACTCTCCTCATAGACTCACTCAATCGTTGCTGCCCTATTCTCTCCTCACAGACTCACTCGCCTCGCCGCGACTCGACTCGCCTCGGCCGCGCCTCTGCCACGACTCGCCTCGGCTTGAGTTGCTAACTAACCAGAGTTTGGAGCTCATTCGAATCGAATCGAACTTGTTCGAATCAAATCGAATCGAATCGAATACCTCACTACCTCTCAAGCTCGAAACTGGCTTCCTATTTTGAGCCGGCAAATTCGAATCGAATATCTCACATGAATGATTCGATTCAATTCGATCGTTGCCACCCTAGATAGGACGCAATATTGGATTGCCGATATTACTGATATGTGCATGGCAGATAATGGCTTATGAGTTGGGTATTTTCTCGTTGAGAGAAGGATCCGCTTGCTCCGGTTGCAGGAAGTTTCGCTAGCTTTCTGTTTGCTTATATCCGTGCGTTCCGTTTCAAATCGGTCGGTCGGAATAAGTATGAATTAAACAAATGATTCTAAATAGCCTAAAATAGGTGTTGAGCTTTGTAATGGACGACCGGACGAGGCAGCGAAATTTCGAATGAGAAACATCTTGCATCCATCGAAAAACTATCCATACATTCATAAATGTATACGTAATGTAACAGTTACACTCCGGAATGTAACACATACATCCCGTAATGTTACTTATGGATGTTACGGATGATTTTTCTATAGATGCTAGGTATTACTCATTCCGAATAGAGGTCAGATAGCCTAATTCTAAGAGTCTTGCCTGCTGGATTGTCCTAGAGTTTAAATGTTACAAATTTAATGTAATGGTTACAGTATTAAGAGTACACGTTATAAAATTTGTACTCCTCCATAGGACGATTATTTTAGTGGAGGCATGATGTAATTTTAACTACTATGCGTTCCCAACTTTCTCATTAATTCATTCATCATTAAGAAATAAAAAAAAAAATATTTCGGGATTTAATATTTTGTTGTAGTGAGAGCAAAAGGATATAGTGGCCATGGAGAAGATACGTGCCAAAAAGATAGTGACATGCATCTTTTTAGTGAATACGTCCTATTACATGAAGATACACAAACAACTTTGGATAAAAGATTAAAAGTTAAATTAAAATGTTATATGTCTCCTACTTTCCTATGTTTGTTCGTAAAATTGCATAATTAAATTGCTCCCATAATTTTTTTAAACAGTCCAGATATTCGGATGCCACTAGGGATACCGTCGGGATACCATGATCTTTGACCAATTCAACTAAACCTAAATATTCATCTTAACCTCCTAAATATTCACCTTAACCTCCTAAATATTCAACTTAACACATTTTGCTTGACAACCAATAAAAACTCCACATAATAAAAACCTAATTGCAGCATTACACTTAACACATTTTGCTTTACAGCCAATAAAAATTACTCTTAATTTAATTTGCAGCATTACACTTCCTAACTATTCAACTTATCCTCCTAAATATTCACCTTAATCTCCTAAATATTCAACTTATCATATTTTTTATTGGCAGTCAATGTTTAATGGTATCCCCAATGATATCTTTTGCGGTATCCCTATAGGATTTTCCTTTTTCAAAATATAATTTTATTACCACCTCCGATTTTTTTTTTTAGAGAAAGTTCCTCTCATAATTAGTCACGGATGTTTGGTTTCTCATTAATTGGTTTTTTTTTTCTTTGTAGGGTATGCTTATGCTGTCCTGCCATCACAATTATGGCAACAGATAAAAATACATTTTTCTATGTTGATTATAATTTTTCTTCTATTTTATTTTTACTTTTTAGGGACGTGCTTGTATTTTTTTTTCTCATTTTTAATTTATTATTGGTTTAATGGAAAATTTTAGTAGGCTTTAACCTACCTCAAATTTGTCTCAGATGTTTGCTTTGGTTTATTATATTATTGAATTTACATACTCACATGTATTATCATAATTATTGCATGTTATTACTCTTATAATTACTGCATTATTTTTGGTAAAGTGCATTATATCGTAATCATCTTATAAAGATTTGATGAGGCAGTAACTATTAATTAATTTGTGACTTTCTAGAATTTTAAATATATTTCAGAATTTTTATCACCAGTTTTGCCGGTGAATTTGACTGGCAAATGCCTTGAATTTAGAACTTGTCATTTTTGATCGATCCCCTGGACTGAATCAGTAGTTCGAACTTAAGAGGGGGAGAAAAAGAAACAGATTTCTAATCTTATTATTAGTGGCCGGTGGGATAAGTCTCATAATCTCATTATATATTGTCAAACTTGCATGAAGAGAATTAATTCACTCTCGTGAGTTGCACCGAATAATTGGTTTTGAAAGGAGTCTTCAATTAATGAAAAAAGATGATGCTTGTATTAAATTTGCACAAACAGGAAAGCAAGGAAGAGGGTTATATCATCAATTGAGTATGGATTTTGCTTCCGCTTCAACAAATTGACATGTTGTTTGAAGAAATAAAGATTTTTGAAGTGTTTACAAAGTTTTTCAATCATTCCAAAGACGATGAACTCATCACAGCCAAGACGGTAACTTCAAAAACAAATTGTGTGCTTTTTCAAAATTTGTCTCTCTATGTTAGTTTATCGGAACAAAATTAGTTAGATTATTTTTGTAGAAAATTTGGTTGATATTTTGCGTCATTTGGATTTAGATTGAGAAATGATTTTATTTTTCTTGTGGATACAATCTTTTTAAGTGAATGAATAGTTGCCTACACGCCTTTAGTGTTCAACAAAAAAAAAAAAAAAAAGAAAGCAAGGAAGAAAATTTGGGGGCATTAAATTTTTCTGACGTAGATGTTAGCTAGTGACCTTCTCGTTTGACTTAATTCCAATTTTTAATGTACTCTGATGTCTGTGCCCTTGAGAATTCTTAAGCATTTATTTTCCTCTCTCTAAATGGTATTATTCCAACTTTCCAAGTTTCCAACAGACATTCTACAAAAACGTCATCTTTTTTTTTTCTTAATGTGGATGAGTGTGACAATTTTGTTACAATTTAGTGTCCAATTGGGGCTATGTATACTAATAATGTTTGTACACTTCTTATCCATTTTAATACAACCTTGGCAGCCTCTGCCAAGTTTCCAAAAAAAAAAGATATTCTACAAAAATGTAAGCATCAGATCGGTGCAGAAGTCAAATTTATTTCCTATGTCCATGATTCAAAATAATTTGATCAATGCATCATTAATTGATAATGAAATATAGGTAACATGCTTATCTTTTTTCTTTTCCAGCAATTTCAATGCCTATCCCTTAATATATGGCACGGTGACATACAACATATGAACCGTTGGATCACCTCGAGATTCAAATCTGTACATAGACCGTTGGATCGCCTCGAGATTCTGACCTTTAAATTATTGAGTGCTAATCCATTATAGTAATGCAACCTACAGTTCATCGCTTGAGCCGTTGGGTTGTTTGCAATTCGTGTAGGTTCAGTCGTTTAGATCTCGAGACAATCCAACAGCTCATATGAGAATAAATGTTCGTCCGACATTCTTCTTAAGGGGCTTGAGAGCCCGGTTCTTATACAGAATGAGTAGTTTTGCATTTAGTTAAAGATAATTGCATTTTACTTCAATGATCTCAGCAAATTTTTTTTTTTCAAACTCACGGTTATACATAAATATATTATCCAATATTATATTCAAGTATAATCGATAAAATTCCTTGAGTGTGATCATGAAGCAACGAGTCCGAATCTGCTGTTATTCTTTGAGAATAACATGACCCTATTTGTCCAACATGGACCGTCAGATCAAAATGGACAGGCCCGAACGGCCCAATGAAGATTATAAGGGGCTTTTCTATAATTAATCTCGTCCATTTATTTTGATCCAACGGCCCAAATCGCAGATTTGAATTCATGAAGCAACACCTAAGAAATTGTGTCCTAAAACTGTTGCTTAATCAGAGGTCGGAGTTTGATCACTGTGCACTACACTTGCAACTTCCGCAAAGAATAGAAAGAAGCGAAGAAACCCAACATGGCAACATCGGTTGGTGCTTGCTCTGTGAATGTGACCCCATAATTAACAACTTAACAAGTCCGGCAAACATCAAACTCTGATAACCACAAATGCATGCATAAAACTGAAACTTGTTGGCCTGTTTAATTGCTAGAAACCAATTTACTCATTCGATATATGCTTCTATGATCCTGCCGGTACTCATGTTAATAGCTGCATGTAGACGCAAGAGATCACTTGATAATGACTGTTTTGATAATTGATAATTTTAAGGATTAAATTTTACATAATTTAGAAAAAAAATTGAATACTTTATAAAATAAGAAAAAACATTTAGAATTTGAAACATTAATTTTGTTCAACTTTTGAATTGATTATGTTTTAAATTTGATATGATTTGATTGTACGTATTTTCATAATCCCTAAAAAGACCATCAAACTGAAACCATGGCAAAAGAAACTCAATTAAATTAAAAGATTTTTAGGGTATATCAAGGATTATTTAAAATTTCACTTAACGTTTTCTTTAAGTTTATTTAAAATTTAAAATTTCACATCGTTGTTCTCTGTTCTGACATTCCATCGATTTAAAAGAAAAAGGAAAAAGAATTAAAAAAGGAACGGCCAAATTGGCTACATAATATATACACATCAAAAGATATTTCCCTGTCAAATAACAAAAATTGGATGCTTGTCCATAATTTATTGATTCTTTTAATTAAGTAACTAATATATCTGATCTGATATGCATAACAAATTTTCATTTAAACTCCATTTTCTTTTGCCATGGAAAAATATGCCCCACTTTCGAACTAACCTATAATCGGTGCCCAAGTTATCAAGACGTCAAATTGTTCCTAACATTAATAAGATTTAATATATGTGTGACTTGTGTAACAATGAAGGATATCCACTCTAAACTAAAAGAGAAAGACCCAAAGCAAGCTCTATCACACATGAGAGACAGTGGGAGACTTCAACAATTTTAGGAATGGGGAGGGATCATCGACGATTTTAATAATAAGATTTTTAAATTTTTTGAAAAAAAATCATTAATTTTCTCAAAATAGAAAAATGTTTACGGAAGTATTTTTTATCTTATAATAAAATTTCTAATTTTTTACTTGATAAAAAAAAATAAAAACAGTTTCGAATTTTCGATGGTCCGATCTTATTCAATGTATGTAAAAGAGCATGGACTACTGTATTTGATCTCCGTAGATTTACAGTTACTGTATGTCTTTCAGATATTTTTGTAAGCCATATGTACTATATATTCAAAGGCTTTCATGATATATAAACCTGGTAATAATTATACATTTGGGAGCGACATGCATATTTGTTTGTCCTTTACAAATAAATTAACAAAATTTAGTTGAATAAATCTATAAAAATTATAGCTATTGGATATATGTCAAAGGGATCAAGCAGTCATGAACATAATCCAATTTTTTTATTTGATTATGAAACTTTTATATAAATAGAGCGAAATTGATGGTTGCATAGCTAATTTGGTTTGTAAAGGAAAAAGAGTGAGAATTTATAAACGCTCATAATTGGGCCAAGCCCAGTAAAGGAAAAGTGAAAAATTGGGCTTGACTGGAAAAAGGAAATGTTTTGTGCTCATATTTCATAATATTCATTATTTTGGGTGGAGTTAAACACTGGCTTACAGGCCTAGTAAAGCGATGGCAATATATAATTAATTTTACATGTTACCACCAAGAGTTTAATTTTAAGAGAGCAATATATCAGCACCTCTTACTTTTGCGTGACTTTATATAATTATATTTTTTAGTTGTGCCCGCCACGATTACATAACAGTAGTACAGTACCATGCAATATACTTAAGAACCAGCCTTTGGTCTAGTAGTTAAGGGCAACACTCTTCGTGTGGGAGGTCGCGGGTTTGAAACCCGGATGGAAGGTCTTTTATAGAAATTTAAATTTTAGTAGCTTGACCCTCATCTTTATCTAAAAAAAAATATATAGTTGAGTTTTCTCAACATATTCTATAAATTTTATTTTATTGGCAAATTTTGTATATTCGTTAAATGACATATTCAGAGTAAATAGGTTATAGGTAGCATGAACTTTCTTTTATTGTTTACCTTTTCGCATTTGTGTTCTTTTTTCTTTTTCCTTTTTTTTTTTCCTGACAAGCAATCCCTGAAAGCACTCGGTAGACGGTAGCATGCAACTAATATTTTTTTTTTTCTTTTTAAAGAAGTAATTAACCAATTAATTACAGCTGTCTCAGTTGTAATACTATTTGAAAAGAAAAGAAAGGAAATAACAAAGAAAAGACTGGCATAAACCAACCTTTGATCTTTGTGGGTGCAACTTGTTTTCCCTTTTTGCAAATTTTCATGCAGCTACGTTTGAGCCATATGTTTTTTACTAGAGTCAATTTGAACAACTTTTCGGAGTAACTAGAGCTGTAACTCGGGCTTTGCCCCAAAAAATGTTATCAAATAAATAACTAAGAATTTTATAAAGTTTTAAATATTTATATCAAACATAAATAAAAAAAATTGTAATTTTTTTTATGTAAATAATAATAATAATACAATAATTTATAAATAAGAACATATATAAATGTTGGACCATTGTAAGAGTTAAAATTTGTTTTAGACATGTCACATTCATCTTATTTAATGAGGAGAGAAAAAAAAATACAAACCATTGGATAAAAGTAGATGAAGAGTTTCAAACAAAATCAATGGTTAATAATAGTGATGATGTAACATAGTTGAGATGCTTGGAAATCTACCAAATAGGAGTATGGATTACTCTATAAAGTTATCTTCAGAAAAATATAACCATGTGTTTTTAATTTCAGAAAATCACTGATTCAATATATAAGTCTTTCGAAATTCCAGTCATTAATTGCAGTACTGTCGATAACTTAATATTAATTAGTAAACGCCAAATCCATATTAGAACAAATTAATTAAAATTAATTCATACAACCACCACACGTGCAGAAAAATAGGTACACAACATGATACAACTACAAAATATATAAAAACACTATATATATGGTACAACATGTTATGATATATACAGCTACAAATTAAATGAAAAGACAACTGCATGTGTTACAACATGATACAATTACAAAATGAAAAGACAACTATGTTGTTACATGATACAAGTGAAACAAATGTAATGTAAGTATGCAACATCATAAATGCAACAAAATGATAAGATTGTGCACTTACTTAAACACAGTAAACTACATTGAATAATTAAGGACACTGTGACGATGTATAACGCTATCCGGTTCGAGGTTTTCCGAGACAGAGTAGCTTGAAGATGCTCTTCAGAACGCCACCTCTCTTTGGCGCACCGCCGTTGGCTCCGAAACCTTCCATTGTAGCTCTAGTTTTATATGTGAAACGGAATTGCACAATAATCTTTCTATATCTCAATTGAAATGCCCCTGCTTCCTGCTTGCCTCTGTGATGTGGTTTATATATAGAGAGAGTGAAGCATAGTAAGTAAGCCCTAGATGAAGAATGGGATCTTTCCAAATCCTTTCTGGGAAGCTAACTACTAATGAAGCAATTATGTGGAGCTTTTCTGGAAATTACATTTTTTTTTATTTTTACAATTTAAATGTTAAAATGTATGTAATTTTACAGTAGCATGTACGTCTGGTAAATTATATATGAATGGAAATTTAGCTGGATGAACTTGGTCGTGCCATATATAATATGGATGAGAGTTCTATAGATGGGGGTGTATACTTTTTCTTGTGGGCCATATTTAATTGACTAATAAGGGAAATTAGCAACTTGCATTTGCATGGTTTCACACTTTTACTTGGTGAAAATGATAATATGCGCCTAAAAGTGGCGCTTTCGTATATATACATGGCCAACTTAATTAATAATATTCTCATCTTTGGGTCATATAATTAGCTACTAGAAAAAACTTAAAATTAATTATATTGCAAACGTTAATTGATTTCGTGTGCATATTTTGAAATATTTTTTCTAACATGTATCATGTGTGTAAATTATTTAGTAATGTGGCAAATGCCCATTTATATACATATAGAAGTGATTACACGTTCTTTGCGCTTCATTGCCAAAGGCTGAAATATTCTTAAGTAAAAGAGAGCACAAAAAAATGAAATGAGGTGGTTGTAAAAATGTATTTGAAAGCTGAAAGGCTGAAATATTCTTAAGTAAAAGAGAGTGTACAGAAAATGAAATGAGATGGATGGATGGATGGATGGAATCGCCAAGTTCAAATGACCACCCTTCTTTTTAAAAAAGAAAGATATGAGAAATTGACTTATTATTATTATTATAACTACCAATTGTTTGTTTCTAGTTTTTTTAAAGCGTCATATATAGATTCCTTTTGAGACATATATACATTACACTATTACAGGAACTTGAGAGGGAAGCTCCAAGATTCATCGTGGAAAACACATATTTTGGTCGGTACTTAACATTACAACGTTAATTGTGATCCTACGTACAATGTTGCACCAAAGCATAACAGAACAAAATTAGCATATATGTAAACTCCCTACATAAAGGAGATCTAGTTGAAGTTTACATTCTGCAATTTTCTGAGCATCCTCATTTAACTATCCACACGTCCACAAATACACAGAATTTGTAACTATACTATAATCTCAAATTGTGTAACGTAACTATACTTAATTCAAATTTTATAACAACGTGAATATTTAGACAGTACGTAATTTTGTGGACACCAGATATGACCCTTACATTTTGTTCACTAGCTAGGTACGTAGCTACATATATAACCCCACCAAATCTTTTATACTAGAGAGATCTTGAGACAGGGACAAGAGTACAAGGCAGGATATTTGCACATAGATACGGAATCGGAATCCTCAGACAGTTTCTGGGAACATTAACCGAATTAATGTGGAAGGTGGAGGTGGTCATGAAGAAGTTTTCATTCTGCTGTTGAAATATTTTTTTTGGTTTTATTTGTGAGAAGCATGATTCGTTATTAATCATACAATATATAATTGGGAGTTCATGAGGAAATGCTCTGTTTATTTTTTTATGCTTTATAGTTTATATATATTAAAATCTTGATGACTCGTCAATTCTTTTCATTATTATTATTATTTATTTTTTTTTTTTTTGAAGAAGAAGTATAAGCAATGCTCTGTTTCAATTCAATTCGAGAGGCTGATAAATGGTATCATACAAAACGTACCATTCACGGGTACCATTAGTCCATCTAATTAAGTTATCTGATTAAGCCCATATATTTGACATTAAAATTCAGGTTAATTAGGCCCATTACATTGCAATTTATAATAGGCCACCAAGTGGGACCCGCTTGGCAGCGACATATGAGGGGTGAGGGGTGATTTGAGCCAACCAGTATTGCACCCATAACCCATTGAATTGCTTGGTTAGGGCTCAAGAGGTTATTGTATGTTTGGCTTAATTTTTTAATCCCCAAAAACTTGAGATGATTAACCTCGTAATTTTCAGAATGGCCTCATGGTTAAAAAGAATAAAAAAAAAAAATTGAGATCATTTGATTGTAATCTCAATATTAAGTGTTCCTGAGTTTTAATCTTGTTTAAGGTTTTGGCATGATCATGTTTAGTATATGCGGCTAATGGTGCGATCTAGTCCTTTTTTATTTTATTGATTTGTCCTTTTGAACACTTTTAGGGTCAATAAGTATTCGTAACATGCACATTTTTTTTTCCTTGCGGTTAAATCACGAGTACAAGTAAAACGAGACTAATTAATGTAACAATAAAAATAATTATCACAATCAAAACTATATATAGTAACCAGTAATTAAGCTTTCTAATACATTGAACGCATAACAGGACAAACAAAGTTTAATTAGAAGCAAATAAATACGCTCCCAATTAATTAAGACAGACAGCAAACACATGTTAAACACATCGATCAGCAGCTAATTAATTAACTTCTGACAGTAGTAAACATCAAAATTAAGCAGGCAAATCCATAGTAATTAGTAATTTAATTAGTCATCGGATCCACAATTGCAGCAGAGAAAAAAGCGGGAGATGTTCTCCGGCACTCCACCACAATGATGCACGCTCCTCCATTGTGAAGTCGTCGAAGTACCTAGTTGAACTATCAAAGAGTAAAATTCTGTAATGAAGTAGAATTGTAGAAGAGTTA
This sequence comes from Cyperus esculentus, assembly GCA_030179965.1. Taxonomy (NCBI): domain Eukaryota; kingdom Viridiplantae; phylum Streptophyta; class Magnoliopsida; order Poales; family Cyperaceae; genus Cyperus; species Cyperus esculentus. Next base: position 2,088,992 of record JASGLE010000012.1, read on the forward strand.
TATATCGTATACGTACGAATAATGTAGGGCCTGTTTGATCAACAAGAAAATATCGGAATTTCAAAAATTATCGGAAACATATTTCAATCATTTCAGTTTTCAGGTTCTTTGTTTCCATCGCGGATGTTTGATGTAGAAGATATTTGGATTCCAAAATTATTTTTTCTTGTATTTGATTAGCTACAATTAAATGAGGAGAGGTAGAGTGGAAGAGATGAGTTTTTGAGAGTGGTGGAGAAATAATGAAGGAAAATTTTATTTTCCGGTGAAAATCGAGTAGAAAACAAAGTGAAGGAAAATGGGGGGGACAACATTGGCGAAGCCACACAGGGTTTTGGAGGGGTCATGGCCCCCCTTTTAGTTGGCAAACTTTTTTTATGTAATTAACTTAGTTAATAAATTTGGCCCCCGCTTAATCAATTACGGCTTTGTGCATGCAATAAAATATTTCATGGATGGCTCATACATTTTAATAATTGCGTTCCAAAAATTATTGATTAGATGATTATTTCTTACCATGCCATGAAATATGAAATAAGTTTATTCTCTTTTTTTACTTTTCAAATTCACAAACGTCTAAATATTTTAAATTTAAGTTTTTCTTATTCAATATCTATTATTGGTTTCAAAAAAAGTTTTTAGCCCCCTACATAAAAAAAATTTTGGCCCCTGCTTCAATGTTGGTCTGGCTTCGCCACTGGGGGACAACCTCCAGATAAGAATAATATATCCCGACAATTTTTGCCATCAAACAACAATGTCAAATTAATATCCCAAAAAATTTGTTATTTTCCGTCATTTCTTATCATTTTCCGGCATATCAAACCGGCCGTAATGAAATGAGATGGATGGAATGGCTCCAGATGGCCCCCTTTTATAGGCAATATTATGTGTGAAGTAGTTTCAAGGGTTGTTTCTTAATTAGTTAGTTAATTTGAACAGCCAAATATTCCAGAGGATCATTAGAGAGGAATTAATATTACTTAATTATATATATAGCAGTCAAGCTCCAAGCTTCACTGTGAAAATTCCATATTTTGGCAGGTGCTCTTAATCATTTGGGATTAGTTGCTTCAAGTTGAACTGATCAAGAATGTGTACACTCTTCCCCACTAAAATGTGATTCCTTGAAGCTTCAATGTGAAGTTAGTAGCTGCTGAGACTAGCTTACGAGTTGCAACTTCATAAAATAGAAATCCCTTTCTTAATTTGGATATACTAGTGAAAAACCCACGCCCCTTGGTTTGAGCTGAAATTGTTATTTCTTATAATAAACTTTTAAGATAATATATAATGGGCCTTAAATTGAGATAATTTATATGGATCTTTAATTTTAATAGGCTAAGAATGTCAACGGGCATTAACGTAAATCAACGGTTCTGATCTATCCAAAAAAATGATCAAGAGCTCATGTTTTTTATTTGGGGAAGACAGCACTTTCATGTCATTTTTTCCAATATGCTTTTATATATAGTAAGGATGTAATGTGCACAATGAAAGTACTAATCGTTTTCTAGGAAAATTAACTAATTTGGAATTGAATTAATAGAATTTGGCTTAAATTTTTTTTAATTCCCAGAATTTGAGATAACATGAATAGCTGGCTTGCTTTATTCGTAATTTTCTTATGGTAAAAAAAAAAAATTGAGATCATTTGATTCTAATCTCAAAATTCAGTGAAATTCCTGAGTCTAATTAATTGATCTTGTGTTTTTTCTTGCGGTTAGTCATGACAAGTAAACGAGAGATTAATGTAACAACAAAAATATTATAACAAAATTACATAGTAAGCTTTCTAATACATTGAAATGTATAGCAGAATAACAAAAGTTTAGAAGAGAAGAAGAGAGGAAAAAATAAAGCAAAATTAAAGCAAAAACAAGAAAAAAAAAATCAAATATATATACGTATCAGACTATCTCTTAATTACTTAACTCCTTCCACATAATTAGCAAGCAAATTAATTAATCCATAGCAATTTAATCAGTCGTCGGTCTGACAATTGCAGCAACAAAAGAGCAATTTGTCGAAGATGTTAACGACGTTGCCCAGCACTCCACCACGCAGCACAGGCTCCCGAGTCTCCTCATCCATTGTACGTAAAGGGATCGGGATCAGGAAAGCAGGCCCTAGCTACTTTTCTTGCTGAGAAGCACCGAAATACTTTGAGATCGGCGCAGCAAATGCCGGAGTATCTTGAGATCCGTGCGGCAACTGATCCTGACCGTCCGATCGAAAAAGCAGACACTATAGTATATTATATATACTAGAAGCATACCTGCGGGCTGCTGCGGGAAATTTTCATTTTCATTTAGGCTATATAGGATGAAAGAATAGAAGAGAAAAATGAGTTCTTGACTTTAGTAGTTAATACTTTAAAAGATTAGTGCTTTTTATTTTCATTTAAGCTACATAGGGTGAAACAATAGAAGAGAAAAAATGAGTTCTTGACTTTAGTAGTTAATGCTTTAAAAGGTCAGTGCTTTAAAATGCTAGTCAGACGATTTGCCACTTCGATTTTGTGATGAGACAGAAATGGAGGGGAATACAACAGGAAATTGAGGGGAATACAATAGGAAATGGATGCGATGTGAGCCTTTCATTATTTGATGGATGAAGATTAAGATTGGAGTTAGACTATGACTATTAATGGAGGGTTCATTTCTTAGCTTCTTTCTAAATGAGTATAGATATGAGTCAGTAGAGGTAATATAAACGTACCAACAATGAATTTCAATGGCATGGATAAATGGAATTAATGGCTTCAGGTGACCCCTTTTTATAGGCAATGTGTTGGTTTCTAATTGCTCTTAGTTGATTGAACAGTCAAAGATTCCAGCACTGGAACATTAGAGGAATATTTATGGCATTAATTATGACAGTCAAGCTCAAAGCTTCACTGTGAAAATTCCATATTTGATATTTAGGCAGGTGCTCTTAATTAATTATTGGGTGGGTTTCTGGGTTATGCTGCATGCTTCAAGTTGAACTGAACGAATGTGTACACTGCACTCTTACATGTGATTCTGTGAAAAGCTTCACTGGGAAGCTGGTTAACTAGTTTACGTCTCCATAAAAATAAAATTCTTTCTTAATTGGTTAATAAATAATAATGTGTACAATGCGGAACTAAGTAAAGGAAATCACACTCTAAATCCATGCTGAGTACCAACATACCAAGGACGGTTCATTTCAGTAAAATTAATTCTCTTTAAAAGTAATTAACGCGTACGTATGCTGTATACATCAGTATGCTAGCTGGTGCATGCCAAAGTTGTGAACCGTTAGATCATCTCGAGATTCGAACCAGCACAGATCTCGAGATGATCTAACGGTTCACATACTGCGCTACACAATGCAGAGCTACAGAGGATATGAAATCCATGCGAAATTATTCCGGTCCGCGTCAATCCGTTCTCTTTGAGGCTTCTTCAATTAAAACAACCAATTAAATTATATATTCTTTGTATCAGGATTCAGGACAGACCTATATAATTGTCACTGGCTCGATCAGTGTTTACTTCTCTCATGCTGATTCTTGTTTTGATGGTGCTTTAATTAATTGGCGTTTCTCTCATGATGATTTACACTTTACACTTTACAGTGACCGGCCAATGGGAATCTGTTGACAGAATCATTAAGGTCTACCAATAATTGATTTCGCCATTTCTAAGTTCAATTCAAGTTTTCCTCCATCCCACTTTCAATACAAAATTATTACGCACGGCGGCTATCGGTCATTCAGTATCAATATAAAACGTTCAGTATATATAATATATATGTAGGTAATTGTACAAATTAAGGTCGTCTTCAACAACATATGGACAAACTTTTTTTTTTTTTTTTTTTTGAGATAAAGATGAGGGTCAAGCCACTCACATTTAAATGTCTATAAAATACCTCCATCTGGATTTCGAACCTGCGACCTCCCATATAGACAAACTGTGTTGCGGGCGTTGCAACTGGATATATTGGTGATGCAGCTTGACCATTAAACTAATGCAGAGCCAGTGTATAATCAAGTTTATATTAATCAAACTCATTTCCCTTTTATTGTATGGTGACTATGATCATCTAAAAACCTTCTTAAAAGGTATTTTGGGTACTAAAGTAAAAATTAACTATCTCAAAAGTTTTTGGGTAGGCAAAATGCAACATAACTGCAACAACAAAATATTGTAAGTCTTTATATATTGTATTGTTTTTCAAATTCTTGATACGGGCTCCTCAAGTTCCATTAAGCTCTGCCCCTAAATAGTTTTGAAGGTTCTAAATAAACTAAATTTTATTGCAGACTCAAAAGAAAAGGCAACTTTAGAGAGGATTTGGGCTTTCATATGGGCCTTGATTGAAAAACAGAATTGCCTGTACATTCTGATACAGGCACCAAGTCCACAAGTCCCCATCACAGGAGCCGATTTTGTTACAAATTTTGAAAGAAAAAAAATATAAAACCTCAGGAGGGTTATCCACTAATCCGTGATGGAAAAAAATATGCTAATAATTAATTATATATGAAACTTTACACATGAAACATATTAATTAGACCACACAAATTAAATTAAAATGATATATAAAAGATATAAGCAAGCATATTACACACCAATCCTTACATAAATACAACAAGAACAACAAACTAAATTACATATCACCTTAAAAGAGGTAAGGAAAAAAAAATAATCGAATGATCAAATGCCAATCAAGAGCAGCATAAAAATCCTTCCACAACAATGCAATTAGTACTAACATGTCATGTCATGTATGCAAGTATGCAACCGATCGATAGTACTCTTTAGTCGCTCGTCCGAGGCTTCCCGCAGCAAAGGATGCTGAAGATATTGGCCAACACTCCGCCGCGCTTCATTGCGAAGTCGTCGATTCGTAAGAATGTGTATATATCAGAGCTGAAAAAGCTTGAACTTGTTTTGTAGAAGAGATCTAGAGCACAAAGATGAAATGAAATGGATGGAATTGGTTTGTGCAATGACCCCCTTTTTTATAGAGGGGGTATCATGAGAAATGATAGAGGAAATAACAAAGGTAGTTTCTGTTTTTAGTGCATTGAAAGAGTCATAGATTCTAGTGGAACATTAAAGGAAAATTACAGTCAAGCTCCAAGCTCTTCATTGTGAAAATTCCATAGTGAAAATAGTAGTACAAATGTACAATGTTGCCCCAAGTAGAATAGAACAAATTGTGAATTCCCTGCCAAATTGGGTGAAGTTTACATTTTGTAATCACTAGCTAATTATATAGTTGACCCCCTTTTTAATTTTATATCAAACAGGTATTGACTATATATTGAGACAGTTCTGAAGAGAGGAAATTTGGATTTAAATACAGAACGGGTTGAAACAATCCATGGGAAATTTTACCAATTGTGGAAGGGGAACAGGAAGTTTTCATTCTGCCCTTGAAATTTTTAAACAACATGACTATATAAGACAAATGTTTTTTTATTATTATTTTTTAAGTTGTGAGTAACATGACTCGTCAATTAACTATACGATAATTCGGATTTTTTTTTTTTTGATAAAAGACAATTCGTAGTTGGAATTGCTCTATTTTCGTTTATTGCTCCATATAAATTGGATGTGACAAAATAAAATTGAGCCTGTATATATGCCTACTAATTGCAAATTACTTACGTATCATGTACTTCGGTTGTTGTTTATGTTATATTGCATTTTAATTTTTATTAATAAGATGGGATGATAAAAAAAAAAAAAATTCAACGAACTGATTCGATTGGATCACTTTGTAGTTACTTTTATATGATAGCTCATACGAAGCTTTTTTAAATGATAAAAAAAGAAAAAGAAGTTCTTGTTTTCAATATGTCCGGTCTTAGTCTTGGTGACTTGGTTTGGTCTCAAGTCTCAAGTCTCAACATAGTAGTATTTGGGAAGAAAATGCCCTTACAATATGGTCCACCCGTTCTCAACTAAACTTTTATTTTATGATGTTTTTGGAAATTGACCATCTCTAGAATTTTGACACTATTTAATTATGATGACTATTCCATTATTATTAGCTTTACATGAAATTTGAAATAGTCCCGAGCCCAAAATTTTAGAATATTTAATGAAGCATCAAATAATATTTAATTAGACGAAACTAACATACAACATTTGATCTATGAGTATCTTTTAGTTTAATATTTCGAATATTTTGAATATCAAGACTTGTCATTTTTTTTTTTGGGATAAAACAGACTTGTCAAATTGCCAAAGTAACACGATTCATATATCGTTAGACCCGCTCTTAAATTTTTTTTTTTTTTCCTTATTCTTGTTTGGCCAAATTATTAGCATATTTTAGTTATACTTTAGAATAAATGAGCATCATGTTACATGCAACGAATTTGCAGGAGTGTTTCCTTTTCGCATTTCTTTTCCAAAAAAAATAGAAAAATCTCCTAAAAGCCTTCTAGCTTTGTGCGTAAAGTACATATACTAATGACATACGCTGTCCCTTTTTATTTAAGGTACTAAATATAGTGGTCCAAGACTCCAAGGTTACACATCACAATAAGACAGGATCAATTCTCGCATAAGTGCAACCTTAAAGGCCAGCAAAATAAAACTAAAAATAATTGTTGAGATGCTAATTAATTACATTCACGATCTCTTGGGTCATTTATTTATGTATGAAATATGAAATACTTGGGAGAAAAATGCATCATTTAGTTTATTTAAGCTTTTAGTTGAGTAAAATTAAAACTTATGTAATTTTTGAAGATATATCTCGTACGTATAAACTTTTTTTTTTATATTTTTTGAATTTCAAAAACATAAAATTTTAGCCCATCGCAACAAACTAAATGCAATCTTTTGTATAATCCATATATACTTGAATAAATTAAAGTTCATTCATACAAATACAAAAAAAAAGAAACTGAGCATTCACATGTATAAATACATATACAAATCTATACTCCACAAAGAGAGGTAGATTTCTAAGCACCTCAACCAGACCACATCATCACTCTTATTAACCATTAATTTTATTTGAAGCTCTTTATCTACTTTGATCCAATGACTAATATTTTATTTCTCTACTCATTAAATAAGATGAATGTAATATGTTTAAAAAAAATTTTAACCCTTAAAATGATCGAACATTCATATATATTATTATTTAGAAATTATTGCATCATCATTATTATTTAATTACATTAAGAATTTAAAATTTTTGTCAAGTTTTGTTTAATATAAATATTTAAAATTTTATAAAATTCTTAGTTATTTATTTGATACCACTTTTCGGGCTTTAAAGATAAAATACGATTGCATGTGTTACTGTTAATATATACACGCAAAGCTTCTACTTTGATTAATCAACGCTCAGTAAAATACATTGAAAATACGATGTGTTATTTAGGTCGAGGTTTGCCAACTTAAAACAGAGAAGGCCAAAGATGCTCTTCAAAACTGCCCCCACACCTCCATTGTTGTTGGCTTCAAAATTAATCTCTCTTCATGTTCTATTGCAGCTCTGGATCAATTTTTTTTTTTTTTTTTTTTTGGGTCTAAATCAATTATGATATCTCAATTCAAATTATACTACGTACTGTCCATCCATGCATACATAAGGACTGTCAATGCAACAAAATTTTGTGTTATTTTGTTTCATTTCGTCCAAATAAACGAAATTAACAATATATTCTATTTCGTTTTCCATTTTCATATAATAATACTACGTACTACAAAAGCGATTATTTTTGTTCTTCCGTTCCGTTTTCGTCCAAATGAAACGACAAACGAAACGATTTACGGTTTCGTTAAACGAAAACGAAACAACCCATGACACCCCTAATACATAGTCAGTACTCCAAACACCTTTTTTTGAAGTTATTAAACCAAAATTATTGTAATAACATAATAATAATTATCACAGAACTATATAGATAGATAGAAAACTTTCTATTACATTAATTGAACTATCAGGAAAAAAAATACACTTCTATTTAATTAGAGCAGCAAATAAACACCAATTGAACATATCAATATTAGCAGCTAAACTTACTATACTAAACACCAATTAAGCATTGTCACCTATAGTAAAAAAAAGAGAGGAAAAATAAAAAGAAAAGCAAAAAAAAAAAAAAAAAAATGTATACAAAGACTAGCTAGCTAGCTTTTAACTCCATATACATAGTAGGCAAATCCATGGTAAGTTAGTCCTCAACCTGAGGCTTCCCGCCGCAGCAAATGATGCTGAAGATGTTCAGCAGCACTCCTCCACGCTTCATTGCGAAGTCGTCGATTACTTGTAGTCTTGTAGATGTCTTTGAAAGATCAAATGAAAGCAATTCAAATATATTATGTAGTGTAGTAGAAGAGAGATTATATATACCTCTGTGCAATGAATTATGCAATGAGATGTATATCATGGATGGATGGAAAGGTTGGTTCAGGTGGCCCTCTTTTTATAGCTAGAAGGTGTTTAGAAATTAGAACTAATCAAGAGCAAATTAATAAAATTAAATACTTAGGGTAGTTTAATTCTGGGGCTGTTACATTTGATAGAAACAGTCAAAGATTCCAGTACTGGAACTTCAAAGGAACATACAAATATACAACATAACAGTCAAGCTTCAAGCTTTCACTGTCAAAATTCAATTTGCACTGAACAGATGGGTACATGCACTTCCCTCAGAATGTGATAATTGGGTGATGCTTCAGTTGGAAGCTAGTAGCTATAATATACCTCTAGAGACTTTTTAATATTGAGCTCTAATAGTCTACTTCTAAATAATAAGATAGAAATTCCTTTTTTTTTTAATTTTGGTATATAATTAAGTTGTTTTCAAAACTTTTCTAGGAATATTAACTTATGTGGAAATTGAGTGAGGAAACTCCCACTCTACATCCATGCAAATTTTGGTCTTAGTTGTGATTGTGAAAGCATACTTTGTTCTATATAATTGGAAATTCAGGTGGAATTGTGCGTTTTCCTTTAGATTTTATAGTTGGATGTGACAGCTCAACTTTTGAGCTCTAAATTCCGGTGGAATCATACTTTGTTTCCAAGAGAAAAAAAAAAAAAACCTTGTTCCTTAACAGGAGCATATTTGTTTATTCGAAAATTTAAATTATTTCATATTAAGATCATTAATTTAAAAAACAATAAGCAATATTTGTTTATTGCTTTTTAATTTAAGAAACATTTCGGATCCGTAAGAAAACATTATACAGTTCAAAATTTATAATTATTCAAAATATTATGGCCTATTCTTGAAGCTATTTTAAGAAATTAAACACAACACATATTAAATCTAAAAGAAATAAAATAGCAGTATTTGAGAACAATTAAATATTGCTTTTTGTCTAAAAGACATCACAGTATTTGATTTGAGCTGAAACAATAAATTAATAGTTTAATACCAACTTTACTTACCAAGAAATAAGAATAAATTGAGACGGTTCGTTAAGCTGTGCCCCCGCGGCCCCACTTATACTTACTCTCATTGAAAAGCTGCCAAACTATTCCTCCTGGGTCCGAGTCAATCCGTTCTCTTTGAGGCATCAAACTAAACCCTAATTAAAGTATATATGCCATGTATTCTTTGTGGCAGGACTTGACCTAGTCACTCTGCTTGTCTACTTCATAAAGTATCTTTTACTTCTTCATCAATGATTGTTGTTATTTTGTTGATTTAATTGTGCTTAATTTATTTGGCACTATCACATAATACATAATTGTTTACACTTTACCGTACTGATTAACCGACCAACAGTGGGAACCTGTTGACAGAATCTTAAGGTCTTAATTAACTAGTGAGTGGTTTTGCCAAGTCGAAACTTACTTGAAATTAATTAGTCAACCTAGATTCCATTTTTCTAAACTAAATTAAGTTACCAAAACGAACTTGGCCATGAAGGCATTCCGGCTAGTCAATAAATAATGTAAATGTCCCTAAAATATATGGCGTAAATCAGTTTATGCAGCATTTGAACAAAGTTCGTTGATGGGGATAAAAATTCCTATTTAGTGTTTACATGTATATTATTGAGAAGTATGCTTATCTTGACAATGGACTTTGAAAAAAAAAATTTAAAACTCATTAAAAATTCTTAAAAAAAGACAAAAGTTTATAAAAATACTGTGCAACTCATAAATTATTTAATTTTTATTATATTAAATTTAAGTGACGTTCAATAGCTCCTCAAAGACTCGTTAAATTACAGTCGTTAAATAGCACATAAATATTTTAATAATCTATCAAAATATTTTCAAATTGATTAAAATTTGAAACATTAAAATTTGAAACACTATTAATCTACAAGTTAAAGAATACATTCATAAACTTTTATCAAGCTTTTAAAAAACTTAGTTTTAACTTCGTTTAAACCGTTAAACCGTTTTTTGGACTCTCTTATGTTAATTATTTGTAAAAAACCCGTTATTTGTAGAAAAACTGTTTTAACAAAGTTACAACCGGTAAAATCCATTAACATCCGTGTTATAGAGGCGTTTAAATGCCATTAAAATATGTTTGCACATTATTGACGGTCTAGAAGTTCACAATAATGTTTCTCCTATGCTATATTAACAATTAAAAATTTTAAACTCTTTATTACTATTTTCTTAAATTTTAATGTTATAATTTTTCAATGTTATAATTTCAATTTCATAAGATGTATAACTTTTTATGTACTTAATTAGTTTTGTAATTGTTATTTATACTTAATTTTTAAGTATAATTGTGTGAGAGTGTATTGTGTAGCCTTTTTAAAATATAAAAAATATATAGAAAATGAGGACCCGTTTTTTAATTTAACGGCCGTATAATTCCGTTTTAACGTCAAACCGTTAAATGGTCACCTCACCGTTAAGAGCCGTTAAACGTTTTTTAAAAGCTTGACTTTTATAGATAAGATGTGAGGAAAATTCACAAATCCTTCCGTGAGTGCACTTCTAAAAGCATATTAAATCACCTCCAAATATTTATTTATAAGGGTCATAAATTCTTCGTATCAAAATCTTATAGAATACAATATTTTTTCGTTTTTTAAAATAAATTGAGTATTTGTTTGAAATTTTTTAAAAGTGATTCATAGAACTTGATTATTTTATTATTATTGTATAGTTACTTTTTAAAAATATCAAATAAAAATGAAAAATGAAAAGTGATTCATAGAACTTGATTATTTCATTTTTCAAAAATGAAAAATGCTCGTATCCCATAAGATTTTTTATATAAATAATATAATGAGTTATATAAATCGAAATTTAGAGTTAATTTGATATAATTTTGAAGATGCGCTCAGGAAAAGGCTCTATAGACTATAAGCTAAGATCACGGTAGTTTTATACGTAAAATTTCTTAGTTTTTAATTTGAACTCCAAAAGAAAGGCCACTAGAGAATTTGGGCTTAAAAATGGGCCTCAACAGAATACGAAAATTACCTATACATGGCTATATCAAACACAAGTCCATATATTGTTAAATGTTTTCATAATATATTATTGGGCTTTAATATACCTCTTGGTAGTCGCTGCCAATCTGCCAAGTTCTCAAGCAAAAGATGAAGAAAACATTGGGCTTGATTGACGCTATAACAAACAAATAGAGGTAGCAAATAAATCGGGTGGGCGGGTCGTGTTCGGGTTCGAGTCGGACGGGTCGGGTCAGTTTGACTTTCTAGAATATCTCGGGTCGGGTCGGGTCGGGTTGGGTCAATTTTAACATTAAATTTTTTTGGATCGTATGTTGATTTGGATTGGATTCTATTTGATATCAGGTTGGGTCGGTTTCGAGTCAGGTTCTGCCACCTCTGCAAACAAACAACAAGTCGGTACCCAATATTCACGGGAGGAGGCGATTTATTAATTTGACAAAAATAATTTGCATTTATTGGTCACAATTGTTGAAGAAAAAAATATAACACCTCAAAAATCCATGAAGGAAGGAAGAATTTGCATTTATTTGGTAATTAATTAGTTTGACAACTTATCCAATTCAGTGTATTTTTTTTTTTTCTCATTAAACGATCCCAGATAAAACAATGGTTTATGATCCAATTCAGTGGCTGCCAATTGAATTTAGAATAAATTAAACTGGGCAGGAACAATGTACTTGAATCTTTCTAATTTTATCCTTAAAAAAAAAATATCCTTCAAAAATCAATGGATAAGGAAAAACTTGGATAAACAACCACAATTATTCTTGTAGAACAGTAGGAGATAATCACGATAAAAAATATGTGAAAAAGAAAGGAAAACAACTAAACAAGAATCTGATTCTCTCAAAAACAGCAGGCAGGTTTCAAGTTTCAAGCTTCAAATTTGGCCAGCAATGCCAAAAACCAAAATGACAAGTGAATAAAGTTCGGTTAATACCGACCGCCTGATCACAAGAGCAGGGTCCTACTCTCGAGTTTTAAGAGCAGCAGATATTCACCCTTGATTGAAGTTGAAGTTGAACACAACCAAGTTTCATAATTCATACTTGTATTCTTCCAACTAAATTGGGTCCCATGAACCCACCATGATTAGCTCAAGCTGATGATACGTACATGTTCCAGAGTCTGATAGAAGGCGCCTACAAGTTTCTAGAGGGAATTTTAACTTTGGCAGCCTAGTTCATTGTTATACCCTTTAATGATGATATTTTTTTTGAGTAATAATACCTAGCGTCCACAGAAAAGTCATGTCATCCACAGCGTCGTCGATAGGTTACATTTCGGGATATATTTGTTACATTTTGGAATATATCTGTTACATTTTGTATACTTCTGATGGTTTTTCAATGGACACAGGATGTTTCTCATATTTTTGAGATCTGATATTTTTTGCTGTTTCAGCCTGTCTAACCAAAATTTTGATTTACCAGCTTATGAATCACAATTTCAGCATATATATGATATGTCTGTGCAGACTTGCAACTGAAAACATGACAGTTGTTTCAGAATGGCATTGAATGTAACATTAGTTTAGATTTTAATAAAAAAAAAAAATTGTTGGATTTTCTTATATATATAGGCCTTACAATTGAAGTTCCTGTTAATTCACTTAGAACAGTAATATATATATATATAATTTTTTTTTGAGATAAAGTGCTTAGAACAGTAAATTGATTCTGGAATGAAAATTTCTGAATTCCGAAACCATTTCGGTTCCAGAAAGATTTATGGGAATTCTTGAATTGGCCATAGTGCATTGCATGATAGTGACTTGACAAAGGAATCCATCCAACATGCAAAATGAAAACTTGTGCTTTTTCCCTCCTGCTTTTCTCAGTTCAGATTCTCTAAAACCTTATATATATATAAGGGTTCTACTGGAACACCAACACCAGCCTTGCTATTTCAAGTCTTCAAACTTGAGAAAGAGGGAGAGAATTAAGTGAGATTCTTACTGAAAAGAGAGTTATTCCCTATCTACTTCCAGAAAAAATAAACGAAAGGAGGAGCGAAGAAGGAAGAAAGATGTCAAGAAATAGGATAATTGGTATTGGCATGGATTATTCACAGACCAGCAAGCAAGCAGTGAAATGGACAGTTGATCATCTCGTACACAGTGGCGATACCGTGATCTTGATCCATGTTCTCTCTGGAAAGGGTGATCATGGCGAAAAAGTGCTCTGGGGGAACACCGGTTCACGTACGTATTAGTACTTGTGTACTATTTATTTCAGAAAGCTATTGTGTTGATTATCTCGTTCGTTCTAACGTGATGTTGTTTGTTTGATTTTTGTTCTACAGCTTTGATTCCACTCTATGAGTTCATGGAGATGAACTTACCGGTGAGGTACGGGATCAACCCAGATAGGGAGGTGCTTACCATCCTGGACACTGCTTCGAAAGCCAAGCAGGTATTTTCACTGTTTCACCGTAAAATTCATAATTATACCAAACAATACCTGAAGAACATTCTATTAGTTGGCTAATTCTGTAAATCAGGGATTCAATTGATTTTGAAATCGAAAGTTTGTATGCAATAACTGTGAAAAAACAAAATTTGTGTGAATTAAGCAGATAAAAGTACTGGCAAAGATCTATTGGGGAGATCCAAGGGAGAAGCTGTGTGAAGCAGTGGAAAATCTCAAGCTCGACACTCTCGTTATCGGCAACCGTGGATTAGGCCCTTTAAAGAGGTACAGTTCCAAAATGACTATTTACTTCGACAGATCTCGCATCAGTGGATCAGTCCCATCCTTACTCTTACAATATCACAAGTTAACAATATTTGCAAACAAATGAGTCACAGTCTAATGTTCGAGTCAGTATCGGATCTTGATTTTGGTTTGTATAATGCAATGTCTATACTTGCTTTCAATCATTCAAGAAAAACAAACATTCTTAAAAAATGCAACCACTATTGGGTACCTTAATCTCAGGCCCCCATGGTACCAGTCATATTAACACAGAGAATATACCCTTTGTAAGAATCAGGAAGCCCTGCATCAAAAGAATACCAGTACAGCATTGAACAATTGACTCAGGGATTTTGCGGGGAAATTACATGACCTATTTTTTTCAAATTTTGTTATTTTGTCTATGCAGAACACTGCTTGGGAGTGTGAGCAACTATGTGGTTAACAACATCGCATGCCCAGTCACTGTCGTGAGGGCCATCCCGGGATCCAAGCGTTGAGTTTACTGCAACTTCAATCAAGTGTCGGCTTAATTTGCAACAGTATGTGGAAGATTAAAACAACATCATCAGGATATGCATCCATTTGAAGCATTGTATCTATTAGCTTTCGCTGATTACAGCGGCCGTATATTTGTATTCATAATTCCAGTTGTGCAGTGTGGAGTGTACGTGTACTGTGTAGCAGCTTGTTTATTATTTGCCATGTAAATTATTTGCTCTACCTCATAGCTTAACTTTTCGAATTGATATGTAAAATTATTTGCTAAATATATAAATTGTGCTCTTTGTTGTTCATTGCAAATGGATCGCATGCCATCCCGCTCGTTATAATTTTAAAAATGAGAAGCTGGAACCCGACAATAGCAGACGATCGACGATAAGTGAACACATCAGACCTACTGACATGCAACCAAGTAACACAGAGCCACTCCTATAATTAAATTTCAGCAATGTTCACCCAAAACATATCGAATCAACACTATAAAACCTACTTAACATCTTTCTCGGAAACGTTATTCTGGCATCATACAACAGAGACATAAAAACATACCCGAGTATTTTTAACCCCTCGGATGCAAGTATGTATATCTTAAAACACGCACTATATAATGCACACAAGAATCAGAGTTATGAGATCAAGTGGATAATGGATATAAATCAAAACATCTTTCCAGTTCCAAATTTGTGAGAAATCAACTCACCTAGTTCCATCCGATGCCAGTTTCCAACCAACGAAGCCATCTGATCAGTTTTGTCGTACAAACCAAGAAGGCCGCCTGTGTGTATAAAGAGAACTTTGCGCCCTTGCCATTTTTCAGGGTTGCTAGCCATGTCTCTTAACATGCCATATGCAGCTTTCCCACTATACATCAATAAGAAAAATTAGATCTTACAATCATGTACCAGTTAAATTCGCTGTTAAATTGAAGTAATTTGTGGTGTTCATCATACATCTCACAGAAAGTCGCTATATTACATAAAGAACAAATTCTAGAAGAAATTATTACCTCGAAACTGGATCAAGAACTATTCCAGTCGCTTCAGCAACATCTTTAATAAACTCGAGCTCCTCGGCTGTGCTCATGGCATAACCTAAACCAATCGCCTGAAAAAAAAAAAGTTCAGAAAATAGATAATGGTCTTCACTACCTACACAATTTTATTATGTAAATGCAAATCAGATGAACTGTATGAAGCCGTATGATTTCAAATTTGACAGTAACACTCACGTCTGTAGCATCAAGGATATCATGCGAATCAAGACCTGATTGAAGACCGTCGATGAGGCTTTGAGTGAAGTTGTAGATATACTCAGGATCATCGCACAGTACCGAGAACGCACGGACCTATACCAAAAATGTAAGCATTAGAAACTAATGACTAAATAGAAGTGGCACAAAGTACTGCACATAATAAAATGTTCTCTTACAGTTGTTTTCAAGCTGCTCAATCTCGAACCTAGTGATAAACCAGCAATTGTTCCTCCACTAAATGTCGGAAAAAAATGAAACATAAAAATAAACACAAAAATCATGCCCTTTACTTGAAATTCTTGGCCTTTTCCCTCTATAACAAACCACTTCAAATTATGAAAGAGCATTACCTGCCACCAGCAACGACAATATCATCAAACTTTGCCTCACCGGATTGCTGCTCAATCTCCCTGATAGCCTCAATATAACCCCTGCACAATCAATAGCCTTCATAAGAAGCTAATCATAGCTATAAATCCAAATGCCAAGGGATGTGCATGTCAAGTTTTTTTTAAGTTCATCAAAAATTTTAAAAAGATAAAATTTACCAGGTACCGAGGGAGTTTGATCCACCGGCAGGAATAATGTACGGCTTTCTCCCTTCTTTTTCAAGTCTCTCCTTCATCATCTCGGCAAGTTTCTACGGTATTAATTTCATCAAAAGTTGATTTAGATTCAAAGTTAATATAGAAAACAACTGAAACATGAAATTAAAACACAAGGGAACAGAAACCAACCACGCTACCGATTTTTTCATACTCTTCCTTCGAAATTAAATTTATATGCGCCCCGACTAATCTCTCGACCAAGAGATTACCAACCAATCCAGGATCCTGGTCAACCTTGACCTGAAAATGAAGAATCGAAACAAATCAGTCATAATTAAGCTGAAATGATGAACCCGAAACCGATCTTCATCCAAAAGGGTTACCATATATATACCTTAGAGGTGTGCAAAATAAAATAAGGATCGAGGTTAAGGTACTTCGCTGCAACCGCAGTTGCACGACAGTGATTGCTCTGTATTGCTCCGGCAGTGATTACACAATCAGCTCCGCTCGACACTGCATCAGCCATTAAGAATTCCAGTTTCCTAACCTTGTTCCCACTCAATTGCATCCCCGTGAGATCATCCCTCTTTCGTATGATTTTTATCAAGAAATCAAAGATCAGGGTCGGATAGTAGATCGATCGTAAGTAAACCGTGACAATTTCGAGATTGTAAATATATACCTTAATCCACACTTCGGTGCCTTCGGGTAGGTTCGGCAGATTCCACTTGTGAATCGGAGTCGGAAGCTGATAATTAACAAACAAATAAACAAAATTATACATTCTACAACGACAAGGACTCAAAAAAAAAAAAAAAAAAAAAAAAAGATAGAGATCACTCAGAGATATTAACACTGACATGACCGAGCGAGAAACTGTGGGAAGGGATGGAACTGAGATGAGACGCCCAAGAGGGAGGCTCGTAGGATTTCTTCGACAGGAAGCCACCTTGCATTGCTGCAGGAATAGGAAGGAGCACCGTCTGGGATCGATGCGGAAGCGAGGCAGCGAGGAGTAGACTGAACCGATACTGATACTGGTACTGCCGGTCGAGAATTTGTCAGGCTAGAGAGAAACTGGTAAGAAGAGCGCGCAGTTTGTATGCTGATAAACTTGTGGACTGTTGATAAGTGATGCCCAACGGTCGGTAGGTTTGGTGGGAACCGAAATGAATATGAAAATCAAAGAGAAACATCTTGCGTCCATTAAAATACCGTACATGTCTCATTAAAATACCGTCTATAGACATGTACGGAATGTAACAGATACATCTCAAACTATAATCTATGGATGATTTTTCCATGCACGCTAGGTGTTAATCAAAATCAAAATAATATAATGTTTGTCAGTTACAGAAATGACAGAACCGACCAGGTATTTTTATATAACAACCGAACAAAAAAAAAATTGACATAAACCGAAATTAAAAATTGAATTTAGTTTATCCGGTTTAATACCTACTTGCATGAATTAAGGACAGAGAAATCGATCCGGACATGTAAAAGAACATACAATACATGTGACAAAAAAATATATTAGATCCTTACAAAAATTATCCTATTCACTCTTACGTGCATCCAAATAAGATAATGCAAGTTTCAGATGTTGCATGCATATCAATACCAATAAAGGAAAACTCACTGAAGAAGGTTCAATAATTTAGGAACATACAAGTTATACGATCCAACTATTTTTTAAGAGAATGAAATTGGAATTATATTATAGATAGAGCAAGTTCAATTTGGGGGAAAAAAATGCGACTAAAGGACTCAAAGATTACATAATTTATCAATAGTTTGCTATATAAACAGAATTAAAACGAAAGGAAATTTGATGTAGTAAAACATTTCAAAACAAATACAAGTACTCTCACAAAATTTCATAAAACATTTTTTAAAACTAGGTAGGATTTGTTGAAGAATCATGTATCATCAAGTAATTCTTTAATTGGCGTAACTCACAACTTCTCAGATGATGACAATGAGGATGAGGCTATTCCTGACAACAAAGCATAGACTTGTTCCGGTTTGTTAAAGAGGAGGGATCCATTGACAATGTTTATTTTGTCAATCTTGACAATGGTTATCTTTAAAAATTTGTAAAAAATCATAAAAAAATCTTACAAATGAAAAACGTTTTATGGATGTGTTATTTAACTTATAGATTGATAGTGTTTCAAATTTCAATTAATTTGAAACATCATTTGATGCCTTATCAAAATTTTGTATATTTTTTAACGGTTGTAATTAACACATCTTTAAAGAGCTATCAAATATCACTTAAATTGAATATAATCGGAAACATAGTCAATCTATAAGTTAAGCATAACTTCCATGAACTTTTTTTTTATTTTTAAGATTTTTTATAAATTTTTAAAAGTTACAATTGTCAAAATTGTTAAGATATCCCTCCTCTTTGTTAAATATATAGCATGTTAGTTAGCATTATAGGATTAATTTATTGGCTTATTACAGATGTGTTTGTTTGCAGGTGCTTCATCGTTTACACAGTTTTTCATACAATTTCAACATGTTTCACCAGGTAGCTTTGTTTCTGGATTGTTATGTAAAAGTATTTGCTAAGTATATAAATTGTGCTCTTTATTATTGATTTATTTCAACTCATTGGAAATGAGTACATGCTTTCCAGTTCTTTTTATAAATAAATTCACAATGAAAGCAGGAACCAAAAAATAGCAGTAATGATAAAGTGAACAAATGAGACATATATACCATCATAGTGATCGAAACCCCTCCTATTATTAAATTTCAGTAATATTTCACCCAAAATAGATCAAAGCAAAATAAAAATATACAGAACATCTTTCCCAGGATTACAAGATACAGCTGGGAAAAACAACATACCCCAGTATTTATTGACCCCTTGAAAGTAACAAGAATTTGGAAATAAATCAGAACATCTTTCCGGTTCCATCTTCACGAGGAACGCATTCATCTAGTTCCATCCTACGCCAGTTTCCAACTAAAGAAGCCATCTGATCAGTTTTGTCATACAAACCGAGAAGGCCGCCTGTGTGTATAAAGAGAACTTTGCGACCTTGCCATTTTGCAGGGTTGCTAGCCATATCCTTTAACATGCCATATGCAGCTTTCCCGCTATAGTTCGATATAAAAAAAAAATAGACCTTATGATTCTTACCATTCTTAAGTTTAATTCAAGTATCAGGTAAGATAGTTATTATAGTCGAAGTGATATTCAGAATATAGTACATTTCTCGAAAGTCTGTACATAAATTAGTAGAACAAATTATTACCTGTACACTGGATCAAGAACTATTCCAGTTGCTTTAGCTATATCTTTAACAAACTCAAGTTCAGCTGCTGTGTTCATGGCATAACCTACACCCTTCGCCTGAAAAGAAAATTTAAAACAAAAGAAAATTTGATGGTCTTTACTACATACATATTGTTATTGATATAAATGCACATCAAATGAATAGTATCAGACTATATGCTTGCAAATTTGACAGTGACACTCACATTTATAACATCAACAATATCACGTGAATCAAAACCTGATTGAAGACCGTCGATGAGGCCTTGGGTATAGTTGTAGAAGTACTCAGGATCATCACACACGGAGAATGCATGAACCTATGCTACAAATCCAAGCATTAGCAAGTAATGACATAAATATTGCACATAACTGCACATAAATATGCTCTTACAGTTGCCTTTAGGCTGCTCAATCTTGAACCCAGTGACAGACCAGCAATTGTTCCTCCACTATATGTTGAAAAAAGAAACAAAGAAAAGAAAATAATAAAATTCATGCACATTCTAGGCATTTTCCCTTTAATAAAAAACCATAACAATTTATGAACAAGATCATCTAACCTGCCACACGCAACAACAATGTCATCAAACTTTGCCTCATCGGAATTGTGAACCTGTTGTTCAATCTCTCTGATAGCTTCAATATAACCCCTGTAAAATTAACAGCCTTTAATACGAAGCTAAATCATCAATACATCCAACTGGCTTCAAGCTTTCAATGAATGTGTCAAGTTGTTTCAAAGCTAATTATTTACCAAGTACCAAGTGAGTTTGATCCACCAACAGGAATAATGTAAGGCTTTCTTCCTTCTTTTTCAAGTTTGTCCTTGAGCAACTCAGCCAATTTCTATAGTAATTAAGTTCATCCAAAATTAACTAAGCACCAGTTATATATCAAACAAATGAAACAAGTAATTAGGAAACAAAACGAAACAGAAGCCAACCACACTGCCGATTTTTCCATACTCCTCCTTCGACACTAAATCAATGTGTGCCCCGACTAATCTCTCGACCAAGAGATTACCGACCAAACCAGGGTCCTGATCAACCAAAACCTAAGAATGAACAAGTCAAGCTAATTCAGTCACAACCTAAACGATGAACCCATTGAACTCATCTTCATCCAAAAGGGTCACCATATTTATACCTTGGAGGTGCGCAAAATAAGATAAGAATCGAGATTAAGGTATCTGGCTGCAACTGCAGTTGCACGGCAGTGATTGCTCTGTATTCCCCCGACAGTGATTACACAATCAGCTCCACTGGACACAGCATCAGCCATCAAGAATTCCAGCTTCCTAACCTTGTTCCCACTCAATTGCATCCCAGAGAGATCATCTCTCTATCATATCATTTACAAAAAGAAAAGAAAAAACCAGAGTCACTTATGATTAAGATTCAGAGAATCTTCACAATGGAGTCTCTAATAAATAAATAATTGTAAAAAAAAAAAAAAAAACTTTGGAAAAAAAAATGTACATGTCTTCTTTGACTTATAGATAGATTATTTGTTTCAATTCAATACATTCAATTTAAGTGCTGTTTGATAGTTCATCAAAAATTTCATTGATTTACAACCTGCGTAAAGTGCACAAAATATTAATGATCTAGCAAACGACATCAAAATTTCAATCAATTTTGATGAGCTATCAAATTTATCAAAAACTCCATTGCATGGATAGTCAAGATGAGCATTGTCAACTCATCCCTCCTCTATGATCAACTGTAAGAATAAATCATGAGCATTTCGGTATTCCAATCAATCATACCTTGATCCACACCTCGGTTCCTTCGGGCAAATTCGGGAGATTCCACTTGTGAATCGGGGTCGGAAGCTGGCAACAATCATTCAATCAAACAAACAATCATCATTCAATCAACATCGTCAAATCCACAGACAACATCTCAAATAAAGAAAGGAACATAGAGATCGGAGAGGTAACACCGACATGGCCGAGGGAGAAGGTGTGGGGAGGGAGGGGGCGGAGGTGGGACGCCCAGGAGGGGGGATCGTAGGGTTTCTTGGAGAGGAATCCGCCGCCTTGCATGGATAAAGGAGAGGAGACCGAGAGTGCCGCCGAGCAGGGCCTGGGATTGCGGACTGGGAGCAGCGACGAAGAGGAGGAAAAGGAGGAGACTGTCACTGTACTGATACTGATACTGGTATTGCCGAGCGAGAGAGGAGTCAGTGGAGCGAGCATTTTCTGTATGCGCACGGAATAGAGAAAAAACTTGGGACTATTGACGGGTGCGTCAGTGACCACCGAGCATACTAACATGATTCGCGATTTATTCGCGAATAATTCGTTTTTTCACAACAGCCGAACGAATCCCGCATAATACTACCTAATGATATATAATGCGTTTTATTTGCGAATTATTCTCGAATAAAACGTTTTTTACGCAAATAAAACGTTTTATACACAAATTATTCGCAAATAAAACACATTATATATCGTTTTAAAAGAAAATTTGTGCTTTTTTATTTGGTTTTTAAAAATATTGGCACTTTAATATATTTTTTATTATATTATATAAGCCGAACTATTCCCGAATTATACCCGAATAATACCCGAATTACGAACTTTTGACCTCGCCGAACGAATCCCGAATCGATGATTTGTTACTATGCCACCGAGATCACTCCCCAATTATTTCGTGTATATATATATATATATCCCCTGCTTGTGAGCCGTTGGATCGTCACGAGGTCGTGCCAGCTCCGATCTTGAGACAATCCAACGGTTGTATTGTACTGCAAAATGTAAGTATTGGATGTAAACGGATTGAATCGAACTTGAACCGAATAGAGTTGGAGCTAAACCAAACTCGGGCTAAACCGAATCGAACTAACTCGAACTCAAATCGAGCTCAATTATTATAAATTTATATTTATTTTTCATATTACCATAGATAATTAGAGCTAAATAAGTATATTATTTTGTTATTCTTTGATGATATAAATTAATTATCTCTATTTTTACTAATTTTTATAATAAAATATGATTAAAAAATTTTATTCTTTATTAATTCAACAATAAAATAAGTATATTTTTTAATTAAATAATAAAATAGGGGTACGTTTGGATCGGGTAAGGATTAGTACAAAAATAGAGGAATTGGGATTAGTAAGTGAAAATAGTGATTTGGGTTAGTAATTGAGAATAGTAAAAAGTTTTTTCTATTCTCAATACAAAGAAATGTTATTTGGATGGTGTGTTAGGAATAGTGATGGAGGGAAATGAATATAGTAATGAATATCTATTTCTTATATCAACTAACGTTCATCATGTACGTAAATGAAGATCGTTTTAATTATCAACTAGAATACAAGTACATCTATTTCGTGATGAATGGATCAGAAATGAATTTTAAGAGATGGAGTCAGCAGAAAAAAAAAAATGAAAGAAAAAATGAAAGAAACAGCTTAACAACAGAAAAAAAAAAAGACAAAAAAAAAATGAAAGAAATTTTTGTTGAATTACGGTGCTTGAAACAGCCCTTTGAATTATACATCTCACAAAGCTTGTTCAATTGACAATCAGTGAAATTGAGATCCCTCTTTTCTGATGATAACTGGAGTTCTTGAGCAACATTTAATAGCCATTCTGACTCCTCATTTGTCCAATTACGGCATCTAGATTTCCTTACACCGTGACCTTCTCCCTGACTCACCGAGAACCCACTAACCAAAAACGAGAAGAGGTGAAGTCGGGCTAGGAAGGCTTGGAGCCGAGTACAGTGCAGTGGTTGCCAACGGAAAATGGCAGAGGAGTCGGAGAAGGGAGGTATGCAACAGTGGAGGAGGAGTGGAGAGAATGCATCGATGTGGGATGTCTAATTGTTCATTGCGTCGAGGAGAGTAAGAAAATCAGGATTATTTGACTAAGAAATGCATGGATCAAAAAAGATATGAGAAATAGAGAAACTCGCCATTATTTGATTAGGAGTCTGCTTTTGGGAAAGATTCCAACGGTTGGAAGAGAGAAATAAATAAAGAAAGAGAAAAAAAATTTTTTAAAGGGAATTCACTGCTTTTAACTTGGGAGTAGTTATTCCTTGTTCTCTTAAGAAAAGTAAAATAGACTATTTCAGAGCTATTTTTATTTTTCAAAAGTTGTTTGGATCACACTAGATTAGGAATAGTACTGCTATTCTCAGGAACAGTCTATTCTACCTATATCCAAACATACCCTAGGTATATTACTACAAACATTTTTGATAAAATAGTTCAAAATATGTCCAAATTACTATATATCGAGCTACTACGAATCGAATCAAGAAAAAAATCTAGCCGACCTAAATCGAACTCGAGCTGATAAATAATCGAATCGAGCTACATCAAACTCGAGCTCAGACCGAATCAAACTCGAGCTAATTACAAGCTACGAACTTTTTGGCCACAGCCTAATTGGAACACCTGTTGGTTAAGAAACGAGTGCCATGGCTATTGTCTGCAAAAGATTTGAAAGAAAAATCATTAGAAACGTCTAAGATAAAATTTTGGACAAATGTATCCCTATATTTAATTTCAGCAACATATAATCTAATTTTTGCGAACACTTAATTTTATTATGAGCAATGCAACTTTATCAAAAAAAATTTTAAGTACTTCTAGTTTTTGGCAAGTGGCCAATAATATAAAGGCATTTTTGTCTAACACCATGTTTTAGGGTGTAAGTAATTTTAAAGATGGCCAAAGGTACTCAATTGACGATCTGTATCTGTTTCCATAAATGGAATGGCCATGTAGAATTAGATATTTGTCACTTCAAAAATTTTATTTTTATAAATTTGTCATTACAAAGTTAAATTTTCATTTATATAAATTTGTCATTACAAAAGTTGAAATTGGAAATTTGTTACTCTAAACTAATCCTTATAAAAAAATTCGTACCAATATTTTATTGTAAGTATTTATAACTAATCTTAAGGCATAAAGATTAGAGTACAAATGACGTAAAAAACAAATAACTTATTTACATGAATGTTTAATGAAGTCTTTATATATTATTAGATAGTTACAATTTATCATAAACTAAAGCTTTATAAAGCATAAATTAAAGAGCATTTTGG
The DNA here is from genome assembly GCA_030179965.1 of Cyperus esculentus. NCBI lineage: Eukaryota > Viridiplantae > Streptophyta > Magnoliopsida > Poales > Cyperaceae > Cyperus > Cyperus esculentus. The sequence continues at coordinate 2,113,776 of JASGLE010000012.1, forward strand.
TCTTCATACACTACGTAATAGAGTATTAGAGAGTTAATTAGATATTAAGGTATTAGAGAATTAATTAGATATTGGGCGTAATTTGTTACATAGATTTTAAAGTTACGATTTCCGAATGAAGCCATATATATATACCCACTATCAAGTTCCACTTAGTCCAGAAAATTATTTATTGTTCTTAATTTAAAGTAACACATCCCTAATATAAATTAAACATATAGGAAACAAGATAAGCACAATGAGATTACACATTAACACAAGTTTAATTAATTACGTGAGAGCAGAATACATTACAAAGACAGAAAAGGAAAACAAGGCAAACCGCCAAACTAATTAATTTATAATTTTTATAATTTGATCACATACACAATTATTGATTCATATCTTGCCCGGAATTAAAAACAAACATTAATAAAGAAGAATCAATTGGCAGCTGAATAATAAGTTTGAACAAAGGTAAGAATAAGCAGAATCCCAGCTGCCACGACAGAGATGATGCTCCATGGAGTGCTGAAGTAATCTTGCATCAATCGTGCTCTGTACCTGTGCCAGGTTGATCCACTGTATTCTCTTATATCCTTGCATAAATCATGGAAGCAATTGTCTCTAGGGTAAAGCCTGAAATTCTTAGCAAACTAGTTGAAGAAATTTGCTGGATCTTCAGTATTCCGATAAAAATTGTCGACTATACCAGATTGCTCGAGTATAGTGATGTCCTTCTCAGTGTTAACTAGAGAATCCATGAGAGCAAGATAGCTTGACATAATTAGGGGAATCCTCCTTGGTTTTTGGCTTTGCTCAAAGGCAACCAAATTCCAAAACAGTCCTTGCACTGATTGCTTCTATTTGAAGACCGGGTAACTCAATTGTCCCATTTTCAAAAGTTATATCCAAGATGTCACGAGAGTTCTCCTTTCTCTTGAATTTTATTCCGGCATCACGAAGCTCGCTGACACATTGTATATTATCCATGTTTGCAATAGCCATGGCTTTTTTGGAGAATAATTTAGACCAAGAGAAACAACCAAATCTGCGGAGAATGTTCGAGTTTTCCTCCTTCCGAGTTTCACGTCTAAATTCAGGCACCGTATTCAAGTAAAAAAGGTGAAGAAAATGATAGATGCTGCTGCAAGATAGTTCAGGCTGCTTGAATGGATTACCGAGGCTAATTTGGTTTCTAGTAGCTTTAAGAATTAACTTGAGCATGGGACAATCTTTGCAGTTATGGTTTATGGTACCGTTGTTTGGGGTTGTCAATTCCACCAGCTTGTGGATGACAAAAAAGGGAATTTGATTTTCTAACAAGCACATATCAGAAAATATATTATCGGATGCCCAACTACATCACAAAGAGAATCATACTCCTTGTGATATTTCTTGTTAAACCACTCTAACATAAAGCAACCATCAAGTAACAACATCATAACGAAATCATCACTTGACATGTTCACAGAATCACTATAGCACTGGCGTGCCTCTGCTTCGATGGATCTCATTGCTTGGAGGTAAACTTCAATTCCAACATTGTTCTCATTGTGTGCGATGAAGGCGCGGAGGGTGAACCACTTGTGTTCTTCCATGGTTTGAAGGCTCTCTTTTCCATGATGATACGGGCCGATCGAAACAACTATTGGCTCGCAGAGTTCTTTATTGTTTTCACGGATCCAACCGGAGAGGCGGAAGATTGTCACATACCTACTACCATCAAGGGGTTCACCCGGCAACCCGGTTAGCTTCTTCATCATAAAACTCTGTAATGATTCTTCTGTTGTTACAACATCTGACCCTTCTTGTGTCATTCCTGCAAATGAGAAGCTGTGTTGGGAATAAATCGAACACTACTGATTCATGAATTCCATTCAGCAAGAATACTTAAGTTTAGGATCATAAATCAGCCATAATGTATTATTATACAATTGGTTTTTGCAGAAAATGAATCAATAAAAATTAACATTATTGCTGCGCTTATATTTATCATGAAAACTAAATAAATCAGTATTAACTTAAATTTTATATAAGAACTGGCATTTGGTCTAGTGGCTAAAGACAACACTTTCCGTGTTGGCTTGACCCTCATATTTATCTCAAAAATAAAGGCACTTGAATTTTATATAATTGATCTATAATGTTCTTAAGCTTACGGGTATCTTTCATGAGCATAAGCTAAAAAACATATCAAATTATAATTTTATTATATTCTTTATATCAAAATCTTATGGCATACAAAATTTACCATTTTTAGAGGTTTATAAATTTTGATTTCGAATTTTTTAGAAGTTACATAAGAAGCATTGATTATTTTATTAATTTTATATTATTACTTTAAATAATCCAAAATAAATACTAAAAGGTCTCCAAGAATTGAAAATTTTTGTATTCCACATGATTTTATATAAATAATTTATCATATTATATAAATAAAAAATTTGAGTTTGGTTTGATATGTTTTTGAACTTAAGATCATGGAAGACCAACATCAGCTTAAGAACACTATAGTTTTACTCGAAACACATATAATTTATTTTCCAAAGAAAATAATTAAACCACTCAATTCTATAATATTTATATGTAAAATATTAGACCCCTCATACGGTGCGTAATTAATTTGCAAACTCCCACACAATAAGCGTACCCATATTTTAGTATTGACCGGTGTTTGTTAGTTTTCAGATTTCAGATGATCTCGTTATAAAAGAAAAAAAAATAAATAAATAATAGAATTTTACAGATATATCCTTATATAACATACAATGGATTGGATGTCATACCATGGTTTGTTTCCCTGAATGTCTCGGGTGGGTCAGGGATGTGGATGGCTACTTCTTTAATTTTTTCCATTGCTTTTTATTAGTCTGCACGGAATTAGTAGTTAAATATGGAGCTTTGCAATTATTTTGATCAACAGCTAGCTCCAAGGCTCTCTGACCTACACTTTTAATATTGCCGGTTTTGCTATTATAATTTATATCAGTAGAATATATAATATCTTATATTAATATCGGAGTATTGCTTGCTTGCATTTGCTTTGAAGGTATTAGAGAATGGAAAATTCTATGTGGATACCATATTTGATACCATAGTTGATACCATAAAACCGGACACGGTTTTTTTCCGGTTTAACGTTGGTTCAATGAAATTTAAAATCAATCAAATCAAATCGCGAACTTCTCGTCTCCGATCTCCTTCTCCTCTAATCTTTTTCTCTCCGATCTCATCCTCTTTGATCTCCTCTCCGGTTTATTTCTCCTCCCGTCGTCATCCTCTCATGGCGCAAACTTCTCCTCTCCGATCTCCTTCCTTTAATTCTCCCACTCCTCCTCTTTGATATTCTTCTCCTTTTGTTCTCTTCTTCTCTCTTCGTTCTCCGACTTCTCCTCCCTGGTCTTTTTCTTTCTATCAATTCTCGGTTCGCTTGCAATTGGTTGGTGTTCAAGTTAGACCAATTGGTATTCAAGTTATACCAATGAGTATTCAAGTTATACCAATAGGTATTCAGGTTATACCAACAGGTATTTAAGTTATACTAATGAGAATTCAAGTTATACCAATAGGAATTCAAGTTATAGCAATGAGAATTCAAGTTATGTCAGTATTCAAGTTTTAGTAGTAAATATTCAAGTTATACCAATAGGTATTCAAGTTATACCAATGAGAATTCAAGTTATGTCAGTATTCAAGTTATAACAATGAGTGTTCAAGCTGAAAAATATGTCAGTATTCAAGTTTCAGCAGTAAATACTCAAGTTATACTAATGAGAATTCAAGTTTTGTCAGTATTCAAGTTTCAGCAGTAAATATTCAAGTTATATCAATGAGAATTCAAGTTATGTCAGTATTCACTTGATAGCAACGAGTGTTCAAGTTATACCAATGAGTATTCAAGTTATACCATTGAGAATTCTCAAATAAATGTTCCTTGTTAAATGTTTGACCAGTCAACTATCTTGGTATCAACTATGGTATCAACTATGGTATCACCATATCCGGACCCTTAGAGAATTGCTTGCTGCATTTGCTTGGGAGGCATCAGAGAATTGCTTGGAAATATAATAAGGACCGATGGATGCCCTTTAAAAATGGTGTGTCATTCCAATAAACCAGCTGCTTGTGTAATTGATCACTCGAAAGCAACACTACTTCTAAAATTATAGGCGAATCATTCTCAAGCCGCAAGTGCGTTACTTAATTGGAATATAGTTAGGGTCAAATACAAATGGACGGGCTGGAAATCCGGACTCAACTCGTCTCATTAACTTAGCTGAAGGGTATATCTAGTATTTTTGGACAAGACTAACGGTTAAACAATTGAACAAGTAAATGTATATGGTTTTGATAACATATACTTACTCCTAATAAAAGGAGATTGGATTTTTTATCATGAAAATTCTATCTTCTCCAAAGAAGAAACCTCAGCCGTTAATTATTTTCTTAGATAGATCAGCACCATTGATTTTTAATAATGTCTCGACCTATTAATTTAAGACCCAAATAGCATTCATGGAGTAAGAACAGTGGCGGAGCTTCCTTATGCTTAGCCTGGGCTATGGCCCCCCTATATTTTTTAAAATTGTTAAGAGGTGCTAACCTTTTCCATACACAGCTCCCAAATATACAAAGATGCCCCCCCCCCCCCCCCACCAACTTAGGAGCAGTAGGTAATTGTATATTTGTTGTGTTTTGGAGAAAAAATGTCAGTGTTGGTTTCTCATTTGGCCTGTCAAAATGTTTTTAACAGTTAGATTAAAAGAATCTACTGAAATGTTTTACTTGAAATTGTTGGGAACAACTCAACCCATGTTATCAAAGCAAAAATATTTTATTATTATTTTACTTCTTTGACCAAAGAATATTTTAGTTGGGGTACCGTACCAGTATCACTACGTACCATATCAGTGGATATGTAGCTTGAGGAATTAAATTCCGCTGTTATCCTTTCTTCGGATAATAGGGTCTTGCTTTTCCGATCGGCATCGTCGGATTAAAATGCACGGATGAGATCTGTTTGGCAAAACTCTTTTTTTACTTCAAAAACCGAACTTTACACTGAATTTGAACCGTTCGGTGTTGATCCGACAGTTGGACGCTAGCTTGAGAACTATTGTGCAAATGTTAGCATTGGCTTAAATTATATTTTGTCATGTACAAAATTTTGAATTATGATTCTAATTAAACTCATTATATAAAAATACTTGAGCATACAAATTTTTTTTTACTTTTGGAGCTTTTTAAGTAATTGTTTTGATTTTTTCAAAATGATTCTAAAATATTAATAAAACAATGCTTGTTTATACATTAATTTTAAAAAATTCGAAATAAATACTTGAAAAATTTCAAAAATGGAAAATTTTTGTATCCCCAAGTTTTTTCATATGATGAACTTAATGGGAACTATAAATCAAAATTTTGGGTATGACAAAGCATAATTTGAACCGTTAGCATTTCACTCCGAAATGACTATATTTTTTATTTTTTGTTAATGGAGTACTATGTTCTTGGGTTTTAGAAACAGGGCAGGCTTTTTATTTACATTTAGCAATCCATAAGCACAAAATTATACTCCGATATTTTTCTTTTCTGGATAAACTCTCTCAATATGCGCATTGTTTGGGAAAAAAAAAAAGGCCTGAAATTTCATAGTTAATGTACAATATGATATGAATCTAATATGATAGGGGCCATTTGGCAAAACAAGGAATAGAGCTAGAATAGTGTCTTTGGATTAGTAAAAGAGGAAGAGTGATTGTAGGAAGAGTAAAAAGAATAGTAATGTTTTGAGTTATTCGGAAGAGTGAAAATATCTTTTGGCAAAAACAAATTGGAATAGTGAAATGATGCAAAGTAAAATATATTAGATAAATTGGAAAAGACAATTATATCCTTATGCTAAGTTTGTTACAAATAATACAAATAATTAAAATTATATCATGCATATATGCAAACCATAATGATGATGACTCGTAATAATAAAAATAAAATGATTAATGTTCAGTCAATTACGAATGGACATTTCCGAGTTGATAAGTAAGATATGTAATTTATTTTTTTTTTAAAAGTAACATTCATAAATTTGTACGGTTAACCATTAACCGTAAGTATCAATTAAGCGAACTCAATTTTTTTTTCAAAAGATTAAAATCAAAGACCAACTAGCTTAGTAAATAGTAACAATATTTTTTTAGATGAAAAATAATTTGCTGAAATGACAAAGGGTAAAAGGGACCTCCTTTCACTAATCCGGTGCGGAAAGCAACACTCTTCTGCTATTCGGGCATGGTGAGGGAATACCAGATTAGTGTATTCTCCATGCTATTCTAAACTGTTATTTCTTGTTTGGCACTAGGCTCAACCCGAATAGAGTACTAATATGCTATTCCAACTAGTTTGGTCGGTGCCAAACAGACCCATATACTTTTCTTTTATAACGAGCTATGCATAAAGTTCAAATGTCAATTAGAGTAGTGGACGAAAAAAAAATTTTGGCCCCCCCTAAATTTCAGCTGAAGCTCCACTACTGAGTAAGAAGTTACATATTATCTTAATCTTAAGATAAAAAAAATAACATATTATTATAATGAATATTTTTTGGCCCAAAACAACGAGTGGGCTACTTACCAGTAATAAGTAGCAATGGAGATGTTAGTGGTATGGATAATCAAACTCAATGAATTGCAGGTCATTAAACTGATGATATTTCAGGGTTGTAGAAGTTGTTTATTGTACACAGACGATACGTTGTTGCTCATTCATCCGGAACAACAACAATTAAACATTTTGAATTTTTTTTTTGAAAGGTTTGCTAGGATTTCAGGACTAAGGGTAAATCTAAACAAGTCAGAATTGTAATCACTTGCACTCCAATTTTTTCAAATTAGGCAATTGGCAATTTTTTTAAGGGGAGTTGATAACTGCACCCCTTAAAAAAAAAACTTCTTAACCGCACTCCAATAAATTTTTAGTTAAAAATTATTTTTTCAAATACAACAAATCACTTTTACCGGTTGCAATTCACACCCTCAATCGAACAAAACACTTATATATATATATATAATAAAAGGATCAAGAATAAAAAAAAATTCACTCAAAATTTATGAGAGTATAAGAAAAAAAGAAAAAAAATTACCAATTTAGTTTGAGGGATGGATAAGAGCAGCAAAGATAATTTCTCTTTTTCAAGTTAGGGTAAATCTAAATCCAATCCAATCCAATCCAATTCAATTCAATTACAGTCCAATTCGATTCAATTCAATTCAACTACAATCCAATCCAATTCAATTAAAGATAGTGAATTGGGGATGTGGTTTTTCACTAGAATGAACAGTAACTCACTCACTGGGCACCGCTTGATGGAGATCTAACTGTTGAGATCGTTTATGATGGCGTATGATGATGTCAGGGGGGCCAAGTTGTTGTTTCCCTTTCCTTTCCCTTGCCTCCCATTCGTTTCCTTTCCACTGATGCTGCCCAATTAATGTTACTTCTAGGTTCCAACGGTGGATTATTTCTCTTGAACGGTGCCGCGCAGCGGTTAGAAGGAAAAAAAAAAAAAATGCCTCTTCTGATTCTATTTCCATTTTATGAGAGAAGGGAACACATGACATGACAATCCTGACACAAGCAAACACCATCCCTTCAATTGTAAATGACACCGAATTATAATGTCAAGAGCTCAAACTAAGTTGCCTTGAGGGAAGCTTTCCCATGAGCAAAATAATCCTCACGGTTTACTGTAAAAACAAAATGATTACATTGTTCACCGTTAATAATATATGGCGCTATTTAAAGTTTTTTCCTATTATTGTTTAAGTTTTGTTTTTTTTTTCTTTTTGAGGAAATTTAAATTATTTTACTTTTACTATTGGTTTCTTCTATCTAAATAATAATTTCATCTGGTATTTGGGTTTTCTAGAGTTTTGTTGTTTATTTTGGGACGAGTACGTGTATTGAGAGAGACTATCAGTACAACGGTCAACGGACGTCTCAACAATCAACATATGATTGTTTTCCTCTCATACTTGAGTTTATCTTAGAGGTGTTAAATGGAAAATTCCGGTTTAGTTTTTCTGATTTCTGGGTATTGGAGTATCATAAATGAACACTTGTCTTTATATGTGTCGTGCACTGTGAGCCCAAACATAATGCAATTGAAAGATAATTTGATATTTTTGCATCATTTATTTACTGAACTGTATACTTGATAATATTACACTAAAAAATCAAGACAAGTTCTTGTCTTCTTCATTTACTCCTGATTGCTTAAGTAAACGAAATATAAAAATTAAATAAGTAGTTGCTGCGGAGCAGCAACAACGAGCAACCTAGTTCAATCCAATTGATAATCACTGCTATTATATATTTGGGGCTACCTTTATGAGACAAAGGGCTCACTGGTCACTGCAAAATGACTCCATGTCCTTAGTTGAAAAGATTAATTAAAAACAGACTGTCGGGTACTCGGGTTGGTTGCCTAAGGGCAGTTGGGAATCAAAAAGCAAAAAGAAAAAAAGAAAAAAAGATTGTCGGGTTGGCAAGCTAGTGACCACTGGATGGCGGGAAGGGAAGTTCTGGTCAATCCGGTATTAGCCGCTATGTCGATGACTCGATATATATATACTTCATGACGGATTGACGGCTCTCCGATTGCCAAAGAAAATTGTTAAGGAAGAAAAATATCATCAGTTTTGTTCACGCTGCAGATCGATCTTTAAACATAAAGAAAGAAAAATCCCACGGACTTATTACTTTTTTTTTTTTTTAAAAAAAAAAGAGCTGGTAAATGAGAAAATAATTAAATTTACCATAAATTAAAAAGTAATGTTCCAATACTATAATTTTTTTGTGCTACAAGATGCCACAAACTCACTTTTTTATATATATTTCAAAATTTTTTATTCACATTTTAAATCAAAACTGTTGATATTATTTATGTTCATGAGAGATGCATGCATATAAAATTTCATAAATTTTGGAGTTCATTTTGTACTAGATTAAGTGGGTTAAAGATAAAATCAAGCAATCATAGTTAATTAGATCCATTCATTTTTAAGCCACTTAATCTAGTACAAAATAAATTCCAAAATTCATGAAATTTTATATGCATGCATCTCCCATGAACATAAATAATATCAACGGTTTTGATTTGAAATTTGAATACAAAATTTTGAAATATAAATAAAAAAAGTGAGTTTGTGGCATTGGAACCCTCCTCTAAATGAGTAAATTAAATAGCTGGTGAATGAGAAAATAATTAAATTTACCTCAAAGTCGTACACAAAATTCGGGTATTTAAAAGGAGAAGGGTCAAGGAAACATTGACAAATTTTTTTTTTTTTGAAATCCGATCTATTGACAATGCTTATCTTAACATTTTTTTACTGTGAAACTTTTTAAAATTTTGAAAAAAAAAATCACTAAAAATGCTCAAAAATATAAAAAAGTTTACAGAAGTATTGCTTGATAGCTCTTCAAATATTCATTAAATTACAATCGTTAAAAAGTACACAAAATTTTGATCGATAAGCCATTAAACGATATTTATATTAATTAAAATTTAAAACACTATCAATATACAAATTAAGTAATGCATCTATAAACTTTTTTCTATTTTTCTTTTAATTTTTAGAAATATTTGAAATGTCAAATCTCAAAATGGTCAAAACATGCGTTGTCAACTAAACCCTCCCCAGTTTAATTTAAAAAAAAAAAAAAGACTTTTCTTGTCCGCAGCGTGTATGAAACGAAAGAGGAAACTTTCCTTCTCCTTTTTCCTTTTATTCTGACACAGTTGACTCGTTGACGGGTGCACATTTAAAGCCACACCTACACTACACCAGTACACCACTGCAAATTACAGATACTCACATGGACCGTTGGATTTTCTCAAGATCCGTGTTCGCACGAATATTAACGAGATCCAACGGCCGTTGTAACCAACTTCAACTTGCCGTACTGCAGGGATAATAAACCCACAGCAGCAAGCACGGACTGAGAGTCTGAGCCACTCCAACCGTACTCATATCCTCTGCTGCGCAGTAACATACTGCGCAGCGCTTCTTCCATTGGATATACTTCAAGATTCGTGCAACTCAATCTCATAAACCCCCGTCCAATCCACATCGTTGATTCGCTGCGCAGTTAAATACCGCGCAGCAGAGGATAAGCACTACAACCCAACCCTTCTCCTTTCTTTTTCGAACACTTTAAAAGCAACCTCTCTCTCTGTGTCTCTACCAGCAGAAACGCCAGGAAGCTTCTCTCTTTCTCTCTTCACCTTCTTGGTCGTCCTCAATCAATCGGGTCTTTGCCTTCTCTTACTCTTCTTCTCCGGTTTTGGGTATGTCGGGCTGAGCTGACTTGCTCCTGCTCTTGCACCTTTAGGCGGTACCGGTTTGTTTTCAGCTGGAAGGTAATTTTTTTTTTTTTTTTTCTGATAATTTGCTCTGATTGGGTTCCTGTTGTTGTTGGGTCTCTTGGAATTGATTGTTAATTCTATGTTTTTTCTTGTTGGGAAAAATTTTGTTGGGTAATTAACGAATTTGGGAGGGAAAACAGGTTGTATAAAGTTATAAACCCTCAATTGTGGTTCTAGAAGACTAAAACCTTGTTAATTATCAGGGTTTCACAATGTCTGATCAAGAGAAAGACAGTATACCTATGTTATCCAAAAACGTCGAATTGAAGCGATTCACCATGCGAAGCGCGTCCATGTCGATGCCTTCGGATGAGAGCTTCTCGGACCCAACTTTTATTTCGCATACCGGTCCCTTACAAATGCGGAAGCCGCCGCAGTTTGTTCCCATGAGTGGCCCCTTGCGGAGTTTCAAGAGGAACGACAACCTTCCGCCGGCATTCCCTCAGGGGAATCAGACTAATGATATGCCGAGCACGTCGGTCACTGTCATGGCGGAGGAACTGGGAAGGAGCGATTGGTACCAGGACCACGACCACACCAACAAGAATGATCATTTGTTGAAGTCTGGACCGCTGGGATTGTGCAACAATCCCGATTGTACTGAGTGCCCGGCTGCTTATAAGAAGTCAAAACGAAGCAGCTTTTATAGAGGCTATGCTTCTCTCGATAGTAAGGTGCCTCTTTTCTATTAATATATTTACTTATTTCTTTATTTTTTACTTGCTGTTTAAAACATATATTGGTTAAATTATTGTTAATTGTGCTGCTGCTGCTATGAGTTTTCTTTAGTGGTGAAAATGTGCATAGTGATGTCTGTTTCGCATTGAGAGTTCGGGTATAGCCCTCAATCGATGAGTGTGAAGGCAAAATAATGATCTAAGAATAGAGAGCTACACAGATGCACTCATGTTACTGTATGAAAACAACTATTCAGTATTAATCTTTAATCTATAATTTACTAAATTTTGTCGAACCCAACTGTCCATATTCTTCAAAAAATAAACAATAAAATAAAATAAAATAAAAAATGTTTGCAATTTCCCATGCAAGCAAAAATCATGCTTTGTATCAGTGTAACTGCGCGTTTCAATGCACCAAGAATAGTAGTATAGCTGCTATTCTCAGAATAGGATTAGCAGTGGTGCATCCAAACACACAAATGCTAATCCGGATTAGTAAGAATAGCTCCGCTATTCCTTGTGAAACATGGATTGGCTACTATTCTTTTCAACCATCCATCACTATTCTACACAAATAATCCAAAAAATATTCTTACTATTCCAAATAGCACCCTATTTCAACTATTCTTTTACTAATCCAAAAATCACTATTTTTATACTAATCTCATCTGCTATTCTCTATTATGCTATTCTTTTACTAAGCCTTCCACGATCCAAACGCACAACGCACCCTTAAAATAAGTGTATTTAAATCACCTTATCTTTTTGTCAGTATTTCGTATTTGAAATTTCCCAGGCAAGCATAATTCTCTATGACACGTATAAGATACAAAAAATGTCAGCATTTGATTGGGTCTATTGCATGAAATTTTCAAGCATCCTTTTAGGAGCGCAATTTATGTGGTTTGGTGACAACACTGAGAAATAAGGGGAATGAAAATGAAGGCGGTATACCCGAGAAATGCAATGCATGCTTCATCTGTAGTTGAATACACATATGCATCTGTAGGTGTGCCCCAGTCATTATCTGGCGGTTGTCCTCATGTATACTATTTTCTTTCTGACTGATAAATTGTCTTGTTTGTTGTTTTGCAGCTGCATAACATAAGATATGGTGATGTTGATGGATGGGCAAAAAAGTCGATTGCAAACATTTTATCATACTTTCCCATCATGAATCCACATACGAAAGTTGTTCAGCAATGGAATAAATTTTTCGTAATATCATGCCTTGTTGCCATTTTTATCGACCCCCTATTTTTCTTTCTGCTTTCTGTCGAGAAGGTGCATATGTATTTCTTTCCTTCTTTCTTTCTCTTTTTATTGAAGGATACTGGTACGAATATGGAACTGTTTTATATGACTGCATTCTTTTTAATTCAAGAATAAAGTGACATGTACAATTCTACTGATTTGTTTGTACACATTTCTGTATTCAGACGAACAAATGTATGGTGTTAAATTGGTCATTTGGGACAGCGATTGCAGTAGTTAGGAGCATCACCGATATCATTTATCTTCTGCACATGCTTCTTCAGGTGCTTTCAAATTGTAAAAATTCAAAACTTTTGAGGTAATCCAAGTAAATCTAGAAATATCCTATTTAGGTACTTACATAATGTTATGTTTGTAATTTCAGTTTAGACTAGCTTATGTTGCTCCCGAGTCAAGAGTAGTGGGGACGGGTGAGCTAGTTTCCGAACCCAGGAAAATTGCACTCCACTATCTATGTGGATATTTTATTTTTGATCTCTTTGTTGTTCTTCCACTTCCACAGGTAAGTTGTATGTTATTATGAATAAAAATATTCAAGATTGTTTTTCTTCTGCTCCATGAAATTATCAAATTATCTTGTGTCATGCCACTATTACTGGTAAAATTCCATGATAGTACAGAGGCTTATCAATTCATTGGCAAAGGTACATACTTTCTTATGTTTCATTGTCATATTTTTTCCCTTAGGTGATGATTTTGGTGGTCATTCCAAAGTATGTTGGATCTTCTGCAGCAAACTATGCTAAAAATATGTTGCGTGCAACAGTCTTGCTTCAGTACATCCCCAGAATGTTCAGATTTGTGCCACTGTTGGGTGGTCAATCTGCTAGTGGCTTCATATTTGAGTCAGCCTGGGCCAATTTTGTAATTAACCTTCTCATGTTTGTGCTTGCTGGTCACGTTGTCGGTTCATGCTGGTACCTTTTTGGACTTCAGGTTAGTTGTGGGATTTATGTTGTTTTCACCTCTTCTTCTTCTTCGTTCTTAAATGAAAAAAAAAAAATGCTATGTGGGCTCACACATCTGCAAGCCGGCTAAACATCACAATGCTTAATTAACTTACCTGATGAAATTTGTTTTACTTTCCTATATTCAGAGAGTAAATCAATGTCTTCGTGACACTTGCGCCCTCTTCAACAAGACATATTGCGCATCCTTGATAGATTGTGGAAGTGAAGAACATTTTGACTTTGACAAGATTCAGCAATTTAGAAAACAATGGAGAGACTATAATGCATCCAGTAACTGTTTGGATACTACTACAGATCAGTTTTCTTATGGAATTTATGAACAGGCTGTTCTTCTAACTACCAAGCGCAGTGTGGTTACCAGATATATCTACTCTTTATTTTGGGGATTTCAGGTATCTTTTTTCCCAAAATATATATATATTTTTTGTTTAAGTTGCAAATACACATTCCATTGTGATTTTTTTTTTTTTTAATTTCAGCAAATAAGCACATTGGCTGGCAATCTAATACCAAGTTATTTTGTTTGGGAAGTACTTTTTACAATGGCCATTGTTGGTCTTGGTCTTTTGCTCTTCGCTTTGCTAATTGGTAACATGCAGAACTTCCTTCAAGCCCTTGGAAGAAGGTCATAATCTCTTTCATCTTCTGTTTGGCAACACTTTCAGATTTTTATTGTTTCTTCTCCTTGCTCCATTTCAATTTACTTGGTCTAACTTTTTCCCATTTGAGAAAAATTAAGGTAATGTAAGCACGAAGTCCAGTCAATATCAAATCATTTTTATTTTTTTTTTCAAGTTTTCTGTGATAGATATATAATATTCAATAATAATTTGAGGTACCTCTAACGACAGGAGACTGGAGATGCAATTGAGGCGGCGTGATGTGGAGCAGTGGATGAGTCACAGGCGTCTACCGGAAGATTTGAGAAAGTATGTTGATAAGTAATATTGATGTGATACTATATCTTACTGGTGCTTATTGATGAATAGGGACTACTGGAGATAATATTTGACCTGATGCAGTCTCTTGCCCTTATATACTTGTAGGAAAGTTAGACAAGCTGAGAGGTTTAGCTGGGCAGCCACTCGTGGGGTGAATGAAGAAGAGTTGCTGTCAAACTTGCCAGAGGATATTCAAAGGGATATACGGCGCCATTTCTTTAAGTTCTTAAATAAGGTATGTGCTTTGCAAGAGTTAATATTTATAAATCGTTCCTTGATGGGTGGTTGTTATTTAATTTTCAAATAGTTAACTGATGTTTAAAATAATTTGAATGCCAAAATTTTTGCCGAGGTTCATATCAGCTGATCTTTTTTGTATTCTTAAATTACTGATATGGCTGACTTTACTAGAAAAGTGGAAATATTCTAACTGCATCACTTTTGTCATTCAATTAGAAGTTTCGAACCTAATGTTTTCGGCGCTACTAATTTAAAGATGCTATCCAACCTATAAGGCAAGAAAAATGCATGAACAGTCTAAAGGTCACATTAGCACTCTACTTAACTAGCCTGGAACTGACATAAATTTGTACAGAACTGTAAGCATTAATTATGACCCTTTTGTGAAAGTACACGTAAAAAATCCGTGACTGCAGGTGAGGATATTCACTTTGCTAGATGAGCCAATCTTGGATGCTATATGTGAGAATCTGAGGCAAAAGCTGTACATAAGAGGAAGCAATCTGTTGTACAAAGGAGGAACGGTAGAGAAGATGGTATTTATTGTGAGGGGTAAGTTGGAGAGTATTGGGGCTGATGGGCATGTGGCGTCATTGCAAGAAGGCGATGTTTGCGGTGAGGAGCTCATCACATGGTACCTGGAACAGCACTCTTCAGGCCAGTATAAAGGTTATCTATCAATCCTTTAAGCTCTCTATAATATATATCATAAATTCATAATTTCACTTTCAGAATTGAGTATAATTTTTTTTTATCCTGTGCTTCACAGAGGGAGGAAAAGGCAGATACCAGGGATTGCGCTTATTTTCAACAAGGACTGTAAGGTGTCTCACTAATGTTGAGGCATTTGCATTACGAGCAGATGACTTAGAACAAGTCATATCTTTGTTCTCGCGTGTTCTACGCAACCCTCGTGTCCAAGGGGCAATAAGGTAATCTTATGGTACATATTAGTTTGATATAGTTTAACAATATTATTCTTAAGTTTAACATATTAGGCAATATTATAAGGTTCTAATGATTAAAATTACTTTATTTAATTTGACCATGACAGGTATGAGTCGCCATATTGGAGAGAGAGAGCTGCAAAACTTATACAAGTGGCATGGAGGTATAGAAAGAGGCGCTTGAGGCGTAGCGAAACACCACATGCACCATTCCGCACATTCTCTATCATGCGGTGAAGTTTTTCTTTCTGTTGGGTTCAGTTTGTAAATAATTGAATGTTACATTATTGGTGGCTTTTTTTTTTTTGTTTATTTATAGTCGATTAAATTTCACAGGAGATTACTCAGCTTTTTTATATCAGTAAGACCTACCGTCCATTGATGGACGGTCCATAGAAGTAACAAACAGTATGACAAATGGATCTCATATGGGCCCAGATTTAACAGTTACACTCACAGTGTAACTTCTATGGACTGTCCATCAATGGACGCATGAAGTTTCTGTTTTTATATAACCCCATATGGTCACATTTTATCCAATTTTGGTCATTAGACTTCGGTTTTACCAAAGTTTAGTCGCTATGTACAGTTTAAATCATGATTAAACAAATTACTAACTAATTCTTGAAAATGGTTGCCAATTCAATTACAATGTCAATCACATTGTGATGTGATGACAACTGATGAGAAAACATGTTCGATCATATGGCTGTATAAAAACTGTTTACCGAATCAAGATCATATAAACACTGAAATGTTTGAAATTATTCATTTCACATCTTGGTTTGAGACAATACTACATTAGAATCAGTTCAGAAACTAATAATTTGAAATTAAGATTATTATTTCTGCAACTTCAGTTATAATGGAACGGTGTCCAACTTGAAGAAAAATAATATATATTGGTGATCAAAATTAGATAAATGGCAGTTGCGACACAAAAATTGGATTTTTAACGAACTTAGAGTCATCTTCCAGAAAATGAATAAAAATTAAAAAGTATGCAATTTTCTGGTTGATCTGTAGATCCCAGCTAGAGTACTGATCTTAATGTTAGTTTTTGTGCTGCTGTAATCTAATTTGTTTATATTTGGCTTTGTTATGTTACTTGAGCTTTATAAATTAATCTCTTCAGTATTGTCATCCGAATTTGCATATTGAAAAAAAAATAATAATATGCTTACAGACTTGGTAAGTGTGATGTTTTTGTTGTGAAAGTTCTCTTTTGTTGTTAAAACTAGTATAGTGCTCACGCGTTGCAGTGGGTATCAATAATTTTTATTTGCATTAATTTAAATTATTGAATAAAAAAATTAAAATAACATCTAATTTCCTAATATACCACAATGACATATATAAAAACTAATAAGCTATTTGAATGAACATTGTAAATGTTGTCAATTAAAAATTTTGGAATATATGTCTCCTCATATCAACGGATCGGTGGATCCTGGATCCTTTTAGGAGGCATGCATAAAATAAGAACAGAGAGTAGAGCGGAGATTGGAGATTGGACATTGGGTATAAGTGCTAAATTATTCTACATTCAACTATCTCAAAATGACACAGTATCACATGATTTGACAAGGACCACACTATAATCATATGTTAACCAAATTAGAAACAAAACCTAACTCTGATAAATAGCAGACTAACAATAAAATTACACCAATCAAAATTCCAATTGTGTATGTAGCCATGGATGCGGAGAAATCAAAGCTGCTCTTCCAGGGTACCTAGGGAAGGGAATTACATCACGGATGTTATCCAGCCCAGTAGCAAAGAGAATCATGCGCTCAAACCCAAGACCAATACCACTGTGCTTGACAGTACCATACCGGCACAAGTCAAGATATATACCACTCATAAGTCTCCAAAGGCAAGTCCGAGTCCAAAATTCTGTCAGAGCAAAATAATATCATTTGAGAACAGCAATATTATTGTTTCTTTGTACCAGGAAATAACAGCTTGAGCAGCATTTCACCATAGCAAATAATATTTCACATCTCAGCATGAACTTATAGCATACAGGTGGGTTCAACTAAGCTGAAAGCAGTCTTGAAGAGCAATATGGAACCTTAGTTGCCAAAACCAGACTTCCCTTGTTTTTCAAATAATGTCTTTCTGTTGTGCAATAGAAAAAAACTTTGTTTTGCATCATGTTTTAGAAAATTGCCTGTCAGCGCATCCATGAAGTATTAGAAACAGTATTCACGCATACCTTTGTTTCAGAATTTCTAGCCTCTCCACTCTTTCGCTTCCACCAATAAGCTCACCAACCTAAAGAAAAAGAAAAAAGAGAGAACAATATAATCAATTTAAAAAGAAAATGAATCAAATTATTAAAAAAAGGAACTAACAAGGGTCTAGGTAATTCAATTTTCAACTGGAATCAAGGAAAACATTTCGTGTCTTTCTTTTGGATGAGTTTAGCAATCAATGTGATGTTTTGGCTATTCCATAATAGCAAAGCATTGGTGTACAGAGATCACAGATGTGTGGGTACCTTTGGAACAAGCACATCCATGGCTGCTACAGTCTTCTAAAAGTTGGTTCCACACGTAACCTAACAAATGATTAAGGATCCAAAGCCTGCCAATCAAAGGGATGATCCCAAAATCTAGCTACTTCCACGATTGAGAATTTTGAGCAGCTTCCATGATTGGCATTCCAAATTTTTGAGGAACCGTCTCAAATGACAGATCTTTTAACATCACCCTAGAAAAATTATAAACTAAATAAGAAAAGGTACGGTTCTAACATATAAACATGCAAGACTTCAAAGTGGTACAAGTATCATGATTCAAATCACTTGAAAGCAGAAAAATTGAAAAATTGGATGTCACCTTGGAATCCTTGCTTCGGCGGAAAACTCTTGAATTTATCAGTATATGTCATTTTATTGTAATTTGGTACTCACGTATAGAACATATTATGAGAATCTATTAGACACACTCAATGTTCATCATTACAAATTATAGTATTTTGAGGAAGTATTAGACACACACTTAATGTTCATAAGTACAAAATTAAGTATTGAGAGTGATGAAGATACCTTCCACCCCATGCAGACATAAGGATATAAACTTGTAGAGCATCAATTATAAGTGAATTGAAAAATGAGAAAAGAAAACAACCAAGTGGAACAGCTCCTACTGGCATGGTACCAGTACTGGCATAATGGTGCCATGGCATCTGCTAAGTTCGTAGGCATTGAAGGTTTATTTAGACTTTTAAACAGTATCTACCTGTACTATATACTATAGTATGCAACTTTAAGTTATACCTTTATTTATATATCAATTAGTGATTACGTTTTTCTGCATTGCAAGTCTGCAACGCTTTTGTTTAGCATTGTTCAGATCAGTGTTTTAAAAATCGGTATGCGCTTATCGAACGGATAGGGTACCGCCAAGCGACTAATCGTTATGCGGCCGATTAATCAGATTTTTACAGACAATTTTGCGTTCTTACAAATTTAATCATATATACATAAATATTAACAATTTTTTAAAAGTTAATGCATTAATTAGATAAAAGAAAATAGATTTTATTTTTGCCAATAATTTTATATGAAGCAAATAAGCTAATTTTGCATTGTTGTGTGAAATAAAAATTAAAGATATTAAAAATAAAGGTCACGTATATACACATATGGCTTGATTGAGAGATGTAATGAAAAAAAAAAAAACAATATAAAAGGACATCAAATTATAGTATTATATAAAAAAAGATTTTGACACGGTGAAAAACGAATTGGTGAATCCATGATTTAATACTAAGTCGGATTTTGTTGTATCCAATAAATGGGCTTCCGAATTACCTATTCGAAACGGTTGAGCTTCCGTTATCGGATGATTAATTGGCCGATTTGGCCGATTTTCAAAACACTGGTTCAGATTTGAGAAATCAGGAAAAAAAAAAAAGTGATGTTCATAAAGCCATGGAATCAATATAGATTTTAGCATCGTGTCAAAACTGTACTTGTTTACTCTTCTTATTAGCTGATACACCCAAAAAAATTTTAAAATGGAGTATCCATACATTAAGCTTTGCCTTTTTCGTATGTTTATTGTGAAAGAATGGGCTACTAATTTATGTCCAATTTCTGTATTTTGGAAGCTAAAGAGAGCGGAGCAAAGAGGGTGGCCAGACCTGTCGAAGAGCACAAGAAGCTTGATGTAGGTGGCTTCCTTGGGCTTTAGAAGGGGTTACCAGCAGAGTATGCGAGAAAGACTGAAGGGGCAGCTACCAGTTCACCACAACTGTGAAATAATTAAACAAATCACAAGTATACACAAATGCAAAATGTTTGTGATGATCAAACAAGTATGCTTCCACTGACAATTCAAACAATTACTGCATTCCTAGATGAATTAATACTTAGACAAACTAAATCTCTCTGAACACACAACTGACAATTTGAAAGCAAAACTAAAAAACCCAAATTATCCGTACCTTTCCAGTGTCGCAACCGAACCCTCCAATCTTGCCATGCTCATCCTCGTACTGGCGCGCATCCCCCTCGAGCACCATTTTATGCACGGAGTAGTCCTTGCCGGTGGGCTCATCGCGGTCGGGCAGCCACTGGACTGTGAGCGAGGGCCCTCGAGGGCGTGCGTGCCCACCAGGTCGTAGAGGAATGGCGTGTTCTTCTTCCAGATCTTGTACTCCTCGTTGATCAGTCGAGCTTCAATCTCTGCGCGCATCTCCTCGTCGTCCTTCGGCATCGCGGTTTCGGCGTCGATAATGAGGGTTTTGCTGTGTGTTTTTTAGGGTTTGGGAGTTGGGAGGGAAAGCAGGAGAGGAGGAGACGGAAGAGATCTGGTTGGGTGAAAATCGAAAGAGCGGATCGGTGTGGGAATTAGATACGGACGGTTCAGATTATCCGATCGAACGGTTAATAATGGCTATGAACAGAGACTCCTTTCTTGTCTAAAAAAAACTCCTCCTTTTATTATTAGTAGGGATATATTGATTAGTCCCTCTGGGAAGGTCCCGATTATTTTAACATGAAAAAAATCTTTTTACTTATTAGGGCTTTAATGAAGATAAACGTAACACCATCTCATATATGAAAAAAAAAAAATAGTTAATTTCCAAGAAGAATATATGAAAAAGCTAACACCAAGAAGAATATTTGTTAATTTCCGTCCTGCCCAGCAGAAGTTTGTTATAAATAATAGAAAGTAAAAGCTATGTTTGAATGGCATCCAAGGACCAATCTTCTATATAAATGCTGCTGTAAGCAACTATCCGTTGCAGTCAGAAACCATCTGGTCTTTAAGATTTGCGCAAAATCCCAATTAACGTTTGATGAATCACCATGGCCCATGTACATAAATAAATTCACCTCGGAGGCCCATTTTTCTTTATTTTGGGGTTTCTATAGCTGGAATTTTGTGGGTTGATGATAATCTACATGTATTAATAACAAACTATTATAACATGTATTAATGACCGAAATCAACTGAAGCAATTAGACATGCAGCTGATATTGACAGCAGCAAAATCCTGAAAATAACAGCATTTATATACCAAAAAGGAAAAAAAATATGTCACCAAAAGAACACAAGATATAGGAAAAGTTATGGTGTTGTAGCATAAGAGACATGGATCAGTGATAAGTTATCACTGATCACTAGACCCATCTTTAACCTACAATGACAGCACTCAGCACTCATGATCAGAAAAGCGCCATGCCTCTTTTTTTAAAATGGGGCCCGGATTGTTTGTTCTCTTATATATATACATATTGGGCTTTTAATTTGTTGCCTTAATTAAGGGTGCTTATATCCTTACTACATATGTAAAAGCATATTAGAAAACTGAGTTGTTGATCATTTTCTTGAATAGAACAGAACTGTTGATTTACGTTAATGCCCCGTTGACGTTAATGTCTCAGCTCATTAAAATTTAAGGCCCATATCAATTTCCTCAATATAAGGCCCATTAAATATTATCTTAAAAATTATTATAAGAAATAACAATTTCAGCCCAAAATAATACGTAGACTTTTTACTAGTGTGTATATATATATATATATATATATATATATATCATGGATCCATGCCTGGTTTAGGAAAAGATTAGTGGGTGTTTTGTTGTTGTCAGCTGATCTCTGAAGGCATCAAATTGAGATGCACATCCTATTCCTAGGTAATCATTGATGCTCTCTTGCCTTTCTTAAAAGTGTATTATATATATATATCATGCTACCAGACATTCTGTCTTAACTCAGACGTGCATGGCAGCTTAGTGAGTGAGTGACCTACCAGACCCCACCTGATCATGTTGAAAACACTTGAGACCTTTTCGTTCTATATATTGGGTGCAATAATTAACGGTATGCTCGTAACAAATAACGAATCTAATTAATGCTTTTTTTTTTTTTATAATGTCTCTCCATAATTATATATGGAAGTTGATGTACATTTGAGTTGTAATTATTATTTGTGTAGATTTTACATGCATATATATTTTCCTAAGATGAGGTGATCAAGACAAATTACCAACTTGCATATATATGAAAATTTTAATTTTGGAAGTGTTTTTCTACAATTAAGACTTTAATTACGCGATTGGGCCCGACGAACAAATTGAATTATACTTAAGAATTAACTCATCATTTTACTGTTAATTTCATAGAAGTTTAATCATTGTTGTTTTCATGAACTTAAAATAAACAAAGTGAACTCACCTTCTATATATATGATACTTTTGTATGTAAGAGCTCCGATCCTAAAAAAAAAATTATAAATATTAGAGAGGGATCAATTGACATGACAATAGACATTTCGAAAAAGAAGTGAAAAAAAAAAGACTTGAAGAATTTTGAAAATAGAAAAACTCTATAATGTTTCGTGACACACCACACAAGTAGATTATTGGTTATGTTTTGAATTTTAGACTATTTGAGCCATGTTTGATAGTCCACCGAAGATTGTTAAAACTTCATGCCGTTCAAATTTACATAAAATTTTGATGAGCTATTAAATAACATATCCAAATTGATTGAAATTCAAAACAATCTCATTCAAGAATACATCTATAATTTTGTGTTTTCTATTTTTAAGATTTTATTTGAATTTTTATTGTCAAGACAGCCATTGTCATTTCATCCCTTCCAAGGCCCTATCTATATTATTGGTAAAAAATAAATATTTTATTTTTTATATATATATAAAATATATATATCGCATTCACATATGATCGATAAGATTGGTCAAACTTAAGTGTTCCAATAATTATCGTATATACTAATAAAAAGTCCACGCCTTGCTTTGGACTGAAATTATTATATCTTATAATAAAGGGTCGAAAACTCATACCTTATGAGAAAACTGATATGGGCTTTAAATTTTAATGGGCCAAGCCATTAATGTACGTCAATGGCGGTGATTAATCTAAGTAAACAATCAAGGGCTGAGTTTTTTTTTTTTTTTGGAAGATAGATCTTTCATATCAAAAAATCTAATCTCCTTTTATTAGGAAGATGGATAATTAAAAGTACGGAGGAGAAATTACTTAATGCACCTTTAAAATGTAAAATCGATCGAGAAAAAAAGGCAAATTTAATTTACTCGAAAGAAGTGACACCGAGAGATGTTCACAAAACAAAGTTTGGAATAGGCGATGTTGCTTAAGTTGTTAATGATTACCCAGTGATTTAATTTTCGGACTCTTTTATATACTTTTCATTAGTGTAAGGATCTATTTCTTCTGGATATTTTTTACCCAAAATTAAAATATATATTTTCTTCTGTAGAGGCGAGAACGCTTCATCTAATTCATTATATATTATCATTGGTATACGTATTATAATTATTATTTTGTCTTTGTGCATGGTTCTGTTGTTAGCCTTTTATAACCGTGAAGAGCACTCTAATAAAAATTTTTTATCAAAAATTGGGACTTTATATATTTTCAGACCTCTCGTAACTTTTGATTGAAAACTCAATCAAGCGGAAAGTTAATGTTCTGAAAACACAAAATAATATAAAAGAAAAATTTAGGCCACACTGTCACAGTTATTTTCTATTTTTTATCAATTAAAAAAATCCTAACAACCATAACTTAAAAAAATACATAAATAAAAAAAGCCACTCCGGGTGCAAACTGCAAACCAATTAACCATATATAACAGAAACTATTTTTTTCTGCTGCCTCTTTGCTTGGTTGTTTGAGGGGGCAGCACATCCTCAGAGATAGTCAGCCATTTCAAATATTGAAGTGGTCATAATTCATATACAAAAACACTGTGGCAGCACTGTATAATTCTGTAACGGCAGATTCGAAGTAGCTTTTTAGGAAGTTTTTTTGAGCCTTGCACTGTGGCGTACCCCAAAGGATGTGAGTTCGGGAGGGAGGATTCATGACCGGAATCATCCAGTTAACCGGTTACCAATCTCACATATTTGTGCTGTGCGTGCCCAAGAGGCAGTGCACAGTATCCAGAGCTGAATTGATCAAATCCCCTGCTTTACTGCATTATGCAGTTCACAGCTACAGCCGTTGGATGCTTCTGAGATCCGTGCTGACACGAATCTCTAGACAATCTAACGGTTGGAACTGTGAACAGCATAATGCAGTACAGCAGGGGATATGAATTCCTGGGAGCCTGGACTGCACTGCACCACCTGCCTTTATTATTTTACGCCCTCCATTCGATAATAAGCATCTACCAACAAATTTATAAATACTATATTTTTCTTGGCTCAAAACGTAAAGTTGCACGTTTGTCAGTAGATGGTTCAGTTTTCCCAATGAGATAAACTAAAAAAAATTATCAAACGCTATAAGCTATTAATTAATTAGGACATTGTATTGAGTTGATCAGTTGAGGTCATTACGCCAATACTGATTTTCGTTAATGGATATAATTAAGCGAACCTTGATTACAAGCATTTTTTATGTGCTGTTCATGATCGTACGAGACGTTTTGTCACAACTGCATGAAATATAGTCGGTATTAGGGCTAGTAAAAAAGTCTGTTCCTCATAATTTGCTTGAGTTCGATTCGGTCTAAGCTCGATTTGATTTTTTGTCAGTTCGAGTTTGATTTAGCTCGGCTTGATTTTTTCTTGATTCGATTCGGACTCGATTCGTATATAGTAATTTGCACATTTTTTTTAACTATTTTGTCAATTATTTTTAATAATATACCTATTTTATTATTTAATTAATTATTTAATTATTTTAGTATCCGATGAGTTTTCAATATGTAAAATACTAAAATAGTTTTCAGCTCAAGTTTTGGTTTAGCTCCAGCTCTAGCTCGATTCAGTTCAAATTCGATTTAGATCAAGTTCGATTCGATTTGATTTGTTTACCGCCCTAGTCGGTATATAAATAAATGTTTTTGAGAAAATTTTGTATGACTAAATATCAATCGTTTTTTTTTTTTTCTCTCTTTAAATACAATTCAATTATAATATTTTGCCTTTGAAACGTCAATTTTTATTTGAAATTATATACTTCAACTAAAATTTATATAGTTGTCATGTGAACGCAAACGAGATTGCTAAAATTTACAAGTTTCGGATAATATATTCTATTTTTAGATAAAGGAAAAAAATGACAGCAAATCATTTTTCACCATAAGTCGGTAACTTTTTTGTTGCTATGATGTATGTACCAGTTGGAAATGTGCTTATATTTCTATCAAATAATAATCAATACTTGAAATTCAAAAAAAAGAAAAAAAAGAAAGGTAGATAGGGCGATGAGAATGATCTTCAAATAAATTGGAAAATAGTGTTTTTTTTTTTTTAAGTGTCCTCGTTATAGTTGACACACTCCGATCTACTAAAGAACATTTCAAATATATCAATTGATGCATAATAACCTAAACTATTAAATCTACGAAATACAATTTTTAAGTTTTAAAAAAAAATTATCAAAAAATGCAATGTATGTACCCATAAATAAAGAAAAATTGCTGCCTAATATCTTATGGACCAAAATGTTATTTGTCCATAGTTTTTGACTTTTTATTAACAAAGAAAAAAACATACCAATTTCTTCGTTTTTTATTTTCTTTTATTAGTTCGATGTATTCTAGCAATCTTTGCTTGTGGGCCAATGGCATTGATCATATGATTCATATCAAGCATTAAACAAGGAAATAACAATAACAAAAAAAAAAAAAAAAAAACAACTCCTATATTATCACAATTTCTCTAAATTTCAAGGTTACACAACCAAAACACCCTCCCATAAAATAAATAAATAAATAAGGGAGTTGATAACTGCACCCTTTAAAAAAACTTCCTTAACCGCACCCAATACATTTTTAGTTAAAAGTTCTTTTTCAAATACAACAAATCACTTTTACCAGTTGTGATTCACATCCTCAATCAAACAAAACATTTATATATATACAATAGAAAGATCAAGAATAAAAAAAATTCACTTAAAATTTTTGAGAGTATAAAGAAGAAAGAGAAAAGATGAGGGATCCATTGACAATGGATAACTTGACAATCTTAACAATATCACTCTCCAAAAATTTATAAAAAATCATAAAAATCTTAAAAATAGAAAAAAGTTTACGGAAGTATTGCTTAACTTATAGATTGATTATGTATCCAATTATATTCAATTAAACAATGTTTGATAGCTCTTTAAAGATCCGTTAAATTATAACCGTTGAAAAGTTCACAAAATTTTGATAAGCCATTAAACGATGATCAAATTGATTAAAATTTGAAACATTATCAATCTATAAGTCAAGTAATACATCCATAAATCATTTTTCATTTTTTAGATTTTTTATGATTTTTTATAAATTTTTGAAAAAATGTATTGTCAAGATTGTTAAGTTATCCATTGTCAATGGATCCCTCCTCAAGAGAAATTTAGTTTTGGGGATAGATAAGTGGGCAAAAATAATTTCTCAATAAATAAATGAATAACAAATCCTCCGTCTGTCTGTCTTGGCCTTGTGAGAGTGGGGGCCATTGAGCCATTCCATTGTTTTTGCTTTGCTTTGCTTTGCTTTGCACTCTCCCAACCAAACCAAAACCCCTCCTCTCCAAATCTATCCCTCTTTCATTAATTCCTCCATGAGGATTCGAAGGCGCCCTCTCCCATTCCCTCCTCTCCTCCCCGCCGCCCCTCCTAAACCCCAATCGACGATCAAGCCGGGTTCTTTACCGGTGCAAGACCAGCAAGACACGCAACAAAAGGGGTTGCTGTTGCACCAAGATGGGGATCTGCACGCCCCAGATCCTCCCAGATTGGGACGAGGAACCGGCTCCGGCTCGAAGGGGGTTGTACGGGTTCTTCATTCATTCCCCGCCCGCAAATCCGAGGTGACGGTTATTATTTCTTTGACAATGCAATTTGCTCTGATCGATACATCCTGTATATATATATATATGTATATGTTCTTGATCGATCGATCGATCGATGCAATTGGTGGTTTCCGGCTGGGAAATTGCACTACAGATCTGTTCTGTTCTGGGTTTGTCGAAAGGTGCAGTTTGCCGGTCATGGGGGCCGAAATGGGGTGTTACATACCGGTGCAGATCTCGTCGATCGCTTGTTTTGCTCTCGATCAGACTCTCAGTTTATTGTTGGTTTTTTCCTCTTGGTTTTTATTTTTCAGGTGGTGCCGGAGGAGGAGGAGAGAGTCGTCGTCGAGTGCAAAAGGTGTGTAAAAAAAAAAAAATCAAGATTTAATTAGTAACTCGCTATTTTCTTACCATTTCTCTATTTCTGGTTTATGATTTATTAATATAGTAAATTCTAAAAGCAAACAAAATATATATTGTTGAGAAAATACAAACAATTAAATGGTTATATATTAATTGTAAGCTAGCTAGCCTCCCAATTTATGGACTACTGGTGTAATGTAATGCAAATGTAATGTAAATGTAATGCCAGGCTGCACCCCATCATCAAACATATCCCATTCCCATGCCATCCCATCTCATCCCATTCGTTATTCATTATTCCTACGACTTTTGGGCTCCTAAATCCTTTCTTTAATTCTTGCTAAATATATATTAATTAAGTGAGCTAATTAATTGAGCATCCTACATATATACATTTGGTTGATATTTTTTTCTTTTTGGAATTACATTGTCAAATGCTTGTACATTTTCAATCAATTAGCAATTTCTAACATGAACTAGAAGAATTTGACACCATCATATGTTCATGTCGATCCGGCCGTTACCATCGCGCCTGTACCGGCATTCTCCGATTTTGCTATAGCCTATAGGTTTAATCAATTAAGCATATCCTAATTCTCCAGGATAGCTGCTCCTACACCATCTATTCATGACAGCAATGCACTGACGAAAGAAGAGAAAGGAAAGGACAAAAAGAAGCCGAAGAGAAGCGGCCAGGCGGAGGCAGTGATCCTGGAGGGGTCGAGGTGCAGTCGAATAAACGGACGCGGGTGGCGGTGCGCCCAACCGACACTTGTTGGCTACTCACTGTGCGAGCACCACCTCGGCAAAGGGAGGACGTCGAAAGGCCCAAGCATTGCCCCTAGGGGCCCGCTCGGTTGCACCGAGCACAAGAAGAAATTAGAATCGGGTGAGGGATCTTTACATGATCAGATTGCGCCGAGGAGGAGGAGCAAGGCACGTTCGATCAGTAGCTTGTTGGATGGACAAACTAACGGAGATAATCAGTTGATTAGCAGTGCCATGAGAAATGGAGAAGGTACTGTGTAGCTAGCTAGCTTTTTGATTAGTTAGGAAATTAAGAAAATTAGAAAAGATCAAATCTTGGTTATAATTTGTATGGAGGTGCTTCTTCAACTGTGATCTTTTCTATCACCTGCAGCTGGTACATTTTATTGCTAATTAATTTGCTATGTTATGTGGTTTCTCTAGCTAGCTCCCTGCATTAAATCATGGAACTGACATATATTATATATATGGTGGCTCCTATCATTATGGTGCAATTTCTAAAGTGGTTATGACTTATAATAAGCTGGCAGCCTGGCAGCATATGCTGTAAATCTTAGTATTAATTATATTTCCTACTAATTAATTATACAAGTTATTATGAAATATTATTATCATAACTACTACTTAAAAGATATTGTTATTGCAGTAATCAGTGGAGTGCGTTCAGCTGTATTATGTCAAACTACATATATATTATTCCACTGGAGAGTGATAATGATATGATATGATATCTCATATATGATATGTGATATTATATGATATATCATATATATATTGATATGACATATGAGTGTAATATAATACCTGGCGCTATTCACGTGAGTTGGGTACGTACCCGGTAACGCAACCGGTGCAGCCGGTTACCTCTTGCTCTGCATACGTTGGACTTTTATTTATATATATATATATGGTCTCAACCGGATGGGTCCTTTCTGACCGGATCCAAACAGAAACAGGTAAGCTCGCTTTTTTCCTTAATCATATTTAGTTATATATCTTTTAATCAGATATATTTGAGATAAGCCATCCGAATGTTATTGGGGGTGACAGATCGGTTTTCCTTTTTCTTAATTAGTTGGATAAATTTTACTTGTACTAATGAGTAATGAATTAATAGAAAATGGTTTCCAACTATATATTCTATATCAGGTTTCTGGTTAGCTGTGATTTGAAGTTGCATATATACTCTCTTTTTTCTAATAAAAGTGCGAGAATTCATATACATCTTTTCATTAATTAAAGAATATTATCACACATACAGTTAATTAATTCCCACAATATGCTCGTATATATGCATGGCTCGGTTTTATTCCACTAACAGAATTTTGTTCTCCTTTCATGATTGTGGGGTTTGTATATATAGGTCGAGAATTAAGTAACTTTATTCAAGACTAGGCAATCGATCGATCGAGCGAGTGCATTCCAATTTTAAATACATGCAACCAAAATCAATAAATAGGCAGCCACCTACCTTGCCTCTCTCTTGCATCAAAAATGCCACAACCAAGTTGCACCAGTACCAGCTTCCCAGTTGAAAGAAAGAAAAAAAAAATTCCTATAAAACAAAAGAGTGTAATGTAATACTGTAATGAAATGAAGTATTACTTTTTTTTTTTTATCTGCACCGAACAGACCGCCGACACCATACAACTCCCATTGGTCTCCTCTAACTTTGTCCATGCTCCGATATATATATAGTCAGATTATTAGTACCATGTGTGCCATTTCTCCACTACCTCACCAACGTATATATATATATAGGTGTAACTATCCTCCATATAGATTTGATCCATAGAGTTTGACAACATTCACTGACAATTAGATAATATGAGTCTCATTTGTAACAACTTGTGAGTGTGGATGTGCCCACTCTGTGGACGCAACATGTTTCCGTGTATATATATGCATTATAATTTCTTATATATATACTGGTGCACATAAGATCTAAGAAATTAACATCTCTAAAAGTAAATATTCCGTTGATCTCTCCCCAGATAGAATTAACTTGACCCATTGTTTTTTTTCCTTTTTCACCGGGGTTAATTTTATTGGGTATAAGAAAGGTCACATAGAGTAAAAAGTTAATAATACATTATATTGTAACGCTTCATGACTTCGGGCCAAGAGACCAGCTGGAAAAGCTGAAGTCCTCCCAATTTCTTTTTAAGCTACTTATATTTTGTAAGATTTTATTTAATTTTTTCTTTTTATAAATCTTTGTGGCAACTGCAAAGTTGCGATTGGCAGGTATGAACTTTTGATAAATCTTATTATATATGCTATGTACGCAATAATTTCAAGAATTATGTATTTTTTTTTTCTTTTGTGGTGTTGTTCTAACATTATTGCTCAATTTATTTGTGACACCAAATACTTTGGATGGATTGATTTGTCAAATTTTAGGGGAAAACATGGATAGTGGTACAGGGTATTTGCATGTTGCAATGAGTTGCACCATTGCACCAAAGAGGCACCGTAGTTAGAAATCACTATTGGTGCAATGCTATCCGCTTGCATTTAAGCAATGTAAAAATTAAACACAAGACAGCTAGCTATATATATATAGAGCACAAAAACATTTTTTCTAAACAAATAAAGGTGAATTCTTCTATGGATTGAAAGAGATATAGACTGTTCATTTGTCTGAATACGGTTATGATATATTCTTTTTTTTTTTTTTGAAATGTTATAGCTGCTGCCAACGTGGTTATGATATATTCTTTGAGCACAATTAAAAAGAGATGCTTGATCTGTGAAATCCAAACCGCTTGATTAGAAATGAACGTTTGTCCGTAGAAGAACAACTCACATATAAAACATGCGGTTGCTCTCTCAACAGGCGACTCAATGGCGATCTCCTTTGAAGATTGCAGCTCCGCCGGAATCTGCTCCACCGCCACCTGAATCAATCCTCGGACTACTTCAACACAAATAAAACATGCACCTAGCTGCTAGAAGGGCTCGATGGAACCTGTTCATGTTCATGCTCATCAAAATAAAACTAGACTACAAGAAGTTTACAACCAACAAACCAATGAATAATTCACTACCTAATTAATGCAACATTGCAACTACTACTTATTCTAGTTAAGTTCATTACTAATGCACAACAGCATATATAGATAGATAAACTAATGGCCAGCTCCATCATCTAACAAGCTGCTGATAGACCGGGCCTTCATGGTCGGCACGATGTTCCTCCTTTTCCTCGCGGCCTCATCCGCCGATCCGCCCTCAAACAGGTTTCTCTTGCTCTCAGTGCACCCCAATTGACCTCGCGTCGCGTTGCTGATCATGTTGCGCGTCCTCCCCTTGCCAAGATGGTGCTCGCACAACAAGTACCCAACAAGTGTCGGCTGACAGCACCGCCATCCCCTCCCGTTCACGCGACTGCACCTCGACCCCTCTAACAGCACTGCCGAACTGCGCATTGTTTTCTTCTCTTTCGCAGCCATGGCCTTGACCTCCTTCTGCTTGTTCTTCGCCGTAGTGCAATGATCAGCCGGCTTTCCCATGTCTTTGTCTTGACAGGCAGTACTTGTTGCCCTTCAATATATAATAACGTAATCAAAAACTTTATAGCATTTAGATCCTATTAATTAATTAATTATATATACTATTATATATATAACATGTTTTAATTTTTTTTTTTCTCATTGTAATGTAAAAGACAGAGAATTAGACTCTAGCTACCACAGGTCTGACCAAAAGGGGGTGCAGGAGTGCATGTGGCTTTAAGAGTGAGAGATGGGATGGTGGATAGTGGATACATGATATATGGATGGATGGATGGATGGATGTGTGATGATGATGATGATGATGGGTGCAAGCTGGAATTTAGGATGCTAGCGCTGTTAATAACAACTAGGGATGCTTTGTTTTCCTTCCTGCTCAGTAGTCAGTACTCAGTACCACCACCTCAAGTTTATTTCTTATTTTTTTTCCCTCTTTTTCTAATTTTAATTTGATACTCATGACCTGAACTTGTGAACTTGTTCTACTTAAAAATGTGATCTATTAATTAATTAACAAATCATAATCTAAAACATGAATAATAATTGATTCTATGATCGATGTAGTAGTTAGTACCTGTTGACAGTATTGATGAACTTTGCATTCGGTCTATCAGAATTAGATTCAGGGAAGATCTCATTTTCACCCCCTTTCTTCTTCATCTTCTTCCTCTTCTTCTTCTCATCATCACCGTCATCGGCCGGCTCCTCTTTCTTCCACAAGAACTGCCACCAAAACAAACACAAACCAAATCGATCGATCAGTCAATCAAATCAAATCCAACCCAAAATCAAAATAATTAAAGGAAGAAGGAAGAACAACCCAACAAATTGCACCCTTTTCAACAGGAGGGAGGAGCCAATGGTGCAACAGATCTAACAGACAGAACCCAAGATCAGAGAGAATTACCTGGGTAGAAGACGTAGAGGTAGAAAAGGGAGGAGAAAGAGCAGACCGGCGAGCGGCATTTGGGTGCAACAGCGTCAGCAGCTCGTCTTTGGCCTCGGCACGGTCGAATCCGGCGCCCGTTGTTGTTGTTGTTGGGTACTGATGATCAGCAGTGGTTGCAGACTCGCTCTTTAGAGGGGTAGAAGAAGGAGGAGAAAGGATGAGAGGGGGGAATGGGAGAGATCGGCCTCGGATCCTCATGAGAAGGAGGAGTTGGGGTTGTTTGGGAAGAGAGGAAAAATTAAAAGAATGGGATTGATTGATTGGGAGAGTTGGAGAGAGGAGATCGAAGAGAGAAGAGAGAAGAGAGGAGAGAGAGGAGTTGGGATTTTGGGGGTGCAAAAATGAAAAACCCTGGCCCGCTTAAAAAGGCCTCCTAATTCCTAAAACAAAAACAATAGAGAGAGAGAGAGAGAGATTCATCAAAAAAAAAAAAAAAAAATAGAGAGAGAGAGAGAGAGAGTAGCAAGTAGCAACTTCTCTTTCTTTGTTTTTGTATTTTTTTTTTTCTAGTTCTTTCTTATTTATGTTTATGTATAGAAAAAAAAGATAGGATATACATGTAAGAATTTTTCAAGAGTCCTCATTTTACTTGGAGGCGGCAGATTGTTGGGTCGGGTCGGGTTAGTTTGACCAAATGGAAAATGTTAGTTCGAGTCAGATATCGGATTGACGGCTGCTGGTATTTTTTCAGGTCGGGTCGGGTATTGGGTTAACGGCTGTCGGCATTTTTTCGGGTCGGGTATCGGGTTGACGTCTGCCGGCATTTTTTCGGGTTAGTTCAGGTCAGGTCGGATCGGGCGGGTTTTGGGTATGGTCAGATTTTGCACCTCTATTCCCGGGTCAGGTCAGGTTCGGGACAGTTTGACTTTCCCTGAAACACGGGTCGAGTCGGGTTCCGATCGGGTCGAGTCGGGTTCAGGTCAGTCTCACTTTCTCTGGAACACAGATCGGGTCAGGTTGAGTTTCAGGTCGGACAGGTCAGGTCGGGTTTCAAGTCGGACGGATTTTTCGGGTCGGGTCAAAATTTGTCACCTCTAGTTTTAAATATTTACGTGTCTACACATATATATAAAATTTGTAATAGTTATCTTTAATTTTGTAACTGTTAAATCAAATTTCATAATAATATGGACATGTGACACTACCGTTAAGCATAGTAACAAATCATCGATTTGGGATTCGTTCGGCGAGGTCAAAAGTTCGTGATTCGGGTATTATTCGGGTATAATTCGGGAATAGTTCGGCTTATATAATATAATAAAAAATATATTAAAGTGCCAATATTTTTAAAAACCAAATAAA
Organism: Cyperus esculentus; assembly: GCA_030179965.1. Classification (NCBI taxonomy): domain Eukaryota; kingdom Viridiplantae; phylum Streptophyta; class Magnoliopsida; order Poales; family Cyperaceae; genus Cyperus; species Cyperus esculentus. The sequence continues at coordinate 2,147,432 of JASGLE010000012.1, forward strand.
AAAGCACAAATTTTCCTTTAAAACGATATATAATGTGTTTTATTCGTGAATAATTCGCAAATAAAACGCATTATATATCGTTGGATAGTATTATACAGGATTCGTTCGGCTCTTGTGAAAAAATGAATTATTCGCGAATAAATCGCGAATCATGTTACTATGCCGTTAAGGACACTAGATATGAAATGTATCTTGTATTGTGGTACTTGCTCATGGCACCCCAATTTACACCTGGAACAATCAGAACGAAAAACGCTCTTCACTTGATTGATTTTTTTTTTTTTTTTTTTTGAGATAAAGATGAGGGTCAAGCCACTCAAATTTAAATGTCTATAAAAGACCTCCATCCGGGTTTCGAACCCGCGACATCCCACACGGAGAGCGTTGCCTTTAGCCACTAGATCAAAGGCTGGTTCTTCACTTGATTGATTTGATTTTATTTTTTCTCCGCAAGTCTTGGAGAAGGTGTAGCTCTTTTTTATTTTGTTGTATCTTTGATTTTTACTGTCCGATAAGAACGATCTATTCGATTTGATCGGTGCGGTTTTTAGGGAGCAACTTTTTAACGACATCCAATCCGTTCGGATTGAATCCGACGGCTCTTAGTAGGATCACAGGGTTCTTCAGTGCTCGATCGAATCTTAGGCTATTTCTTCCTTGCACTTGATCACCCAAAAGTTCGAAACCAAACCAAGTGGGTTAATTTATTTTAATTACCATTTGCCAAAAATTAAAATGGTTACTAGCTAGCTAGTTGACGACGTATTGCGCTAAATTAGAAAATTAAAAGTACAAGAATTCATTTTAATCTCATATATATTGAAATGTTTTGAAATATATATATAAAATTAAGGTCATTCATGCATATTTAAAATGTTTATTCAAAAATCTTTGTTATGTTGCATAATGTAACGCAATATTATCATCAGCAAATATACAATTGATCGAGTTTTCCTTGTAGCAGTGAGATGAAAACAAAATCTAGCTAGAGCGCGAACTTGACACACAACTCGGACACGAGTCATCACACGACACATATCATGGATAAAAATCTGCTGTTTTTCTTTTGAGAAAAGCAGAGTCTGCTCTTCCGATCGGACGGTTAGGATCGGTTGCCGTACCGATCTCAAAGTACTTCGAAATTTATTGCACCGATCTCAAAGTATTTCGGTGTTTCTCAACTGTTGAACCAAAAAAAACAGGGCTTACTTTTCTGAAAAAAAAAAGGAGGTGATCCCGATCTATATATATATATGTGTGTGAGGAGCCGGTTTACTCAGAATGATACAATCACGTGACACGTCCGGCTGTAGATATTTATATCTTTCAGATCAATAGATATCGTTTTTCAGTGAATAGATAAACTACGGTTTCCAGTAAACATTTATGTGCCTGTAGTAAGCACATAGGTGCATGTGTGTCAGAATTGTGAGAGCGGTAAATGGGTAGCTTACAAAATAGTGGTGGACTCTATTTATATCTCTAATTCATGCGCTTTGGCCAAGCTAGACATGCACATTGATCAAACATATGGATTATTGCTTTTGTTTTTCAAGGAAAAAAATACAATTTGTTGATGAAGTGTACTGTGTGTATATATATATAGATATTATATGGTGCACCACGGTGCAAACCGCTTATTTGCATCACCATCAAATCATTATTTACAAAACTCAAATAACCAAACCGATTTGTCCAATACAATCTACATATTAAGATTATATAAATTACCAAATTTTACAATTTTTAGAATATTTTATCTATTTTTTAAGATTTTTCAAAGATGGGTACTTTTTGTTATTCCAAATGGCATTATTTTATTATTATTATTTGTTCATCTTTCAAAAATCCAAAAAAATAGTTAAAAAATTCTAAAAATTGTAAAATTTGGTATTCTACCAAATTTCAATACATAGAATGTGTTGGTTCAATTAGATTTGGCATTTGAAATCTGATTTGTGAGATTTTGAAAACGGTGATGCAAAAACGCGGTTTGCACCGCGGTGCACCATATAATATCTTGATATGACGGACGGCTGTCATAGTTAAAGCATGAAGTTGAAATTTAATGAGAAGACAAACAATTGATTCATTGTAATCAGCGAATTCCTTAATTTATATGTTTTTAATTTTTTTATCAAAAATTTATTATTTATGGCAATTGCAGCACATTTTTTTTTTATTTTGAAAAAATATGTGCAGAGATCGACCAGAAACTATTGTAGCCCTTGCCATGCATGCTCTTTTACAAGTATATATTATATCATGTCTTACACTCGCATCAATAATTACGACATGCCACATTTAATTTAAGCCGTGGCATGCTTGTACAATGGATATATTTAGTACAAAAGGCACGCTTAAGATATATATATATATAGTACACCCTCACAATATGATACAATTAAGACGTTTGATATCAGCATGTGTAGACACATATAATACTCTCATTCACATACTTTTAAGTTCTTCTGATGAGTTTTACACACAGATAAGAGGAAAGAGACAGAGAACGATGATGAAATTGTATTTGTGTGTTGCGATATATTACCTTCTGTATATTTTGATGTTACAATCTCATGTTTTTATACAAGACTCTCTAACGGTTATATTTCTAACCGTTGTCTATTTTTAATGGTAAAATCCTATTTTGGGTCTAAGATTGAGTAGCTTCCTATGTTGCTCTCTTATTCCTAATTATGGGCCAATGATATAATTGATACAAGCTTTGAGGCCTAAACCCTTAATTTATTCCTAATTACATTTCTTAGCATCTTCGCTACTAATAAGTAATAACTTATATTATATTAATTGTATAATTATTAAAATGAAACCGGTCATATAATATATAGTGATGCATGCATGAATAACTCTTAATTTTAATATTATACCAACGGAAAAAAAGACGAATTATAAATGGGCAAATAGATAAGTAATTAATTAATCAAAGAATTGTCCAATTGAATTAAGGATACCATGCATGCATATATTTTTCTTGTTTAGTACTTACTGGATGCTATAGAACGAAGGTGGCCACTGGGCAGTATCGATAAAACCTATAAAAAGAGAAAAACAGTTAGATTATTATACTTAACATTAGCATTTCGGACCGAATTGCTAACGCCTCAAAATTTATGTCTTTGTGTCTAAAATCACGATTTATGGTGCTCAATAAATTTTTTATATGAAAATATTGGGGAATACAAAAAATTTTATCTTCAGAGTTTTCTAAGTATTTGTTTTGCATTTTTGAAAATAGCACGTATAAACATCAATATTTTATTAATATTTATGAGCTATTTTCTAAAATTCAAAATAAATACTTAGAAAACTCTAAAAATTAAAATTTCTTGTATTCCCCGATATTCTCATATAAAAAATCTATTGAATACCATAAATCATGATTTCAGACATGATAACATGAACTTTGAGGTATTAGCATTTACGGTGTAATATAATAGTCTAACGTTAGTATAATAGTCTAACTCAAAGAAAAAAATGAAACTCATGTGTATTATATATTGTGTGTAAAATAATGGAGGATCGATCGATGCACAGCATATATGCCTGGTGGGCCGGTGGCATATATATAATATATGGATTATGTGGCATGGTGCAGTTTCATTGCATCGATCGATCGATCGATCCTTGGATCGAGCACGCACCCAATTCATGGACACGGGAGAAATTAGACCTGAGCCTCACCACGTGACTTGTGGCTCGACGAAGTCTCAGGTACACCCGGTTTATTCGGAATTAATGGGGGCGTTATGTATAGTTGTAAACTCGCCTTGTGTTTGTGTGTACCTGGCATTAGAATTATATATTAATTGTCTCATCAGGATATTTTCTGGTGTAGCTGTCACTACGTTCAAAGATGTATCGGCTCACTGGGAATGTGACTATATGAGAAACTGATCATGAGAATCATGTCTATATGTATGCCAGGTTAAAGTCTTTCGCAACAGTACTACCACTAAATTAATTTGTGTTTGTCTTGACTCTTGAGTTAATATTAATTAATGCATTTTTTTTTTAAATTAGACAAGATTATGGGCATGTGTAGAGGTGGCAGAACCCGACCCGACCCGACTCAGAACTTTTCAGATAGTCAAACTGACCCAACTCGATCCGACCTGATCCGAACCCGACCCGAGATCAAATAGCATCCAGTCAAACTCAAATCAACATACAATCCAAAAAAAAGTAGATATTAAAATTGACCCGACCCGATCCGCCCATCACCCGACCCGACCGGACCCGAGATATTCTAGAAGGTCAAACTGACCCGACTCGAACCCGAATCCGACCCGCCCGCCCGATTTGCCACCCCTAGGCATGTGCTATATATTATATTATAGCTAGAGCATCAATTATTTAGTCCTTTAAAGTAAATGTATTAAGTATTGAATGAATAAATAATACGTCGCTCAGATGCCAGAAATAATTTAAGCTTCAAGGAGACAATGATCTCAAACTAAATAGGATCTCATATCATGTCCACATATATATGCACCTTCTATATTTCTATTAGATATATATATTATTCTTATTAATTGTTCTCTAAGGAGCTTTTTGTTTTGTCCGATCGAGAATTAAATAAATACAATCCCAATCAATGCATGCAATTTATTGGGTTGGTGCAGACTGAATTAACCCTCAGTTTAATTCTCCATATATATATCCAACTAATAATTCGAAATTTTTTATCAAGAATTTTGGCATTTTTAGTCGGTCGAGTTCGATCAATTGGAGGTCCAGTGAAAAGGTGGTTTTGCTAATTTAATGCTACCCAAAATATGATTCCTGATCATGTATATATATGTCAGTGGTCCTCACGGAGAACTATATATACCAATTCATGCTTAGCAAACAAAATATGCCCATTAAATCACCAACCTTCTTTTGTCTTTGGACAAACAAGAAACAGTAAAGAAACTATTATATTTTTCCTTGGTATTTAATGTTTAACGGAAATTAATTATTAATCTCTCGTAATTCAGTTATAAATTAAGTCATGTTGAAATTAATTAATTAATCTTTCGTTTTAGTTATAAATTAAGTCATGTTAAAACTAAATTAAGCATTTGGAGATGTAATGTAATGCATGCATTGTACACACTTCAGAACTCCAACCCCAGATATTGTTTTTGCACCTCTATTTGTAGTTTGAAAATTCTATTGGTGCAATTAAGTTGCAAGCACACCAGTATATAGTAGCACGGCCTCATGAATTGTATGCAGCTGCATATAATATAACCCAAGTCTCAAACGGTTTTTTATTCAGTAACTGAATATTAATTATTATTTATCCGCCACAAAATCTGTAATTGTTTATTTTAGACGTTGGATTTGATTCGTTGAAACTACCAACTAGGTGGCTACAACTGGAGACAATTGTATGAAATTGATTATGATGATAGTTGGTATTAGGAAATTTCCAAATGTCCACAATTTAATTTTACTATCCACATATCCACATATATACACTAATTAATTTTGTAACTTTTATCTCACATTTTGTATCTTATACCCCAAATTTTGTAATAACGTTAACATGTGGACACAAATTTTGAGGACACCAGATATGACCCTTGGTACATCATGGTAGATAGGGGTGTAAATGAGCCGAGCAAGGCTAAGCTCAAACTTGGCTCATTAAGTTAACGAGCAAAAAACACAAGCTCAAGATTGTCTCGTTTAATTAACAAGCTGACCGAGCTGGCTCGTTGAGCTCATTTATTTTTTAATAATAAAATTTTAACTATGTTATATTAAAATTTATATAAAAATCAACAAAATGACTGACAAAAATATGCTCTTATACATTTTATATAACAATTTCATATATATTAGACCATGTGTTGTATAATATATGAAAAATCTATGATAAGATCTAGAGCAGTACGGATTGTAATTAGTAATAATTTATCGAGCCAAACGAGTTTAACAAGCTGAGCCATGCTAAGCTGATCAAACTCGGCTCATTAGCTTGATGAAGTTAACTAGCGAGCCTAATTCAATCCGATGATCCCAAGCGAGCCACGGGCGATCCACGAGTTCCGAGTTGTCTTGCCACCCTACAATGGTAGATTTAAAGTATCAAATTGAACTTGTATGAATGTATGATGTTTGGAAAATACACATCTATACATATATAAATCAGGAGTGTCACAGATATAGTGCTAGTCAATTTTGTCTTAATTAAAAAATTTTGTTTCACTTGTCACTGGCCGGTCTAAAAAATATACATACAAATGATGAGAAACTATAAATAAAAAAAAAAATCAGCGGATTTATCAAAATAATTAAGTAGCAATATTTTACCAATACAATCATATAAACGCATTTATTTTATTTGAAATTGTATGGTTTGAATTTCCATATGTATATAGAAAAGAGAAATGATATATATATAGATACATACAAAAAAGATACCGAAATTGATACTAACTATGTTAGTATTCATATTAAATGAGTCAATATTCATATTAACTCATGTAGTATTCAAGTTATTTTATGATAAATAAATTACACTGTATAAAAGCTAGCGTAATAAAAGTTATTAATTTGAATAGTTTACGATCTAATATGAATACTAACGTAGTCATTATCGGTTCTGGTATCATTTTTGGTATCTCTATAACATTTTTCTATAGAAAATCATAAATTTGCAATAGATTTGTTCCATGGATTTTGATATTAAATGCTTCCACACCTAAGAAACTAATATTTGGTTGCATTGTGGTACTGGTACACAATTGATGTACATTTTCATATGCTTAATTGATGCTACAATATCTGCTTATAATTAATTGGCTTTAAGCAGTACCAACTTGATTAACTTAGTAGCATATATGCAAAAGTTAGCAAGATGCACAAATTGTCAAGTGGTAATGTCAGGCACTGTTTTCTCATATATATTTATATCATGTACAACAAATCCTACCAGAAACATAAAAAGACAGATTATATATATGAGAAATTATTCAAATCCCCCAATATCTATCCCCAGTATAAATCCCCATGCAATCTTTAGAAAAGATTCCGTCTCCCAATAACTACCCCTTAACTATCCCCCATATACATCCCCCAAAAACATTCTTAATATTTAGTATAACCACTTCCTATTTTTAGTATGACATGTACAAATATTTAGTATAATCACTTTTTGACGCGTGAGAAAGCGCGTTAAATTGGGAAAACGCGTCAGAAAATGTGTTAGAAAACACGTCAAAAAACGTGTCAGAAAACGCGTCAGAAAACACGTTAATTTAAGTTAATCACTCCACATACTAAGTATAATCACTCTGTATACTAAGTATAATCACTCTGTATACTAAGTATAATCACTTTTAAAGCGTTAAATTGGGGAAACACATCAAAAAATGTGTCAGAAAACGCGTCAGAAAACGCGCTTCAGAAAACGTGTCAGAAAATGCGTCAGAAAACATGTTAATTTAAGTATAATCACTCCGTATAATAAATATAATCACTCTGTATACTAAGTATAATCACTCCGTATACTAAGTATAATCACTTTTTGATGCTCAAGCGCGCAGCGCTTGAACGCGCTTTGCGTGTCAAAAAGCGCGTTAAATTGGGAAAACGCGTCATTTGTGGGTTAGTTATGGGGAATAGTGATGGGAGATTTTTATGGGGGATTTTTATGGGGATATTATTTTCATCAGGACCCTATATATATATATATAGGACCAACAGGCTGTCAATTAATTAGAACTATATATGCAAGGTGCGTTCAACAAGGTCAAATATCTCTCTAGCTAACTGGATGCATATACTTTTGCCATGCAGAGAAGTATATTATTAATCAAGAGGGCAATCAGATTAATCACCAATCAGAAGTATGAGTATAAAAAAATTCAAAGGGGCATGTGATTATGTGAATTAAACTGGAGCTCAGTTGTCTGGTACTACCAGATATTAGCTGGAAGCTGGAAGATATATGGAACTGTGAATTCTTTTTCTGGACAAAGGAAATTAAGGAAACCGACAGAGAGACAAAAGCCACCTTTCACCCCAGGCCTAGTAGTTCCTGTGTGGTCCTGCCTCCTGTGGTGCATACTGTAAGTATACACTGTACATATATATATATATGTCTCATCTCATTGTGACCATATGTTATGTGTTATGTGTTACAGGCCTTGCAGAATGTTGGAAATGAATTTCAGGTGCATGTGGCACAGTGGCATTATATAGTTGAGCCCCATCATTCATCTCTGGGGAATTTTTAATTTTATATTTTCTGTAAGGTACATGTATATGTATGTATGTCGATATAATTTGCCAAGTAGATTCAGTTAATGATAGAAAACCATATAAAATATTCAATTTGGTACACTTGTTAATTTGACTACTGAATGGTAAGGGTAGTGTCTTTTGACTTTTTATTATATTGATGAGAAATTGAGAATTATGATATTGAAATTACTGGTATCTGAATTGTGACAGTGGCTTGCTAGAATAAATATAATTGAAGAGCTAAACAATACTTTTATAGACTAATTTTTTTTTCAAAAATCTTATTGTCAAGAGTATCAATATAAACATTGTATATATCCCTCCTCTTTCTCTTAACTCATCATATATTGCTATATTAATAACTGTGAGCTACTTTGATAAGCTTTGTAACGAATTGCACACTCCGCAAGACCGCAACTGTTATCGCGTTCAGGTTCGTAGGATCATACCAAACAGCTGAGATTGAGTCCAAAGTTCGGTTTTCAAAGCCACAGAGAGTTTTGCCGAATAGATCTTGTCCGTCCATTTTAATCCAACTGTGCCGAAGAGAAAAGCAGGGTCCTGTTATCCAAAATTTGGATAACTAACAGGTGATATGGATTCAGGATAGGTATGCTGTGAAGAATACTGAAATTGGGAAGAGGAGACCCATAAATGAAATATTACAGTAAATTACGCCACTAGTCCCTAAAGTATCATCACTTTACCAAATTGGTCCTTAAAGTTTAAAAGTTACCTAATTGGTCCTTAAAGTATTGATTTGCTACCAATTTGGTCCCTAAAGTTTGTGATATACCATTTTGGTCCTTAAAGTTTTACTAACATATCATTTTGGTCCTTAAAATATTTTATTAATACCAAATTAGTCCTATCATTATTCGTTGATGCTAAAATTTACTTAATAAGTATTTGATAGTATGAATAAATATATTTATTTGTACATAATTATGCTTTCCAATAATTATTATCGTTATTTGTAATGCTAAAATTTAATTTAAGATAAATAAAAATAATAATTTTGAATGAAATAGTTAATTTTGGAACCTATTTGATAAATTTTTAAAACTTTAGGGACCAAAACGATATGTTAGTGAAACTTTAAGGACCAAAATGATACATCCCAAACCTTAGGGACCAAATTGGTAGCAATTCAATACTTTAGGGACCAATTTGATACTTTTGAAACTTTAAGGACCAATTTGGTAAAATAGTGATACTTTAAGGACTATTTGTGTAATTTACTCATTAATATTAATTCCATCTCTGTGTACCACGACTGAGCTTGAATTTTCGTCAGGAACTCTTTTCTGAGCCACTGGGCTTTTATATTACAGGTTAACAGAATTTGGGCTTGATCACAATTGATAATTTTGCAGATATTACAGGTTTACAACATTTGGGCCTGATGACCTGATCACATTATTTTGCAGATATTATTACTGGTTCACAGCATTTGGGTCTGAGACACAATTGCCATGCATCGGTATCCGCTGAGATCCAAAACCGATCTCAGGGTTCTGAGATCTCGATCCGACAGTTCTCAGGGACCCCGAGATCTGGACTCAGCAGATACGAACCCTGAGAACCGTCGGATCGGAATCTCAGGGTCCTGAGATCGGTTTCGGATCTCAGCAGATACCGACCCCAATTGCCATGGCCCCGGAAAGAAAGAAATGCACAAAAAAATGATTTGATTACTAATGAAATCAGAATTGGCATGGATGAATTTACATTCTCTGCAATTTTGTTACCCGCCAGCACCGAACTCATATCCTCTACTGCGCAGTACTTGCATCATTAGATCTGCTTTGAGATCGTGCAAATCAATCTCAAAAAATCCAACCTATAATCCACATCGTTAATTCACTGCACAGTACAATACTGCGCAGCAGAGGATAAGCACTCGCCAGCACCAGATATGCCATCGATCCTTCACTTCTATTTGTTCCATACCACTTTATTGAAAGGAAATATTAAATATCAGATTAAATGAAAGTTTCAACTACATTCATTCCCTCAGAAGACAAAAGGGTCACAAGTTCGTCCTTAATTTTAGTTATTTACTTGTTCTTCTGATCTTAACCTCTTTGACAAAAATTATGTTTGTTGAATACAACTACGTACTGATGTGGTACAGAAAAAAATTACTGAAATATTTTTAAAATTTTGAATAAAATCCTTTAAAGTTTCTAATAATAAAAAAAAATTTAAGGAAATATTATTTTACTTTTAGATTGATTATGTTTCCGATTATATTTAAATTAAGTGACGTTTGATAACTCTTCAAATATCCGTTAAATTACAACCGTTAAGAAATGGATAAAATTTTGATAAGCCATCAAACAATTTCCAAATTGATTGAAATTTGAAGCACTACCCATATAAGTTGATTAATACCGCAGTAAATATTTTTTTTTGTAAGAATTTTTTTATGATTTAATTCAAATTTTTAAAAAGTGTTAGATCGTGAAGATAAGCATTTTTAGTGGATCTCTCCTCATAAATGATGAATGGGATTTCACAGACTAGAAAAGGGTTGGAAACTCTCAAACTCAACCAAGTATTGGTCAAACGATACAAAGGAGGAACCAGAATAAACCAAACGAAACAAACAAAAGATAATTCAAAAGTGATCAGCTTAGATGATCGATTTAGTCCAAAAATCAGTCATGTCAGTATTTCTATGATATTGTAACAGCCAATCTATAAAATATATCGGTAACATACAATCAATTTTAAAAAAAAAATAACATATACAAACTACTCGCCGAAAAATATCGTAAATTACTACCAATAAATAAATAAATCAATCAATCAATCAATAAAATCAGTTGCAACAATCTCTAGCCAAACCAATATATGTACAGAATAAGTTTTTTTTAATAATAAACCAACCAATTTCTAACAATTAATCTACATGGTTTTCAGGTTTGCGGCTTCCTCCGACCGGAGAACAAGTCGGGGACTCCTCGCCGCCGACGGGAACATCGGATATGTACGCGAGCATGCGCCTGACACTGGCGGAGCGCATTGGCCGGAAGCTGCTGAGGGACCTCATCATCGGCGAATTACGTTCTGTGCTGAAGATGTTCGACGATTGCGTGAGGATCAAATAAACGAGCGCCTGCACGAGCAGGAAGACCGCGACCTTCGTGAGGATGTCGGACATCTCGGGCGACATGAAGGCCTCCATAGCTAAGCTAGCTATAACTTGAATCAACTTGAAGAGTATGTTGTGTGTGTATGTATGTTTATCTTGAGGTTTTGTGTTGTGAAGAGAAAGTGTTAATTTGGTACTTAAAAGAGTTGGTATGCTTGGTACTTATAAAGGTGTGATCTGATTGGGAATTATGGGGGATCAAGATCACCTGCTTTTTTAAAAAGAAAAGCAGGCCCTGCTTGTTTTTATCGGACGGTTGAGAAACACCGAAGTATATTGAGATCGGTGCAGTAAATGTCGAGATACTTTGAGATCGGTGCGACAGTCGATACTGACCATTCGATCAAAAAAGCAAATCCTCCGAAAAGCAGCAGATTTTCATCCAATTATATATGGGATGAGACTTTTCTAAGAAGTGTCAAGTGATACGCAAGCGGTGAAGATATTTGAGGTTTGTTTGAGAGTTTCTTGGTTATCAAGGAGATTAGAGAAGCCTTCACGTTTTGTTGACTCCAGATTACCTGTGGCAGGTACTAATTAACAACATGCAATGCAAGGGACCATGTGATGAATATATATGCAGGGGTTCATGTTGCATATACCATTTATTATTTGATTATTATTCATCGGTTTTTCTAAACTTTTTCGTTTGTTTTATATAATATTATTGTTGATTTAGAAATATTGTTAATTGATTTAATTATGGAAAGTTATTAAATATACAATTCTATCTACATTAATTATATATACTCGAATTATATATGAACTTAATTTTAAACATTATCATTTTTTTTCAAATATAAAACTAGTCCCAATATGTAAAACAAAGACATTAAATCGATAATGCAATATCAGATTATGAGAGTATTGACAAAAAAAAATAATAATAATTTAAAGCTCTTGAGAAGATATCGGATGGAATATCTATTGAGCTATAAGATGTTTGCATATATTATTGGCATTTGGCAAATTAAATGCGTCTCAACACTGAAATAAACAAATTATGTACATGCTTGATTGAAAAGTTATAAATATATTTACTTAATGTTTAATGTTAAATAGAAAAATATACTAATTTTCATTTTGTTTAGAACATATATATATTTACACAATCATCATTTATAAATTTCAAATAGCAGAATTAATAATGACATAATAGTAGTGGCATATAATTAAGATCGTCTTTTGTTTAAACTTTTAAGATTAAATCCTGCACCGCGGGTAAAATAACAATTAAAGACTTTTTTTAATAAGTGCAACACCATTGGCGGTGCAATCGTGTGTAAAAGAAAATCTTAACGACCGTTGTAAGGTTCCTTCTGGAAATAAAAAAAGAGTGCACAAGACTTTTTCTTCTTTACGGTTAACCGCGTATTTAGACAGCTATGACCTGGTTTCAATGATTTATACAAAAGATTTTTTTTCTTTTCTTTTCTTTTCTTTTGTTTTTTTTTTTTTTTTTTTTTTTGATAGAAGATTTGTACAATGAAAAATAAGGAGAAACATCTTGCGTCTATTGAAAAATTGTCTATAGACGTGTACAAAATGCATGTAACAGATACATTCCAAACTGTAATAGTTATATTCTGAAATGTAACCTATAGACGTTATGGACAGTTTTTCTATAAATGTTGGATATTACTAAAAAAATAATATTGATTCTGACACGTAAAAAAACAAATAAACAGTGTAACAAGCGGTCTCCAATCCTAATGATTGATTGTTTCTAGAGTTTATTTATTTGTCATGACTAAATTCTGTCAATATAACAAGTCACAAAATTCGGTGGCAATTGACCTTCCAATAAGTTTGATTTGTATAAGAACGACGGTGCTTACGGTGCGTCAGAATTTTCTAATTGTTAATGCTTGACCGTCGCTGTACAAACTGAGAGCGAACCACTGTTAACTGGTCTGACCCGATTTGTTCGTCTGACATGGTAAACAGGGTATTTAACATATGGAGTTTAACTTAGTTGATTATGACTTAACAGTACCAATTTGACCACTAACCAGAGCAAAAGAACGCAATCTGAATTATCTGATATGTCTCTATCTTTAAAATTGACTCATGGCAAATGACCTAATATATCGCTCAAATATTAATTAAGTGAGTTTTAAATGATCATACATTCATTACTCCTCAAAAAAAAAAAAAATTGATCATAGGTTCAAACCTCTACGAACACAAAATATAATTTTAGGGGAAAAAATGATTCATGATTCAACTATGTCCCATGTTCATTTAAATTGTTCATGTTATTTTTATTTTTATTTTTATTTTTATTGCACTCGCATTTCCCAGGCAGTGGACCAATTTTATTTTCCAATATGAAAATATTTTTTAACATTCAAATCAAGATATATATTTTCTTTTTAAATAAACTTAAAAGTGCGCGTTCAGAATTATGAACCGGAGGCATTTTTGCGAAATTTCAGAGATTGCTTGGCATGGTGTGGTGCCCAAAAGGTTGCTAACATGGGAGCAGACATACCAGTTACAAAGTCCAAATTTAGACGCATTTTTTCTATGAGGATAAACAGGCTCAAAATGCTGAGTCCGAATCTGCTGTTATTCTTTGAGAATAACAGGGCCCCTATTTATTCAATATGAACCGTTAGATCAAAATGGACGGCCCGATTGGTCCAATTGAGATTATAGGAGGCCTTTTTCATAATTAATCTCATCTGTTGATTTTGATCCGACGGTCCAGATTTGAATAACAGGGTCCTGTTATCCAAATTGAGATAACAGCGAAGTTTCCAGGTGGCTTACAAGCAAAGCAAGGAAAAACAAATAACCTTCACACATGTTTCCAGGTGGCATCTCAATCCAATTCCTAAATATACACTTTGAAGTTTCGTCTAGAAATTGTAATACTCGCTTTCACAAAACTTCATCCAAATCTAGTAACCAAAAAAAAAAATAGGTTGAATTATCTGGATTCTGGATTTCATGCTGATTGTATGATACTAGTCATTATTATTTTTTAAATCCAAATCGACATAAACTGTTTAAGTTCTAATATTTTTTTGGATATTAAAATGATATATTATTATTACTGTTTGGTGGTCTTTGAAATATCCAAAAAAATAGTTAGATAAGTTTTTAAATAATAAAAATGTAGTTTTTATTTGATTTCAATATGTAGATATTTTGTTGGCTAAATTGGGTTAAGACTTTGAATTTTTTAGATTTTGAGGTCAATTTTTTTTACATTGCAAAGCACTATAAAATTATCAAAAAAGAAACAAAAAAAAAATTGAATTTTGGAACTATGGAATAAAGAATATGGAAGGTAAAATATAAACTCCTCAGATTTAGACTCCTTTGCTTCGTTGAGCTTTGATGCCTTTAAAGACTAGCTTTGGCACATCTATGAACTTAGGGGTCGATATATTGATTGTGGGGCAAATTGCATTAATAATTTCAACTTTAATTTTTTTATATTTTGAGATTAAGGCAAAAACATATTATATACTTAACAAAAGCTTAGAGGATATACACCCAGGTCGTAGAGCACCATAAAATCTCTTAAAGAGCAATTGGAATATTTGAAATCTGAAAATATGTTTTACTGAATTTAAAACGGGAAACCTACAATGGTCTCTGATTTCTGCTATGGATCGGATAAAATATGGGCCGTTCATTTTTTATATCGGATGGTTGCGATATATCTTTTACGTATAATTAAAAGATATATTGATAAGAACCGCTCGATTCAAAATGAAATGTTGCTGGTCGAGTGGTTTTAGACTAATGTTACATAATTATGTATTTATTCTTAAATAATACTAATGTTCCTTACATATAAACATACAACGTGGCTTTGGCCGAGTGGTTAAGGCGTGTGCCTGCTAAGTACATGGGGTTTCCCCGCGAGAGTTCGAATCTCTCAGGCCACGATTATTTTTGTATTTTTTTTTCCCTACTGTCTGGTATCTCCTTTTTCATTCCAGGTGCTATTTTAGTACTGATCTGCTGTTCTGCAACATCAAGTTATTATACGAGGATACAGACACACAATACTCTGATTTATAAATGAAAATTGAGAAGAAAATTTTCGATTTTTTTGTTTTTTGAGAGTGGTGGTTAGCTGGAAGATGATTAACATACTAGCACGAGCTCTTGAGTGCTGGTAGTGTTGTGCTCCCGGGCGGGTCACGGGCGGGCGACCTGTCGGGCGAGGTTCCGGCGGGCTAGTCCGGGTGGCGGGCGACGGGTCCGGGCGGGCGACAGGCGACGGGCTACCCCGGGTGAGAGTGTGGAACCCCCGCCCTTACCCGCACTTCGCCCGTCGGGCACGGGCGGGCACGGGCGGGCGGCGGGCGGGCGGCGGGCGGCGGGTTGAGGCCGAGCGGGGGTTTGAGCGCGGGAAAAATGTGATACAATTTCGGCCCAAATTTTTTTTTTTTCGGTCCGAAAAATTTATAAGTTTGTTGAAGTCTTGAAGAACAAAAAATTGCAACTTTTTTTTTTGAAATTGAGTTATATTTTATAAGTTTGAAAATTTATAAAATCTATTTGAAAATTTATTAGTTTGTTGAAGAACAAAAAATTGCAACTTTTTTTTTTTGAAATTGAATTGTATTTTATAAGTTTGAAAATTTATAAAATTTATTTGAAAATTTATAAGTTTGTTAAAGAACCAAAAAATTGCAACTTTTTTTCTAAAAATGAGTTCTATTTATAAGTTTCAAAAATATATTTTTTAAAAAAAAAGTTACCCTCCTCCTTTCTTCCGGGCTTGGGACCGGCTATGCTATTATATTATAAAATAACATAGGCGGAGTTCTAACTTTTTTTTTTGTTAGTAAAATTTTAAGAAAGTAAGAGAGTATTTAATAATTTGAAAAAAAAAAAGGAAATAGAAGAGTGTATAGACTTCATACTGAAACTACCTATTTAGTTGGTCGATCGCATATACCATACGCCGCTCTCTTCTTCGGGTTCGCATTCGTCGTCTGAAGCCGGCGACGCGTTGCTCTCTTGAGTTTCGGCACCGGATGAAGATGGTTCAATTTCATTGTATTGCTCACGATTTTCCGCATCAATCCAATCCTTGAGGCATACGAGTCGCTCGAAAACCACCGGTCCCAACTTGCTTCTAATATCATTGAAAACCAAAAAATAGTTAGTAAAAAAAATAAGAATCCGAATTAAAAAAAATGTGTAGATATAATAAATATAGTCATTTACCTTCTATCGGTAAGAATCCGATTTGCCGAACTAAAACAAGATTCGGAGGGTACGGTGGACATAGGAATGGCAAATATGTCGTGTGCCATAAGAGATAGAGTTGGGAAAAGATTTGTGCTTCTTTTCCAATATTCTAGAACATCAACCCCCTCCGATTCTCCCGGTAATCCAAAAAAGATATTTAACTCGTTGGAGGTGTTGTACATAGCATCCGAACTTTCCGATAAAGATGACAACAATCCCTCGGACGATTGGGTCCTACTATTAAATTTGAAGATAAAAAAAATCAAATTTTAGAAAACCGAATTTTTAAAAACCGAATTAAAAAAAAAACGAATTAAAAAAAAAACCCGAAATTTAAAAAAAAAAAGGAATTTAAAAAATGTACCTCCCGGGCCCGGCACGACTTGTAGAAGCCGGTTGTTGGGCTCCTCTTCGGGCGTAATATAGGTTGAACATATCTTCAACCATTTTGGTCACAAGTGCATCCTCATCTCCACTCGAAATACCTAAATTATTATTATAAATCCGTAGCATCTTTACCGCGTAGAACTTCTTGTACGTTGGATGGAGGCAATTTGCGATAACCGTGACGGGAGGTACGTGTTCCCAATATTTGAGAAACTTGTCCTTCATGGCTTGTACAATCGGAGCGACACTTTCGTCAGATTCCTCCATAGCTAAGCAAATTTAAAAAATTGAGAATATAAGAGTTAAAAAAAAATTTGAAATAAAAAAAAAACCGAAAATAAAAAAAAAACAGAAAGAAAAAATAAAAAAAAAAAACAGAAAATAAAAAAAAGAAATAAAAAAACCGAAAATAAAAAAAAAAACAGAAAATAAAAAAAACAGAAAATAAAAAATAAATAAAATAAAAAAAAACAGAAATTAAAAAAACAGAAAATTAAAAAAACAGAAAATTAAAAAAAACAGAAAATAAAAAAAAACAGAAATTAAAAAAACCGAAATTTAAAAAAAAAAACGAAATTAAAAAATGAGATTTATAAGAAATTAAAAATGTACCTGCCATGTCCTTGTACACTCCTGAAATGTAATAGAGGTGGTGAAGCAACGCATGCGCGGTCGGTGTGTACGAGCAAGACAATGCTACCGTTGCTTTAAAAAATACTTCAAGAAATTTCATTAGTTGGTGTAATTGGGCCCATTCACCGTTCGAAAGCGCTAATAGCATTCCGTCGGTCGATTCATTCAAAATTTGATTGATAGCACGGGCATAAGGAAAAACTCGTTTTATCATTCTATAAGTTGAGTTCCAACGGGTATCGATATCCCATGGCACTCTTAGTTTACTATACCCCAACCTTTCACACAAAGCATGAAAGCTTTGTTTTCTAACGCCGTTAGTATAAATAAAAGTTAAAGATTTTTTAAATTTTTGTATTAAATCGCTAACACCGGACGTTTTAAGTCCCGCCTTAACGGTGAGATTTAAAACATGACAAGCACATTTTTTGTGAAACAAAGCTCCATCCATAATTGGAGATAATGAACGGAAAAAATATTCTATAGCTTTATTATTGTTACTAGCATTATCAAAAGAAATTGAGATAATTTTATCTTCTAAATCATTTTTCAAATTATATTCTCTTGCAACACCCATAATTGCTTGAAAAACTACTTCGCCGGCATGCGGCCATTCTATTACACGAAAACTTAGTACTCTTTTTTGCAATTTCCAACTATCATCTATATAATGTGCGGTAATACAAATATAAGATAAACCATGTTTACCGGCGGTCCAAATGTCGGATGTGAGTGCTACTTTAAATGGTGTGGTTGCAAATATGGCAATCAATTCATTCTTACGATCCGTAAATTGTTGTTTAAGTTCTTTGGTCATTTTCCTATAATGAATTCTTTTGTAAAATGGTTGACCGCAACCTCTAATCATTAGATGGGCAAAACTCAAACAACCGCCCATGCTAATTGGTTGTTCTTTGTGGGCAATATACCGTACAAACTCACTTAACATTTTTTTTTTCATCATATCGTTGGTGAGTTCGTGTACCATCCGGATTGATAACGGATTGGACCGATCTAGAGTCGGGTTTTTCTTGTGGTTCTTTACCGTCTTTCTCATGAGCACGGGCATGTCTAAGAAACGAACTCAAACCATTATCCTCATCATAAATAAACTCACCTTTGCAATCTTTTACTTTGCATCGTGCGCTTATCACCTTGCCGGTGTTCGGATCGAGAGTTTGCTCGTAGAAGCGCCACCATGCCGCGTTGTACCTCGGGCGGGCCCCTTTCTCTTTTTAAGACCCGATTGCGAGGTTGACGGTGCCGCCTCCACCTCCTCTTCTATTTCGGTTTGTCCGACCGAAACATGCGGTACGGGTGTGGCGGGGGTCGAAGCATATGCGCTCCCCGCTCCACTTCCGGAGCTCACAGTGTGAGGAAAAAAATTAAGGTCGGGCGGTGGTGCTTGAAAAAATTGAGGTGTAGGGACATTTTGTGGAAAATTTGTATTTGTTGGAAAATAATTGGGGTTTTGTGAATAACTAGTACCGAAAATTTGTTCACCTAATTGTTGAAAAGGCTCATCGATGTTTGATGTGAATTGGTTAGGTGGTGGAGATGCCATTTTGTCACTACAAATGTGCAAAAAAAAAAACGAATTAAATTATTGTAAAAAAAAAACCGAATTAAAAAAAAAACCGAATTAAAAAAAAACAATTTCAAAAAACAATTTAAAAAAAAAACGATTTAAAAAATTGATTTCAAAAAACCGATTTGATTAACCGATTTAAAATAATATTTCTAAAAACCTTTTTATAATTTTTTAATTCGGTTTAAAAAAAAGAATTAAAATTTAATTTAAAAAACCGATTTCAACTATTATTTCCAAAAACCGATTTAAAAAAAACGATTTTAAATAATTGTGCAATTACATAAAAAATCAATTGTAAATTTCTAATATTCATATAATGTTAAAAAAAATAAATAATGCAAGAAGATTAGAAGAATATACCTCCAAATTTTGCGGGAAACCGGCGAAGATCTTGTGCAATTTGCGTAATTAAATTAAATATTACCACCACAACTTAAATACTAAATACTAATATAAATAATAGTAAATATAAAATTGAATAGTAAATATAAATTGAGAATATGAGAGATTGAGAGAGTATTGAGAGAATTTGATAATTTGGTTGTGTGGAATGAGTTTGGGAATGTATGGATGTATTTATAAGTGTAAATTGGATGGGGGGAGATTTGAATATAGGGGACCGTTGGGGGGTCGGGTAGGGAACCGTTGCCCCCTGGCGCAGGCTACCCCGGGCGGGTCGGGTGAGACGGGTTCCGGGTGCGGGCGAGACGGGCGAGCGGGGCGGGCGAGACGGGCGAGGGGGGCGGGCTACCCCGGGCGGGTCGGGTCGGGCGACGGGCGGGGGCGAGGCGGGTCCAAACGGGCGGGCGGGTTTGGGCGGGCGTCACCAAATAACCATACCCTTACCCGTTTAAACCCGACCCGCCGGACCCGGGAAGGGCTACCCCGGGTTGTGGGCCCGGGCGGGTAATTGCGGGCGCCGGGCGGGGGCTATCAGGTGCGGGGGCGCCCGTCCCGGGCGAGGGCACAACACTAAGTGCTGGTATATTTGACAACAAAATAACAACTCAAATTTTTTAAAAGGCTCACATTCATAGACACTTAGTCACCCACATTCACGTTTTATTAATTGATTTCGAATAGGTTGCTGTTCTGGTAATTTTCAAGTCAAAAGACTGGAACTCATGTTGATGTACCACTTTGTCAAGATTCTAATACTGAGGATGATATTTACAGTTTTTTTGTGCTTGTTGTTAAGTTGTTCACTATACCCATTTTTTTGGTGGATAACTTCAAAAACTAAAATAAACATGAGGCAGAGAACAAATTGTGTTGTCCACTTGCAAAAAGTCATCATTTAGGTCATCTCAATGATAAAGAACAGAAGCATATTAAATATATTTACAATTTTTTTTTTGAAATTTCTTATGAACAAACCATGAGCACAAAATGGTGGAAGCAAACAAATATTTAATTTATAAATGTTTTTGAATACATTATCGAGGCCTAAGAGTGTTTTTAGGGGCACTAATCCACGGTGTATCAGCAATGGCGAACCGCCAAGGTGCACTGACATGCTCCGGCAATGCATAGTCAATCCCTACTCGTGGCCCAATTAATATGTTCTCTGGTTCAGGTCCGTCTAGTATTTCCAATCCACCTACATAAAAATAATAAGAAGTATATTTATTAGCTAGTTAATAAGGGGTCATAACTAATAAGAATGCATGAACACAGTCAGTACATGTACTATTCTCAGATTAAACGGTACCAGTCGGTCTGGTGCATGAGTATCACTAAGAACCACAACTGATATTGGTACTGGTACTACAACCAAGTGGCCTCCATGGGAATTTAGAAGTGGTATACAGTTCATGTTACAAACCCTATTTCAAACAGAAAACTCGAGTAACGTTAGGGATTTAGGGCATACATATCAGTTACCCCACAATTCAAGCTGTAAATTGATGAACTGACACATGACTACAGAGTTTGACTGGTACATAAATTTAACAGAAAAATGAGACATGAGTTATCCACCTGACATATAAAGAGGATGGTGTGACCAATCAGTAGATAATCCTAAAGCTTGTCCAACCTGATATCAAACAAGACCACATCAGATAGCACAAAATAACATGAATACTCAATAATGAACTAAAAGTAAGATGATGCAGAAGTAGGAGTAATTTAATAAGAACTTCTAAAAAATAAAAGGAAAAAAAAACAATATATAGAAGATTGCAACAAAAATAAAGAACTTCAAATCTAACTTTTCCTGGGCCAGTTAGTAAGATGGGTTTATCAGTCTTCTGGCCTCTCCTTTCCTGAATAGCCTCCAAGCCTGTGCAGGTTTATCAAAAAATTAGAACAAAAGAATAATTAAACAAAATGAAAGCACACAAAGATTGAGATTAATAAAAAAAACAGTATTATGTGTTTTATAGGCTCTAATAAATCGGTGAAATAAAATGCACACTTAGTTTCAAACTAAAAGAAAGGAGAGAGAATGGGGAAGAAAAAGAGTACCATTTATAGGAGCACAAGAGCGAATCAAGACAGCCGCACCGACTCCCTCCTGGTCGGCCACCACATTAAGCATCATATGAATGCCATAACACAGGTACACATATGCATGTCCTCCAGGTCCGAACTATATATTGAATCAATGTACAATCTACTATCCATCAAATACAAACATACTTCAATATAAATAACAATACTGTCAGTTACAAAGCAACGGCACTCACAAGTGGAGCGGTGCGTGGAGTGACACCGACTCGACCATGGCATGCTGAGTCATTTGGTCTGTATGCTTCCACCTATACGGCAACAAATTGAACTTATCTACAGTCGACGGACTTGATGATATATAAATGGCCGGATTTAGTTACTGATATTATATAATCATGGCTAAACTAAAAGATCAATTAACAGTTAACACCATTCTTAATCAAAATTCTAAGAAAAATGACCTAATTAGTAATTACTGAATTTATTATGCTATTTTGGTCAAAAACAAAGGCTAACAAATTAAGACCTCAGTGATCTGAAGAACAACTTCGTCTCGTCGCAGGTATTTCCCGAGGAGGCGGGGAGCGAGATCAAGCGAGTCGATCTCAAAGAAATCCCGCGGCAAGATCGGCCCAAGCTGAGGCAACAGCAGCAGTAACCCTCTCGGAACGTCTTCTGCCGCCGTCTCATCTTCGCCGCCAGTCTTGATCAGTTGGACGGCTCTGACGGCCGCTTTCCTAGTGCACCTTCTGGTGGAGCTGGTCCGCTTGAAGCACGGCGGCGTCTTGCTGGTGGTGGTGGTGGCATTATTCGTGCGCGCACCGCCGGTCATCGGAAGGAGAGAGGGAGAATGGACGGCGGGGATGGATCGAGTGGTGGTTCCTCCGCGGGAAAGGTGACCGGGTCAGTGTCAGTCGAGGAACACGCAACGGTTTGACTATCATTTTTGAGACTTTAGAACAAGTTCATTTCATATTAATTTAATAGCAGCTTCTGCCATCTTTTCAAAAAAAAAAAAAAGAGGTTATTATACTATTAAGAGTAATATCTAGCGTCCGTACAAAAACCGTCCATAGCGTCCATAGGCCACATTTCGTATACTTTTATAGATGTATGGACGGTTTTTCAATAGACGCAAAATATTTCTCTACTATTAATAGTAGTATGGACTATTGACTCATATATCTAATTTTCAAATATTAATAGTCGATCCAAACCATTCATTATGATCTGTATATACTAGAAGCATACCCGCGTATCGCGGCGGATAAATTTCAATTTTTATTCAAGCTAACAATATAATGATTTAAAAAAGTTCATATCATACAAAAAAAAAGTTGATGGATCGGAAAATGAGAAAAAATAAAATTATCTTGCCCTTGAGATCTGAATAGTCATCTTATCCGGAACAGTGGCTATTTGATCATGAGAGCGTGTAGTTCAAAGCGGTGACTATTCGAGTACTGAGAGAAAAATTTTCTCCATTTGATGAATTGTACCTTGACCAAATGGATAGATCCGTTCCTTACGTGCTTTTTATAATAGTATAGATAATCTTACTTGTAAACTAAATGTTATATTTTTTTTTAAATGTCATCTATATAAATGGCTCATAATGTTTTAATCAAGTGAATTTTTGAAAGTATCTTTAAAATAGTAAAAAGTTACTAAGAATTTTAAGATTTGGTTGACAAGTTAAATTGGATATAGATATCATAATAAACGGTTCAGTTCAGATCGACTATTAATATTTTAAAATTGGAGATGCGGCTAATGATACGGCACGAATTGTACTATGAATAGTACAATACCCTCATGTACAAGGTTTTTGGGATATTATCAGATCAAACAATTCAATCCCCTTTAACAAAACTTTTGCTTGATTGATTTCTTATGCAAATAAATTCGAAACAATAGAACTTTAGAATATCAAAACTTATTTATGTCATCAAGTTTAATCCTTCTTTTTTTTTTTTCTTAATCAAAGTCAGGTACTCAGGTGCAAACACTGATATATTAAAATCGTAAGGACCATCCATCCATCTCTACTACATCATAAGGCCTATTTATTATCCATCAAGGATCCACAGTGGGCCGAATGACACTCACTTCTCAATGGGCCCTATTGTATGGGCCCTAGATAGAGATGGGAGTCATGGTCTCCAGCGGCCAGCGGCCAATACTGCGCAGCGAGTCAACGACGCAGATTATAAAGGGGTTTCTTGAGATTGAGTTGCACGGATCTTAAAGTAGATCTAATGGTTGGAGTACTGCGCTTTAGAGGATATGAATTCCGAGACTGTCACCTCTTCAATCTCGGACACCCTTCCTTCCCCTGGTTGTCCATTTCCAAAACATATTCCCTCTTCCCGCGCTAGAAGGAATCAATCGGCCGCCAAACAGTATTTACAAACCACTGGATCGAAATTGAAGCTCCCTCCCTCCGTTTTCCTACCTGTAAGCTTTCTTCTTCGTAGTTTCAATTTGATCATTTTCTTTTTTCCTTTTTTTAGTTTCTGAAGTCTGAACCACTATGATAGCTTGAAATAGGATAGTGCATGGGACTAAAGCACTAGCAGTTGGATTATATATATTAATTATGCAGATAATTGTTTGATGGTTTCAAATTACACTCTTTTCTGAACTGGTCTTGCTAATTAACAAAGAAATTGGGATGCCACTAGTCATTACTTACCTTGCGCACTTCCACCATTATAGCAACTGTTTTTTTTTTTCTTTTCCTTGTGTAAAATTATGGTAATTTAAGGATTTTAAAGGCTATAGCTTCACCGTATTTTGGCTAATTTGTTACTTCATTTTGGCCTGTAATTTAGTGGCTTGCAATTTAGTTAGTGTCATTAGGGGCTCACATGCCCTTAAGGTGTTTGATGAAATGCCTGAAGCAATTTTGACTCTTGTTACTAGGTTTTACGTGGTTGGTTATAGAAATCTGGTATTTTTGGTAGTGTATACTGCCAACTTGTAGATATTTTTTGGTAATGATTTAATTTATTTCTTCAGGTCTGCATCAAGATGGAATCAGTTCTTCATATTTCAAAACCAAGCTTAGCAAGAATAATCTCGCTTCGTATTGTAAGTTCTGATGTGGCACTAGGCTCTTTTTACCCTTTTCTGAAAACTGAAAAGACTGGGTATGTTCTGAGAAAGATGGGAGAAATGAGTTACTACCAGAATCTTGTTACGGTTGACCCCATACTCTATCAGTATCTCAAAACAAAGAAAAAACCAAAGCATCCTTCCAGAATGTCAGAGAATATAAAAAAGAGTACAAGTAACAGTGACAAGCTATGCCTGAAGAGAGCTCCAATGGAAAAACCTAATCGAGCTTCTTGTAATGCATTGATCTGTATGCTTTGTAAGCTCGATTTGTTGACAGAGGCAGAGGTATTGATGCAATGTATGAACAAGTTGGGTGTGACTATTGACATGGTCACTTTCAATTGCATTATAAATAGTTTTTGTAAAGTGGGGGACACTTCAAAAGCTTTCTCTTATTGTGATGAGATGGTGAGGTGTGGCCATATACCTGGCAGTTCCACATATGCATCTTTGTTGAAGGGATTGTGTGGAGGCAATAACTCGTTGCAGCCAAATGATTTTTTGAATGAACTTGGGTTAGTTCATGCAGGTTTTAAAATTAACATTTGTGCATATAACATCCTACTAGCAAAATTTTGTAAAGTTGGAGATTTGGATGGAGCTGGTAGGTTATGTGATTTGATGGTTGAAAAGAATCTGGAACCTGATTTACATACATATACTACAATAATTAGTGGACTGATGAGACAAGGTAAAGTTGTCAGTGCTATAATGTTCTTTCACCAAATGGAGCTGCAAGAGTTACCTCCTGATCATGTGAGTTACACTTGTTTAATCAATGGACTTGTGAAGAAAGGTTTATTTAAAACTGCTTCACATTTCTCTTGTGAAATGATGGAATGCAAGGAGATCTTTCCAGACATAATTGCTTTCAATGCGGCAATTGAATCTTATATAAAGGCTGGAAAGGTAGAGACAGCAGAGAATTTAATTCAAATAATGGAGAAGAGAAGAATCCACCCAAATGTAAATACTTACACTATGCTCATAAAGTCATACATTAAGAGAAAAGAGTTATTGAAATCTTTAGCACTGTACAAGGTCATGCTAAGAAAAGGTATCAAGCCAGATCGGGTGACATACCACTGTATAATTTGTGGACTTTGTGAAGGTAATATGGTGGATATTGCTTTGAAATTTCTAGAGAAGTCGGTCATGAAAGGAATTTTACCTAATTACCTGACCTTTAATTTGCTTCTTGCTGAACTTAGCAAGAAAAACCAGATTGATCATGCTTTAAGACTTCTGAGTTACATGAAACTTCTACACTTGTTGCCGAGTAGAGATGCCTATGATGCCATAATATATGGGTTGAACAGGAAAAACAATTTTCATCAAAGCTATCTTGTTTTGCATGATATGATGAATATGAGGTACGAGCCGAAGGTCACACATTATATTTCATTGATTAATTGGAAATGTCAAGTTGGCAATATTAAGGGCGCTTTGGGATTAAAAGATGAGATGGTAACCTTAGGACTCGTGCCATGCAATGTGGCTGAAAGCACCATAATTAGAAGTCTTTGTAAATGTGGGAGGCTTGAAGAGTCAATGCTTGTATTTAATAACCTAATTCGAGAAGGTACCATTCCAACTATTGGTACATTCGCAACTCTTATGCATGGGCTGTGCATAGAGGCCAGGCTTGAGGATGCTTTGTGCTTGAAAACAATGTTGCATAATTGTGGTTTGAAATCAGATACAGTAATTTACAATATATTAATCACAGGTTTGTGTGCAAATGGTGAGCTTACTGATGCATTCGAGTTGTATGAAGAGATGAAAATTGCTGGGCTCTTGCCAAATGTTACAACATATAGTGTGTTAGTTGATGCAATTTGTTTGGGAAGAAGGTTTCTGGAAGGAGAAAAGATTTTGGGTGATGTGTTGAAGAGGGGGCTGGTTTCTGTAGAAAACAACTCAAAAGATTTGGGTACTGCATTTCAAAATGTAATGACGAGGTTAAATGATGTCAGAAAATGCCAGAATCTCAGGAGTTCTAAGTTCCGAAAATTGATGCTCAGCTATATAGTGCAAAGATCAGTTCCATAATCCAATGAACTGGTACTGGGAAGAATTAAACCTGACTTCTAATGCTGTTTCACCATTTTTGGTTTGCCAAACAAGGTATTTGTCTATTTTTATATTGTCAAGTACTTTTATTGAATAATAGCAGGTTTTAAATTATTTGATGTTAATGTTTCTGTATTGTGTATATTCATGCTGGTTTCTGATTAGTAATAGCCGAGCTTAGTTCATTAGTAGTTTAGTAAACTGAACTGCTTCTCTACCTGAATAATATTTTGCATCAAAACATTAAATTATATAAATTTTTTTTCCCTCAGCTGGCTCTAACTCATCGTGTTATGTTTAGGTATAACTTATAAGAAGTGGAGAGGCAAGGCTGAATTTGATTGCTACTGCTGATGCAAGTGTAAAATCGATGCTTTATGAGGTTAGTAATGGAGGATATGGCAGGAATATAGTTTCTAGTGTGCCAAAGGAAGTGAGAAACAAAAAGCTAAAAGCAGATGAACACCACTTCATTTCTCTAGAGGTTCTGAGTTGTCATCTGCAACCTTTATATATCATGTATACCTGCAAGTAGTTTCTTATATGCAGTTTTAGGTAGCCTTTGTTTTCTCACTTAATTTCAAAAGGTCTGTCCATCTTTTGAAGAAAATAGACTAATGAGTTAGCGTGCTTTAAACGAGAATGAATGGTTTTAGGCCTGAAAGTTTATAAAAAGAATTATCCTTAGTAAAGCTGATTTAATCAACAATTTCAAGTTTGGCTACCTCCAATCCCGTAATTAATCAATTTCTCTACTTCATTTAGATCCCGTTTCTTGCGGCATTATTCTGGGGCCAAGGCAAGATTTTGGAGGGTCAGGTAATCCTGGCCATAGGAGCACCATGGAGTAATACTGCCTATGGTAATGGCTTTAAAATTCAAATTATATATTTTTTCGAATCATTACTTTAGAAACTCCATTGGCCTATGCTTTCTGCCAGTAGTCTTTTGCATGTGTTATTAACTGATTGAATATTTTTGGATCTTTATGCGCTTAGGTTGAAAGGTAAAAATGACTGCAAGCTGTTTCCTGAAACCATGAAGAATTTACCAGCTATGAAAAACTAGAGTCAACTATTTGGCAACCTCAAAAGAGTCTGGGGATGATGTAAGGTCACTTCTTTGATTTGAAAAAAAAAAAAATGGAAACTTTATTTTTTATGAGCAAAACAATGTTCAGATCAAATCAGTTAAACCTTTCTGTGGCTGCAGGCAATATGACAGCTGAAAATGCTTCTACAAAAATATTGCTTCACTGTTATTGTTCGCTCTGGTGTTAAAATATTGAGGTTTGTCATTTGTTTCTATATAGTCGTTTTTGTCACATTAAACCTCGATCCATCATTGATTGTTCCAGCCTATACTTTACACTAAATAACCATTTTCTACATGCTATTTGAAGTAGTAAATTGGGAAGGAAACTTCTAACAGATTATTGTGTCCAATCTCTGGGCTTGCAACATCTTGCACAAATTTTACAACCTATCAAAATTATTCAGCCTATATTTGATTTGTATGATTTTGTCTTTTCATAAATTAGTCTTCCCACTGCAAGGCATCCTTCAGGACAATATGATTCCGAGGGATCATGGGGCTCTCAGGGAGGCTCTGTAATACCTTGCTAGTCATCGGTAGAAGTGGAAATGTGCCCCTGCCCCCTGGGTACCATGGTTGCAACTTGCAAGAGATTTCAAGGTCTGCTGTCTGGAAATTTTTAAGTAGATTATCTAGAAAGTTCCGGACTAAACCAAATTAAATGATTATAAATTGGAATCCACAGATCTGATGCTTTTATTTCCCAAGGCTGGAGTGTTGAGAACATGCTCTCCTTAATTTCTGCCATCTAACAATTCTTCAGTTCTTTAATTTCCCCCAAATCATTTGGGGTATTCCATTGAAAAACTTTGAAAACGGATACAATATAAAATTTGTTTCCAATTTGTACTACAATAATTACATCAAATGTAGGTACTGGTCCAATAATTATACAAATATTTAAATACTTTTTAGATATTATATTGATGTTGCCGTCTGAAATTTTGTTACATTATTATTACTAAAATTTTATAATTGATGGTGATGATGATGATGATAGTGACCACAAACATCAATAGCTATAAATAATATTTGAAGTTCAGGCGGAAATTTTCAGTTGGAACAAAAATACAATATCTCTGCTTGGATGTTTTATTTTGTAGACTTGAAGTTCTTTCCCAACATACGGGATAAGGTAGTTGATCCGGTTAAGAACTTTTTGGGAAGAAGTAAGATATTTATGGTCGTCGATTCTTATTTTCAATCACATCGATAATCGATTATTATTCCATCCTTTTATCCCTAAATACGTATATATATTAGAGCGAATAATTTCTCAAGAAGTACGCCAATTAAGTAAAACAAAAGAATATCCTCATAAAGCTCGTCAGATAAAATATGAGTACTAGATAGTGTTCGTGTTTTGATCATGTCTATCTATTCATTATATTTCGATTAACACATATTATTTTCCACTTGTTTCTACAACTGTATCAAATATATGAGTATATAGGAATTTGCTAGACAACAAAGAAAATGTTGAAACGGTGTGCAAAATAAAGATGTGCAAAAATAAGAAAAATGTTATAGAGATATTAAAAATATTACCAAAATCGATACCAACTTTGTTAATATTAATATTTTACCAATTTTATTAATATTAATATTATATAGATATGTATTCAAATTATTGATTTTATTATACAATTTAATTTGAATATTGACATATTACTAATATTGATTTTGGTCTCCCTTCTAAGAAATAAAGAGAAGATAAAATTATAAAAATTAAATATAAAAGAAAAAGTCCCTACTCGGCGGGAGAGCCGTCCGCGCGCCATGTCTCATGCCGTCACGGACTCACGCGCAGGCAGCGCATCACTGCAGTGCAGCTATAATAATCACCCAACAAACAAATACCGTCCGAAGTCCGAACAAACAAATCAAAACAGCATAAACAAACAAACAAAGAAACAAGTGACATAACATAACGTAATCAACCTACACACACACTCGAGAGTCGAGACGGGAGGGAGCTGGGAAGGATGAACGGAGAGGGAGAGATCGGCGTCCCGCTCTTGAACGACACCAGATCGCCATCGGCAGGAGCAAGACCGGGGCCGCCCCGCCGCAGCAGATCGGTCGCCTCGCTGCGGGGCGAGTTCGTGTCCCGCTTGCCCGATAAGGTCCGCTCCGGACTCGACCCCGAGAAGCCTTTCTCCGTCGATCTTTCCCGCGCCAAAGGCCTCACCAACGGTTCAATAAATTCCCTTTGATCAGTATTAGTTGTTACCTCTCTGTAGCTGAGCTGAGATGAGCTGAATTCTCTTGATTTTTGCTCTTTATTATGTTATTGTAAATGTAAATTGATGTTGCTCAATTTGTTGTATTTATTTATGATTTAGGAGTTAATTACTCAAATTGTTTCATATCATTTTTTGTTATAACTGCAGGGGAGAAAGAGTACTACGAGAAGCAGTTCGAGACTCTGCAGTCCTTTGCAGAAGCTGATGCGTTCA
This sequence comes from Cyperus esculentus, assembly GCA_030179965.1. Taxonomy (NCBI): domain Eukaryota; kingdom Viridiplantae; phylum Streptophyta; class Magnoliopsida; order Poales; family Cyperaceae; genus Cyperus; species Cyperus esculentus. Next base: position 2,177,889 of record JASGLE010000012.1, read on the forward strand.
CAGCGGCGACCGGTGAGATCGATGCCGATGCGGAAGAGGAGTTGTTCAAGAACAAAGAGGAGGAGGCGCATAGTGAGCTGCTGATGAGGATCTCCAACTACTCCAATGTCGTCCTCTTGGCCTTCAAGGTGGAACAAACAAAAGCCCTCGTTATATTTCTTACTAGAGTGGTTCTGCTATAGATCGACTAAGTAACCTTTCATTTTGCATCGAGCTGCTCGGTTCTTATGAAACATGTCTCTTCAGTTGTATTTAAAAGACATATTGTGACCATCTGATTGTAAAAAATGAACGGCCCATATTTTATCCGATCCACAGCAAAATTAGCCTTCTTTTTTAGTATGTTACTTGTGTATTGTATTATATAAGTAGAGTTTTATTCTCATGGCTTTATTTGTTCTTCGTTCTGTTAGGTGTACGCTACGATTAAAACAGGATCTATGGCTATTGCAGCGTCGACGCTTGATTCGTTGTTGGACCTCATGGCGGGAGGCATCCTTTATTTCACGCATCTTTACATGAAAAGGTCGAATATCTATAAGTACCCTATCGGAAAATTGAGGGTACAACCAGTGGGGATCATTATTTTTGCTGCTGTCATGGCTACTCTTGGTAATAAGTTCACTTCTTGTTCTTTCAGAATTCATTTTTTTGGGTAATTGTGCTTTACTGTTAACAGTATTGCAGTCTGTCTTCAGATTTTTGTATTAATTGCTTAACTTTCAATTTTTTAGGTTTCCAAATTCTTATCAGTGCGATTGAGCAGTTGGTATCGAATGAGGCCTCTGAGAAAATGACCAAGAACCAATTAATATGGTTGTATGCCATCATGCTATCAGCAACTGCAGTAAAATTGTGTCTTTGGCTTTACTGTAAAAGCTCTAGTAATGACATCGTCAAAGCCTATGCTAAGGTAATTTAATTTACGTCTATTACACTCCTTGGTTAAGAATCAATTTATCATGCATTTTATTTTATTTTATTTTATTTTTAGGTTTATAATAATAGGTAGCAACCTTATGTTCAAACCAGAACTGTAATTCCCCCGGCCATATGGTTATGAAACTAGAATAGGGAAACTGGATTCTTTTAGTACTATTTTTTTTCCCCTCTTTCAAATGCTTCTTAAGCTGGACTTATTTATCTTTAATTAATTAGGACCACTATTTTGATGTGATAACCAATGTTGTTGGTTTGGCGGCGGCTGTTCTTGGTGATAATTTTTACTGGTGGATTGACCCCATAGGTGCTATTATCCTTGCTGTTTATACAGTTACGAATTGGTCGGGGACTGTTCTCGAAAATGCAGGTAATTTAGAAAAATGAAAATCCTCTCCCATTGGGCCTCCTCACCTAAGGACTTACCATTATCTCTTTTCTCTCTAAAATGGCAGTGTCGCTAGTTGGAAGATCTGCACCACCTGAAATGTTGCGAAAATTGACATATCTTGCAATGAAGCATGATCCACAAGTAAAGCACGTCGATACAGTTCGATCTTACACTTTTGGGGTCCTTTACTTTGTTGAGGTTAGTTACAATTTCAACTCCACTACTAAGTCATTGAGTGTATTGTCCAATAAACCGAAGTTGATAATCGGACAAAACTGCAGGTTGACATTGTCCTAGCTGAAGAAATGCCTCTGAAAGAAGCACACGCAATAGGGGAATCTCTTCAGATGAAGCTGGAGAAGCTTCCGGAAGTCGAGAGAGCCTTTGTTCATGTTGATGTTGAATTTGAACATAAGCCAGAACACACGATCCGAACGAGGATTCCAGCCAGCGACTGAGAATGCGGCAGTCCTTTTATTTTACCCCTACTTGTGCAGATGCGGTTCTAAACGTTCTGTTCTTCACCCAATATAAAATCCTAGTTGTTTGTCTTTGCATGGTGGGAAATATCAGTTTATTAACTGTGGTAAGAGAATTCTGTTAGTCCTCATGACGCTTATTTCTTTTATTTGATAGTGTAAAAAGAAGTTTCTTTTTTCAAGTAACGGAAATCTGGCCCTGTAAATTGAATCGTTCCTCTTAATCAGAATCATTTACTCTCTTTTTTAAAATCTTTGTAGCAGAGAATTATTTACACTTTCAAGTTCCTGATTTAATGCTCCACATAAAATAAGTTTGTAATCAAGAGTAAACATACAACTATACAAGTCAACAGCATCCAATGACTAAACATTGTGTACTTTAAGAGAGGACAAAATTTCATTTTTTTCTATATATATATATATATAACATGCGCATTTACATTATAAATTAGGCAATACCAAAGTACACAACATTTCATTCTCTCATTTTGTTAAGAAAATTGCTTAAGTTAACAACACAATGACTAAATGACAACAATAACTATCTATGATATTATCTTCTCTAATGGGATTTGCAATTTCCATTGCTATGTACTGTCAATCTGGCTAGGAGCTCCTCATTTTCACGCCTTAACCTTTCCAATTCTTCCTGAAGCAGTGTGTTTTCCGTTCTCAGCTTCTCTACTTCTAATTTGGGGTCGATATCATTATCCTGTAAAATTTGTAACAAGGAAACATATTAAAGGAATAAGATTATCAAGGATTACTACTAATCTCTTTTTTTTTTTAAAACAAAGTAACAACTTGTTCCCTGCTTCCATTCTTCCTAAAAGTGAAAGGGTTATTCTTAATCTTCTTAATTTATTTATCAAGAACTCACGTTACTGCTTTGTTCCGTAGGAGGAATCGATGGAAATTGACCCCCTGTATAAGGCGCACCAAGCAAAACCTCCCTTATAACCTCGTGTTCTGCCAAACCATCAATACCCATGTTTTCATAGCTCCAAAATGCACCCAAAGTTCCCAAAAAGCCCTCATGACAAAGGAAGGTAGTCTGAACTTGGTCTTTTGACCTATATAAGAAGAACCATATGAATTTTAGATGGATATTGCTTGAAAGGTAAAGCAATACATACACAAAAGTAATAGGCAAGTATGTACCAATATTTAAGCGATTTGGAAATTTTTTCCATGGTCTTTGCGTGTCCACAAATATAAGCTCCCCTAAAGAATATTCTCTTAAGACCAGATAGGTTCGCTACAAAGTACGCTATCTGGAAAGAAACATTTATGTTTATATCAACATTTAAGGCAAAGTCAAAACTGGATCTTTTTTTTTTTTATTATACCTGTATTAATGACTTACTTGGCCAACATTATAAGTAAAAAGGTTTAAGAGAGCTGCAGCTAGATCTTCTGGTCTATATTCTGATAGCTTATTAGAATTTACTTTTCCAAAGCTAGATGCTGTAGTTGTAGCTGGGAGACCAATCTAGGAAAAAAAAAAGCAAAATCAGACAAAAAGAGATAGCAATTGATCAGCATGTTGTTAAATCATTATAAATATGTGTACCTTTGGATAACCGTGTTCTCCATAGATGTCACCAACAGTGAGATCAACTGATAAATTATTGCCATTCTGGCTTAACTCCAGTAACTGCTCATAGCTGGAGGAAGAATATATGAACATTATATCATCATTTCCATGAAGTGCAGTAAGCCCGTTCGGAAAGAAACCAAAATATAACAGGAAAGTAATGAATAGATAAATTATTACCTTGATGCCCCTGTAAGTAGTCTTGCAAGCCCAAGGATAGTACCACCACCTAAGTGGGACCCGATAATCCGCTCTAACTTTCCTTTCCCAATTACCTACTTCAAAAGAGAGATAGCTTGTTGAAAATGATTTTTTGCAGTTCAAACTTCAAACTATAATAAGCAACAAGGAACCGAGGTCTAAGGCTGTAAATTAAAAAAGAAGTTACAAACCTCGATCATGCTAACACCAGAGCCAATATTAACAAGGAGGTAGGGGAAAATATTATGATCACCATTTTCGGCTGCCACCTTCCCATCGACAGGTAAAGAAGCCTCATGTGAGTCAACCTAAAGAAGTGTATAATACTATTAATTTTAAAATAAAATATTTCATTTAATCTTATTCTCTGTCTTGTTTTTCTTATCAGTGGGAAGGGACACACTATTCCATTTCCTTTTTTGTTTAATAAGAAAGTTAAATAGATTATAAAAATATATTTTTTTAAAAAACTGGGAAGATCGCACACATTGTCTGCGAACCATACCATTCGGTTCGCACCAAATGTCTGCAAACCTAGTCAAACTGTATTGTATATAGCAAGGTTACAGATATTGTTTATATATACAGTCTGAAGATTTCCCAGTTGTCAAATTTCACGATTTTATGTTCTAATCTTCTCATTTTCCATTTTCATATTATTAAATTAATAAAAATATGTACTTCTTCAGTTGGCTCTTCCAAGGGTGCAAAATTGTCAGATTCTAGCTTCCCGTAGCTTGTTAGTGCGCCAAGTGCACCTAAGAAGCCCTCATGATGCAAGAAAACAGCTTGCATTTGACCTTTTGACCTGAACGCATAAACATAAAGCTATCTGGTCAGAAAATTGCACACAAGTAATGTCATAAGAAAGAGAAATGAGATAGATATAATTTTACAGTAATAACAGAAAGGCAAGTATAATGTTACCAAAAGTCAATAGCATAGGCAATGTTGTCCATGGTGCTTGTATGGCCGCGAATATATGACCCCCCAAAAAAAACTCTCCTGAGCCCCAAGAGTGATGCCACAAGAAAGGATATCTAAACAAGGTACCAAAGGAATATTTAATATATAGGATTTTCGCAGCAAAGTACCAAAGAAATATTTGTCAAACTAATTAGTTACAAGAAATCTTAAAAAAAAAAAAAAAAACAAAGCTGGCAATGAAAGATGAACTTACTTGTGCGATGTTGTAAGTGAAAGCACTCAACAACGCAGCTGCAAGATCCTCCTTTTTTGAAATCAGCCAGCGTCTTTTTAGAAGTTATCACTTTTCCAAAGCTGGAAGCGAGCGTTGATGCTGAGAGGCCTTGCTGGAATATTTAGGAAAGAAAACAAAAATATTTAATAAATTTGTACCCCAAAATCCAAATATTCTTTTCTAGAGATAATTATAGAAAGAGAAGTACTTTTTGGCAAACAAGTTCACCACAGATGTCCCTGACAATCAAGTCTAGAACAACATTGTCACCCTTTTGGCTCAACTTCAGGAACTCGTCATAACTGACAAAGAAATAAGATCATTAGAGGTAAATAAAAACATCAATTAAAAGCTTTCATACTATATTTATGTATCCATTTAGGTGATTTTGACACCAAAACTGAGATTGCATGGTACTGTACACAGTCAGTAGTACATGGCAGTCCCATTTACCAGTATTACAACCAGTATCAGTTGCCCCATTTCATGTTTTTACTGTACAGAGATCTGATTTCAAACAGTATGACCAGAGCTTGGATCACTATTTTTTATTGAAACTACAAGTACCTCATGCAACCAGTTAAGAGCTTTGCCAAGCCAAACATAGTACCACCTCCAATCTGTGTCCCTGTAACTCTTTCAAATTTTCTGTTTCCAGTGACCTACAGAAAACAAACCATTGCTAAATTGAACTCAATTATGGTATAGACGAAAAGATCATATTTTCCATTTCTAATGAGAGAGGTGTAACCATATCCAATATTTCTAATAGAATACCTTTATTATGCTAACCCCAGATCCAATATTGACTAGAAGATATGGAAACAAACTTTTAGGCTTGATATCGATGGGGGTCCGCATTCCTTTTAAGTGTGTGAAAGCTGCATCTTTAATTCGCTGCAATAGTGTAGCCAACAGGTAAATATAATTTATACAGAAATTTAACAGGTACAGACAATTTGTACCAAAATTTCTGACATGATTATCAAAATTTAATTCAGATTCAAACCTGTAACAAGAAATTTGCCCCAGCGACTACACTTTCCATCTCATCCAATTTGTCGAGATGAACACCTAATTTATCCCTAAATATGTCTGCAAACTTGTATGAGCCCCCACCTGTTGCCTATCAGAGCACCAATTACTTAATTATTATTAGTATAGTATGCCATCCTAACAGCTCATCCGGAGCATACACCAGATTTCAGACAAATTGCATATTACAAAAAAAGTTACCTTTATTGTAACATGCCCTTTATCTGATCCTGCAGCTCCTGTGCAATCAAACAAGCAATGTGATTATCAATAAATTACAATCAAATTAATACAAATTGCAGAGTACAAAAAAAATAATAACAACCAAGTATCCTTTGTTTTGTATACAAACTAAATCTACAAACTCCCAAGAAATAAACTTTGTTGGACGTTGCTTCTATGCTCACACCTAGATAATTTTATTGGTTACAAATGAATCTCATAATTGGTAATATTCATTTATAATCGTCAGATCAAAAAGAAAATATTTTTGTGGGAGCATTGGAGTAAATTTTCAACTTTTTTGATGTTCCACTCATTAGTGCATGAATCCATGATAAAGAAAACAAATCTTACACAAGATTTTATATCATGCAATATATATGCAGGACCACCAAATCCTGCTATCAATGTACAAATAAAGTAAAAGGAAAACAAAAGGTAGTGAGGTGAGGCTAACCAAACAAACCAAAACAATACCATTATTAAGATGAACAAGTCTTTTAGATTGTATGAATTCCAGGCACTCATCAAGCCGTCTCCTTTCGAACTTGACGAACCGGAGCTTCCCGCCGACGGCGGCACGACATCCGTTCTTACTACCATCCTCCTTGAAGTACACTATCTTGATCAGAGTGCCTGATCACACAGAATTCCAGCACAATTCCATGATCAGTCAATCAATTATCAAAAAAAAAAAAAAAAAAAAACAGAGCAATCAGGAGGAGGAATAAACAGAATGTACCCCCGATGTCGAGGGCGAGGAGCGGCGCGTCGGAGGAGGAGGCCTGGTTGGGGAGGTGGATCGGCGGGTTCTGCTCGTCCAATTCGCCGCAGATCTTCGCCCCGGTCAAATCGAGCATGGCGGGAAGTGAAGAATTCATCCTGATCGATCGATTTGGAGGAAGAGAATATCAACAACGTACGCCTACGCCGGAATTGCACGTGCCATGGAGGAGAGGAGAGGGGAGATCGAAGCTCTCAGGGTTTACGGAACTCCCGAGGTAACGAGTAACGAGGAGGAGGAGGAAGAAAAACGGAACGGAGCGCGGGGAGTTGTTACGGGACGGAGAAACTGAAGAAGAAAGAAATAAAAGGTGCGAAGCGAGGGAGGGATCAAGGGAGGGAGTGCGGGTTAGTTGGAAGTTTGACGGGTGATGGTTGGTTTTAAGTACTGCCGGCCTGCCGCGGGGCGTCCAGTGAGGCGCTGAAATCTGCTACGATCTAAATTGATCGTAAGACCATCCAATCCCACTTTCAATGATTGAGATTATTTTAAAAAAACCTCTAAAAGCCGCAACCGTCGGATCTGGATTGTTGGCTCCTCCAATCCGGTTTGGGTCGTATTGGACTCGTCGAGTGAGTGACGTGCGGGAGAATCGAATTTGGGTTGGGTTGGGTTGGTGGGTTTGCGTCCGACTGACCGACTGACAACGACAGCGCGCTGGCGCGCTGCGCCTGGCCTCCTTTTATTAGTACTGGTGTTGTGGTTTTTTTGCGTTTATTATTCCACCTCATAGACTGAGTCTGAAAGTTTAATTTCTTTTTTCTAAGTTTTTTAAGCGTTACTACTTTTTTTTTTTTTTGAGGAATAAGCGTTACTACTTACTATTGTACTTTCATAATGGAATATTTTTTTTTTTGATAAAATAATGGAATATTTTTTTTGATAAAATAATGGAATATTAATTGAACAGGGATTTTATTTTTCATAATGGAATATTAATACAACAGGGATTTTATGTTTTTGATGCTTTTATTTTTTTTCTTTTAATAATTTTGCAATTGTGAAAGTATACTAGAAATTTATTGTTATTTTATCAAGTTTTGGTACGGTTAATATACGAATATAATGAATTAATCGTTTGCAAATGTAGAAATATTCTCAACTAGCTATACAAAATTTGTCTCCTTATAATCAATTAATAGGAGTAATCAACTATTTTGTGGGGTCAGGTTGTTTTCATCAAATCCACTAATCTAAAACTAATTGACAATTTTTGTCTAAAACCATAAATATATCATTTAATCATGGCTTTCCTGTTCCTATCTAATTTAAGTGTAGGGTCGGACGAGATTCGAACATTCCATGATTTCCATCAATTTCTTTGCATCAAAATAATTTAGTTTATGCGATATGATTGCATCATTGTAAATATAATACACGAATACTGATCACAGACTGAATTTTAATTGTACTGAGTTCATATTTAGGTACTTTGTTCTTCTAATAGATTTATTTTAATTTTAATTTGGCATAATTTGGAAGGTTTCAAGCATTTTTTATCAGGTAATGAATATATATCTCATAACTTATGGCTTACACGATTTGATTCTGTGATTTTTTTTTTTCAAGAAATATTTGTTATGTACCAAGATTAAGAATTTAGGATCGTGTAATTATTTTATGAGGAGGGTTCTAATGCCTCGATTTTTGGTGCCTCCATCATGCCTCCACTTTTTAAATTTCAAATAACTCAAAATTTAAAACTCATTTTTCAAAACAAAACCGTTAGATTTAATCTATATCATTTCATTTATGTATATGTAAAAAATCATCAAATTTGAATATCATGTTGTTTGACATCAAGGGCTTCAAAAAAAGTACTAATTTGAGCAATTTCTAGACGTTGATTTTTATAACTCATGATTTATATAAAATAATAAAAAAGTGAAAAAAAAATTGTTATGTGCATATAAAGAATATCATATTGATAAAATCTAATGGTTTTATTTTGAAAAATGGGTTTTAAATTTTGAGTTATTTGAAATTCAAAATGTGGAGGCATGATGGAGGCACAAAAAATTGAGGCATTGAAACCCTCCTCTTATTTTATACATATTTAATCAAGTAATAATTTCTTTAACAAAAAAGTAGACTAAACCTACTTCTGAATAAACAATGTAATTCAGTGTTGAACTCCAATTCTGATGACATGGGCAACGAATTTTCGATAACATAAAGATATCATGCTGGCCCAATTAGTGCAAATACTGCAATAAATACTTCTTTGAAATTTAAATGTGAAGGTGATCAATCATAGAAAAATGTCATAAAGATATATAAAAAGTGATATCGACTGTATTAACTGTATTAATATTCAAATAAAATAAGTAAATTATTCAAATTGATAACATCAATATGCTTCTTTTATTTTATATAGTGTATTGTATATATTATACAAATAATTTTGGACATTAAATGAGTTAATATGAATATTGATTTATTTAACATGAATACTAATACAATCAATTTCGATTTTTTTTATTATTATCTATATATCAACTCCCTAAATAATATTACGACTAAATCATAATCCGGCACATTTTTTGGCTATAAGAAACAAATCATATCCACTAAACAAATTTACCTTTATTTAGAAAATTTTGATAAAACTTGGGAACAAATTGATACATAATTGATAGTTCCGACTTGATGCAAATGAAATATGACATATCTGGACGATATGAAATGATGATTGATGGAAGACCCAGAGATACATAGATTCGATGGATTATAGACTTACTGTACCTTATTGGCTTATTCATGTTATTTCCCTTTCGGGTGTTTTAATTTTAATTGTGACATTCACATACACGTTATGTTGGTAGCTTCTACCAACTCTTCAAAAAAAGATATTCACATACACGTTATTTAATGAGAGTGGGGATCGGGTAACCACAAAATCTAGTGACACTACTATTACCATGAAGCATATAAATTCACAAAAATTCTTAAAAATATAAAATCTTTTACAAATATATTCATTTACTTATAGATTGAATGCATTTCAAGTTTTATTCAATTTGAGTGTCATTTGATGCTTCATCGGGAACCATTAAATTTAGACCGTTATAATTATCATACAAACATGATGGTTCCCGATAAAGTACCAAATAACACTCAAATTGTATGAAATTTGAAACACACTCAATCTATAAGTACATGAATATATTTGTAAAAGATTTTCTATTTTTATGATTTTTTGTGAATTTATATGCTTTGTGGTAATAGTGTGTCACCGAAAGTTGTGGTTATCCGATCTCCTCTCATTTAATGATATGCAATAATGCAAATCTGCCAGTTTGCAAATTAATTGCGAGGCTATGTTAACATCAGCGATGACATCAGAGTTCAGCACATCACCAACCAAATCCGCCCCAACTTTTTGTTGGAATTAGTCAAAACTTTTTACACCTTTTACAATTAATATTGTTTAGCATATAAATTTAGGAAGTGATAATTGTCCCCATAAAAATCTCTTTTATATCTTTCAATACATTTTTAGTTGAAATTATTTTTAACATGTAACAAATACTGTGTGTACGGTCATAATGCATGTCTTCAATCGTGCAAAAGACATACATGCACAATGGAAGAAAAAAAAAACTCAAATTATGAGAGATTATGGACAAAGAAAGAGAGAATGCCAACAATAGTTTGCAGTTGGGGTAGTGGCGGAGCCAAAAAATTTTCAAATGGGGTTCAAGTTGTCATAACGAATATCAATATTGATATAATAGTTCTATAAAGCATATAAATTATAATTATGGGGGTTCAAATATACATTTTCTTAAGAAAATACTTATATATCATTAAAATTACTATGTAAAATTGTTTATTTTGGAGAAAATATGGGGGACATTGTCCCCCCTTCTCTTCATGTAGATTCGCCCTTGAGTTGGGCATGATAAATACAACATAGAAGTCCTTGTTGGCTGTGGCAGGTTGTTATATCAGCTACGTACTGATCTTGCTGTGACTAGGGTCCTCGTATTAAAAAACTATATCAGCGAGTTATATCTAAATAATAAAGGAGTTGATAAGTGCACCACTTAAAAAACCCTCTTAACCACACCTCAATTCACATGATAAATACAACAAATCACTTTTATCAGTTGCAATTCACATCCTCAATCGAACAAAACACACACATATATATAATAGAAAGATCACGAATAAAAAAAAAATCCACTCAAAATTTATGATAGTATGAGAAAGAAAGAGAAAATATTACCAATTTAGTTTGGGGATGGATAAGGGATAGTTAAGGGGAGCAAAGATAAATTCTCATAATTTAATTATCCTGACCGGATGATACGGTCAATTATTCGCTTCAGTTAGCAACGAAAAGCGGCCTTGCTTTGTGTTATAAGGTTCGGATCCTCATCCTGTCACTGGGGCCGTCTGTCACAAGTAAATAAATAAAGGGTGATGGCCAACTTGGACTTCGCCAGGATAACAGTACTTCGATTATTTAATAAAAAAAGTTCACATGTGGACGACGAGGCAGTAGGAATACGTCCATTTCAGAAGCATCAGAGGCTTTCTTGTTTCTGTCATTTTACCTGAAAATCATGCCTTTTGACGGGTCTAGTTTTTTTTTTTTATTTATTTCCATATTTTCTCAGATTCTTTAACACATTATATCTTCATAGAAAGTACATTATTAATAACAGAGGACTCTTGTTAGTATTATATTTATATTTATATCATATATAATAAGTCTAATTGTATATCTTTGACAGAAAAAAAAAAAATACGCATAGCAAGCACGTTGTCCTTGAATTCTGATAAAATAAAACTTTGGACAACATATTCATATTCCGTAATTAATATGATACAATATCTTATTCGCATCGTGCACCATAACTTGGCCCAATTGGTACTTGAACATAACAAAAGCCAGTTATAAAATAGAGTCGTGTTTGGTACGACATTTCTTACTCTCTTTCGATGGTAACTTGTATGATCATTTTCAAATTAATAAAATTTGCACCACTAAAATGTAGAGTTACCGTAACATCAAACAATAATAGACGGCATCTTAGCAATACAAATTTCTCTATAATGTTATATCTAGATTTCAGAAAATTACTAGTACTAATACTGAAATTCTTAAGCAGCTCCAAGATCAATCCCTAGGAGTGTCAAGTTGGCAATGGCAACCAACAAACTAGCTTGATCAAGGTCAAGCAGGCTTGGATCAGTTCGATATTCATTCAAACAAAACAAGTAACATCTAATTTAATGGTCCTCACAGGCATACTAGATAGTGTCAGCAAATAAGTGTACAAACAAGAATGCGAGCTTACCATAGCTATATATAGCAAGATGCTTACAAGAACAAGAATCTACGCTGTGTACTCTAAATTGACAAATAGTGAACTTGACTCGAGCCACATAGAAATGGGACTCAAAAAAAAAGTTAGCAAGCAGCAGCAACTAAAGCTGAACGAGCATTTGTGAAAGTAGAGATGAGGGCTCCCAGCTGCAACTTATCATTACTTGCAAAGCTCAACCTATACCTGCATCAATTGCACTAGTTTTATTTTTTTTATTTTTTTTCCAATTGCAAATGCAGGGATTACATGCCAGGCTGACTAACTATTTATTCACATAAAGCCTACAGAACCCAAAATTAGTAACTAACTTGAAGAGAAGAGATCTTGTTTGATCAGACTGGTACAGGTTCCTGTACCTGTTTGGTCCATACTAGTATGTGGGTGACATTATTGAGATGTATGCATGCAATCCTTGGTGCATCATGAGGCTACCAGCTACAAATTGCTGAAGATATTTTTGTAAACAGATTAAAGGATCATAATTAGGGAAAACAATAGACTTACTCAATATCTGCCAAATCATTGATCAGCTTTACCCTGACATCTGATGGCATTTCTATTTTGAACACAAACCTGGATTGAGCAACATCACATACAGGAGTTACAGATGCAGCACTTATTCACACATGTATTGTTATATTGTCTTGGTTCAGTGTCAGGTAGGAGAAGAGATTCATTTTTCCCTTTTATTGTTTTAAAATGTAGAAGTGGGGGAAGGAGGCAGGGATCTTACATTGTAACTTCCCTAATAATATCAACCAAAGCCAATCCTTTCCTCACTTTGATGTCAGATATATCTAAAAGATATGTCAAGTATAACTCACAAAATACACGCATATATACGATATTGTATGAAATTCATAAACTAAAATTATGCAAAGGATACATCTGAAGCCATCAGAAAATGATTCATTTAGTAGCCAGTAAGCGATCTGCTCAATGTCTTTTGGCATTGGATTTCCTGTGCAAAGGTACACTGCTTCTTCATCTATATGTTGTGAAGCCATATGTGTTGACTGAAAAATTCATACATAATTCAGTATTTCAAAAAACAAGTGACTTGAAATGATAAAGTTTTTCTTTAAATATAACAAGAATCTAACCTGTAAGATGTTAAGAGCCTTTCTCATGTCACCATTACTTAACCGAACCAGGGCAGTTAACCCACTGCTATCCACATCCAGCCTAAAATATAGTTTTTTCGAATAGGTAGGCTATTAGATACAAATGTCCAGGGCAGTTTTTTCCAGCCTAAAATATAGTTTCATTGAACATATGTGAAGTAACATCATGCTCAGCTAAAGCATCACAGGTCTTCATACCAATAAAAAAACTATAGATACAACATGCAAAAAGTTAAGGGTTAACATACCCTTCAGACTGTATAATATGTTGGAGGCGTTCTCTAACATGGGAAGCATCAAGAGGGGCAAACCGAAATCTGGTACACCTAGATTGCAGAGCTGGTATGATTTTGTTAACATTGTTACATATTAATGCAAACCTGGTGCTCTTTGTGTGCTTCTCAATCACTGCAATAAGGATAAATTCCACTGTCAAGGATTGCAATGGCAAATTGCTTGCCAGTAATGAACATGGTAGATAATTCATAAAAATTGTGAAATTCTTTAAGATATCCATTGCACCTTTTAGAACCAACTTATCCAGTTACACAGGAACTTTTATTGCAAGTATTGCGTACAGATGTGAAAGGGCATAATTCTAAAGTTTGCAGTTCAGGGTTTGTGGCCTCTCTCAGATTTTCATGTACAATAGCCCAAATAATGATGAAGAAACATTACAAGTACCAGCCACCAACATGGGCCTATATACAGGACTGCTGTACCATTTTAAGATGGTTCTGACATAGGGGGAATAAGTGTTATAACAAACTAGGTGCTTCGAGGAAAATGCTTGTTCAGTGATTTGTAGATATGCCCCGAAAATTTCATGCTAAGTTCGGCATTGACTTACATTCGATTGAACTTTTACAAAATTGTACAAATTGGTGTTGAATAATTAATATATCAATCTTGCAGAAGTATTCCCAAAATGCAGACTATAATGTATAAGAAAATAAGTTGCAATAGTTGCTAAAGGCTAAACCTCTACGCAAAGCAAATTGTGCATCCTTGGTCATTGCATCAGCCTCATCAAGCAATACTAGTTTCACGGAAGGTCTTGCCCTGCACAGTTACAAGGGCAATTAATCAAATACTGGAGTTTTGGTTTGACTTAAAATCAAGCAAACGGTTCCCACATATCTATAGAAAACTGGTCTTAACATACATCCATTTAACTAAGAAAAAAGCTAATTCGCGGAATACACTAATTCACATCACACTAGTCAAAGAAGAGTTGTTCTTCTATGGACAACCGTTCATTTTAATCAAGCGATTCAGATTTTACGTATCAAATATCTCTCTTTATTTGTGCCCTAATAATATATCGTAACCATCTGATTCATACAAATAAACGGTTCATATTTCTTCCAATCAAACAGAAGCATTTTTCCATTGCAACTTCAGGATGGATCCCTGTTAGCAACATACCCAAAACAGAGGCTTCTGGCACCGGCAAAATCTTGGATCTGCTGTCTGACAACATCAATTCCTCTGTCGTCGGAAGCATTGAGCTCCAGAATCATATTCTGGTACTGAGCACCGTACAGCTTCCTTGCTACTGCCAGGATAGTAGACGTCTTTCCCGTCCCAGGTGGCCCGTAGAGCAGCAGGTGCGGCAGCCTGTTCTCGCTCGTCAATCTGTCAACTGCATACGCAATTAGGTTAAAACTAGCAATCCTTAAAATTTGATTACAAAGATGGAAGTGTGACCACCGAGCACGTACTGGTGTCGACGATGTCGCGGTGAGCCGCGACGTCGGCGAGCGACTGCGGCCGGTACTTCTCCACCCAAGGTGCCGACTTCCCACCGGCGGCAATCGGCGACTTGCCCTTATTCAGCTTCGCGGGAGCTGGTGGAGACGGCGGCGGCGCAGCCGAGTCGATGTCCATTGGTGAGGTCGTCGTCTCCGCCATCGATTCGGAGGGTTCTCCTTCGCGGGAGGGAGTGAGCGAGGGTTTGGGTTGGGGATTATGGCGCCAAAACAAAACCCTGGGTCGGGTTGGAGTGCTCATCCTCTGTAGCGCTGCACTGTGTAGAGCAGGATTTGAATCGTTAGATCATCTCGAGATTCGAGCCAGAACAGATCCCGAGATGATCTAACGGTCCACGTTCTGCGTTACAGAGGATATGGAATCCGGTTGGGGTTTTTATTCTTCTCTTCTTTCTGATTTCTCCGCTGCGATGATAAGAAGGGAAGGTTGAGAATGGGCCAATGGCCATGAGATGTTAAGCATTATGTTATGCGGATATTTGAAAAGGCCCATTAAGGCCCATTTAAGCCCAGAAGTGCGGATATTTGAAAAAAGGCCCATTTAGGCCCAGGCCCAAGGACTGCAGACTGGACTGGGGAGCTGTTATTTAATTACGGGTCCTGAGAACATTGTGATTTAATTATGATTTTTAATTTAATTAATATTAAAATTATCGGCTGGCTACCTTTCAGACTTCCAAATGCCAATTATTAAGGTTTAACTTGAGGTTATTTGGGTGCGATTTATTGCTGGCCTTAAACTGAAATCAATCCGGAAGGCTTTTTTTTTTCGGCTTAATTTTTGGTGTACCCATCAAAAGTTCTTAAATTGCTAATATCTCCATTATATCACTTTAATATCTTATATCCCCATCAAATTTTAACTTTCTTTCTTTTATTCCCTTTTATCTATATAACCAACATTTTTCTTATTATAAAACTTAAATTGTCTATAATACCCCTCATGTCATGTCTTATTGTAGCACAATAGAAAAGAATCCGAGTCTGTCTCTTCTCCTCTCTTCTCCTGAGCTAGCATGCATTCTGAAATTTTTCATTTCCTCATTTTATTCATCTAGGTAATTTATTAGTACTCCATGTCAAGTCTTATGTGAAATATGTTACATTCCC
The DNA here is from genome assembly GCA_030179965.1 of Cyperus esculentus. NCBI lineage: Eukaryota > Viridiplantae > Streptophyta > Magnoliopsida > Poales > Cyperaceae > Cyperus > Cyperus esculentus. The sequence goes on from JASGLE010000012.1 coordinate 2,194,086, forward strand.
TATTTGTCTTGATCCTTTGTAATAATTTTTGTTTCGTTGGTGGTATACTATAAATATGGTGTTGCCTAAGAAGTAAGAAAAATGTTGGATTTGCTGCCACACATATTGGTAGGAATGAATGAAAATGGTTCCAAAGATCTAATAGGAAAGGGCAAGTGGCAAGTCAAAAGGTTTTTTTTTTTTTTTTTAATTGCTTTTCATGTGTGCTGAAAGTAAAGATCCGATACTTTCAGTGGCAAATCCATGCTTCCTGGTATCATATATTGTTGGAAAATATTAAGCTTAATTAAATAAAACTAAATAAATAAATACGTAAATAAAGTTAGAAAGATCAAACAGTGATTTGAAGAACTTGTTGGTTGCACAATCTTCTATTAGCATCCATTCATAGTCAAATATCATCGATCCATAGTTGAGCATCGAAGTATACCCGTAATTATACGAGTACTAACTTTAGAGAAGTATTTGCCCCACATGATGCAGTGGACTCATGGCAATCTCCTCCCAAGATACTTCGACTCCTATCTCCATTGATGCGGTGCACCCTGCATAAGGAGCGAACCCGAATTTGATTGCAACAATAGCTCAAAGAAATTCTTCTTTACTATCTTTTGTTATTTATTATATATTCTCAAATATATAATATTTTGTGGAACATCTTATAAAATGTTATTCTCTATATAATAATCTCTTAAGGCTCATCCCATTTCTGAATGTTTTACTTCAATCCAAAATATGGGTATATAAAGATAACATGAACCGTGTAAATTTAATGTGTAATACCGTGTAAAAATTAATTATAATATTAATCACATTTACGTTATTGGATCCACATATCACAACTATATATCCGTTGCCAGCACCACTAATTGATATTCTAATTAGTGCCTCCTACCCGTTGGAGAAGAGCAATTAATTTATTATTAATTGTATTATTAAATTAAAATTAATTAGATTAGTAAGAACTAATAGGTGGCCAGCCTATTAGCCGAACAATATAAATCAATGTTTTAATTAAATAAAAAGTTATATTGCATATCATTAAAATCTTAAAATATATATATAAATTAATTATTTCTAATTAATTTTCTAACAATTTCCCCTCTTTTTTAAGATTTTAATATTATAATTAAATTCTATTTTTAATCATTAAGTCTAAAGAATTTTAATAAGTTTCTTTGAGCTATTTTGATATACTGTGTTTTTCTCAAGGAAACCTTCAGAAAAAGGATGCTGCTGAGCTGACGACAGATTATATTTTTTCTTTCTCCAATCTCTATTCACCGGCCCCATGCTAAGAGACTAATGGGAACACATTTTTCTGAAGGGCATAATAGTCAATTATGGTTTAATAATAAATTAAATAACATGTTATATTATTTACATAAATGAATGGGGATTGAAGAAAGAAAATTAGATTTTGATGGGATATAAGATATTAGGGTGATATGATGGGGATATTGGCAATTTAAGAAGTTTTGATGGGTACACCAAAAATTAATCCTTTTTTTTTTTCTTTTCTGATGGCTACCGCTTGATGAAATTGCTGTTGAAGTAATTTCAAATGGGAAAGTTACCGAGGAACAATGGTGATATTTGTAGTTGTAGGTATAATAGAATTAAATTATCCCATTTGTGGTCCTAATTTACTTACAATATAATACATTTGCTCGTGGTTTGAATAATTTAATATGATGGAAAGATAATTGCCAACTAGATTGGGACTAAAAAATAAAAATGTCGTCCAATGGAAAGATATATGTTTACTATAGAAAAAATGTCGTCCAGTAAAAACAAGTAACTAATAAACATGTAATTTTCCCCTTATCCAATTGTGCCCAAATCTATCAAGTGTGCATTTTCCTACTGCATTCCAAAATAACACTACGTCACTACCTACTGGGCCACTGGCCAGTACTGTTCCAGCTGGTACCATCAGCAGGACTGCCTATAAAACAAATATTCTTCGATCAAAAAATTAAAAAAAAAAAATATTCTTTTTAATTAAAAAAAATATATATTCTCGACTCCACGTGTAGTACTGCATTTGGGGTTGAACAAGACGCCATTCATGATTCAGGCAGATTCCTGACACTTCTCTAATTACATCTTTTTAATGTCAAATCAAGGTCAGGTGAGCTTTGATCATGGCAAGGTGAAAAATTGTTTGAAAGAAGCACGAACAGGAGTACAGGACAGAATAAAAGACAAGTGTGGTACAGTAACAAGACATATGTGGGTACAGTAATTAACAAGACATAACAGAGGAGTCAGATGACACTCAACAATTACATTGGTTTTTTTTTCCTCAAAAAAAAAAAAAAAAAATTACAACCTCCTTCCGCAATTAAATGAATTTATACATTTTACAGCTTGTCCCCAATTAAATAAACTTTACCGATTCAATATTATTTTTCTATTCGTCTTTTAGTTGCCTAGTAAAGTTATTTGAATCAACTTGTTTCTCCAATGTTATGATTACCCTTTTATCTATATTATTTAATTGGAACAATTATTACGTAATGATTACAAATTGAGAGCATAAAAGTAATTTTACTTTTCCACTAATTTCTTTGACTTTTCCTAAAAATTCATTTATTTATGGACAGAGGTTTGTACATTGGTTTAAACAAATTCTAAGTAATCTTTAGTTCAATTCAGCTACTTGGCTATTATGCACAATTTAGGTCATTTGCTAAATTTGTTGGCTGTTCAGTTCACATTAATTTTTTTCCAGACTAAATTATTGAAAAATTATTTTTTGATGTAGATTATTGAAAATATATTAATCAGGTAACAGTAGCAATTGCTGAGTTCTGTATTATTAGCTTTTGAGTAATTAAGTTTATTATTAATTAGTATCATTAAATAATACTGACTATTAAATTACCTTATCTGATAACACAATTCTTCCTCTTCTAATAATTTGTCTAATTTGCTTTTGTAATTAGCTATTGTATCAGAATGAATGATGATGTAGTGCATGAGTTGACTCAACGAAGATTTAAATAGATCTGTGTCATAAAAGAGTAAGACAACAATTATGAACTTTTCACAATGAATCCTTTTTTTTTCCTAATGATTTAGTTTGGTGTATTTTCAAATCATCAAAACACGAAGTTTTCGAAAGGCAATAATACCAGAATAAACTAGAAGCTTGATTCCAGACATGCTTGTCGATTATTGGAAAAAACAATTAATTAGGATACATAGTTTTTTTTGAAAGAGGAGAGATGCATTGACAATCTTAACAACGAAACATTTCAAAAATATTATTTTTTAAAAAAATTATAAAAATGGGAAAAGTTATGGATGAATTATGTAACTTATAGATTGATAGTGTTTTCAATTTGAACATCATTTGATGGCTTATCAAAATTTTATGAACTTTTCTAACTGTTTTAATTTAACAACTCTTTAAAGAGCTACAAACATTACTTATATTGAATATAATTGAAAACTTATGGTAACAATACTTCTATAAATTTTTTTTTTCTGTTTTTAAGAATTTTAAATGATTTATTTTAGAATTTTGAAATATCTTATTGTCAAGATTGTCAAGATAAACATTGTCAATGGATTCCTCTTTTTTAGAAAATATTAGTTTTATGGCCTTTTGTGTTTATTTACAAAAAAAGTTGAGCTCTACTATTGTCAAAACTCAAAAGTGCAAATATTGTACAATCATAATTTATGCATGTATCGATCAGTTGGCTTTCAATTTGATCGATAATGAGAACGATCACAAATCTTAATAATTACGTTCAATACCGATGCAAAATGGAACATATTCAATAAGGTATGAAAATATTTATGCAAATATTTAAGAAGTGCTAAATAATTCGCGACATGTTGTCCAATAAACGAATTTAGATAAAAAAAAAAAAGCAATTATGAGCTCAAAAAGCCAAAAAAACGTAAATCGAGCTAGCATATAAACAAATTCGTTTTTCAGAGTAATTATGTTGACAAACAGGCGTAAAAATTAGGCTCGACTGCTGCTATTATTAATGTTGGAATATATTTATGCCAAAGAGTTTCTACATGTTGTGTTCCTCTTATAAATTAATCTAATTAATTAGGCCTGTACTCGGTTTTTCTCACTCTTTTTTTCGTTATGGGAATAATATCATATACAGTACAATTAATCTAATTGTTGGCTATAAGTAATCACATAAAAAATAGAAGAAAAATGTTGAAAAGGCAAACATTTAGCTTAGACACACTAACAAAAAAAATTAAACTTGAAAATTAAGAAAATTTATTTCACATAGGTACACTAAATAAAAAAAAATTAAACTTAGCTAGAACTTTGTTACATAGTCAACTAAAAGGTGGAAACATAAATTAGCTTTCCATGATTTTGGTAAATCCTCCAAAATGTTCTAAAAATGCCCCATTTTCTTCTCTTTGGAGCCCCAATCAAGTTCTCTGTTACAAAGTTACAGAATTTGCAACAAATCTGTGATCTTTCCCTCCGTCCAATCTCTGGTACGTCGTTCACCGTCTTTCTCGCATCACCGACTGAGAAGCGGGAACCATCTGTCATGAAAGTGCGACTGGTACGACACCATGAGCAGCAGGAACACCAGCACTAGTGCAACACCCCAGGGCGAGCCGCCCGCGCGGTGGAGGGAGTCCGGCCTCTCAGGCAACGGTACAAAGAACGGCACATGTTGCCTGTTGTTGGTCGACATCAAGTGCACCGCGAGGAGCAGGACCAGCGGCGACATCATGATGAGCAGCCTGATCTGGCTTGCCAGCGTCACGATGGCGGATTCGTAGCTCATGTACCAGGAGAAGCAGAGGAAGAGCAGGAGAGTGAGGAGGAAGAAGCAGAGATGGAGAGGCAGGGGAGGATGAGGGGCCTCCTTGTGTGAGTAATTGTTTGTGTAGGGACTGTTTTGGTAATAGTAGCTAGACATGGTTATTGGGTATGATATATGATTTATGAACTTATATGATGATGATGATATCTTGTGTTGAGGTTTGGAGTTTGGAGGAGAGTTTGGAAGTGTGGAGTGAAGATGTCTTCTGGTATAAAATGGTGAAGGGGCCTTTTTATAGAGGAGTTTGTATGAGAGTCTGAGAATATGAGTGGTACTTTCTTTTGAAAATTTTTTTTGTCTATCCTAAAAAAAAATCTTAATACTATACCTCTTTTCAAACAAATCTATAAACTATCCCTATTCTACCGACGGCCACAGTCACAAGTCAAAGTGACTGCAACGGTCAGCTCGGAATAATATGTGCAAAAATTGGAAAAAAAATTAGACGTCTGTCTGACTGCTGCAGTCACTTTGAATTATAACCGGGATCGCAGGTAAAATAGCGATAGTTTCGAGATTTGTTTGAAAAGAGGGATAGTATTAAGATTTGTTTTTTTGGGATAGACACAAAATTTTTTACTTTTTAATTGATTATAATTTATTTTTTCTGGACATACTTTTGTGCGTGCCAATGAAAAGATTTTAGAGTACTTGTGTGGCTTGTCAATATATAACATGTGAAGATGGTAATTAAGATAGTTTTCCCATGTAGTTTTCATCATATAAATGCTACAAATCATATAAATGCAATTAATTTATGTAGCATTTATATGATGAAAACTATATGGGAAAACTATCCAATAAGCTGTACATATAAATTGCTCTTAAGTACCAAATAAGGAACATTTTTTTTACATTTAAAACCAGTAGAACTATAAAACATTCCCATTTTTTTTTTAACTTTTTTGGACAAAAATATAATAATAATATTTACCAATTACCCTCCGTTTGACAAACGTAGTAAGTTAAAGCAGAATAAATACTAAGTTACCTTAAAACAGTAGTGTCTGATAGCAGTAAAATAAATAGATATAGTAAAGTAGATAGAATGCATAAAATATATAAAATAATGATGATATATAGTTACATTAATTTACTATATCTTAAATCATTTTCATTTGATAACTCAAAACACCTTAAATCATTTTACTACACGTTTACATCACTTTTAACTTCACCACCAAATGGGGAAAAGCATTTAAAAACAAAAAAAAACAGAGCAAAATATGAAAGTTGAAAGAGACCTGTGCGGTATTGCTAGCTTAGCTTTACTTGAGCAGGGGGGATTCCTCCTTGAGGCTCAGAGCTAAGGAAAGAAAAGGCAAATGGACAAAGTGGCCTAGTGTTAAACGGGTCCCATTTTGGGGAGATCAGATCATCGCCCCCAATAATACTCTAATAACATTATGACACGTTGCACCGACCAAACTTTTGGAATTGAACCATATAAGGTAGTTGTGAATCCAAAAAAAAAAAAAAAAAAAAAACACATATAAAAAAAATTAAAAATTCACATCCAAACACCCAGAATGAATACTCTAAGTAGACCGTACGGCTCTCCAAATACTATTTAATACTTCTGAAGTAGATCGTTAAGCTCTCCAAATACTATTTTTAGTACCTATATAATCAAATTACGGCGGATCAATTACCAACAATTAGATCGTACGGCTCTCTAAATTCTTTGGACCGTCCAAACGGCGTTGGACAATATCCGATCCCCTGAGGTAACAAGACTTTACTGGTATGTATGTAATGGCTTGTTGGTCCCAGTGAAGCTGTGAAGGCTGATTAATACATTTTGGGTCCATTTGTCAGTTAATCAGTAACAGCATTTGGTGTAGAGTATAAGAAACAAGGGATCCAGAAGTAGTTGAAACGAGTGTAAAGGCAAAAGTGGAATTGAGACTTGTGAGTGTGAGTGAGATTGGAAAGCCACTTTCCTTGTCATAGATTCGCAATATCCGTCAGCATGGTTTTGCTAAAGTTCCAAAAAAAAAAGAGCATAGTTTTGCTTAATAAGATCGGCGTGATTATGATGAAATTATGATTGGATTAGTTATTAGTTATTAGTTATTTTTAATCGTGTAATAATAATAGTACGAAAAGGTGCCGCAGCCCATGCCATGATTATTGTTTTTTTTTTTTTTTTTTAAAATCATGATTGATTGGTTGCTATAAAATTTTGTTAGTTTTGTACGTGCTATCTTGATTGTTCAATTATAAATTTATAATGAAGATGTTAGATGTATTTCTTCTCAATGATCAGAAAAAGAATAATGTCATGCTTTACTACATCTTCATCTAAGTTTTTTGGTAAAGAGATCATGAGCTTCAGTTCTAAAAAAAATATTTTCAGTATTGATGTATATATAGGAATGGAAAAAGAATGCAACTTAAAACGCAAGTTCTTGCATGTGACATAATCTTAAAAATTTATTAAATTTCAAGAAAAAATATCGTATATTTTTTTTTTGCCACAGAATCAATATGATAGAAGCACTTTTAAAACCAAATAATATGATATAAAGCATGATGATATACACTTAGATGACAATTTTATTTTCCTACCTTTTTTTTACTATAGTGATAGTGATACTTGAGCAAATATACCGTAAGCTTAAGCTCGCGGAGCCTTCCGTGAGCTTAACCTCCAAAAACCTATCAAATCACCTCTAAATTTTGATTTATATGGCTCAATAAATTTTTTATATCAAAACCTTACGGGATACAAAAATTTTCCATTTTTGAAAATTTTCAAGTATTTGTTTAAGATTTTTTAAAAGTGATACATAAAACTTGATTATTTTATTAATATTGAATACTCATTTTTAAAAAATCTCAAACAAATACTTAAAAATTTTCAAAAATGGAAAATTTTTGTATCTTGTAAGGTTTTGATATAGAGAATTTATTGAGCCATATAAATCGAACTTTGAAAGTGATTTGATAGGTTTTTGGAGGTTAAACTCACGGTATATTTGCTCGTGATACTTAATATATTTGCAAAGCAACTCAATTTATTTTGAGTGAGGCTATTGTGCTTTGCAAAGCGTAGTGAGGTAGTGCGCTTCGGTTTCGTATTGCAAAATCATAGCTTGAATGGGCAATCCAAGTTGCTCAACACAATCTACATATTGAAATCTTGTAAATTACCAAATTTTTCCATTTTTAAAATTTTCTAACTATTTTTTTAGATTTTTGAAAATTGCATAGAAAATGCATTAAATTTTGTATAAAATGGGTTATTTTTCAAAAATTCAAAAAAAAAAGTTAGAAAACTCTAAAAATAGAAAATTTTGGTATGCAACTAGGTTTCAATATCAAGATTATGGTGATCAACTTGAATTGGTCATTTGAGCTACGATTTAGAGAATATGATGCCGAAGCGCACCACCCACTGCGCTTTGCAAAACGCAATAGCCTCGCTCATTTATTTTCTCACTTATGGTTCTGCAATGAGGCGATCATAAATTTTCCTTTCTTTTTTTTTTTTTTTAAGCAAATTGACTTCGAAAATTTTATTTTATTTAATTAAGAATATGCAGGACCATGGGGGTACTGATGAATCATGACCAACGGCTTGTGATGGTACAGGAACTGCACAAAACCACAAAGGCACGAAGTCACACAAACTGATAGAAAGAATCATTCAAGGGAGACATGCAGCGGATTCAGCGGATGCCATCACAACTTTACAAGTTTACAACTGTGCAGGGACAGTGATCAGTGATCACCCAACGTCAGACGAAATGTCAAACAAGGAAACGCATGCATGTTTGTCAAAGGAACTTATTCTCTCTGTGGCCATGCACTAGTTCCCAGTTCCTATTACAGGAAAAATTAGAGATTTAGATTCATGCCCAGATGCTATGTTCACATTTCGAAAGTGTGGAAAAACAAAGATTAAAAAAAGAAAGAAAGTGTGGAAAACCCAATTTGTTACTAGTTACTACTAGTAGAGAGCCCACGCGTTACTTTGAGCTGAAATTGTTATTTTTTATAATAAAATTTTAAGATAATATGTAATGGGCCTTATATTGAGGAAATTGATATGGGCCTTAAATTTTAATGGGCTGAGACATTAATGTAAATCAACGGTTCTGATCTATGTAAGAAAATGATCAACGATTCAGATTTCTTATTTGGGAAAGATAGCTGTTTCGTATCATTTTTCCAATATGCTTTTATATATAGTAAGGATAATGGAAATGTACAAGGACAGATACAGAAATGGCTCAAGATATTATTTTTGACTGGCATGCAGACACCTATTTATTTTTGTCCAGAAGGACCAGAACAGAGCTTTGTAATTGTACAGCATTTATATTTTAGTCTGGTAGCAGATATGTGCATTGGATGATGTTGGTGCCAAAGCTATCAGTGTGGGTCAGCGCACGTGACCAGACAAGATGAGACAACAATACCATAGCTTGCGAAGTGTCATAAATCTGAAACCAACAAACTTAAATATTCATTTTGAAGAAAACAAACCCTTAAATATTCAATTATTCATGCACTGCACGCTTACATGGGATCTCTAAACTTGTTAAAAAAAAATACCAACCGAAGGGACAATGGATAATTACATTGATGAATGCCAAATTAGCTTTTCTTATCTGAGATATAGGCAATCCGTAGTAGGTTTGGATCTAAAATATCAAAGCTAGAGTACAAGAAACTGCATACATAGGAAAAATGAACAACCCGAATTGACATTAATCTTGTATTCCCAAATATTATTAACATATCTGAGCTAAAACTCAGGAATCTTGGACAACTTCCAATTTTTCCCCTTTTTCTCCATTTTGTTTGAGATAGACTGAAAATGTACACACAAAACTACCAGACCTTTATTTAGTTAGACACTGGCATCAGTAAGCTCCCTACTCACTAGTACCTGATAAACACAGCTTTTACAAATTACACGCCAACTTGGAAAAATTGTAGAGAATAAGCAAGATTGAGAATCACAACCCAAAAAGCAAGCTGTACACAAACCACATCCCTCAATAAATTACATACATACAAACCCCAAAATCCCAAACCAACTAAAATCAATCTACAAGTGGTTATGGTCATGATTCTTGATTAATTGTTTCACATCATAATTTAGTCTCCAGATCATTTTCATCAACCCCTTGATTCTTCTTCAGTTTTGCAACAAGCACCCACATGTTTGCCAGCTCATTCTCCAAGAATGCCTCTCTCTGCTTGGACTCCTCGACCTTTTTCTGCAGCTCCATTTCTCGCATCTCCTTTTCAGCGATTTTGTTTTCAAGCGCCAGCTCTCTCTCATGGTTAACATTATGATCTCTCTTGCTATTCACTGGCTCGTTGCGCCTCATGTGATGATGATTGGAATTATCTCTTCTGGAGCCTTTGGTGGGTCCATTGCTTAACCGCCTCTGAGGTGTGCTTTTAAGCGATGCCAGCTCAGAGGTGAGTTTTTCATTTTGGCGCATAAGCTTTGTGACCTCCTCTGACAAGGCTTTCAATTCTACACCAGCAGCTGAAGCGAGACCTTTCGCATATGAACTTTCTTCTGACAGTTTGTGGTTTCTGGATTCGAGCTGCGATTTCACTTCGGTTAACTCATCTAGTTTTTTCTTTAGCTCCTCAACCTCGGATGCCTGGTAAGGTCACATGAATTTGAGTTTAATATATTATCAGAACTGCACAAACATAAATCATACAGCTGCCATTTTGTGCCTGTAATAATATCAACAGAACTCATTACTACAGGAATTAGAATATTGGGACAGGCAAATAGATAACAAGTAAACATTGTCAGTTGCATATCAACTTGTTGGTTCCACAATTATTGGTCTTTTACAGGTTTTGTTTATCAGCACTTGGGGAGAAACAAACTATTCTCAAGAGAAGAAATATTGTTTTAGATTATACCAAATTGGATACTTGAAGGAAATCAATACTGCCAGCTTTTGAGTGCGATTTTTCTTTGTTAAGATGTGTGTCCTCTTGAATGGGATTATGAGAAGAATCCTCTTTCACAAGTGCTTGAGCGAGCTGTTCTTTCAACAAGGCCACCACTTCATACAATTCTTCACATTCTTTTGTCTATTGACAGAGACGACACACAAGTATTATCATTCATTTCATTCTGTCTGTGCAGTGCGTTTGTGCAAAAGATATACGAGGTACAAACCTTTTGCTGAAGCTGATCTTGAATTACTCTGTTATCTGCAGTTTTCACCTAGAAGATTTTTTGCACCATGAAAAACCAGAAGGAATTAGCAACATGTGCATTTAAGAATTAGTGTAAACGTGAACAGTGGCCACTAATAATTTACAATATACATCGATTGGTACCTCAAGTTCAAACAATTTCTCGTTCAATTGTTCAACCAGTTGAGAGTAAGACTACAAAGGAAACATAGAATTAGAAAAAATAATCGAGTTGCAAGACAACACAAGTTAAAAAAAAAAAAAAAGAAAATAAGAAAGCTTCAATAAATCATTTACCGGTGAAAGATCTAATTTATCTGCCTTGCTATGAGTATCAGAGATGGATTCGGCCATCCGTCTTTCCAAAGAAGACATCTGTTGCCTTTTCATCTTTATTTCATTGTTTATCTTTCTGATTTCAACCTGCAACAGAACACCATTATTTTGGAACAGTTACTGGTATCCATTGTAAAATTATAAGAGATTAGGCCATTGTGGTACCTGAATATGTTCATTATTTGGGTTATTTGATGCCTCTTCGGTAAGGCGCTTCAGTACACTTGTCTGAAGAGCAACCTCTCCAGATAGAATCTTTAGTTGTTCTCTCATCAAATCTAGTTGATCCATTGTTTTTATGCTCGTCTGCACAGCACAGAAGAAACATATTTTTTTTTTAAAATAGCTGGTATTAGAAAATTGCATGACAAGTAGATGGGATGGGGTTGGTGCAATTGTACTAGACAGCAATCACAATGAAGCATTTCCTAGTGACAGAAAGTAGATATAAACAATACTGAGTAAGAACAATCATACTGCTGGAGTTGCTTCACTGGACAGGTGCCCTGAAGGAAGCTCTGTATCTGGCCTGACATCCAGGAGATCAGCAGTTATGCTCTCCCCTACTATGGAATTTGAAATTCTTGAATCAACTGGGAAATTGATACTCTCAGCTTGCGGCGTTGAAGGGGCTGTAAATGATTTGCTGACACTCGATTTGTCGCCATCTGAACTTGTCAATGTTGTGGCACCACTATCTCTTTTCTGAGATAAGAATTAAAAAAAACATTACAAGAAAACTTCAGTTTTATTTTTTTTTCTCAGTTTCAAACATTCTGAAAAATTACAGAAGAGAGTTGTAATGTACACCTATTTGCCAGATAAATAAAGAGTTTTCACTGAGTTCTGAGAATTTTCCATGCGAAAATTTCTAATTCAATATGTAGAGGTATTAACTTTGAAAATTGACATCAGGAAATAAAAGCTTCACAAGAATTTATAGCAAAAATAAGTTCATTTCTTCTCTTTCTAAATGGAAATCAGCAGTGATGTGAAAAGGAAATTGTATGAACCAAAATTTGAACTTCAAAGCTTTAAGAACCATGATTAAATAACTTATATGTTAGGGTATTTAAAGTAAATCTCTACAGAATTGTACTATAAGATTACCCGAAGTTTGAACCAATTAAGTAGGCCATGTTTGCGGTTCCTTTTGTCCTCCTTGGAAGAATCTTCTCCGGTTTCACATCCTTCTATTGGTACAGTAAACTCACTGCTCTCATTTTCCAATATCATGTCTCTCCTTTTGTACGGTAAATATGCCAGCTGAAAATGATCCAGATGAAAATTTAGACCAAAAATGACAATTTGCAAATATTTATATGTACAGAGGAGCTGTACCTCTTCTTCACCAAAAGAATGTCTGCGCCTGGGTCCTGGCCTCTGAGAAAAGCGGGTAGTGGGGGTTGCTTTTGTGGAGACCAGTATCAGTTTCGTTAGCCTCTGTATTCTGGCTAATAAAGCTGCTTTCGCTTCTTCTTCTTGCTCTAACCTTGATTGTAACTTCACATTACCATCTTCGAGCTACATAAGCACCAAGTTTCAGTTAGACTCATTCAAGGTCAACTTTGAATATTGAATATCATAAAGCAGAAGTGAACCTCCAACCTTTTGTTTCAAAAGAACAATGTCATCTCCCCCAGAGTCCCTTAAAGGAGTTCCAGACACTATACCCCTTTTAAGCAGATCTAGCTCGTCCTTCAATCTCCTAATCTCATTTTGATACTTCTTTATCAATGATTTCTCATCGATAATCTGCATCAGATAGTTTGTTACTTAAACAAAAATAGTAGAAACATTTTTATAAAATATGTAGCATATATTTGACACATTAACAAAATAAAGGGCTCACTTTGTTTTGAGATGCTTGGATTTCAATGCATTTTGCCCGATGTGCAAATTTTAATGTGTTGTGTGTCTCTTCTGCATTACTCGACGATGGAGTAACCGTACAAATCAGCTGCATAACAGAAAAATAATAAAACAACTAGACAATATATCTTTCAAAGTAAACGAAAAATGTAAAAAGTACAAGATCAACTCCATTTATCAAAGAGAGAGAGATAGAGAGGATATTGCATACAGAAACTCGGCCTTGACCGCTCAAGGAGGATTGGAGTAACCTAGTCAATTTTGAATCTCTGTAAGGTATGTGGGTAGCTTTTTCATCAGTCAGTTTTGATATTACCTGAAAGACCATATTCAAAAAGATTATAAACAGGGGTAATATAAAAAACATAAATTTATATTATCTTTTGGCGAATTTGAGTTTAGGAATTTACTGTTCCTAGTGTTAAAAGGCTTTTATTAATATAAGAGCCTTCTTTTCTGCGCACACCAGTTGTTTCAGCTCTTGAACTCTCTGACCCTGCCAGATCAATCAAGTTCTGCACAAAAGTAGAAACATAAGCTAACACAACAAATGAACTTTGTTAGACATCTACTCAGTTCAAACTTTCAAGATGAAACTCACCAACTGGGAAAATGTAACTTCTCCATCATTAGAGTCCCCACAAGGGCTGCTCTCTATTGTCTGAAAACAATTAGAATGGATTTAATTTTTTTCCACCTAAAAGTTGAAAATTCCTAGCTACAATGAGAAGTTGAAGTTAAAGACGTGTTTTCTTATTACCAATGTAAAAATGGTGTGGCTTCTACTGCTGAGAAGATTAAAGTTTGTGGAGCCCACGTGCCTATGCTCTAAATGAGTAGATAACAAGCAGTATAAAACATGAGGCTGTGCAATGAAACCATCTTATAAATAGCAATCATCTTCTAGACAAATAATGAAACAAAGGAAAACCTACCTTCTCCAGCAGCAATAAGGGATAATGCGTGAGCAGGAGAAAGCACAACCTCTTCCTTGATCCCTTCCACAAATGTTCCCTACAAGCATTTACGGACGAAACAAAGTTAGATCGGAACAACTATAAGACGGAAATTTCGATAATTCCAAAATCCAAAATCAAATAATGGTAGCACCTGGAGATCTTCTCTGATTCTTAAATTCTGCCCAGCTGGATTTAGTAGATCATTGACAACCTCATTGTAGATTTCCAAGTATGACACCCGAAGTAGAAATTCACGATTTGGAGTCTATAAATAGTTAAGTGCAGAATTAGCACACTTTTGGCTTATTTACTTCACCGGAGAAGTGAGAGAGAGAAGAAACTGTACCGTACCTCTTGTATGATGCTGAATGCATCCTTCACAGCCAAAGGAATTATACCGGGTGACCTTTGATCGCCCTGAAATAGATTCAGTTAGAATATTAAAAAAAGAAATATAAATTGGGGAAACAGATTACAATTTCAAGTGAAAAAAATATTTACATGCATTGTATGAGTTTTGCCACTGCTAGTCACTCCATATGCAAAAATGGTACCTACAAAAATGGAGGAACCATAAGGCTATGTCAGAAGCTTATTGGCAAATTGATTCAATGTGTGTGGCAATCATGAACTCTAAAATCATCTATTTGACAGAAGGGGCACTTGATTTACATATAATAAGGCAGGTATGATAAAGTCAGAAAGGAAGAAAAATTACCATTTACCCCTTCCATAGCACCGCTAACAACATGCTGAGCAGCTACATCATACACATGACGTGTTGTGGTAGTAGGCCCAAACACTCTATCTACAAAATGAAACAAAAATTTGTATGTCCTCAATTAATCTCAAAATCTCCTCCAAATTATTCTTTTCAACATATAATCTTTTGTGCACAAAATGCAGAAGGTTGTAGTACCGTACCATATGCATATGCCACCGATGGATTATTCTCACTACGCACGATGGTCTCCCCATCTGCATACCATGCTATTTCTTCTCCCTGACGAATCTCCCTCGGGCTTCATTTGCAAACAATAAAAATAAAGAAAATACGTAAAAGGAGATGAAAATCAGAACGGAAACAGAGAAGCAATCTCCATAAGAAGCTTCCCAAAGCTATAAACCAATTTTAACTTTACATGCATTCAACATTTACTCCAATTTTCGGATAGGATATGTTCAGTACACCATTTTCGCACAAAAATTGGAACCAAAATCAATAAATTAAGTATCAAATTCACACAAATTGCAGGCCTAATTAATCCACAATTATATATATAAAAAAGAAAAACCACCTGAGAGGTCGAAACCGCACCGTGACGGTGACACTCTCCTTACACCCCTCGGAATCCAGCTCCGCCCCGTTGCCGCTCTCAAGCGCGAAGAAATCCTGCGTCCTCTTCCCGAACGACGAGACCGGGGACACCTGGCCGTCCAGCGGCGCCACGCTGACCGAGGCCGTGGACGAGGCCGGCGAGTTCGCCGGTTTCCCGCCCGACGACGACGTCAGCGAGGCCCTCCTCTGCCGCGACCCTGACCGCGCAGCCGACATTGCCAGATCAAACCAAATTACACCAAACCAAAGCAAAGGGGGTTTACCGGTTACTGGATCGGGTGCCGCCGGAGCTGCATTGGGAGATCTGACGCTCGGGGTTGGTTGGGTGGTTAGTTAGTTAGGTTTTCTAGGGTTTCTAGCTTTCTTCTCGCATCGCATCGCATCGCATCGGTATCACTCTCGTCCTTTGTTTTCCTTTTTTCTTTTTGTTTTTGTTTTTCTACATGTGAGCTGTGAGTGGAGTGCTTATCCTCTGCTGCGCAGTATTGTACTGCGAAGAGAATCAACGATGTGGATTATAGGGGGATTTTCTGAGATTGAGTTGCACGAATCTCGAAGGAAATCCAACGATTGGAGTACTCCGCAGTAGTTTACTGCGCAGTAGAGGATATGATTCAGCTGTGTGAGTGTGGGTTGTAAAAGTAAAGTGGAAAGTGGTTTTATTTTTTCTTGCCTTGGAAGCGATGCGAGGAGTGAGTGAGTGGAATTTGAGGGAGTGAGTGAGATTGAGAAAGAGAGGGATCATCCGAGTGCTCATCCCCTAACTTACTGCATTGTGCAGTTCCCATCGTAGATCGTTAGATCGTCTCGAGATCCGTACTTGTACGAATCTTGAGATCATCTGACGGGTTTCATTGTGAAGTGCACAATGCAGTACAGCAGGGGATATGAATTCGAGGGTCCGATCTAAGCTGAAAGCACACTTTCTCCAACTTTCTCTTTTCGTCCTCCCACCTTTTCTATATTTTTTATTTGTATTAAAAAGTCGTGAGTTGGGACCTTCTTGGCATAAATAAATGCGTGATAATTATTATTACATTATTTACACGTCAGAAGTACTCAATTAGCAAGCAGATTTTTGGTATGTGATGATTTGATTTGCATCTCCTACCGTCCTACGCATGTTTTTATGCGTTGTTTATTGCAACTAACAGATGGTGGTCGTCTGCTTCGCTTCCGTACATCTCAAAATATCCAATTTGCTATGTTGCACTCTTTTTCTTTGTTTTTTTTTTATAGTTTTGCTACTCTTATATAATATACTAGCAAGAAACCCGTCCGTTGTGCGGGCGTTTTAAATTCTGATCTCATACCGTGTAATACATATAACATGCTTTGGTTTTTGGCTAATTATTTACCATGTAAATTTCATCTTTATAATAAATCAACTCATTGAATGTTAGAGTATAAAACATTAATTCCTCATTAATATAAATTTTAATCAACATTGATGTCTTCATACCAAGATTGATATCTTTCTATTTTTGTAAAAACCAAAATGAAGAGGAAGTTGTTTAATTGGAGAACATCAACGCCTTTGAAATCAATGTATTTTGATCTGTACCATTGATTAAGGGGTAGAGTGAAAATTAAAGAAGAAAGAAAAAAATGGAAATATCCAACTCTTACGTGCTTTATAATATAATATAGTATAGATAATGTACCTAATTAACACTTTTATTTTACTTTTTTTTAATCGTAATTAGCAGCTAGCAGCCCAGTACGTTTTATTTCAAGGATTAAATATCCAGTAGGGGCAATAGAAATGAATCATTTTATTTTGTTCCTCTCTGTGGCATGACAAAAGTTATCAACCATTATTAGGGCCTTACGAGCAAAATATGCATGCGTGCTGTGCTGTGCTACTGCTGTGCATGATGATACTTTTCCCACTTGCGCGGGAGGGCATCCACTGGGAGTCCACATCCCCTGGGATGGTTAGGGGTGGAGTAGTTAGAAATGGTCAGCTAATATTGTAGCAATCATCATTTCGGGCAGCATCGAGATTCCTGCATATAGCTTTTAGGGGGAGGATTTTGCTCCTTACACCTGTGGTATCCCAGGTGATGTGAGTTCATCATCCATTGGAGGCTGACGGTAACCAATTACTAGTAGTGGCCGCATGCCTCCGTTACCTGCAATGTGCGTTGAAATCACCTACCATCGGAAATCTTTCCGATTGTAAGGCCCTCCGATCCTAATTTGGACCGTGCGATTAAATCAAACAGATATAATTCTTTTAAAACTTGCCCCCTCAAAACCACATCGGACCAATCGCGTCTGTTGATTCTTGATCGTATGGAGGACAGTGCGATCGTAGGGCCCTCCAATCGTGCTTGGATCGTAGCCGATGTGGACTCCCTGCAATGTTGGGCGAGGGTGACGTCCCCCGCAAGAATTTCATCCATGATCCATCCAGTGTTGGACTACTGTTGCCATTGTGTTCATTCTCGCTTTGGGCGTAGAGCAGCGAGAAGAGAAGATTCAGCTGTTGTGCTAAGAGCATCTCCAAGACTAGAGACGTCGTCAAACATTCCTAAAACTAAAAATTGAGAATTAAGGAGAGAAAACCGTCTCCAAGAGATACCCAAACAGCTATCTCTATTTTTAGCACTCCCAAAACCAGAGTCAAATTGAGCTATTTTAGCCCAGTTTTTAGCACTCCCAATATGACTTCCCGAAACCAGAGCCAAATCCAGACTGTTCAAATGTATTGGGATCCATATTTTGGTCCAGTTTAAATGTATTGGGATCCATATTTTGGGAATCTTTTGGAGATTGAGGTGAAATTTGCATTCAAAAAATTTAGGATGACGCCCAATATAGGTATATTGGGATCCATTTTTACGACATCTCTTGGAGATGCTCTAAGGAGACTGATTAACATAGTTTATTATGAGCTAGATTATTATACCAACGGTAGCATTTCGGCCTCAAAATTTTCTTTATCGTGTCCGAACTCACGATTTATGATGCTCAATAAATTATTTATATGAAAATATTGGGGAATACAAAATATTTATTTTTAAAGTTTTCGTATTTGTTTTGCATTTTTGAAAAATTGCACGTACAAACATCAATATTTTATTAATATTTACGAGCTCTTTTCTAAAATTTAAAACAAATACTTAGAAAACTTTAAAAATGAAAAATTTTTGTATTCCCTAATATTTTCATATAAAAAATTTATTGAGCACCATAAATTATGATTTTGGATACGATAAAATAAATTTTGAGGCGTTAGCATTTTGGTCCGAACACTAATGTTAGTATAATAGTCTAACTTGTTTATTACTCATTACCAAGGTTCATTGTTGAAAATTGTTAGTTTGTGCGTGAGGAAGAGGATAATGGATGGAGGTATTCAAACTGAATTTATAAATAACGAAACGATCAACACAAGAACCGTTACTCTTGTTTAGTTAACTAAACGCAAAACGCAAAAAAATAATTTAGCATTTATTAGACGAAACTATTAACGCCAATATTCATTTTCATTAAGTTTTCAACGTTTGACTCCCCTAAAACTTACATATATGATATATGGCTACCTGTTATCATGTTTTATATCTCTTTTGTAACTTTCTATTTTAACTTTTAACTGTTTTAAATATTGATTAAACACTTCTTATATTTAGATATTATCTATTTGGACGTTGCTTTCATGTTCACACCCAGATAATTTTATCGGTTACAGATGAATCTCATAATGGGTAATATTCATTTATAATCGTCAGATCGAAAATAAAATTTTCTTGGTGGGAGTATTGGAGTAAAATTCTATTTAGTATTAATAATTTGTTTCTTCATATTTTTGGGAAGATGCTTAATTACGGTAGGCAATGCTAGCTAACTTTCAATAGACAATTTTATGTTCGCACATCACAGGAATGGTCCGTTTAGCTTGTTTTGGCCAACGCACAAATCTCGAGGTGATCCAACGGCTCACATGCGGCATGACACTGTGCCATGTGTTGAGGATAAGCACTCGACGAATGTTGATCGGTTTTCATGGGATTTGCAATGAGCCAGTGGGTGGGAAACATAACCTAAGTGCAGATTCTGAAATCTGAATACATTAATCAGCAGAGAAATGAATTAAGTTTCTTTATTTTCAGGCTTCAACGTACTCTAACAGACCAATTTTCAGGTGCAAAGAATTACAACCTTTTTTATGTTTTCGTCTTTAAATTTTATAAACTATCGTTGTGGTCTTAGAGTTTCATTATTATTAATATTATCTTATAAATTTTGGTCATGGAAATCTTTATTTACCACAATGGTGATATTATTATATACCAATGGTAGAAAAAAAAACTTTTGCAAATAATTATGAAAAAAATTATTTGCAAATAATAATGAAAAAATGTATTGCAGGTAATTATGAAAAAATATTTGTAATGTTGTACTAAACAAATTGAACAACATTTATTGTTTCAGTGTACTAATGTTGTACTAATTCTTTTTATCTGACAATTTGCAAAACAATATTTTATCTTTACAATTTTCCTTGGTTTTGTTTCAGTGTAATAATATAGACTAAACGGCATCAAGCATATTAGTTAAAGGATGAAGTTAATATCCCATTACCATGGAATATTAACTTACCTTTGATAGCACAGGCTAGCTATTAGCATCCAAGGAAAGAACAAAGAATATATATTGATGTGTCTATAAAGCAAAGAACTATGTTCCTTTTGTGAAAAGTAGCTAGCGTAATTAGTTAGCAAAGAACAGAACATCTTAATACTAGCTAGTTCTCCCTCTCTTTCGATACATATCCTTTCTCTTTGTTTTGAGACTTGGGAAGTGGCTGCCTTCCAATCTCTACCCCTCTCAAAGCTCTCTTTTGAAAGTGGCTAATTAAGTGTGATATTCTTTTTTTTTTTTCTCTCCACAAATTATCAGAGTGGCTATTATTTTAATACTCTCTCCCTTCGCATTTTCCATTGAAAGTCTAAATCCTCTCTCCCATGAGATAATGTGGTAATTGCAAAAACATCATAGATACTTCTGTCTTCACAATAAAAATGTATGACTTCAGTGTTAGACCATGTAATTAAACATTGTATTGCAATTTACAGGTGAAAAT
The DNA here is from genome assembly GCA_030179965.1 of Cyperus esculentus. Lineage (NCBI taxonomy): Eukaryota > Viridiplantae > Streptophyta > Magnoliopsida > Poales > Cyperaceae > Cyperus > Cyperus esculentus. Next base: position 2,214,702 of record JASGLE010000012.1, read on the forward strand.
TTGAAGACGTGCGGAAGGTGGTCTTATCTTATATTTAAGGTAACTACATATATATTTGTTGTTTATAACATTTTTGAGATTGATGCAACAAATTTTGAATTTACATTCAAGCAATCATGGATACATTTAGTTGAAAGATTTTGTGTATGCATCTCAACGGCCGAACGATCTGTTTTATCATTTCTCTAATTTCCTTGTCAGATTAGTACAAAATCAAACAAAAATAGAAATTAGAATGAAAAAAAATGAGAAGATACGGTGCATCCTAATTAACTTCATAATTACGCCCATTCAATCATGATATATAGAACCAATTCCCAGCGCATCTTGAAATATATATCGAATCCAAGCGCTCCATATACAATTAACCAAAACCCCTGTTCATTCTCAAATCCTTACTCACAATAGAAAATTGTTTTAATCTTCTTCATTTTCGCCAAGCACCAATAAAACAGTGGGGAAGAAAGAAATCGTGAGAAGAGAAGAAGCAAAGTCGGGAGACGACAGTCCAACCTTTGCATGTGTGGAAAAAGAAGGATGAACATCTTGGACGGTTGAAGCATACAAAACTGAGAAGACGGAGAGTTGACAAAAATCAAACTCCAAATCTAACGGATTAAAGGTATGTATTCCTCCGATTATTATATTTTGTTGCGTTTTGTTGTTGAAACAATCAGATAATTGAATTGCAATGTTTTCTTTTGATTATGATAATTTGATCTTGCAGATCTTCTAATTAAAAAAATCCCGAAATTTAATACTAGGATTAAATCATTGTTAGACTGTTGGATTGTAAATAAGATTTTTTTTTTTTTAACAAATCAGTATTTATACTTATATATGATCGAACTATATAATATGAAAGCTAAAACTTAATGAACTCAGGATCCGTATAAATTAAATATTATATTATGCGATATATATTTCATATGTGTATAATATAGAATATAGATAAGGTGAGATATGGTGATACCGTTGTGATATAAAATATCAAACTTTGACTAGCTAAAAGAAATCTTTGATTTCTACTAAAAACAATTAAATAAGGAGATAGCTTCTATTACAAAAAAAAAAAAAATCAAACATTTAACAATTTTAAAAATCGAATATACTATATTAAAAAAAAACTCTGAAATAGATAAAAAAAGTCAAATCCATCCAACTAACTTTTCTTCCAATATTTAAATTGTACATTTCTTCAAAGCTGCAAACAAAATGGAAAATAAATCACACTTCATTCAAATAAATTTCGACGTATTAATTATTCAGATTAACATGTTAAGTTTTGAACTTAACAACCATTCAATATGCAATTAAACCTCCTAAGTATGCAACCGAACCTCCAATTATTCAATTCAACATGCTAATTATTTAAATTGACATATATTATGCCGACAATGTAAAAAAAAAAACAGCTAATTGAATCCTAACAGATAACTAAATCTCCTAATTATTCAAACCTAACATGCTAATTATTCTACTTAACATATATTGCGCTTGCAATGTAAAAAAACACCTAATTGAACCGTTACAGCTAACTAAACCTCATAATTATTCAACCTAACGTACTTTAACATACTAATAATTCAACCGGATACATCTCTAGCTGTAAAAGATACCTTAACAAGTCTTACGGATACATCTCTAGCTGTACAAGATATCTTGAACGGAAATTTACCAATACCAAATAGGAGGGATACGTCTACAGATGTAAAAGATATCTTCATCTTTAGATTGTTGATGCACAAAACATCTCGATATATATGTCCATAGTTTTTGCCTCAAATACTGCTCATTTATCAAATTTAACAAGTTCGATCGTATCATACTTCAACGATTGGAGGATCTATTAAAATGAATTTAAATTTGGGTGTTGTTAAATCTAGTTACACAGATGGTGACATTAGCAATTGAAGATGTCTCTTGTTGGAAAATAAATTTTCATACAAAACAATGTGAATCACACAATAAAGCATCCGCATAATAACTAAATTAATTTATATGAATTTTAAGATAAACTATTTAAAAAATTATGCACAGTTCAAAATCTAAAAATAATCATGCACAAGAACTAGCTTTTTGTTTAGTGGCTAAGGGTAACACTTTCCGTATGAGAGGTCGCGGGTTCAAAACCCGGATAAGGATCTTTTATACACATTTCAATTTGAGTGGTTTGTCCCTCATCTTTATCATAAAAAAACAAAAAAGAAAAACTTGTATAGCACAATGTGTTGCACACTTAGAATTCTATAGCCCATGCATATATAGTATAGGTTCTGTAACCTTGAGGTGTTAATATTGAATGACAATCAAATTAGTAATCAAGCCTTTTCAAATCAGAATGAAAAAATTGTAAACAATCCAGATATTCAGATACCACAAAGGATACCGTCGGGGATACCATGATCTTTGACCAATTCAACTAAACCTAAATATTCACCTTAACCTCCTAAATATTAACCTTAACCTCCTAAATATTCAACTTAACACATTTTGCTTGACAACCAATAAAAACTCCACATAATAAAAACCTAATTGCAGCATTACACTTAACACATTTTGCTTTGCAGCCAATAAAAATTACTCTTAATTTAATTTGCAGCATTGCACTTCCTAACTATTTAGCTTATCCTCCTAAATATTCACCTTAACCTCCTAAATATTCAACTTATCACATTTTTTTATTGGCAGTCAATGTTCAATGGTATCCCCGACGGTATCTTTTGCGGTATCCCCGTAGCATTTTCCAATTGTAAATACTCTAAAAGAAGATTTACAAACAAAAAGTAAATCCTCCAAGGCCGACATATATCTTGATTGAATCACCTGACCGGCTTAATGACCAGAACAATTTTATTTGATGTCTTAAGGTCGGCACCAGATTGGTGGTGGCAATTATGCAACCGGCCTGTATCGCTCATAAGTTCCATTTATGAGATTCGAACAACTAAAGTTTGGCTAGTTTTTTTTATTAATTGTTCAAGTAACATATGAATATATGATAGATAGAATAACATCGCCATTGACAGAATAAATACAATTCCCTGGTATGCCGCGAGACAAACATATGGTATTGCTGGCCTTTGAAAAAGAAAATGATAGTTTTATTCGTTTTACTATGATAAGCTTTGAAAATTAAATATTTTGCCTTCCGTAAGCTTAACGGTTACCACCAAAAACATATCGATCAGATCATATCCAAATTTTGATTTTTGTCACTTAAAAAATTCTTTACATCAAAACCTTATAGCATGCAAAATTTTTTTTATTTTTGAGGATATTTAAGTATTTATTTTAGATTTCCTAAAAGTTATATATGAAACATTAATTATTTTATTAATATTGTATAGTTTTTATTAAAAAAATCTGAAAATACTTAAAAATCTTCAAAAGTGAAAAAATGTTGCATGCTATAAGATTTTGATATAAATAATTTAGTAAGCCCTACAAATCTATAGAGGAGGGATCCATTGACAATGCTCAATTTGACAATCTTGACAATATGAACTTTCAAAAATTTGTAGAAACTCACAAAAAATCATAAAAATGAAAAATGGTTTATGGATGTATTATTTAACTTATAGATTGATTATGTTTCCAATTATATTCAATTTAAGGGACATTTGATAACTCTTCAAAGATCCGTTAATTGACAACCGTTGAAAAGTGCACAAAATTTTGATAAGCCACTAAACGATGTTCAAATTGATTGAAATTTGAAATAATATCAATCTATAAGTTAAATAATACATCCATAAATAGAGGTGTCAAAAAGTGACCCGACCCGAAGCGACCCGAGAGTAAATGGGTCGGGTACAGGTCTGATTTTTTTGACCCGACCCGTTTGAATTTTCAACAGAAATGACGGTGGGAGTTGAACATATTATAGAAGCAGGCTTGTAGGCTTGTAGCCAGCTCCAAGACAAATGCTGAGCCAATTATCGTTAGGGTCTCATCATGTACTGTAACTGTCAGTCAAAACTATATAGAATTTTCAAATCAGCAAAGCATTGCACATATATTAATTATTCTCAAGACAAATACTGAGCCAATGACGTGTGACTTTTCTTCAAAATGACGAGTGATATCCATAATCCATCAAGAACTTTGCCCAGCTTCAATATTTCGCATCTCTCTTTGGTCAGTCATCCAAGAGTGTATATTTAAAAAAAAAAATAATTAAACCTTTCTAATAAAAAAAATATATTTTCAGTTGATTAAAAAATTATTATCGAAATTAAAACATTAATAAAATGTTTTTTTGAACCAGAATAATAAAATGCTTCGTACAAGATATGAGTAAAACTATTGTGAAAACGTTTGCATTTCGCTCCGAAATGCTAACGGTTCAAATTATACTTTGTCATGCCCGATATTTCAATTTATTGTTCACATTAAATTTATCATATGAAAATACTAAGGTATACAAAAGTTTCCCATTTTTAGAGTTTTTTAAGTATTTATTTTGGATTTTTCTTAAAAAATCAATGTACCGATCAACACTATTTTATTAATAATTTAGAATCATTTTGAAAAATCCAAAACAATAACTAAAAAGCTCCAGAAAGGAAATTTTTTTGTGTCTCCTAGTATTTTCATATGATGAACTTAATGAGAACCATAAACTAAAAAATTTCGGACATGATAAAGTATAATATAGACTGTTAGCAGAATGAAATGCAAATGTTTTCATATTAGTATAACAAGATCTCAATTTTTTTAGGTGCTTTTTATTGCTGTGGCCTGTAAGGTGTGTGTTAATTATTTAGTTTCCAAATTCAAATATTTGAACTTCATGGTTGATCGACTTTTAAAGCAATGACACAAAAAAAAAGGAAACGAAAAGATAACAAAGGGATGACAAAGTAAAAAAAAATGGAACAGCAGGACTCGAACCCAAGCCGTCTTGATACTTGCATCTCTAGGGGTTGTTCGGCAAGATGGTTGGCTTAAATATTTAAGTCTCAACAAGCCACACTCGTTTGGAAAAAGAAAAATGGCTTAAGAAAGCTTAAGCCTTAAGTCATGGGTATTGCTTCCTTAGAAATCCGAGCCAGGCTTAAGCCCCGGTCAAAAGGAGGCTTAAGGAGAAACTTTTAATCCGTGCTAAGGAGCTTGCGTTCGGAAGGATTAAGAGATTAAGGAAACTAAATGAAGTCTAAGGAGGACTAAGGAGTGGTTGCCGAACGGCCCCTAAGGGACTCCCAAGGACCACTGCACCATCTTAATTACAAGTGAAAGCACTTACAATGGAAATTACATAATAAGTCACGGGTCGGGTCGGGTTGACCCGTGAAGGGTATGGGTCAGACATTTTTGACCAGTGAAGGGTCGGGTTGGGTCAGACCTGTTTAAGGAAGAATAATAAAATAATATGACCCGACCCGACCCATTGACACCCCTGTCCATAAATCATTTTTCATTTTTAAGAGTTTTTGTGAAATTTTACAAATTTTTAAAAATTTTCATTGTCAAGATTGTCAAATTAAGCATTATCAATGGATCCCTCATCAAATCTAAAATTGAATATAATTTGATATGTTTTTTGTGTTAAGTTCACGGAAAGCCTCGGTGAGCTTAAGAACACTTTAGTTTTACTCTTGATTAAATGACTAAAGTAAAATTTTGATGGGTTTTTGAAAATTTAATTTGATAGTTGTATTATATGATATTTGGACTTACTTTGAAAACTAGATTTAAGATATGAAATTTTGAAAGTAAATAAATATTAGTTTTGTTATCATATTAAATTAAAAAAAAATGATTTAACTATGGTACTTCGAAATTGTTCACCGATTTGTCATAAAAACGTGAAATGGCTCTTAATAATAAGGTGCATCTATCATTTTTATAATTAAAGAACCAATATTAATAATTATCCATATTAAACTTTAAGAAAACAATACTAATCATCTATTCTATATTAAAACTTCAGCGAATTCCATATGTTGGTCATTTACTCATAAGAAATCAAAATTACAAAACATGAATACAAAAGATCAATTCATTACGTGACCTAAATATTTTTGATCCTTTAATTATTTATGGGATCGATGTTTATGTCAAACTATATGAGGGAATTATATATTAATAAATTTTCTATGATATTGTGTTTATTTTAATTAAGTATTTGTGTTTGTTTATTAATAACATTTCAATATTAGGTGTGACAAAACAATGTCTAAGAGTGATAGCCATAAACAAGGCAAGTTAAAGGCAACCATTGAAGATTTTGTAGGACCATTATTAAAACAGCTTGCCGATTGTCCCCAAATTGGATTTGCCAGTAAAGTTCGTGAATTGCTTGAAGTGGAGAAAGATGTTGTGAAGAGTAGACAAACGTGGGACAATGAGAAAATTAGTTTATTTGAGGAGATAGAAAGACAAATTGATTATTGGAAGGAGAATAATGATGAGACTAAATTGTTGGAATATTTCGTAGAATTTTCAAAGAACTATGAGAAGCTGTTAAGAAAACAAGAATTAGATCAATCAAAGATAAAAAGGGGAGCAAATATGCCAAAAACTAGAAAACATTCCATACAAGAGGAATCAACTTTTTCTAAAGATGGTAACACCACAGAAGTTGAAGAAATATTAATCATTCAAGAGAATAATGACTTTGTAAAACTTGGAACATTAAACCCACAACAGAAGAATTGCCTTTATACCCTCAGCATTTTTCCTAAAAACGTGAAACTGAGAAAAAGACTATTGGTTTATTGGTGGATTGGTTTGGGACTTGTTACTTCAGAGGGCAATACAAATACAAATGTAACAATAGAGCATGAAGGAGAAAAAATCTTCTATGATCTAGTAGAGAAAGGAATTCTCAAACCAGTGCATATCAAGAAACACAATAAGACTATTGACCAATGCATCATCAATCCAATGATTCATCGACACTTAATGGATTTTTATCAAAGAGAAGGCATTCAAATATGCTATTACGATGAGCCCAATGTGACAGCATTACTAAATGTAGATCAAAATTACCTCAGTTCTAAAGAAATTGAAAATATTTTGGGTGACAACAATCTCAAGAGATTTCAAGTTATCCAACTCGGTAGGTGGAGTTGCGGCACTGAGGTTGAGGTTGATGGTAAAAATGTTTCTGAGGGAAAGAAGTCACAAGACCATATTGAGGTTGATTGTACCAACTTCTTAAAAAAACTTGGAGAAAATGTGACCTTCCTTAGTCTTCAAGGCATTTCAGGGATGACCGAGCTTCCTGCCTCAATTGGAAAACTAAGAGGCCTAAGGATATTAGATCTTAGGTCTTGTCATAATTTGGAAATATTACCTTATGAAGGAAAATCAAGATTGTGCCAAAGGAAGAGGAAGTGGTTCAAGAATCTCACACATCTGGATATTTCAGAGTGCTACTTGTTAAATCATATGCCAAAATGGATATGTGAGCTCTCAAACCTTGAGGTATTAAAAGGCTTTGTAGTGAATTATGGGGGTAATCGAAAGCGATCTTGTCGGTTAAGTGATCTCTCACAATTGAAGAAGCTTAGAAAGCTAGGCATTAAAATTGCCAAGCCTTTTGATCTGAAAGATGTTAGCGGCTTGAAATCTTTGGATCAACTTTCTGTATTGACAATAATATGGGATATAAATGAATATAAAAATGAAAATGGTAAGGTCCAAACCATTTCTTTTCCTAAAAATTTGGAGAAATTGAATATTAGATGTTATCTGGAGGTTGATGGAACAAAACTGTTGGATTCTACATTCCTACCATCTTTGAGGAGGTTATATATTAGAGGCGGGAAGCTTATTAAATTAGTAGTAAAATGATCCTAGATGGGAATTAAAGATATTGCGTCTCAGGTTCCTAGAATATATGAAGATTGACTGGTTTGAACCCTTTCAAATGTTTACTCGATTGGAATACGTAGAATATGAGGAGTGCCCGAACCTCATAAGTTACCCCAAAATCACAGGAGGTGCTTGGGATACGAAGATAGATTGACCCATTCCAATTAATGATGTTGCTGGTGAGATTTTATTTATGCTCTCACTTTTTTTTTTCAAATTTTTAATTGTAGGTTCAAACAAAATCATTGAATCAGATGGCTGCATTTGAAATCCGAATAATACATATTTTTAATTTTTTACCTATTTTAACTACCTTTCTGAAGTTTGATACTTTTTGATGTCGAACTATCATTACTTTATTATTATTTTAGGTCATCTTACAAAATCCGAAAAAAAAAGTTAGATAATTAGGCCCACCATGCTCTTAGGTGAAAATATATATACTTGATCATCCTTCAATTTTGATTTATGTTATTGAATAAATATTTTAGAATATTGTGAGATTCAAAGAATTTTCTATATTTAAAGTTTTTTAATTAAGTACTCATAGTTATCAATTTTTTAAGATGCTTCAAGGTATTAGAAAATAATAAATGTTTGCATGTGATAATAAGTCAATTTCAAACAAAAGTGCTAACTTTTTCATCTTGTTTAATTTGTTCCAAAAGATATTTCAAGACAAGTAGAACTAAAAATCATAAACAACAAGGAGGCACAAAAATAACCAGATCTTGATGTTGGAGCTCACTGGTGGTTTTTATAGCCGTGGACCCGGATTAGACCTTGTGACAATTTTAGATGTTCATGGAGACACAAAAATAGATGAGTTAGAAAAAATGAAAGCCGCTGTGCTATTTGTGATCAACAAACTTAACTGTATTGACCATCTTTCAGTTGTCATAAGTTTGTCCAATAAATGCAAAATATTGTGGCCATTGAAAAATATGACTAGAAATTCTAAGAAGGAAGTTGAATATATGGTGAATAATTTAGATCAAAAGGATTATTCTTTTACGGAAGACCCCTATGAGTGGGATCTTCATTTTGGCCTTGAAATGGGATTGGATATTCTTAATGACCCTGAGATTGGTAGCCAATCTAGGGTCAAATCAATATTAGTATTTGACTCAAGTCATGATGTGACGCATGAGGATAGTTCTGACGGTGAAGATATTTTTGACGGCAAAGATACTTCTTACAGCGAAGATACTTCTTACGGCGATGTAGTCGTGCATACATTTGGTTTTCAAAATTATCGTATTTGGCAATCTGTAGTGGTAAGTACAGTTCCATTAAATAGTTAATCAATTAGACATGTAGAGTATATATATATATATATATATATATTAGGCTACGGTGATATTACCACCGTTTTACTGTGCTATGCGGTCTGTATCACCATTTCCGGTGTCCAAATAGTCGATCCGAACTGCTCAATGTGATCTCTCTATAAAAATATACTAGGAAACCAAATTTTATAATTTTTAGAAATTTTTTGCTATTTTTAATGATGGGGAGAAAATCGTAGTTTTGTATGAACCATAATCCTTGGATCTAGCCATTTTCTCCCCATCATTAAAAATAGCAAAAAAATTCTTGAAATTATAAAATTTGGTTTGGTAGCATATTTTGATGTGGAGATTATGTTGAGCTGTTCGGATCGACTATTTAGACACTGGAAACGGAGATGCATATTTGGACTGCATAGCACAGTAAAACCGTGATATGCATATCACAGTAGCCTAATTAATCTATATATGATTGTTTAGAATGAAGAGAGTTCTCCCTCCATCCGTCTTAACATGTTACCATTGTTTTTGGTTATTAGTCACTCTCGAGGATTGCACTACGCAGCACGGGAGGAACATACTCAGATGTTACAAACACGGACAACTTGACCAAAGCAGTTGCTGTGTGTTTGGCTGGGCTTCTTACAGTGGCCGTTCAGGATTTGGATCTGACCATCACTACAATTAATGGGACGTCAACAATGTTTCTAGATATTGATAGAAAAGAAAATGTGCATCTAATGTTACCAATGGAATTTGATGATATGGATACAACAATGGGATCTTACTTAGAAACCGACCATGCTCGTGTTGGATCCTTATTTTTCAAGTTTGGCATTCTATACAGCAGAGAGGTTCGGAAGGTGTTGGTGAAACTACTCCTCCCTGCTACTGATGAGGAAAAGTCTATAGATGTTCTCAAAGTTTCTTATTCATACAAGTAAGCATTACTTTATTTGCATCACAACATGCAATTTAACATGCATATATGCACATTAATTACATCATATAAATATATGTATTTTCTGATCACAAGTTATTTGATTTTTCTTTGCTTAACGATAAAAGATCGAATATATAGTAAAATTAATTATTAATTTTGAATGTATGTACATGCAGGCTATCTGGAAGAAAATTTGAGTCCGAGCCTAAGATTATTACTATAAACCGCACGAAGACGATGTCATGTGAGAAACAACAAGCTCCACGAGAGGTCATAGTTGAGCTGAACCGCATTGGTACGGTAGAAAAACTATGCAAATTTAACAAGATCAACTTCGACGAGATTCGTGCTAGTGCCGAGGAAAATTTGAAAAATTCAAATGATGAATTACGTGAGTCTATGAAGGTGGAGCTTCAAGAGTTGGCAAGAGTCGCAGATTGGGATTTTTTTCTTCGGTGGGATGCTTTTGCAACTTCTTTTTGCATTTCCCATATAACACAGCGTGCTGCGGTAAGAGGTGTTGATTTTGAAGAATCGATCAGGTTATTTGGAACTCCCGTTATGTTCCGATTTCTAAAGGATGCTGAGGACATGAGAAAGAAATTTAGAATGGTCTAAATTTGTGGATATTTGACATGGGGGTATTATTATTATTATTATTATTCGAGTGAAAATGAGAATTCTGCATTTGGGATGAACAGCCTGCGCGAATTTCTTTACGTGCAAGTTGATTCGATGTTTCATGTATATATGTCTCGTTATTAATTTACTGATATGTTAAATATACCACATACATCTATACGTATGTACATGTATTTTCATATTCATTTACATTTATTTATGCATTGAGTTTGATTATTGTAATTAAAAACATAGATGTAGTTACCATGGTCGAAGTCATGATTTATGATGTTCAATAAAATTTTCATATACAAGTATTGATGAATATAGTGTTTTTTTTTTTTTTGAGTTTTTTAAATATTTGATTTGCATTTTTAAAAAGAACTCATAAATGTTTGATTTGAAAATGCTACTTAAAAAATGTATAAATTAACAAAAATATGGGGGACGTCCCTCATATCTGCTTACTAGCTATATCCGCCAGTGATCTAAGCATTCCTCAAGGCCACAAGATCAATCGAATTTATCTAACACAAATAACAATTAATACATTGGCATGAGACGCAATTTAACAAGACAGACCAAACCGATTAATTGAGATTTATATATGCACTGAGAAAATACAAGGGATTTTATAAAAGAAATATACATATTGGCCCTCTCAATAAATTACTATCAAACTGATCTTAGTGTCCAAATGAATATATTGCCAAGTATCTGAAATATGGATACACACTGTTGAGACAGTTTTATCATGAAGCATATTCATCTACGGGTTGAGTTGAGAAACTATTAATTTACTCACGAACATAATTAAATTTTCAGTCATAAAAATAAGTAAAGGGCGCACCTAACAAGCCACTAACTTATTTATTTTCAACTATGATTGTTCGTCTATAGAGTTAAAATAGAAAATTAGCTACTAATTCTAAATTTTCATATACAAATGTGAGTAATTAAAGACACTTATAGCTTAAAAGTTTCAATTATAATCATAATGTTTTGAGGTAACTCAAGGGAGACTTCCGTGAGCTTGCCTAAAAAACATACTAAATCACCTCCAGCGTTTGATTTATATAGCTCAATTAAATTTTTATATCGAATCGAATTTCAACTATTTGCTTGAAAATTATAATATAAAAATAATTGAGGAACCAAATTAGAAAATGGTCTGTTATATATTTTACTCCCTGATATGTTAGAAACTAAATTAATTACAATCGATTGTATTAATTGGAAATATTAATATATTACTCTATATACCCTTAATAAAAGCTATGTAGTGGGCACCAGCTCCATTACTGGTTAGAAGCAACATCACTAATTACAGAGCGTGACGGGCAAATGCCAATTAAGTTGTTACGATGTCTTGTTACGATGTCGATCCAATAATTATGATATACTTGTCTAGCTAAAGTCACAAGGCTCCTCTAGCGCAATAACTAAATATATTAATTGCTTACATTTAAGCTAAACCATTCAAATTAAATTCAGATTCAGACAAAATTTTAAATATAATATTATCCACAATCCTAGAAGAATATATTTCCTTAGTATCCTTTGGTTTGGTGTGCGAAAATTTCCTCATGAACCCAACCATAATACACGTGTGTGTGTGACTGAGTACTGTACACATTTGGGCAAGATTTCAATTAAAGAGTTAATAGGTAGAGTCCACCTTCTAGTGTTGTACACCCATCTATCGTATTTCAATCAACAAATTAATATTGTTATTTAGTTAATAGATTTATCTTTCCGATTAATAAATATCATTCTCCAGTTATCATATACATTGCTATTTCTAGTAAACAAATATATACAACTGTAACATATGCATAGATGTACGTGGATGTGTCAGACTGAGAGAATGTAAAAGTGATCGGTTTTTTATAAGTGGACTTTATATGTTTTTCTAAATATTTTTTTTTCGAGAAACTCGACCCTCACCTTACAAATAATGGGCCGAGTTATATTAATTAGTATCAGTCCCATAAAAGCAATGTTTTAAGCATATATTATACTATTACAAGTTTAACTTTGTTCTGGGCTGATTACTAGGCCTCAGGTCCTTTTTCTTTGGTATTTGTTTCACTAAAACGGGCTTTTCTGTGGTATCGAAGTCTTGACATTGCGATTTAGTGGTTGGGGCGACAAAGTTGCAATTTGGTCCAATGAATAAGCTTACATGCGTAATATGCCCCACTTTGGTTGCTTTGCTCTCATTTTATATTCCAAGTCAATAATCTATATATCGCATTCCAAATTTCTAACCACACAGTTCTACAGTTTTTATTTCAAATTAAATAAAGGATGAAGTAGGAATAAACATATCTACATGTACTATACTGTAGTAACTTTCATATCATTACTATGGAATTAATAATTGACTTTTTTTCTTCTTGAAATTCCATTACTATGGAATATTAACATAACCAGCTACTAGCATTCAAGGAAAGGACAAATAATATAAATTGATGTGTCTATAAGCAAAGAAGTGTGTTCCTTTTGTGAAAAGTAGCGTATTTAGTTAGCAATGAACACAGCATCTCAATACTCTCCTTTTCTCTCGGTACATACCCTCTTTTCTTTGTTTCGAACCTGGGAAGTGGTTGCCTTTCAATCTCTATCCTTCTCAAGGCTCTCTCTTTTGAAAGTGGCTAAGTGCGCTCTTTTATTTTCCCTCTACAAATTATCATAGTGGCTATAATCATAATACTCTCTCCCTTCGAATTTTCCATTGAAAATCTAATCACAATAAAAATATATGACTTCAGTGTTAGACTGTGTAATTAAACATTATATTGCAATTTACAGGTGAAAATTTGAAGAGGTACGAAAGATGGTCTTATCTTATATTTAAGGTAACTACATATGTATCTGTTGTTTATAACATTTTTGAGATTGATGCAACATCCCAAATTTTGAATTTACATTCAAGCAATCATGGATACATGGCTTAATTTCTTGTATACCCTTGAACTCTTTCTCAATTTCTTATTTACCCTTCAAGACTTCAATATATCTTATTTACCCTTCAAGTTTTTCAACTCTTTCTTATTTACCCATCAAATCAATTAGAACTAATATTTAACATTTATATTCAATATTTCCTATTATGCCCCTTCACACCTCTCTTCTATCTTTGCTTTAACTATGACACTGTTGCAAATATACAGAGCTCTTGCATGATCAGAAAAATATATGCAAATTTTCACGTAGTAACTTTTTTATGAAGAATGTTGTACATAATATTAGATGTAATATCAGTAGTTTTTCGAGTTGTGTCTGTTTGATTCATTGTATTAACGTAGACTAAATATTAGAGGTGCCAGATTGTTTTGCAAGGTCGGGTTCGGGTTCGGCCGGTTGGGTCAGTTTGACCAAATGGAATTGCCGGGTCGGGTTCAGGTTCGGGTCGGTTGGGTATCGGGTAGACGGCTTCCGGCATTTTTTTGGGTTAAGTCAGGTTCAGATCGGATATCGGATTGACATATGCCGGCATTTTTTCGGGTCGAGTTGGGCGGGTTTTTCGGGTCCGGTCAGATTTTGCACCTCTATTCGCGGGTCATCTCGGGTTCGGGTCAGTCTGACTTTCCCTGAAACACCGATCGGGTTGGATTCGGGTCAGTTTGACTTTCCCTAAAACTCGAGTTGGGTCAGGGATCAGATGGGTTTTTTGGGTCGGGTCGGATTTTGCCAACTTATTTTATATATATTTCGTGGCTTTCTCATATTTAGAATAATTACAATTTACAAGATATAAAGTTGGTGAGGTAAGTGCTCTTTCAGCTTTAGGGGAATACGAACCTTTTCTTTTCATCAATACTATGCACAAGGTGTAAACAGATTAAATTATGGTTATTGCTTAATTGGTTATCCAAGCGGGACATAACCATGCCCCAATCAAGTTCATTAAATTAATAAAATATAGTCAGAGACACATATAAACAAACATGGGATGGTTTGCAACCGGACTCTGAACCTATTCTACCAGCCAAGTCATGCTTCACAAACTACTCAAGTGAAAAGGTAAGGAAAAGCTTAACACCAATAGAAAGAAAAACATATAGGTAAAGCAGTGTCAGTTGTCTGATCAAAGAACAAATTCAATGAAAGCCCATAGTGTGTCTGCGACATTTTAGAGATGGTCAGATGGATTCTGAAGAATGAAATGAGTCGAAGTGGCAAATTTCGATTACATAGAGAAGAGCAAGATAAGTCAAATGAAGATGAGGGTATTTTTGTCTTTTTATTTTGGTAATAGTAATTAAAGAGTTAATTTGAATAGTGTAATGTGATAATAATAACTCAAAGGGTAAATAAGAAAGACTTAAAAGGGTTTAAGGATAAATAAGATATAATGAACTCTTGAAGGGTAAATAAGAAATTGAGAAAGAGTTGAAGGGTATACAAAAAATTAACCCTTAGTTGAAAATTTTTATGTATGCATCTCAATGGCCGCACAATCTGTTTTATCATTTCTCTAATTTCCATGTCGGAAAAGTACAAAATCAAACAAAAATAGAAATTAGAATGAAATAAATATGGTGCATCGATCCAAATTAACTTCATAATTAACCAAAACCCCTATTCATTCTCAAATCCTTACTCACAATAGAGAAACTTGTTTACTCTTCTTCCTTTTCGCCAACCACCAATAAAACAGTGAGGAAGAAAGAAATAGTGAGAAGAGAAGACGCAAAGTCGGGAGACGACAATCCAACCTTTGCATGTGTGGAAAAAGAAGGGTGAACATCTTGGATGGTTGAAGCATACAAAACTGAGAAGACGGAGAGTTGACACAAATCAAACTCCAAATCTGACGGACTAAAGGTATGTATTCCTCCTATTATTATATTTTGTATGTGTGCATTTTGTTGCTGAAACAATCAGATAATTGAATTGCAATGTTTACTTTTGATTATGACAATTTGATCTTGCAGATCTTCTATTTAAAAAATCCTGAAATTTAATACTAGGATTAAATCAATGTTAGAATGGTGGATTGTAAATTAGATTTTTTTTTTTTCAACAGATCAGTATTTATACTTATATATGATCGAACTATATAATATGAAAGCTAAAACTTAATGAACTCATGATCCGTATAGATTATATATTATATTATGCGATATATATTTCATATGTGTATATTATGGGTAAGGTCAGATATGGTGATACCGTTGTCAAACTTTGACTAGCTAAAAGAAATATTTGACTTTTACTAAAAACAATTAAATAAGGAGATAGCTTCCATTACAAAAACAAATCAAACATTTAACAATTTTAAAAATCGAATATACTATATTAAAAAAAACTCTGAAATAGATAAAAAAAAAGTCAAATCCATCCAACTAATTTTTCTTCCAATATTCAAATTGTACATTTCTTCAAATCTGCAAACAAAATGGAAAATAAATCACAATTCATTCAAATAAATTTCGACGTATTAATTATTCAACTTAACAAATTAATTATTCAGATTAATTAACATGTTAAGTTTTGAACTTAACAACCATTCAACAATATGCAACTAAACCTCCTAATTATGCAACCGAACCTCCCAATTATTCAATTCAACATGCTAATTATTCAAATTAACATATATTGTGGTTACAATGTAAAAAAAAATAGCTAAATTGAATCCTAACATATAACTAAACCTCCTAATTATTCAACCTAGCATGCTAATTATTCAACTTAACATATATTGCGCTTACAATGTAAAAAAACAGCTAATTAAACCCTTACAGATAACTAAACCTCCTAATTATTCAACCTAACATACTAATTATTTAACTTAACGTACTAATAATTCAACCGGACATATATTTACCATAAATTAAAAAAAAAAAACTAATTCAACCTGACAGTAAGCTTCACTTCCTTATTATTCATCTTAACTTCCTAATTATCCAATTTAACATACTAATCTTTCAACTTAACACCCATTTACCATAACATACATAATTATTAGTATGAATAATAAAAAAAAACCATAACATCCATTTACCATAACATCCAATTTAAATAAAAAAAAAAAACCATAACATACAGAAACGACTAATTGAACTTGACAATCATTCAAGTTCACTTCCTAATTGAACTTAACATCCTATAATCAACTTAACTTCCTAATCATTCAACTTAACATCCATTTACCATAAAATGTACAAACAACTAATTGAACTTGACATGCATTCAAGTTCAATTCCTAATTAACTTCCTAATCATTGAACTTAACAGAGTAAATCTATGGTGCTCCTAGGAGCACGGTGGCATCCAACGCTCCTAACTCAAAATCGTACTTAATTATCTAAAATTTCGATTTATGGTGCTTAATAGATTATTTGTATCAAGATCTCTTAGGATGCAATAAATTTTCATTTTTATATATTTTTTTAAATATTTGTTTTGAATTTTTAAAATGGCATAATTTTGCATATAAACATTGATTATTTTATTATTATTTTGAAGCAATTAAAAAAAACTCAAACAAATGCTAAAAAGAAAAAAAAATCCAAAATTAGAAAATTTTGTGTCGTAGGATATTTTGATATAAAAAATCTATTGAGTACCATAAATTGAGATTTGGAGATGATTAAGTTTGTTATTGAGTTAATTAGGAGGAGAGGCCTCCGTACTCTTAATTAAGAACACCATAGATTTACTCAACTAAACATGCTAATCGTTCAAATTAACAAGTTCATTTATGAATACAACTTATAAAACCTGCATCATATGAACAAAAAAATAGTTAATTTTTGTAAGCAAAAAAGATGCCTTTAACAAATCTTACGGATACATCTCTAGCTGTAAAAGATATCTTGAACGGAAATTTACCAATACCAAATAGGAGGGATATGTCCATAGATGTGTTAGATATCTTCATCTTTAGATTGCTGAGGCACAAAAGATATCGATATGTCCATAGTTTTTGCCTCAAATACTGCTCATCTATCAAATTTAACAAGTTTGCATCATACTTCAATGATTGGAGGACATATGAATAACACAATAAAGCATCCGCATAATAATTAACTAAATTTATATGAATATTAAGATAAACTATTTAAACAGTTATGCACAGTCCAAATGCCAAAAATAATCATGCAGAAATGAAAAACTTGTATTGCACAATTGACGTTGCACATTTATAGAATTCTATAGCCCATGCATGCATAGTATGGGTTCTGTAACCTTGAGGTGTGTTAATTTTGAATGACAATCAAATCAATAAACATTTTCAAATCACAGTGAAAAAATTATAAATACTCTAAAAGAAGATCTACAAACAAAAAGTAAATCATCCAAGGCTGACATATATCCCGATTGAATCACCTGACCGGTGACAATGACTAGAACAATTTTATTTGATGTCTTAAGGTAATGCATGAAAAAGATTCTATGCCATTTCCAATAAATAATTTAGGCTATATTGCTTTTTTTAGAAACAATTTGTCTTTTCTACGAAATATTGTATTCCCTACAAAATTTAAAATATAAATATACATGCATTATTGTATTATTTGTTTTGTACCGTTACTCATCCGTTACCCTTTTATTTTAAGGGGTACGGATAGAGTATGGGTAATAAGTTGAATTTTAATAGGTATGGGTACGGTACGGTACAGGTAAGACCAATTCTAAGCAGATATCGTGGTAAAAATACTCACACCCGACCTGCACCGTACCCATTGACACCCCCATGTATGTATTTTTTTTAATTAAAAAACCGCTATTTATGGTTATCCACATTAAACTTTAAGGAAAAAAAAATACTAATGACTAATGACTAATGAGGCATCAGTAATCACCTCTTATGTTTTAAAATTTTATAGAATTCCATATGTACTTTGTCTTTTACTTATAACAAATAAAAACTAGAAACTAGAAACACAAAATCAAAACTAGAAACCAGGAACAAAAAAGATCAATTCATTACATAACATAAATATTTTTGTGCTTTAACTATTTATGGGATCGTTATGTCAAACTATATGAGCGAATTATAAATTAATGAATTTGATAGTGATTATTTTAATTATGTATTTGTGTTTGTTTATTAATAAAATTTTAATATTAGGTGTGACAAAATGATGTCTAAGAGTGATAGCCACAAACAAGGCAAGTTAAAGGCCACCATCGAAAATTTTGTAGGACCATTATTAAAACAACTTGCCGATTGTCCCGATGAAGCAATTGTCAATGAAATATGTAAAATGGTTGACGTGGAGAGAGAGGTTGTGGAGAGTAGACAAAAGTGGGACAACGAGAAGATCAGTTTATTTGAGAAGATACAAAGGCAAATTGATTATTGGAAGGAGAATAAAAATGAGGGTGAATTGTTAGAAAATTTTAAAGAACTGTCAGAGAACTTTAAAAAGCTGTTAGAAAAACAAGAAGAAGATCTGTCAATGATTAAACAGAGAACACTGCCAACAAATAGAAAAAAATCCATTCAAAAGGAATCAACATTTTCTCAAAAAAATAACACCTCTGAAGATGAAGAAACGTTAAACATTAATAATCAAGAGAATACTGGTCTTATAAAATTTGAAGAATTAGACCCGCAACAAAAGAATTGCCTTTATGCCCTTAGCATTTTTCCTGAAAATGTGAAATTAAGGAAAAGACTACTGATTTATTGGTGGATTGGTTTAGTGCTTGATCCTTCGGAGAGAAATACAAATACAAATGTAACAACTGAGCAGCAAGCCAAAAAAATCTTTGATGATCTAGTAGAGAAAGGAATTCTCAAACCAGTACATATCAGAAAGCATAATAAACTTATTGACCAGTGCATCATCAATCCCCTAATTCGTCGGCAGTTGATGGCCTATTATCAAAGAGAAGGCCTTCGGATCAACTGCGATGATGTGACCCATGCGACAACATTATTAAATGTGGATCAGAATTACCTCAGTTCCAACGAAGCTAAAAATATTTTGGGTGATAACAATAACAGAAGTTTTCAAGTTGTTCAACTTGGTAGATGGGATTGCAGCAATGAGGTTGAGGTTGAGGTTGAGGTTGATTATAAAATTGGTTCCAAGGGAAAGATGTTACAGAACCATATTGAGGTTGATGGTACTGACTTCTTAAAGAAGCTTAGAGAAAATGTGACATTTCTTAGTCTCCAAGGCATTTCAGGGATGAACGAGCTTCCCGCCTCAATTGGAAAACTAGGCGGCCTAAGGATATTAGATCTCAAGTCTTGTCATAATTTGGAAAAATTACCATGTAAAAGAAAATCAAGATTGTGCCAAAGGAAGAGGAAGTGGTTTAAGAATCTTACACATCTTGATATTTCAGAGTGCTACCTATTAAATCATATGCCAAAATGGATATGTGAGCTCTCTCGCCTTGAAGTGTTAAAAGGCTTTATAGTTAGTTATGGGGCTAAGAACAATCAATTTTGTAAGTTAAGTGATCTCTCAAAATTGAAGAAGCTTAGAAAGCTAGGCATTAAAATTGCCAAGCCTTTTGATCAGGAAGATGCTAACGGCTTGGAATCTTTGGATCAGCTTTCTGTGTTGACAGTAATCTGGGACAACAATGAACATAAAAATGAAAATGATAAGGTCCAAGCTATTTCTTTTCCTAAAAATCTGGAAAAATTGGATATCAGATGTTATCCGGAAGCTAATGGAACAAAACTGTTGGGTTCTACATTCCTACCATCTTTAAGGAGGTTATATATTAGAGGCGGGAAGCTTACTAAATTAGTAGTAAATGATCCTAGATGGGAATTAAAGATATTGCGTCTCAGGTTCCTAAAATATATGATGATGGACTGGTTTGAACCCTTTCAGAAGTTTACCAAATTGGAATACGTAGAATATGAGGAGTGCCCCAACCTCATAAGTTACCCCAAAATTACAAGAGGTGCTTGGGATACAAAGATAGATGGATCGATTAATGATGTTGCTGGTGAGATTTTTTTTATGCTCTCAATTTTTATTTCAAATTTTTAATTGTAGGTTCAAACAAAATCATTGAATCAGATGGCTGCATTTGAAATTCTAATAGTACCATATTTTTGAGCTTTTACCTATTTTGTCTACCTTTTTGAAGTTTGATGCTTTTGATGTCGAACTATCATTACTTTATTATTATTTTAGGTCATCTTACAAAATCCGAAAAAAAGTTAGAGAATTAGGTCCTCATGCTCTTAGCTGAAAATATATATATATATATATGATCATCCTTCAATTTTGATTTAAGTTATTGAATAAATCTTTAGAATATCATGAGATACAAAGAATTTTCTATATTTAAAGTTTTTTAATTAAGTACTTATAATTTTCAATTTTTTAAGGTGCTTCAAGGTATTAGAAAATAAAAAAATGTTTCCATGCGATAATAAGTCAACTTCAAACAAAAGTGCTAACTTTTTCATATCTTTTAATTTGTTTCAAAAGATATTTCTAGACAAGCGGAACTAAAAATCATAAACAACAAGGAGGCACCGCTAGATGAAACTGACCAGATCTTGATGTTGGAGCTCACTGGTGGTTTTTGCAGCCGTGGACCCGGATTGGACCTTGTGGTAGTTTTAGATGTTGGCAAACACTTGAAAGAAGATAATAAGTTTGAAAAAATGAAAGCTGCTGTGCTATTTGTGATCAGAAAACTTTGCTGTATTGACCGTTTCTCAATTGTCATAACCCATCAAAAAATCAGCAACACCAATACCTATTGTAAATCCAAAATATTGTGGCCGTTGAAAAAGATGACTAAAAGTTCTAAGAAGGAACTTGAATATATGGTAAATAATTTAGATCAAAAGGATTATTCTTTTGAGGAAGAGGGGGATCTTCGTTTTGGCTTTAAAATGGGATTGGATATCCTCAATGACCCTGAGATTGGTAGCCAATCTAGGGTCAAATCAATATTAGTATTTGACTTAAGTTATGAAGTGATGCATAAAGATACTTCTTTCGGCGATGTAGTCGTGCATACATTTGGTTTTAAGTATATTTGGCAATCTACATTGGTAAGTACAGTTCCATAAAATAATTAATCAATTAGATCTGTAGTAATATATATATATATAGAGTAAATCTAGCGTGCTCCAATATATATATATATAGTAAATCTAGCGTGCTCCTAGGAGCACGGAAGCCTCCCGTACTCCTAACTCAAAAATCATACTAAATCATTATGAAATTTTGATTTATCATTCTCATTAAATTCTTTATATGAAAAATCTCTTAGGATACAAAAATTTTTCATTTTTTTAGTTTCTTAAGTATATGTTTTGGAATTTTTTAGAATGACCTCAAAATAATAATAAAATAATGTATAAAACAATATCATCTTTAAAAAATACAAAACAAATACTTAAAAATCTCAAAAAATGGAAAATTTTTGTATCCTATGATATTTTGATATAAAGAATTTAATGAGAACCATAAATCGAAATTTCGAGATGGTTTAGTATGATTTTTGAGTTAGGAGCACGGAGGCCTCCCGTGCTCCTAGGAGCACCATAGTTTTACTCTCTCTCTCTCTATATATAGAGTCCGGCTACGGTGATAGGCATATCACGGTTTTATCGTGCTATGCGGTCTGTATCTCCGTTTTCAGTGCACAAATAGTCAATCCGAACTGCTCATCGTAATCTTCATATCAAAATATACTAGGAAACCAAATTTTACAATTTTTAGAACTTTTTTGCTATTTTTAATGATGGAGAGAAAATGGCTAGATCCAAGGATTCTGATTTATACAAGACAACAATTTTCTCCCCATCATTAAAAATAGAAAAAATTCTAAAAATTCTAAAAATTCTAAAAATTCTAAAAATTGGTTTCCTAGTATATTTTGATATAAAGATCATATTGAGCAGTTCAGATTGACTATTTGGACACTGAAAATGGAGATACGGACCGCATAGCACGGTAAAACCGTGATATGCATATCACCGTAGGCTAATTCTATATATGATTGTTTAGAATGAAGAGAGTTCTCCCTCCATCCTTCTTAACATGTTACCATTGTTTTTGGTTATTAGTCACTCTCGGATGTTGCACTACATAGCACGGGAGGAACATACTCAGATGTTACAAACACAGACATCTTGATCAAAGCAATTGCCGTGTGTTTAGCCGGGCTTCTTACAGTGGCCGTTCAGGATCTTGATCTGACCATCACTCCAATTAATGGGACGTCAACAGAGTTTCTAGAATTGAATAGACAACAGCTAGTGCTTCCAAGAATGGGATCTTATTTACAAACTGATCATGCTCCTGTAGGGTCGTTATTTTTCAAGTTTGGCATTCTATACAGCAAAGAGGTTCGGAAGGTGCTGGTGAAACTACTCCTCCCTGCTACTGATGAGGAAAAGCCTGCAGATGTTCTCAAAGTTTCTTATTCATACAAGTATGCATTACTTTATTTGCATCACAACGTCCAATACAACATGCATGCATATATGCACATTAATTACATCATATAAATATATATGTACTTAATTTCTTATCACATGTTATTTGATTTTTCTTTGCTTAACGATCGAATATATAGTAAAATTAATTATTAATTTTGAATGTATGTACACGTAGGCTATTTGGAAGAAAATTTGAGTCCGACCCTAAGATTATTACTATAAACCGCACGAAGACGGTATCATATGAAAAACAACAAGCTCCACGAGAGGTTATAGCTGAGTTGAACCGCATTGGCACGGTAGAAAAACTATATGAAATAGAAGTGTCGATCGGTGTTAGTGCCAAGAAAATTTTGGAAAATTCATATGATGAATTATGTGAGTCAATGAAGGTGGAGCTTCGAGAGTTGGCAAGAGTCGCAAGAAGAATTTATTGGTGGACTGCTTTTGCAACGTCTCTTAGCATTTCCCATCTAACACAGCGCGCTGCGGCAAGAGGTGCTGATATTGAAAAATCAATTAAAAACATAGATGTAATTACCATGGACGAAGTCATGATTTATAATATTCAATAAAATTTTCATATACAAGTATTGATGAATATAGTTATATTTTTATTTTTTGAGTTTTCTAATATCTGATTTACATTTTTAAAAAGAACTCATAAATGTTTGATTTAAAAATGCTACTTAAATTGTATAAATTAACATACTTAGTATGGGGGACGTCCCTCATATCTGCTTAATATATTGGCATGAGACGCAATTTAACACGAGAGACAAAACCAATTAATTGAGATTTATTTATGCACAGAGAAAATACAAGGGATTTTATAAAGAATAGTTGGTAGCGTCCACCCATTTTACTTATCCACCGATCCATCATATTTTCAATAAATAATTAAATATATATCATTTTTCAGTAAATATTTATATCTTTCCGATTAATAGATATCATTTTTCAGTGAACAGATATACAACGATTTCCAGTAAACATTTATGCAACTGTGGTAAGCACATGGGTGCACGTGATGTGTCAGAACTGTGAGAGGAGTGGATAAGTGGCCTACTTGATAGGGGTGGACTCTATATGTTATTCTTTTATAAAAAATATACATATTGGTCCTCTCAATAAATTACAATGATACTTCTTACTGTCTTTTTTTTTAGAAGGATAGATATTGATCTTACTGTCCAAACAAATATTTTGCGAAGTATCTCAAAAAATCGATACACACTGTTGATACAGTTTTATCATGAAGCATATTCATCTACGAGTCGAGTTGAGAAACTATTAATACTAGAGCTGTAAATCGGGGCTTCGCTCCGAAAAAATAATATTACATAAATTAACATATATTAAAAATAAATATATATGGGCTTAGCCCCGAAAAAATAATATTACATAAATTAACATATATTAAAAATAAATATATATGGGCTTCGCCCCGAAAAATTAATATTACATAAATTAACATATATTAAAAATAAATATATATTTTTCATATATATATTTTTCATAAATATATTTTATTAGATAAATATTAGACTTAATATATTTTCTATATAATATATTTTTAGCTACATCTCAATTTATATAAAATAATACAAAGAGTTGCAAATATTTTGAGTCTTAAATTGTTCCTTAGGTACATCATGATATTATCTCTTTAATAAAAAAATTAAATTGAGTCATTTGATTAAGATAAATGAAGAGAGAGAAATAAAATCAATGGTTGGGATGAATGATGATGTGGCATAGCTAAAAAGCTTGGAAGCTCACCCCTCTTTCTAGAGTATAAATTAATTTACTCACGAACATAATTAAATTTTCAGTCATAAAAATAAGTAAATGGCGCACCTAACAAGCCACTAACTTAATTATTTTCAACTATGTAGAGTTAAAATAGTAAATTAGCTACTAACCAGTAAAGAGCCCACGCCTTGCTTTGGGCTGAAATTATTATATCTTATAATAAAGGGCCGAAAGCTCATACCATATGAGGAAACTGATATGGGTCTTAAATTTTAATGGACCGGGATATTAATGTACGTCAATGGTGGTAATCAATCTAAGTAAACAATCAGCGGTTGAGGTTTCTTCTTTGGGGCATATAGAACTTTCATGTCAAAAAATTCAATCTCCTTTTATTAGGCGTAAGGATTTTAAATTTTGATATACAAATGTGGGTAATTGAAGACATTTATAGCTTAAAAGTTATTATAAATTTATAATCATAATGTTTTGAGATAACTCACGGGGGACTCTATGAGCTTGCTTTAAAAATATACTATAAAAACATACTAAATCACCTCCAGTATTTAATTCATATAGCTCAATTGAATTTTTATATCGAAATCGAATTTCAAGTATTTGCTGGATCAAATTAAAATATAAAAATAATTGAGGAACCAAATTAGAAAATGGTCTGTTATTTGTTAATCGGTAAAGATACATGAATTTGGTGACCCGCCCAACCAAGAGATCCAAGTCCTAGTAATCCTGCTAAGTGATGATTTAACATAGATTCTACATCTTGGAACCAAGCCAATTTTGGAGCAGCTTTATGATAATGGAACCAACCGGCAAAAAGCATTAGTGAGGCAAAAATCAATGCACCAATTGCGGTACAATAAAGTTGTAATTCACTAGTTATTCCAGATGCTCGCCAAATTTGAAAAAAGCCAGAGGTTATTTGTATTCCTCGAAAGCCCCCTCCCTGATATGTTAGAAACTGCCTTTAATTACAATCGATTGCATTAATTGGAAATATTAAGTCTGCATAAATTTTCTTGACAATGAATTCTCTTTTGAGAAACTTGAGCCTCATTTTACAAATTAATAATGGGTCAAGTTATAATAATTGATATGCAGGCCCATAAAAGCGTAGTTATAAGCATATATATATACTACTATTACAGGTTAACTTTGTTCTGGGCTAATTAATTAAGCAGCTCCTTTTCTTTGGTATTTGTTTTACTAAAACGGGCTTTTTTTTTTTTTTTTACATGCCCCATCTTGGTTGCTCTGATCTTTTATTCGGGTCAATTGCATTCTAAAGTTTTTCCTTTCAAATTATTCCTTAACATGTAGTCGACCAATTAATTCTTTTTCGTTACTATATATTTGTTTGCCTTTTAACCTTTTTGTTTCATTGTTTTTTCATATCCTGTGCTTGATGCATGTAATTGTACTTACAACTGCTAGTTATATATATATATATATATAGAGTTAGACTATTATACTAACGTTAGTATTTCGGTCTGAAATGCTAACGACTCAAAATTTATATTCTTGTGTCCGAAATCATGATTTATGGTGCTTAATAAATTCTTTATATAAAAATATTGGGGAATACAAAAATTTTTCATTTTTAGAGTTTTTTAAGTATTTGTTTTGTATTTTTGAAAATAGCATGTACAAATATCAATATTTTATTAATATTTATGAGCTATTTTCTAAAATTCAAAACAAATACTTAGAAAATTCTAAAATTGAAAAATTTTTGTATTCCCCAATATTTTTATATAAAGAATTTATTAAGCACCATAAATCATGATTTCGGATATGATAACATAAAATTTG
This sequence comes from Cyperus esculentus, assembly GCA_030179965.1. Classification (NCBI taxonomy): domain Eukaryota; kingdom Viridiplantae; phylum Streptophyta; class Magnoliopsida; order Poales; family Cyperaceae; genus Cyperus; species Cyperus esculentus. Next base: position 2,241,358 of record JASGLE010000012.1, read on the forward strand.
AGGCGTTAGCATTTTGGACCGAAATGACTCTATATATATATATATATATATATATATTGTTTTGAGAAAATAGTGGTCAGTATGTATAATATATATAGTAATGGAGTTAAACTGGTGCAAAAATGTTTTTCTGTGATAATGGGACTTAGATGCAGAGTGAGTTATGTCATGTAATGTTTATAATCTTCTTGTTTCCTTGTACCTTTTTTATAAAAATATATTTGGCTTGACCTGTTGATCATGTTTTCTGAGTTTGATAGAAATTCCTTGCTTGCTTCTGGATCCTTTTTGCCATTGTATCAATTTTCTAGCGGCTAATTAAGTTTTGACATTAATTTAGTTTCTGTGAAACTGGTGATATGTATAGAGCACACTGCAAAAAAAACTATCTATGCCATACCTTATAATTAATACTGGTTTTGTTATTGCCTTATTCATATTATTTCTTAGTTGAGGTCAAATCAGAAACTGTGGATGACTTGTTATAATTCATACAGCAATTTGACTCAGTAATCTATTATTTGCTGTGGTAGAAATGTGACTTTAGTTAATTATGCTGGCACAATGACTTCATCTGCTGAACCCATGATTAATTGAAAATTGGTTAAACAGTTGAATTGAATTGAAACAATCTTGTCAGACTGGTGACAAAAACACTTTAAACTTAATGTGGCATAGAAACACAAACAACACAATATTAACTACGAAACACTCTAAAAGTATCATATATAAATATAAAATAGTCTTTACTGAGAAAAAGGTTAAGCAGCTTCATATATATACATATGTTTAAACTTTAATTAAAGTGCATATATATATGGAGCAGATTAATTTACATCCTTTTTGCAACTGTTAATTAAGAGCAAAATGACAAGCAGTTTCTTTCTGAACTGAATATATATAGATTCTCTATATATAGTAGGAACATGTACTAAATTGCTCTTATGCTTAAGTTGCCAAATTAAATTAATGTGATCCCAGTACCCCTCTTTGATATGAACATGCATGAATGGGTCCTAGATTTCAGTATTCACAGTAGTACATGTGCATGTACGTACCTTGCTCTTAAATATATATAATTAAGTTTACAAAAATGGGATTCCACACTCTTCTTAATTTGATGCGAACATTAATAGCTATATATATATATATATAGAGGTCCAAGATCGATGTCAGTATTCAGTATTCACAGTAACTATACAAACATGTAACGACCGCAGAGTTAATTTTAGATCGGCGTCGACGACATTGGGTTAATTTCATGTCAGGTACAACAGTCAACAGATTGCTCCAGTGCACAGTATGAAATGGAGAGCAGTACTAGCAGCAGTAATGCAGTATATATAGCTAGCAGTGGCATTGACAAACACACAAAGTTGAAGGTAGCGTCCACCCATTTTACTTATCCACCGGTAATTCACCGTATTTTCAGTAAACATTTATTCTTTCCGATCAATATATATCGCTTTCCAATGAACAGATCATACATACAATCTTCAGTAAACATTTACGCAACTATGCATGACAAGCACATGGGTGTATCAGAACGTGAGAAAAAGATAGATAGGTGGCTTACTTTATAGGTGGACTGTACATGTTTTCCAAACACATTTGGTGTTTGTTGTACAGACAGACAGACTACAGAGATGAGGCAGGCAGGAGCCCGAATTTAGAGGTGTTAAGGAGCCATTCACTCCTGACCTGTTACTGTCTATCACTTTGCTATTGCAATTATGGTATCTCTGAATTTAATTTTTTTTTTTCTCTCCTCTGCTTTTCTTGCCAGATCTCATGCTTGTTCTGTCCAAGTATTCCCCACATCCTGCCTGTAAATATCTCCATTCACAAGCTAAAATGGAAGCATCCATGCATATATAAGACATGCATGACAAGCTGAAAAACCTTATATTTTAGGGAGTAAATTAATTAATCAGGATATATATATATATATATATATATATATATATATATATATATATATATATACATGGTTTTAGCTAGATTGATATTTGTTAAGATTAAACAAATTATAGTTTAATGAATAGAAGGAAGCAATTGCCAAGTTTGAATATGTAGGAATTTGACTTTTAGTTCTTTTCAGGTGCTTACAAGTTGCAAGATGCCAAAACAAAACTTAGCTCAATCAACCATGTGCCGGTTTTATCAGCTTTTAATACGTTATAAGATTAACTTTTATGAACTTTAAACTGAGTTATGTACCAATCAATGAAAGTGAGACTTGGATTTAAGAGGAAACTAAAATAAATAGAAATTTGATTATTTATTACATTTTTAAGGGAGTCTTAATTTCTATAGGAAATGGAGAGAAACTTTGCTTGTAGTTAAATAATGTAGAAAGCATCTTCCACACTAAAGGGGTTGAGAAACCTTAAAAATTTCATGCATGTACATCATTAAAAATATATATCTGTTAGATTATACTTGTCAAACTTAAAAACAATAATTTATTGGTTTCATTTTGTCCATATTATGCTCAGAAAGAGCCACTGCATTGCATGATCTTGTTCACCAAAGGTAGCAATTCTTTAAAATAATAATTCTTCTGAGAACTGAAAGCCAGTTAGTTAGGAACTGTGTGTACTTGGAATCTGAGAAAAAGTCTGTCTCAATCTTCAAAACACCAGATCTCAATAATAATGGGATACAATTTATGAGGGACACCCAGTGATCCCAAAATATTACAAAAAACAAACATAATATTAATCAGTTATTAATTGCAAAATATTAATTAATTTGTTGAAATAATGCTAAATTAATTACCTAATGTGAATAAGTACTGTTAGTACTAAATAGTATTGCAAAACTACAACAATATTGTAACGAACTTACTGTAGATTTAGATACTAATTAAATTCTCTAACACAATAATACCAAGCAATTTATTAGAGTATATATGAACCACTCACAAATTTTAAATTTTATACTATAATTTGCACATATCTTGAACATTATTATTGCACATAGCAAGTTTTGTTTTTGGTGATACTGAGCATCTCCTTATTGAAAAATTCTTTGAATTGTAATTAAGAAAATACCTGGTTTTTCAAATAACATCATTGGGGTAATATAAATAATGGGCATGCAGAAGTTTTTTAACCCATAAATAAGTTGTAGCATTCTTATTTTTTCTAACTTCAAATTTCCAATAAATAACATTTGTAAATGAGGAATTTTGTCTTCCAGTGTAACTAATTAAAAATATAAAAATACCTAGTCTAATTAAGCAATTTGGTTGGCTAAAATGAATTAATTATATATGCCGTTGTGTTTAGATTTTTTTTTTTTAAAAAAGAGGAATTTGTTGCTGAGGTCAATATATATGTACGTACTGACACCATTGTTCTGTGTTAATTAGGTTCATTGATTTCCATTCAGAAGGGTACGTTGCAGCTTATAATGTACATGAATGTTGCATCAATTAAGTACTCTATAGAGAAAATATATAGAAAATGTATATATAAGATGTCAGCCAATGAAGCTTCACTTGCAGAGAGCTATATATATATTGCTCTTAAATAATAATACTCTAAGAAATTAAACTGACTTTCCAATTATAATTTAAAGAACTTCGTCAAAAAAATCATTACTTTGTGATATGTACACAGAAGACTAGAAATAATATGAATTGGAATCAATTATAGTTTCAAGTTTCTGTATAGAAATGAATTTAGAAGAGGCAGCTGCCGGCATCACATAAAGAATATATTAATCATACAAAATGTCTGAATATTCCAATTTGACTAACAAGTCGACAAAATTTTGTACAATTATATGCAAGTAGCAAAAATTCGGAAGCCACATTGGAAAGAAATTTAAAGACATGCAGAATTATATGTAGAAGAATACGTGGAACGATACTTAAAAATTAAAATATTTCTAATTCTAATTCTAATTAGTGATTGAAAAATATATATTTAGAGAAACTTCCAATTTTTGCAAATTTGTCATTATAATTTGCCGAAGATATTAAATGTCAATAAAGGCATTGGATAACTCTATATGAATTCCTTGTCACATATATATATAAGGTACTTTTATACAAAAATAAAAATAGTACGCAAAATATTACACACTTGTAAAATTTAGTATAATTACGTTTATCTTCTCATGAGAATTCTGGTGTATTTATACAATCGGTACGTACTTGACCTAATAAAACCTTCAAGGAAGGCAAATTAAATTCATGTGCAGAAATCATGCAGCTGGATGATTGTTTGAATACAAATTAAAGGCTAACAAAACAAAGCATATATATAAGAAAACAGGATCATTTTCCTACAATGAAATTCTCAAAGAAATTATAACCGTGCTAGCTAATTATATGTGCATGAGAAATTGAGAATTAAGCTCCTCACTCTTATCAAGAAAATTCACAAAGAAACTACATGAAGGAAGGGTACCAGAAAACAAAGCAAATTAATTAAGCAACAAAAAGAAAATTTAAGCAATACGGTTAATATAATTAATTACCTCCTAAAATCCTAAAAAAAGTCACAAATGCAGATCCAAACTCAAGCCATCCTTCACACCATCCATGGATATAACCCTACCTCTCTCTTTCGGCGATGTCGACGAGCAGGTGGAAGAAGAAGAAGAGCCGAAATCGGACGCTATTTTTATGTCATTTACATTTATGCTCTTCAGTTCTGCCCCCTTAAACAAAGCCGGCGCCATCTCCATCCGCTTCTCTCTTTGCACCGTATCGAAACTTGCAATCGTGTTGCTATGTCCCGGCAATCTCCAAACGCCGGGTACCGGACTGCCGGTGATTGGTTGTGAGATTGAGCCTGGACCGCCGTAGAACCGTGAGCTCGACCATGACGGGTAGTGCGATGGCATTGGCGGAGGAGCTCCTAACCGGTGGTAATTTAATAAACCGTACACCTGCCCGTCCGCTACGTAATTCGGGTACGGGTGGCCGTGCGCCGCCGCCATATGGGCTCGCTTTGCATTTTGTCTCTCGCGCTTGTGCGCATTCTGGTGGCCTCCTAACGCCTGGCTCGTTGGGAATTTGCGGCAACAGTAGTGGCACTCGAACTTGCGGTTAATAGAAATTGCACTTGCAGATGCAGGTGCAGGTGCAGGTGCAGGAGCAGTCGTGGCTTCTCCAACCGACGATTTGGACTTGCTTGTATCATTATGGTCGGTTTCGGGAGGGAAATCAAAACCGAAAAGCCGGATCGGAGCTGAATTGGCAGGCTTGGCGGCGGGGCTCTGAGCCGAAGGCCGGGTGAACGGGAGTTGCGAGAAGGAGTCAACCTGTGCTATCTGATCTGCTTGTTTACTCATCATGCTGCAAGCTAGAGATCGAATTGGAGTACAAATGAAGGTACTAGCTTAGAAGAAAAACAGGCAGTGGATTCAGAGGAAAGGAGAGCGATCGAGCGAGGGTGTTAATCGATCCAGCGAACGGTCCCGAGGTTAGCTAGGGTTGGTTTAATTGGCATCAATTCTTACTCCCTTCTTTCTATGTAATTTCTCTGTTTTTTTTTTTTGGTTTTTGTTTCCTTTTTGAGAAGGGGGGAGGAGGGAAGAAGATTACATATGTTTATCCTCTTGGTATATATTTTCCCATCTCTCCAATTTGATGTCAAGTTATATACCTGAAAGGGGGTTGGAACTAGGAAGTAGCGTTTGAAAAGAGCTGTGGGGCTCAAATGCTACCAGTACCAGGCTACCACCAAGTACGAGCATTGGGCTTTTGGAGCAGCAGCAAGCCAGCAACAGCTGGATGCATTTGCATTTGCATATGCAAATATCAATCTTTCTTTTTCTATGTTTGTTTTCTACCTTTGCTCTTTTTCTATAGACATGCGGGTGAGTCCGAATCAGGATCCTGTTTGTCCAATATGGACCGTTAGATCAAAACGGACGGCCTGATCGACCCAATTAAGATTATAAAGAGTCTTTTTCACAACTAATCACATCCGTTAATTTTGATCCGACAGCCCATATTCGGATAACAGGGGAATTGAATTCATATATATGGGGGGAGGGTTACTGATCAATGATGATGATAGGGAAACTTGTAATTGTTTCCTTTTCTTTCATGCATCAGTAGGCATCCATCCATCCGTCCATCCATTTATGATCCATCAGTCAAGTTGTGAGACAGGAATGTTACGAGCCGGTCCTCTCCAATAAAGCTTTTACAACAGTAAGTGTAGTCATAATAGTGGTCCTGCATGTATGCATGCCCCATGACTATAACTTAACAGAGATCTGTAATATATATATGTACATGTATGTATACATATATGTATGGTCTTCCTCTCTCTGTCCGTGCTTTAAATTGGGATTGTTCGATATCTGGCTTGCTTAATAATTAATATATACACATATATGTAATAATTAATTAATCCATCACATGTTAATGTGCTAATTCATGGACTTGGTGTATATTGTACGTACGTACTGGCTAGAAAGTAATTCTGAATTTCATTTTTTTTTACCGGTGTACGTATCCGTACGTACTTCTTGATATGAATTTGTGATGCATAATTTTTGTATTTGATAAGAAACAATGAATACCTTAATTTTAGTATATATTTCAATTTTGCAACACTTGTTTGGATATAGGATTCAAATTTTGTCCAAAGGATTTGGAAAGCTATACAATATAATTGTTGGCAATTGATCAACAGTGATTGCATGTGGCCCGTTACTCTGAATATAACTAGCATATAATGTATCTATAAATTGGTCCTATTTTTAATACCTATATGACCAAATCATCGTTGATCAATTGGTAACAATTTTATCGTACAGCTCTCCAAATTCTTTGAATGGAGACTGTCTAAATGGCTTTAGACAGTATCCAATTCCTTGGATATATATATTTTTCTTGAATTGCAAAATTAGTCGGACATGTGGTACGTATATTAATATACTAGCAGCAACTTGCAATTAATCGTTAACAGAATCGTGGCCTTTAATTTATATATTTTATATTCTTTTAATACTTTTTTGATCATGCACTCTTAATTATATATACGTCAGATATTCTGAAACAAAAATGTGCTAAAATCTGAATACGTATGCTTTGACTTAGCTTTTCCATACTCTGCAGGTATTATATATATATATAGCTTTCCCATTACCCTGTATGTACGTATCTGATTAATTCGTTACCATTTTTTATTCCTTTTTTGTTCCTTACCCCATCAACAACAATAAAAAGCTGTTACCATAAATATTGTTTTTGTTTGACAAGAGATAAAAAAAGATAGTGATTAATTTAAGGTACTCAAAATCAGACATAAATGACTAAAGGAGAATTAATATGTTAAACACCTATATATCACCAGCTAGCACATGAATTTGTTCTATGGGATTTTGGCAGGATCAGGAGCTTTAAAGGAGATTAAGATCGATGAAGACAATGAGAAAATGTACTTGACAGAAAATGAACATTGATGTATGTCACAGACACACACCAACATCTCGGTACACTAGTTTTAACTTGCTATTGTACCAAATTCCTTATATACAGCATCTGCAATAATATTTACGGAGAGAATTTACTAGTAAAATGTAAAACAGTATATGTACTAGGAGTAGATAAATATACCAATGAAAATGTAAAAAAATTACATTAAATTCTTCTAGGATATTTATTATATTATTATAATTTCAGAATGCGATTAAAATTTTTTACAATGAATATTTACCATAGAAAGCTCGATCTCCCATTTTTTTTTCCTTGAAAAATAAAACAAATAGATAAATTAATTACCTGTTATATAAGCGATTAGTACATGAATAATATTCAGTCGTGATGAAACATAATATACAATCAATCACGACCTAGACTAATATGAAAATTATACTTTGTCATGTCCGAAATTTCGATGTATAGTTCCAAATAAATTTATCAGATGTAAATACTAAAGGATACAAAAAAAATTTTATTTTTAGATTTTTTTAAGTATTTTTTTTGGATTTTTCAAAATGACTCTAGAATATTAATAAAATAGTGCTTGTATAATGAAAATTTTTTGTATCCCCTAGCATTTTCATATAATAAGTTTAATGGGAACCACATATCAAAATTTCATATGATTAGTATTTCGGAGCAAAATGCATCTACAAATTTTAAGAAGATGCCAATATTTTTTATTTATTTAAAAAATTTTGTCAAAAGTTATCAAATTAATTTTACCTCGTTAGTTGACTTCCCTGCATGAACAAAGTATATATCTGTTTATGTAGGACAAAATTGAAATGTATAATACAATATTCATTTTGTTGTACTGCAGAATTACAAACTAATATAATAATATATATATAGATGGATCCGTGTACAAAGATATTGTACCGTAACTCTCATGCACATATCGGATGGTGACATATCCTATGTATGGTGGGTGCACATAGCACTCGTTTGTCTGTACTCTGTACTCTGTACTTTGTACCACTGTTTATTCGGCCCTTGGCAGGTTAAAACATTTTCTGCAGAAAAATTATGTAGTTGAATTTTTCAAAAAAAAAAAAAAATTATGTATTTGATCTTGATAGGCCAGTGAAGAGTCAAATTGTTTTTGAGAAACATCTTGTATGGGTCCATTAAAAATCCGTCCATAAACATACAAAAACTGTAACAGATGTATCTGATTTTGTAACATATACGTTCGATTTTGTAACTTATGGACGCTAGGTATTTTTGATGTAGTATTACTAACATAAATCGCATATATAGTTTTGAAGTCCAAAACATTAACATAGAACAACTGTCTCTGAGTCTATAAATATACAAATTTTATAACAGTTTATATGTCAATTTTATAATTTTTATCTCAGATTTATAAAGAAATTTACAAATGTCTATTCCACAAATGATAGGTATAGAACAAAGAGGCAACAAAACGGAACATGAGTAGCTCTTGGGCATTTGTCATTTAGGAAATAAAGAGGCTTTCCAAACATGACCCACATCTTAGATTTTCAAGAATCATAACTAGATCTCCGATGTAGAAAGATGTCGACCTCTCCTTGGGTAAAACTTTCATAGATAACCTTGCAACCATTATAATTTAACACTTACCATCATGGATCTCTCTTAATAGTTAATAATAAGAGAAAAGTCCGATTTTTGTCTCTCTGGACTATTTGTATTTAGTTCAAATTGGTTCCTGAACTATTTTTTGTTCAAATTGGTCCTTGAACTATTGTGTTTGGTTCAAATTGGTCCTTTAATTATTTTTTTGGTTCAATTTGGTCCCTCAATTATATGGTTTGGTACATATTGATCCCCACTTACATCCATTTATGCTAATTAATATAGTTTAGAACCCAATTTTGGTGTCAATTAATATAAATAACAGTATTTTGGAGGGGCTATTTGAACCAAATTTATAAGTTTAAGGACCAATTTGAACTAACAAATAATTCAAGGACCAACTTGAATCAAATGCAACAGTTAGGGATCAATTTGAATAAAAAAAAACAGTTTAGGATCCAATTTAAACCAAATCCAATCGTTACCAAAAATCGGACTTTCTCTAATAATTATTCTCGATGTCTCCACTAGTCTTTTTTTATTCAAACAAAATAAAAAAAGAAACGTTGATTTTGCATAAGATGGAGCTGAGCTGGGAACCAATTTCTCCTAAAATTAAACTTTAATTTGTACTCAAGTGAAGTCCATTCTTTCTATTTTAGTTCAGACTACAAGTCTAATATTAAATACGTAGGTATTGAGTCAATTCATGAGGTGCCAGATATATAATTTGAATGGGACTTTACTCTTTGAGGGGAGCAGGGTTATTGTCTAATCAAATGTGCATGTTAAAAATTGTCTTTAAGAGCACAAGTTTATATACTGTTTGATCTAATTGCGGACATCATATTGGCATATATATATTATATACACACGCTATTGGAAATTTGGAAGCATATATACATATCTTTTTCGATCTTAATAGTTATAAGATTACTATGGCTTTGTTACTTTCAATTACACATGTTCTTGTCCATATCATGTGAGCTAGCTGGTAGTGTTTATAATTTCAACGATCAAAATATCTATATATTGTAGAAAGAGTAATAGGATTTCAAGATTCTCAATATATGCATGCCACATCAATATCTATTGTAAACCATTTGATAAAAAATTTGACGGTTCTGATTCGTTTGATTGTAAATATTAAAGAGTCTTTTCTTTTCGCACAATCAAAGTTATTAATTGTTCCTCTCTTTATTATTATCAATAATTAATCGTTATTAATTGATTGATTTTTTTTTTTCTGTTCTTTTAGTTCAGAAAAAAATGTAAAAAAAAAAAATCTAACATTATCATACAAATGTTTTTTTTTTTTTTATTTTTTTTATCTTAACAACTGTGTATGGTGAAGAACTAAAGCTATAACTCGGGCTTCGCCCCAAAAAGTGGTATCAAATAAATAACTAAGAATTTTATAAAAAACTTAAATTTTTAATGTAATGAAATAATAATAATAATGATGCAATAATTTATAAATAATAATATATATGAATGTTGGATCATTTTAAGGATTAAAAATTTGTTTTAGACATATCACATACATCTTATTTAATGAGGAGAGAAAAAAAAATATTAGCCATTGGATCAAAGTAGATGAAGAGTTTCAAACAAAATCAATGGTTAATAAGAGTGATGATGTGACATAGTTGAGGTGTTTGAAAGTCTATCCCGAGTATAGATTACACAGGATACATATATATATATATACGTCTAACCGACTTTCCATCCATCCAGGAAGAGACACTTATGTCACGGTTAATTATTAAGTGGTCTTGATTCTTGATGAATTTTTAATCAGTAACTCTGCAGTTTCATCAAAAAAACAAAAAAACAAAAAAACAAAAAAAAAATCTGCAGTTTATTATTAAGTAATTACGAATTTTATTCTTAAAATATTTATTACAGTATCAAAGTTTAAAGGGAAAACAAATATAAAGTCACGATATTGTTCTGTTTTATTGTGGACTGAGAATTTTTGACTGAGATGTAATCATGTAAATAAATAATTTCAGAGTTAAAAAATAAGACTATGAAATATATATAACAGTAATTTCTTCATTTGTTTCTAAGGGATGTAATTAATTAGCTTTCCAATCCATTGTTTTTTATTTGTCTTGGTTGAGTTTAGGTTAAGTTGAGATAGCTAGGTTTGAATTGTATGTGGGTATGGGTCACCCTTCACTTAATAAATTTGTCTTTCTGAAAGGCACTTGAGTTGATGGCTCAAGTTCTGAGTCTGAGCCTGACTGATGCAGTGAGCATATATATATTTTCAAGTTGGGTCTGAAATCTGAAATCTGAATTTGCCAATATGTCTCAACTTTGAACTTTCTCTCTCAGGAGTTCATATGACAATGCAACTTTGACAAGAACAGATGAATAGAGGCAAAAAGGAAAGAGAAATTAAAAAGTGATTGATTGAACAAATTACTTGCAGAAAACAACCTATATAATATACCCTTGTCTTTTGAAAAAGAAACTATATATGGGGACTGATTTCTGCCCCAACTCAACAATCCCCTATCTTTTTTATTTTTTTGCCTTTTTCCTTTTTATTCTTTCTCCCTTTTTTTGTGAAAATCCTTGAGAAATTATTAATAGAAGTTTTGCAATGAGGATTGAGATCCGGTGCTCTTAAAATCCGAGAGCAGGACCCTGCCCTTGTGATCGGACGGTTGTGATCAACCGAAGAGTAAATTTTGGTTGATACCGACCGCCCGATCACAAGAGCAAGGTCGTGCTCTCGGATTTTAAGAGCAGTAGATATTCACCTTGCAAAGATACATCTTACTACAACAAAGCATAAATTGAACTAATAAACATCAAGAAGTCACTCCAAATTGTACCTAATTACATAAATTGAATAATGTTTATATTTATTTCGGAGAGGTTAATACATACATCAGATACCTTTGGTATTTCCAACATTTTTAATGGTATGTTCTGCACATTTTTTTTTTTTTTGGAAAATATAATTTCATCAATTGAATTAAATATGCATATATGTGTCCGTGGGTGTTTTTGAGATAATTAACTAATTGGATTATTGTGCTTGTATATATGTTGTATACTTGTATCCTATCAAAAGACTTTTGGACCATCGACATATATGCCTTTTGTGTGGGGCTTTTTTCATTATTAAATAAAGCCATATGCATGTGATTGTGTACTTTAAGTAGAGATTCAAAAGAAATAAAAACAGCACGTTATATATATAGTCGCAGCTTCTTTTTTTTATCTCATCAAATATATATATCCCCCCAACCCCCCCCCCCCCCCCCCCCCCAAAAAAAAAAAAAAAAAGGAACCATCACCATCCAGTCCCCCACAAAAATGGAGAGTAGGAAGCTCTATTGGGTGAGTATAACAATTAAGGAATTTTCTAAGTGCCCTCATTTTAACTGTCCACACGCGTGTTTACACATTTAAAAAATTTGTAACCTTTATCTCAAATTGTGTAACACTTAACTCAAATTTTGTAACAGCATGGTACAAGGACACATATTTGAGTACACTAGATATGACTCAACATTTTACAAACAAGATGCAGTAACAGTGATCAAAAGCCAAAACAGTAAACAAGGTCTCATGTTTTTATTTATTTGGGTTTTTGAGATGCCTGAACTAAGTAGTACAAGATGTGTCACTCCACTGACATATTTGATCAGTTTGTCTCAGTTCAAGTTTGGAGCATTCTCATCTCAGGCTAGAGTCCATATTTGCTATGATCATGAGTGGAATCGATCGCAGGGTCATCGATTCGGCTATATCTCAAACCGTCTGATCGAAATCTCACGGTTGGTTTCGGTTATGATCCAAGTGGAAGTTAGGGGGTATTTTTGGTAATTCATAACCATTTTTTAATCTTGATCAGACGGCCTGAATATCGATCTGAGGACCCTGCGATCGGATTTGGCTGTAGAGGAATTGAAACCAAAGGAGTGACTTAAATTTTTGGTCTTTAGTTATCATTTATGTTGGGTTTAACAGTTTTTCTGGTTTGAGTATCAGATTCACAAATTTGATGTGAATTTATGGTTCTCAGCTTCTGATGATAAATTTTTTTTCTTGAAGTAGAAAGTTCATAACTTCATATTGATAATTAAAGTTTAGTCTTCTTTAAATTGAGCCACAACTTCATATTCATAACATATCTATCATATAATTATATATCCCCTTCAAATCATTGATTGCTTCAGGAAAAAATCAAATTAGATGTGCTGAAAATGTTACCAAATTGAGTTGCTTAAATGTTGTCTTGGACCAGAATTTGCCACACTTGAGTTTGACTTCCGGTACCAATCAAAATACAGAAATGGTAGCTAGCTTTCACCTTTCAGGCTCATTCCTTGATTAATTATGAGATATATATAGTGGTGCACTAACAAATGGTCTAGTAGCTCAAGTGGTAGCTAATTAACTATGATGACTTCTAAGAGGTAATGGATTCAATCCTCCAGAAACACAAAATAATAAATCTCCTAGAAAGAAATAGGAGATGGTGGAAAATATCCACTTAAATCTAAAAAAAATGAGTTGTTCTTCTATGGACAACCGTTCATTTTTAATCAACCGACTCATATTTTACAAATCAAGCAACTCTCTTTATTTGTGCCTCAAGAATATATCGTAACCATCCGAATCAGACAAATGAACGATCCATATTTCATCCAATCCATAGAAGAATTCACCAAAAAGAATATAGTGGTGCACTGCATTCTGAATTCTGACTGACAATCCCCATGCCAGTTTAGTCTTTATGCGTTCATGATCATCATCAGTGTGCTGTATACAATACTGTATAGTGCTCTGATTTTTTTTTACTGAGCTCAAATCTGGTCAGAAGGGAATCATGGCAATATGGCATCATCATGCCAATTTTTTTTTTCTTTTTTTTTTTTGGAATATGTCATGTTTAACCTAACAGTCTAAGTCAATCATGGAGCGTCAGATTGGATCAGACTCGGAAGTATTGAAGTAACATTGCGTTGCATCTTTCTTTCTTCTTTCCACCGATTTTTTGTGTACTTTTCTTCTGGGCTTCTTCTCCACTGTCTGCTAAAGCTTGTTGCAATTTATAGGACTACTGTTGTTCATAGTTCTATAAGCTGGTAACTAACATGAGATGTTCAGACTTCATTTTTCAGAATCAGAGCCAATTAATTAGCCTAATAATAATTAGAAATGGTATCCACCCCCCCCCCCCCCCCCCCCCCCCCCGTTTTTTTTTTTGACATCAGATCCTCTATGGACAGCATGTGATTTTTTTTTTTTTTTGTTAACAAGAATAATATTGCATTATATTGAGCTAATAAGAATAAAATTTTTGCATGTTTGGTATATTAGCTCAAATATTCTTATGTGATAAAAATTTTCCAGTGATTGCAAATTCACTTGATAAGCAGTAACAATTTGTAGAGGTAATATTGGTTGATCACAGCCAGAGTTAGTTAGTTCATAAATAGGATTGAAATATTGAGCTAAATTTTTATATCAATACAATAATCACATTAAAAGTACAATAACTATGACTGACAAAACAAATTGTTAGCATATATTTGTGCACATTTGACATGAAACATTTTAAATTATTGCTTGAAGATGATCCAATGAAATTTATGACCAACCATCTTAATGAGAAGAACTAGATTATCAGATGAACTAAATTTAATTATGATCCAACTCAATTTATTGTTGGGAAATATATAGCTGAACTGAACCCTGTTTCTGTTTCAACTTTAAAAAACTGTTGTCTTTTTCATTTCTCCTTTTATAGTTGGCAAATCAAGCTAGCGGTTGAGTAACTAAATGACCACTTTGGTTTTGGTAGCCTTTCCAAAGGGCATATGACTGAGGTGATAGTGCTGTCGGAAGACAGATTTATGTTATGTTATGTTATGTGCCCATTTTGGACCACAGCATTGAGGTAAAAGCATCTCTTTATTGGAAGAAACAGAGCCTGTCCAATTTTATTTATTGAAACCGGTAGAAAAGAGGTAACTTTTATTTACTTTAAAAATGGTATAATTAATTGGTTCCAATTTTGCTAAAAAGATCAATCTATAATAGTATGTATAATGTGATTAAGCTGTGCATGAAACTAAATTGCTAATTATAATATGACATATATGCTTTTTGGAGCAATTTGGAGCAATAACAAATCAAAATACCGAAGATGGGCATGATATATTGGACGATTTAAAGCTCGTTGGAAAGCTTGAAAGAAGCCGAACTAAATTTACTTTCGAAAAAAAAAAAAAAAACGTCATTTGGAAAAAAGTACTACAGGAAATTTCTATTTTATTATTTTCTTAAAAAAAAAGGATTAAATTAACTTACACTCGATGATTGTGTCGACCTATGAAGAGAATTAATAAACATAATTGTGTGGTGTTTCTTATATGATTAGTTTCTAATCATAATTCATAAATGATGCAATTAAATTAAGTTATGCAGAGCTGTTTGGTGAACACAATACTATAATATTTATGATTGAAAGCCTTAAACATGACAATTTAACTAAATCACTATAATAAATGCATGACATAACATACTTTTCAGTGCAGTTCAAGCAGATGTGCAAGTTTCTTTATAATATTGTACATTTTTTTTCATATAAATTTTCTTTAAAAAAATAAAGACTTAATTCTTATAACTCATAAATTATTAATAATGAATTATGTAGACTACATATTTGAATAACTTCACTTCCACGCTCGGAAGAAAAGAGTAGTAGACTAGTAGGTAGCGTCCTTTTTTTTACTTATCCACTGGTCTACCGTATTTTTAGCGAACACATATCATTTTTTTAGTAAACATTTATATATTTCCGATTAATAGATATCATTTTCCAGTGAACAGATATACTACGATTTCCAGTGAACATTTATATAATTGTGGTAAGCACATGGATGCACGTGACATGTCAATGAAAGAGGTGGATTAATGACCTACTTTATAGGGGTGGACTTTACATATTTCTCGGAAAAATTTCACAAATGCCCAAAAAATAAAACTTATCTCTACCACTGCCCAAACCACTAACTTAATTTCACGAATGCCCAAAACCATTGGGCGTGACTTCAACTTGCGCCTAAGCGAACTTTACTGAGCTGCCCGTGATTACAGCGGACCCCACAATTTTGTTAAAAAACATTATTTCAATCAGTGGGGCCGGCTTGTCAAAGGGAGAGGGATAAGGCGCAAGAGGAAGTTGCGCCTTACCCAACTCGAAACCCTGCTCCTTTATTCTTCTCCTTCTCCCCTCTTTCTTCCCACTTCTTCTTTTTTCTTCTTCCCCAACCCGAATCCCTTCCTCTTCTCTCCAAACGGTGGCAAAAAAAAAAAACACAAAATCCATCCAATAACCCCATCTAACCCCCCCCCAAAATTGTTATCAATCTACTCTCCACCCCTCCCTCTTCAATTTGGCCTATCGATCTCTCACTCTCACAACCTACACCACTCACATTGGAACTCTCCGAATTTTGCCCCATTGATGTGAAGGTGTCATCCCGGCGACGCAACCCCTCGAAAACACGGTGAACTTTGTAAGGTTCCTCTCTTGTAAGGTTAGAAATATATTTTCTTACAATTTTTGCTATAATATTGTAGCTATTGAATGGTATGTGAATGTATGTAAGGTATTTACAATTTATACAATTTTTTGTAATGCATGTTGTTATGGTGGTATGTCCAATCCTATATAATATTTGTGTATATATAGTATTTGTTTATGTAAATTTGATAATATATTGTTATTGTTGATTTTTGGTAAAGTGATATCTAAATTAGAGATACTAAGAATGGTAGGGTTTAAACGTTATTTTTGCCAAATTGTTTGTAATGCATGTTGCTATGGTGCCATGGCAAATATTATATGGTATTTGTGTATGTATGTTGGTTAGTATAATTTTTATGGTTGATTTGATATCCAATTTAGAAATCTTAATATTTTGTAGGTTTTAAATGGTAAGTTTTGCCAAATTGTTTGTAATGATCAAATTGTGTGATAAACTTTGTTAACTAAGCTATAATAATGAAATCTATAATAAATGTCAAATTGTTTTCCAATTTGGATTCCTTTTAGTTGAATATTTAAAATTTATTGAAAATGTACCATTTATTGTAATTTTAAAATGTTATTTATAGGAATGGCACGGGGAGGTGGTCGTGGACGGGGTGGTCGTGGTCGTGGTCGTGGTCGTGGACGGGGTGGACGTGGAAGGGGCGATGGTGGTGGTGGAATTCCCGAAGGCACTATTCATAGACCCTACACAGGCTCACTGTTAACAAGAAACGCGGTGCATGTCTCAAGTCGTGCCTACACCGCAGTAAGTTCACTCGGTTTTTTTTTATATATTTTTTAAATGTTTCCACTTAATTGTTTTTCATCTTTGGGCTAAAGTTGTTTCTTCATTTTCAAATTGAGCAGCCGGAGTTGACAATGGACACAAGGGGAAGTTTGATGCGGTTCACCGTTAACGATCAAATAATGCCCATACTACAAAGGATGCGGCTGGATCATCTAGCAAGGTTGGGCAGCATGCAAATCGACCGAGACCTAATTACTGCTCTAGTTGAGAGGTGGAGACGCGAGACGCACACGTTTCACCTCCCCATGGGCGAGATGACAGTGACATTGGAGGATGTTAGTTGTCTATGGGGTTTGCCGATTAATGGATTACCGGTGACTGGTTTTGCCGATGAAAACTGGGAGCATGATGTAAGAAGGTTGTTAGGGCGTGTTGATTGGGATGCCTTCCGACGCGCCCCCAGCACATTTCATTTGAGACGTGAATGGTTGGTTGACCCGTGGGTACCGCAGCATCTCAATGAAGAGGATAAAGCCCGACATCGTGCGGTATTGCCAGACGACTCACCCGAGCAAGAGGTTATTTACTATGCTCGTTGCTTCATGTTAGATTTGATGTCTGCTGTCATGTTCCCGGATCACTCGGGACACACACATAGCATGTATCTGCAGTTTGTCGACGAGCTCGACGAACCTCCGGAATATAGTTGGGCCACAGCCGTACTGGCCCATCTGTATCGAGGTCTGTGTGCGGCAAGCGAGAACAATTCAACCCAAATATCGGTACCGTTGGGCCTCTTACAAATATGGATATGGACCCGAATGCCTCTCGGGAGACCCAAGCCCAATTTTCCCGCAACCGGTTTACTAGGTCAAGCGTTCGGTGTCATATGGCTACCGCCACATACATATGATGAAGAATTTCACAAGAGTATCACAGCATATCGGAAGAGAATTGAGGAGTTGGGAGCTGGAGATATAGTCTGGTGGCCTTATGAGAATTACATGGAAGAGCTCCCAGCAATATGTCGTGATCCTCGGGAGATGGAGATGTGGTTTTACAACGGGCCTTTGATTTTATTTTGGGAGGTGAAGTGGTATACCCCTGTAAGGGTTATGCGGCAGTTGGGTCGGCATCAGGAAGTTCCTCCTCCACTTCAAGATCTTTCAGATTCTTTTCATGATGTGCGTCATGGGCCCCATTGTCGCATTGATTGGGACATTGAACACCACGATAGTATCGTGTGGTGGGCTAGAAGACGACAGCATATTGTGCCACACCGCGAGTTGTGGGATGCGCGTACATTACCTAGATATGAGGCTTGGTTCAATCAGCAAGGAATGCGTACCGTGTATTACCGTGGATCCACTGCAGCAAATGTATATGAGGCCCCCCCCTCACCGGCTCAAGCACGCATATTCCAAACCTACTCGGCACGCGGTGAAACGGTGCAACAAATGGTAATCACTAATTGCAAGCTATTAATTCTAGCGACATTGTTGTACTAATTTATAATATATATATATATATCGGTGTGGACATTGCAGGTTATACGCAATTTAATTCTAGCGAGGGATGCCGTAGGAGCCTTAGCTACCCAAGCAGCTAATGCACTTGCTCGTCGCATTTTGCGTACGTGTCGTGGAAACTTGGAAGATGTCAATCGAGGGGCAATTTTTGAACAATTTATGGCACAACACAACATTCGGGAGGTTGATTTTGAGCCAACACTGAGTGAGCGCATGCGCGTCCAGAGTTCTGACTATCAATGGATGAATGAGTTGCTTGGCGGCGATTATGCAAGTTCGATGGTCGAGGCGCCACTATACCGTCCCGCCTCTGCGCG
Source organism: Cyperus esculentus (assembly GCA_030179965.1). Lineage (NCBI taxonomy): Eukaryota > Viridiplantae > Streptophyta > Magnoliopsida > Poales > Cyperaceae > Cyperus > Cyperus esculentus. The sequence continues at coordinate 2,260,541 of JASGLE010000012.1, forward strand.
ACTGTCACAGGACGGGGTTTGGGAGCACGGTGAGAGCTCAAGAGCGCGGCGGCAGCAAGAACCTCTCCAAGCCAGCCAGTGAATGAAGTTCCGATCTCTCAAGTTATCGATCCAACACAACATGTCCAGGTGCCAATGACGGTTGTGCCAGAACCTCGTACCATACAGAGGCCTAGAAGAGTGACAAGGCCTCCTCAACCTTACACACCAACGCAGGCCTTGGAGCACTTGAGACGGGCTAGGGCTAGGGGCCGGGGCAGGGGGCGTGGAGGTGAACAGGGTGGTGAGTAGTTATGTCAACTAATTATCAAGTAATGATAGATTAGAATGTGTGGACTTAGTATTTTGTTAACTAATTAGAATGTATGAACTTCTCACTCTTTTGTTAACTAATTATCAAGTAGGATATGTAAACTAATTATTAAGTAGAATGTATGGACTTGATCACTGATAAGGATTTATTTATGCAAGATGAAAATAGTCATTGCATTTTGAAAAATACTGGAAGTTATCATATTTCATATGCAGTATGAAAAAAAAAATTCGGAATAAGAAAGGCGCAGGATCAACTTGCGCCTAACATTTCATATTTTGCTTTCACTTACAAAAGGGCCCCACTTTATGTTTAGGCAAAAATCACACTAAGGCGCAAGTAGAAGTTGCGCCCCAAATCAGAGATTTTTTTCTGACTTGAACCAGTGCCAAAAATCAGATTTGGGGCGCAAGTTCTACTTGCGCCTGCCATCTAAAATATCACTTACAATTGGGACCCATTTTAAATAATCCATCTTGGGCGCAAGTTCTACCTGCGCCCACAATTGATTTTTGCCACTGCTTCAACTCAGTGCCAAAAATCAGATTTGGGGCGCAAGTTCTACTTGCGCCTGCCATCTAAAATATCACTTACAATTGGGACCCATTTTAAATAATCCATCTTGGGCGCAAGTTCTACCTGCGCCCGACAATTGATTTTTGCCACTGCTTCAACTCAGTGCCAAAAATCAGATTTGGGGCGCAAGTTCTACTTGCGCCTGCCATCTAAAATATCACTTACAATTGGGACCCATTTTAAATAATCCATCTTGGGCGCAAGTTCTACCTGCGCCCGACAATTGATTTTTGCCACTGCTTCAACTCAGTGCCAAAAATCAGATTTGGGGCGCAAGTTCTACTTGCGCCTGCCATCTAAAATATCACTTACAATTGGGACCCATTTTACATAATCCATCTTGGGCGCAAGTTCTACCTGCGCCCGACAATTGATTTTTGCCACTGCTTCATCTCAGTGCGAAAAATCAGATTTGGGGCGCAAGTTCTACCTGCGCCTGATCAATTATCTAAAAATGGGTCCCAATTGTAAGTGAAACCAAAGTTAAGGCGCAAGTAGAACTTGCGCCTTATTTTGTCCACGAATTCTGTAAATACATCTCAACAACCTCATTTATGTTACTCTCTCTTCACTTTACCTTCAACTCACACCCGTCTCTAACCCTAAAATCCGCCATTTTCATTTTCTCCACTCAACAAACACTCAACTACTAAATTATTTGCAACAATTTCAAGTATTTTGGATACCAATCATCTAGAAACCCCGAATCCCAACGTATTCTACAATTTTGTGCCGGCATCCAACTATTATTTAGGTACATTTGGTTATCCCTAATTTTCTTGCTTTCCATGTTTAATAATGCATCACAACCATTGTTTTATAAATGTAAGACATTTTTAAGGAATTTTAATAATCTTTATTTTACTTTTACTATTGGAAGGCAAAATAGAGGATGTTCTTCATCAACTTATTCACCGGGGGCATTGTGCAACATTGCCATTGTGGAGTGTATTATTCGCAAGGGCCGACAACCAATTTCACGGTAAATAAAGATATTTCTCTTAATTTGCTAGAGGAGGAAATATATCGATGGTTAGGAATATCTAAGCTGAGTTATGGTTTGCGGATACGAGCTAAGTTTAATTCTTCACCCCCACCGGTTGTTTTTTTTTTTACCGAGCTAGAGATATTGAACAATGAGACTTGGAAATTTGTTGTGCAAAATATGGGAAATTGGAAGGTCATGGAATTGTTTGTAGACACACTCCCTAAATCGACTTCAACGGGACCGGTAACCTTACCAACCCATGAGTTACCTAGTTCGAGTCAATTAGTGGGCTACGAAACAACCGAAAACCATTCGGATCAAGCCCCAAGTCCATACCCATCAACCGAAACACCCTTGATCTTTCACGAGCCACTTGAAACATATGGAGCACCACAAGATGACGTACCCGTTGCCGATTCTAATGCCCATAATAGTGATGTCGAGAATTTTGAATTTGAAATTGGATTGGATGATATAACCATGGAACAAAGGATTGGAAACATGATCTTATCGGATAAAACCCCGATAGGAAATACCTTTTCCGATGATTTTTACAATCAACAAGAGGATTTTGATGAGGAGGATGAGGAGGAGGACCCCGAAGGAATGGATGACGAGACCTTCTACAACTATTACTTGCCCCTTAGGGGCCGGTCACAAACTCATCCGGTTCCATCCTTCAATGCCATTGAGGGAATTGTAGAATTTGTATGGGATGGTAACTTTTTTGATAGGGCGGGGTATGCAACGGATGATACATTAGCGAAGGGACAAGTGTTCCGTTCAAAGGCACATTTAAAATGGGTGGTATACGATTTTCACATAAGAGCAAACCGCACATTCATGGTAGACAAATCATGTACAAAGGTATGGACTCTTAAGTGCACAAACCCACAATGCAAGTGGAGATTGCATGCCCGTCGAAGGTCTTATGACGATGCTTTCGTAATTCACACACGAAAGGGACCGCATGAGTGTGTTCTATCAGAAGATAGACCCGAGCACCCACATATGACGGCTTCTTTCATAGCAACCTTAATACGGGAGCATGTCAAGGCCAATGTGAGGTATAAAATCAAAGATATCAGAGTAGATGCTGTCTCGAGATATAATTTCCGAGTTCATTATATGAAGTGTTGGCACGCAAAGGAAATTGCAATTTCACAGCTTTTTGGTGGGTGGAAGGAAGCTTACAACTTAATTGTGAGATTGTTGGGAGCAATGCAACAAAATAACCCGGGGACAAAAATCGAGTGGTTCACTGTGCCGACTAACAGTGCAAGTGTTACACTGTTCCAGGGTGTTTGCTGGGCATTTGGCCCGTCTATTGAAGCATTCCAACACTGTAGACCACTTATTGGAATTGATGCAACGTTCCTCACCGGTAGATACAAAGGTAGGCTCATGACAGCCTGCAGTTATGATGCTGAAGATCAGCTGGTACCACTTGCATTCGGACTGTTTGACACCGAAAATAACAAGTCATGGGAGAGATTCATGCAATTTGTCCGCCGAGAAGTGGTTGGTTCAAGAGTGGTCACCGTGCTTTCTGATAGACATCCATCCATTTTAAGAGTATTTCGGGAGCCAAATCTCGGGTGGCATGCAGCATCTGGACAAGCGTTTCACAGGTATTGTTCGAGACATATCAGTCAAAATTTTCAACGCCATTTGAAGAGCAAGAAACTTGTTCCAAATGCTAAGGCTATCATGAGACAAAACCAACCAGGAAAATTTCATAGTCGTATGAATAATTTGGCTAAAAAGAAAGCAGAGGCAAAAGAATGGCTCGACGCTATTGAGACGGATGAGAATGATGACCCGGTTTATGATAAGTGGGCATTGGCTTATGATGCCGGGGGTCGCCGTTGGGGTATAATGACAACTAATGGTCCCGAATCCCTCAATAATGTATTCAAAGAAGCTCGGGAGTTGCCGGTGACCTCACTTGTTGAGATCACTTTTTACAAATCAGTTAAGTATTTTGCGGAGAGAAGAACCAAAGCCGAGGAAATAATAGGTGAGGGTCTTCTATTTTCAAGAAAAATAGAGAATTTGTTGGAAGCAAGAAGACTGAAAGGGAACACACACACAGTCACACCTTACCGAGATCTGAGAAAATATGAGGTCGTAACAAGAGAAAGAATGGAAGAAAATAAGAAAAAAGGGGGGAAGAGACATTGGGTTAGATTAGAGGGACCTTCGGGGTTATGTACCTGTCAAAAGCTGCAATTGACGGGTATACCTTGTTCTCATGTGCTTGCAACTTGTGGGATAGCTAACGTAGATAGCAACTAGTTTGTATCTCCATATTTCCGGGCAACTGAGTTGATGGCGACTTGGCGGCCAGAATTTTACTATTTTGGCAATTCTGAAACTTGGCCACCGCATCAAGGCCCAAAACTAGTACCGGACCCCTCCATGTACAAAATCGATAAAGGACGCCGCCAGAAAGTTCGTATCCAAACCGAAATGGATGAGTTGAACCGAGAGAAACACACATACACATGCCAAAAGTGTGGAGAGCAGGGCCATAACAAGAGAACTTGTCGGGCAAATCCAAATCATGATGGTAATCTACTTACTAAAAATAATTTCACTACTTCAATGCACTTGCTAATTTGTAATTTACAATATTCCAATTTTTTTGTAGGGAATTGATTGTGCCATTCCAATGTGGATCAAAAGATTCTAATGTGCTTCTTCATTTTAAATAGACTTATTCTACTCTTGATATAACTTGTGTAATTTATATTTTACAATTACAAACTTCATTTGTACTTTCTAATTAGATCAAGGACTTCACTTGTATTCTCTAATTAGATCATGGACTTCTCTAATTAGATCATGAACTTTATTTGTACTAGTTATGAAATCTATATGATTTATATCATTTTAAGATTTATCTTATGTTTATTTTATGTGATGATTCGGAAAAGCTATTTGGACAATAGTTAAGATGATAATACTAATTTTTTTAAAAAAATGCCTGCTCTTGGGCGCAACTTTTACATGCGCCTAATGGTTGTGTGACTGAAATGTGGGTCCAACAGCTAAGGCGCAAGAAAATTCCACGCCTAAGAAACATATAAATCTGGACTATTAAATGCACAGCAGTTACAGAACCAAAATTCCGTCTTGGGCGCAACTTCTATATGCGCCCTACATTTTTGTAAAATTTGCCCGACATAAATAAAAAGAAAAGGGAGTCATATTTGGGGCGTTTGTTCAACCTGCGCCTTTTTATTAAAATATTGTGGTCCCCCCCCCCCCCCCCCTAACGGCTATACGGGCAACGGGCACGGGGTGGGCAGCTCAGTAAAGTTCGCTTAGGCGCAAGTTGAAGTCACGCCCAATGGTTTTGGGCATTCATGAAATTAAGTTAGTGGATTAGGCAGTGGTAGAGATAAGTTTTATTTTTTGGACATTTGTGAAATTTTTCCTATTTCTCTAACAAAGAATTGAGCTGTAAAAGGACATACACATACTCTTGCACACAGAATATTGCAGAGTTTATGCTCTCAATTGGCAATATATATAACTCTTGATGGATGGATGGATCATCCATGGCTTGACAGTTGACACAAATACGAGGGGGGTTTTGTTTTGTTTTGTCAGTGAATGAATGAATTGATTTTTTTTTTTAATCAAAAAAAAAAAAAAGAATTGTTGGTTTTCTCATTCATTCAGGCCCCAGAAAGAAAAAAAAATTAGATCAATCTCAAAAGCATTGGGTGAAGAGCAATTTATTGCTTGGACCACTGGACCCCCTCCGACCAGGACAACTATGAACTCACAACAACTTACTCCTCTCTTCTCAACACGAGTAATACCTAGCGTCCATAGAAAAACTGTCCACAGTATTTATAGGTTACATTTCGGGATGTATCTGTTACATTCTTTATATGTCTATATATGAACGTATGGACGGTTTTTCAATAGACGCTAGATGTTTCTCTCTCAACACCTGCCTTTCAATTTTCTTCTTTTTCTATATATATAAATAGGTTGACAAATAGATCTTATTAGACTTATTTGTAACTACTATACTCACAAAAAGTAACCTATGAACGTCCATTGTGCGGACACTTAACGTTTCCGTATTTTTATTAGTATAATGGTATCTACTCTCTAGAGTAATTAAACTTCCCTATATAAACTATCAAGATCTCTAATTAATAACATTCTCCTTTCTGGTGGAGAGCACTTTTGTTCGCATGCCTTTGATTGGTGCGGCATACGCTTTCATTGCCCCACTTCTAGTACGAGTTTAGTTATTATCTTTGTGTACCCATGTTTCCTTATCTTCTTAATTTTATGTTTTTCTTCTTTCTTGGCATATGCCCTTGCAAAATCAATGTTTAGTATGATTGCATGCATGCGTTGTTTAATTACTTCTTTTGAGAGCTTTTTTTGGTCAAAACTTAAATTAGTTCAAAGTAATATTAAAGGGGCATGAATGAATATATAAACGATGAGAGAGAATATTTACTCATAAGTATGTAGTTCATAGTTTGTCTCACACAAATATCAAATGCAGGGAGATTGGTTAGTGTTAGTATTTCGGCCGAAACAAAAATGATTTAAAAAAAGATTCTGGTTCGAAATTTCAAGATCAGGTCTAGCTTTAAATTACATGTATTTTTTATCGATATAAAATTTACTATATATTTCAAAGATTTTTGAAAGATTTCCAAAATATAAAATGTTCATCTTTTAATAAATCTGAAAAAAATAAATTAAAGTTTACTATTCTATGATATTTTCATTAAATATGTTGAAAAGAATATAAAATGTTCATCTCTTTTGTTGTTATTTTACTTTTTCTTGTTCCCACATATTTTCATTAAAAATTTAATGGCGATTCAAGTAGATGATTTAATTTTATAATTTGTATCATTCAACTAAAAATCTAAATTGTTTCAAGTTAACACGTTAATATTTCAAGATAACGTGTTGATATTTCAAATTTAAATATATTTCACATTTTAACTTTATAGCTTGATATCTGTTTTAATATCTACTTTGGTATGTGTATATCTGACACTTGATTGAAAATATTAAATTTCTTACACCTCCGTCCACAAATAATAAATTTATACCATTTACGGCTTGTCCCCAATTAAATAAACTTTACCGATTTGATTTTATTTTTTTATTCACTTATTTGAATTAACTTGTTTTCCAATGTTATGATTACCCTTTTATCTATATTATTTAATTTATGTAATGATTACAAATTGAGGGCATAAAAGTATTTTTATTTTTCCACTAATTCTTTTGACTTTTCCTAAATTTTATTTCTTAATGGACAGAGGTAGTAATTATCTAATACGGTGATGTAACTTGTCGAATGATTTGAATATTCTGCCAAAAGATCACTGATTCGAGGACAGTTTTGCTGATTTTGATCGATTAAAAATTCCGGTACCTCAAAATTCAAATCATTCAGATTAAATTCAAGCATCTATAGAGCACAAATGTACCTCCCAAACATGCAAAAATCCCTATATCTATATCTATACTATCATAAAAAGCATGTAAGGACCGGATCTATCTAATTGGTCACAGTATAATTCATCAAATGGAGAAAAATTTTCTCTCGGTACTTGAATAGCCACTGCTTTGAACTACACGTTCTCATGATCAAATAGCCACTGTTTCAGATAAGATGAATATTCAGATCTTAAGTGCAAGATAATTTTATTTTTCTCATTTTCCGATCCATCCACATTCAAGATAACTTTTTTGGATCATTATATTGTTAACTTGAAAAAAAATTGAAATTTACCCGTGTACGCTTCTAGTCTATACTATATTAATTAAAAAGCACGGTAACTATTACACTCTCCATATTTTTCTTCTTCTTCAAATTTTTTAAATACCCATAATACCCTTCATCAAAAGGTGCAAATCGGTTTTATCAGATCAAACGGCTACGATCGTCTCAATTTTGAATCATTCCTCTCCATTTTGAATACATGGCAGCATATATAAGGAAAGAAATGAGAGACAATTACTACATTATTACCATATTGAGTCATATTAATTGGCAACAATACGTAGCAATCAAATGCATGTGGCTATTTCTATTTTCTTAATTTTTTAAGTAAATTTTGGCTCCAATTATAAAAGGAAAGTGAAAGTAACTTGCTGCAAATAATTTTGATTCATGTTTTGTACTTCTTTATCGTAAATATATCTTAACTTCATTTATGTAATTCTATCTTTAACATACTTCTATCAAATTTTGTTGAGATAGTTTAATATTTAGATTAAGCTTTAACATGAATACAAATTGTAAGTAGTGGATTAGTTTATACTTTTATTTCTTTTATTTGTGGTGATCAAAATTAAAATGGCCCACACAAATAGACGGGTTTCTTAATACTGACCGCCGCGATGCGCGGGTACGCTTCTAGTATACGCTTCTAGTATATATAAATTGTGCAAGGACATCTCCACTCTTTGGCAGATTGGAGAGAACCTGAACCATACGGATGGATGGATGAATGAATGAATGATCTCTACCCCTACCATATATGCACTGTACCAGTACCACAAACCGTAACTGCGGTAGGTGACGCTCACATGATGGATCCAGCAACTATTTAATCCAGTTTCTTGCATTCGGTCCTACATCTGTGGGGGCAGAGAGAGAGAGAGAAGGGATTGTACGTACGGCCATAACATAACAATTAACAATGCAACCAGATGGAACAGTAATTAAAAGTACCCAATTTTCTTCAGGACCGGCCGGGATCAACTGCTGCATTGCATGCAGATCTACCCTGTTTTTCTTGATCCGACAGTTGAGGAACACCGAAGTACTTTGAGATCGGTGCAGCAAATATCGAAGCACTTTTGAGATCAGTGCTGCAACCTATTCCGACCGTCCGATCAGAAAAGCAGACCCTAAAAGCAGCGGATTCTGAATATCCATTTCTTCAACATGTTTGCAAAAGCCTGATTGTTTTGAGATAAAGACGAGGATCAAGCCACTCAAATTTAAATTTAAATAAAACATGTGACCTATGAAACTCCCATCCGGGTTTCGAACCCGCGATCTCCCACACAGAGAGGCTGTCCTTAGCCACTCGACCAAATGCTGGTTCTTGCAAAAGCCTGATTTAATTTAGCTAGGTAGAATGGTAGATCAACTTATCAGAATATACACGTTGTTATTATAATATGTTGGTAATGGGTATCTTTGTGATAATTTGTGCTCATCAATTTTATATATTTTGACTACCATTTTTTGTTGGTTTCTCAAAAAAGTAATATTGAGGTATATATTTTCAATGCCCATATATCATAGGTAAATATGCAAATTAATAATGGTAAAAATATCTTATGATGAAAAATCTATGTCAAAAACCATGGATTTATTTCTCTAGCTAGAAAATTTCAGAGGGATCGGAGTACATGCAAAAACATACAATTTATAACATTTGGACCTACAAAATTCAAAACCAAGATTTTTATTCAGACATATTAATGGTGAACTAGCTAGCTAGCTAGCTATAGCCAATGGCGATCCATGCAAGTGCGAGAAAAATCCAAAAACACATTTAAACGACTAGATCTTGCTTTGCTAGCTAGCAAACAAGCTAGCTTGGTTAATTAATTATGAGTTATGAACGTACGAGACCACCATATTGATCTGATGAGCTCGACACCATAATAATCACAATTTGTGGTCCATTTTATAAAGCCCCCCCCCCCCCCCCCCCCCCCCCCCAATTGTCACCACTGTCTTTTTACTTTCTTCTTTTGTCTTTCATATCATTCCCTCTATAAAACACAACCTTCATTTCATTTCCCCTTTAGTTAAATCTGTAGGACCCCTGATTATAATTAGGAATCTCTGGCTAGTTAACCTATGCTTAATTGTTTATCCAAAGCCAGTCACTGTGAACTTTGGAAAGAGAAATATCTTGCGTCCAGTAAAAAGCTATCCATACATATGTTCATAGACATACAAAAAATGTAACAAATATATTCCGAAATATAACCTATAGACGCGATAGACGACTTTTCTATGCATGCTAGGTATTACTCCTTTGGAAATTAACAAAGATCGATGACATTCATCAAGTGCATGTGTGTGTGTGTGTGTGTGTGTATATATATATATATTTCAACTAATGATTTCATGAACCACATTATAATTGGTGTGTTGATCCATCTTCATCAAGTGTTTGTACGGCATGCCATGACCAATAGTTTTCATGCCCTTGTTACATGGGTACCTGACCCTTACATGTATACATGGGTTGATTAAATGGCAATTCCGAAACATGGCCATCGGTCGCTTGAACTAAGGACTACCAGGAACTCAGACGAGACCGATCGCTGTCGAGGACCATGTTAGAGATAGTTAAGCTTCAACTGTAGCTAGCCTCTTAATGTAATCCAAAGTACTCATTATGCTAATCAGACAATAAGTCTTTGGCTATGTTTATCTGATGCTAATTATCCTATGTCTGTGACGCCGACATCGATCGATCATATGCTTTTGTGGTGCTTACAGTTCATACTGAATATATATAAAGATCATTGCTCTCTGTCACAATATATAATATCCATCTGATGTTGTTATAAGTAGTATCACATTGAGCTATCTATCTTATATAGCAAGAAGTAATTTCAAATATTACATAATACTATCAATATATCTAAAAAAAACTGTGTAAAAAAACTCTTAACTATGAAATCAGTTAAAAAAAATTACCTAACAACGTAAGAAATGTATGTACATAAATAACGAGAGATCTGTAACAGAAATTTGGTACGACTGAATTTAGATGTTATTTAAGTGTAGTTTGGGACCATTGTGTACTGGTACCGGTACTGGTACCATATGACTGAATTGATGGTGAACTTGTGAGCTTCACTTCACTGTCTCAACCTTATCCCATTGACCTTAATTAGAACAAGTGTTGGTTGATAGACAACCCCTGAAAAAAAGACAACAATTGCATGGTCGATGTGGCTCTTACTGCACCACAAAGTACCGAGTGCTTATCCTCTGCTGCGCAGTATTTTACTGCACAGCGATTCAACGATGCGGATTAGAGGGGGGCTTTTTTGAGATTGAGTTGCACGAATCTCAAAGCATATCCAACAGTTAGAGTGCTGCACAGTATTTTCCTGTGCAGTAGAGGATATGAATTCCAAAAGAGGAGGGATCCATTGACAATCCTTAACTTGACAATCTTGACAATTTGGTATTTCAAAAATTTGTAAAAAATCATATAAATTCTCAAAAATAGAAAAAAGTTCATGGAATTATTTCTTGACTTGTAGATTGATTATGTTTCCGATTATATTCAATTTAAGTTATATTTGATAGCCTTTCAAAGATCCGTTAAATTACAACCGTTAAAAAATACACAAAATTTTGATAAGCTATCAAACGATGTTCAAATTGATTGAAATTTGGAATACTATCGATCTACAAGTTAACTAATGCATCCATAAGTCTTTTTTCAATTTTAAGATTTTTTATGAATTTTTATGAATTTTTAAAATGTTGTACTGTTAAGATTGTCAAAGTTACATTGTCAAGGGATCCCTCCTCATTCCAAAATACCACATATGGTTTCAGATAACCATTAATTGATTGCTCCAGCATAACTTCGTTATCAACAGAAAAAAAAATAAATTTGCCTTCTTATGATTAAGCTTTTTTAAGTAACGTCAGGACAATAAATCTACTACATTTGAGAATTGACTGAGACAAGCTGTGCTTGAATAATTCCAGATACAATAAAGTGGCTAAAATAAACCATTTTTTGGGGGGTGAAATATTTCCAATAATTCTGACAACGAATTGCAGCACTGTGAAACACGTGAAACCATCATTTTCACTGTACCAGTTTGTTTCAATTTCAAACCAACACTTGCAAAGATGATATAACAATTGAACCACCACCAGCAATCTCACTTTAAACTGGCAAAATAAAAGAAATATATTCCATCAGTTCAGCCGGCCAATTTGCCCAATAGATGGGAGATGACAGACACAGCTCATCAAAAGGTTTAATTGATTGAAAGATATGCATCCGGGGTTGTTCTTTCAAATTGGGTTTTTTTTTGTAATTGCTGTGATCAAAGCGACACTAAAATTGACAGGTACAGGTGCAGGTGCTGCTTTAAAATGAAACGATTTGGAAATATCAAGTACAAACAAAATTATATTTACACATGAATCAAATTCAAAGCTTTATCGATATTTATTGATAAAAGTGTAATGAAGAATCTTCCAAATATAATACTGTCATCATATATACATAGTTATTTATGTATGATGAATATCTCACAATTATATACGAGTGCATGTGCTTTAGATAACAAATTATAAATGACAGCAACATTAACAGTAGCAGTAATTGCAAGATATGCTAAAAGACCTTTCCAAATTAATTGTTTAGGAAAAGTCAAGTAGGCAATGGAGCTACTATACAAATATGGGCCTGAATACAGGAAGAACAGAATTTAGACAAAATTTACTGAACAAAAGCACCAGAATAAGAGTGATAACAGAGCCCAAAAAGGGCTCATATTGTATCCAAACTTTTAGACAAGCCTATATGAAAGCCCAAATGATTCTGCTGCAAAGCTGCAGGGCTCATATTGTATCCAAACTTTTAGACCATGTACAAGCTTTCTTCAGCAAAAACAAAAATTGTAAACCAAAAAAACATATACAGTAGGGTATGAAATTACAAAAAGTTATGAGAAGAAAAGGTTAGTTCATCCGGATTTCTCATGTATATTGTCAGACGAGTGGGCCCTCTCCACGTACCGTGTAATTTGGGAAATTGCATAATGTGAGGATGTCCATGCAGTATAATATGATGTGACTGATAGCTGAGTGAATTTCGGAAGAGCGTAAGCTGCATTGAAAATATTTATTTGAGACCATAAGCAGTAATTGATTATAAAACCGAGAAGGTTCCAGCATACCATTCACTTCGTTGAAACTAACAATGCCTTGAATAAATTCTCAAAAAATTATATGTATAGGTACATATTGGTGACTCGTGACAAGGTTTATCATTTAAATTCATTGCAATTAAATTCTCAATCGCTACTAGTCTATATTATAATCATTCTGCCAAAGAAAGGCCACAAAAGGGTAACCAAACAGGGCAGAGAAAATGGGTTGATAACACTGAGTTGATTTCATGCATAAGAAAAATAAATATTTTTGCATTAGCATTAATCTAAAATTAGCTGAGAAACTACCTCCAAATGCAGCACTCGCTCCTGAAAATAGTAGTAGTGGAGGAACCTACAAAATATAGTCATTATTTAGCACCAGAAAAAAAAAAAAAAAAACAAAACAATAAAAAGTAAGTTAGTCATATTATGTAAGGAAACAAACCAAACGCCAGAAGTTAGATAAATTTCCTGGATATTATTAACATAGAATAATCCACAGAAGTTAGATAAGTTTCCTGGATATTATTAACATAGAATAATCCACAGAAGTAAGATAAATTTCCTGGATATTATTCTAAAAAGGAGGGATCCATTGACAATGCTTAATTTGACAATGAGAATTTTCAAAAATTTATATAAATTCACAAAAACTCTTAAAAATGAAAAATGGTTTATGGATATATTATTTAACTTATAGATTGATAGCGTTTCAAATTTCAATCAATTAGAACATCGTTTAATGGCTTATCAAAATTTTGTGTACTTTTCAACGGTTGTAAATTAATGGATCTTTGAAGAGCTATCAAATGTCGCTTAAATTGAATACAATTGGAAACATAATCAATCTATAAGTTAAATAATACATCCATAAATCATTTTTCATTTTTAAGAGATTTTGTGAATTTTTACAAATTTTTGAAAGTTCCCATTGTTAAGATTGTCAAATTAAGCATTGTCAATGGATCCCTCCTCTATTCTAAAACGCACATTATATCAATATCGTCCAAGAGAATACTTTCTTTCTAGGTTATTCCTATGATTATAGTCCAAAAAAGGTTGACTCGTGACAGATTTCACTACGCTTACTAGGAAGAACTGCAAAAAGATTGACTCGTGACAGATTTCACTACGCTTACTGAAAACAACTACGAAAAGGTTGACTGCAAAAGCATGAGACTGCATCTTGAATTCACTACAGACATTTACGCTTACTGGGAACAACTACGGAAAGGTTAACTGCAAAAGCGACTGCATCTTGAATTCACTACAGACATTGATTAAATTTCAACACTTAAGTCTTAACAGTAAGTACTGACATATGTGCAGCTTCTCGATTTATAATTAGAAAACTGAAGTACAAGTCAAATTTTTGCCCTCCAAATTCTGAAGAGGCAAACATTGTTAATACTATTTCAAGGACTCGAATCCGTAACAAGCTTCATTTTGCAGTATGTATCCTGCTGGTAGACAAACATCGACTGCTCAGTAGTTTCACAAGTAAACCGAGCAACAATGTGCACTACATCACAGATTCATGGACCATATGCGAAAATCCATAGAAGGAGAAGACTAAACTATTCCAAGTTTGAGGTTCAATTAATTCCTGAGGAACAGTTGATGTCCCAAAAGTGAATCTCCCTTGTTAAAGAGAGAGAACTCGGTAAATGCAATGAAGTTTATATGCATAATCCCAGCACTAAAACATAATTATACAATACCAGTTACTATGCAAGCAATTTGAACTTGTAAACAGAAATCACTGAATGATCATTACCCCGATAAGCAGCTGCATCCACTTGGGTCCCTTCACATGCTTCTGAACAAACGGTATCCCTGTAAAACAACAACAAAAATAAGTTACACAAAATTAAACACAAGATACAGACACAAAGAAAATGATCAGAAATTGACATTACCTGTGTTAAATCCATGAACAGCACTCAGCATGGCACCAGTCCCCGACCCAGCCTACAAGCAACCAAATGTTTTTCCAATCAATCCATCAGAAAATTTGCCACAATTCACAGATGAATTTGATCCACTTATACAGACACATGGGTCGGACTTTGTTCCACAGCTTCCTTTGTCAGACAACACCACCGTGTAAGACCGCATCTTGTGGTTGGGTCTTTTCTTGCTTGTTTGCTTTGGGTCAATGGTATAACAAAGCAAGATAATATAACACCACTACGTAAGACCGCATCTTGCGGTTGGGTCTTTTCTTGCTTATTGGCCTTGGGTTAATGGTAGAATAAAGCAAGATTATGTTTAGGGAATTGTCAAAAGGTTTCATTTGACGAGTTGGTGGTGCGGGATGATTTTGGTATGCGGGTTGTCAACATATTGACGGGTATTACTAGTTATTTAGGGATATACAATTGGGTATGTTGTCTTAAGAGACAACAATGGCGGCCGGTAGATTTAGCATGCAAGCGATTGAACCGATGCCGGGTAGTTGGGATGGTCGAGATCATGGTAACAAAAAGGAAATAGATGGATTCTTAATTGAAGAGAGGAGAGAGTAACCGATATTGGTTTCTCCCTGTAGCTGCTTCTCTTTTCATGACAACCATTTTTTTCCATTTTCTTCAACCTAGATGACCATTATTTTTCTTTTGTTTTCTTTTAATTTTACTTTTGTGATGTGCTTGTATTTTATTTTTTTTCTCATCTTGTAACTTTTTTTCTTTGGTTTAATGGAAAATTAAGTAGGCTTTTAACCTGCTTACTTCAAAGAAAAGAATTTGATCCACTTATTACAATCGAGAAAAGTACCACGGCAGCGGCATCGTGAAGCACGGGCGTCATGGTCCATTCCGCCTCTCCCTGCGCACAAATGATCAATCAACCAAAATTCAACCAAAACACAAATCAGAACCCAATCAGAACCCAACCGATACATACATGACCTATTTCGAAAGGAAAATAGACAGGGAGGAGCGTACGGAGGCGGGAGGGTTGATGAGGGAGAGGCAGCGGGGGCAGCGCGGCGACCCCAGGCCCGGGCTGATGGTCGGATCGTGGTGGTACAGGTTCCCCGTACGCAGCTTCTCCTCGTACACCTCTCGAGTCCCCATGGATGCTCTTTGCTTCTCTTTCTTTCTTAACCCTCCTTCAGTCCGTTTCTTCTTGAATTCCTGAAAAATGAAAAACCCCTAGTTTACTAACTGGGCCGGATGAGTTCTGGGCCTTATTGGGCCTTTTATGGGCCTATTTTGTTTTATCTGGGAGGGGGTTATTTTTATGAGTTAGTTGGGCTGTCTGGGGCGGATGACGGGTTATTTTTGGGCCTTTTTAGGCCTACTTTTGTTTATCTAGGAGGGGTTACTGTTTGGTCCTACTTTTGTTAATCGAGGATGGGTTACTGTTTGGACCGTTTTGGGCCTACTTTTGTTTATCGAGGAGAGATTACTGTTTGGGCCTTTTTGGACCTACTTTTGTTTATCTAGGAGGGGTTATTGTCTATGCGAAAGTTGGGCTTTTTTGGGCCGGATGAGGGTTACTTTTTGGGCCTACTTTTGTTTATCTAGCAGGGGGTTATTGTTTATGAATAAGTTGGGCTTTGCGGGCCGGATGAGGGGTTACTGTTTGGGCCTGCTTTTGTTTGTCGAGGAGAGGTTACTGTTTGGGCTGATTGTTTATCAGGAATTAATTAATAATTAACATATTAATATATTGTGATTTCAGGCTGCATATATGGCTGTTAAGCAGTGGTGATTTCGGGCCGGATGTTTCTTGATGATTGTTTGGATTGACATCTTTTGATTATACTTGACAGGAATTGATTAACTTTCTATAAAATAAGAAATTTGGAAACAGAGATGCTTGCTTCCAATATGCTAACACAGCTAAAATCATGTATTCTTAATTAGGAGCAAAAAGGTTTCTGTAGAAGATATGCTGTGTGCTATGTCTGATTCGAGATCCTTAATTGCAGCTCAATTTCTCAAGAAATTACTTTACATATCTACAGTGTAATGTCAAATAAGACGAAGGAAACATTGATTTGCTGCAACAAGACACCACGGCATCAGTGTGGAAAATAATATAAATTAAGGAGAAATTGCATGATAGATTAATTTATTATGTATAATAATTTGTATAATAAAACCTAGCAGAGAACAAAATTCTTTATTGCTTGGAATCAAATCCAATATATTGGCCAAAATTTTCTTGTTTAATATTCCTCTGTTAGAATTTTTGGTTCTGAGCAATTATAACTACACTTTATAGGTTAGAAAGTTGGCACCAAAAGATTCTACATTGCTTAATAGGCAAACCACAGACAAAAAAAGATGTGACGTTGACATACATCATGATATATTGCTATCAATATAGAAAGAAAACATCAATTATTGATGAATACATAAAACCTGGTCAAAGTCATCTAACATCTCATCCACATCCTTCTTCTTGTTCAGTTGAATTCAGAACATAACACACAAAAAAAAAAAAATGAGAAACATCTTGCGTCCATACGTCCATAGATACACCTTAAATGTAACAAATATATCCAATTTTGTAACAAATACAACCGATTTTATAACCTATAAACTCTATGGACAAATATTATATAGACACTGGGTATTACTAAAAAAAAAATCTCATGAACAAGTAAGAATTTAATTCACTGCATGCTTTATGGAAGTAACCAGAGGATAATAAATTCTTGCTTTATTCCTTGGGCCTTATAATAATTTAGCCCAATAAATCATTGCCAAACAAACAAAAAGTATTAAAAACCAGTAAATACAATACACTATTAATTGGGCCCTGTTTATTTTGGCAACATTGCACCTTTCCTAATCAGACCCCATGTTCACTTCATCCATGTCCCTTCCACTGCCTTCTCTTTTTGTATATAATAGAGACTAGACAAATGTTATGGCTAACTACCAATGGATTAGATAGACACGTAGGGAAGCTTATGAAAATGATCCCCATTCATTGATGTTTTGCCTTGTCGCCTGCTGGTGTAGAATCATGTCTTCATGTTAGCATGCTTCTAAAGCAATGCTGTTTTTTTTTTAAGTTTTTAAAATTTTTGTCAAGTAAAAAACGTAGCCGCCTCGCCTAAATAATAATCCGGTATGCAAGGACGGACCTAGGCATGGACAAGTCTAGGCCTGTGCCCGGGCTTGATTTTTAAAATATATTGATTAGTACTAATTTTTCTTTTATATTAAATAATACTTATTTACATTTATAGTTATTGTGTCCGGACTTAATAATTTGCGAAGCAAAATACAATGTAATAGAGCTCCATGTTTCATATATTAGACAATTTGTGTCTGGGCTTAAAAATTTCTTAGATCCGTCCCTGCCGGTATGTATGGACCTATTAGCATTTTTTTTCTTTATCATGATGTAGGAAGAAAATCATATACTTTGTAGCACTAGATTAGTATCATATAAACATCCTATCAATCATTATGATATTAATAACTATAATATACTGGTTAACATTATTCTAAATTGGCTGGTTTTGGAATCTTCTAAATCTATCTATGTGCAAACAGCATGATGCACTTAAATAGAATAACATAAACCATCAGTACCTGATGGATTACTTTGCACAAATTAATCAAACTTGCCAACCTAAAGATAGGAACAAAGGCAAAAGGCATGGTATATGATGTAGCCTTTATCCCCAAAACAATAATAGGTTTTGTTATTTGTATATATATTAACACAACATGAGAATATGGGCCTGATGGGCCCAAATGTTAGCTGTGTTTCATCCTCCTTTCCACTCAAAAAAAGGAATAAAAAAAAGGTCAACATTTTCCCCCAAAAAGAGGGACGCAAAACCAAACTCAACACGTGATCAATCATTAATTAGTCCTTCTAATCATGCATTGTATTGTAACATTACCTGTCTTATCTCCTCCTTAATTTTGATCAATGAACTGCAACTCTTTTTTTGTTTTGGGTACTTTAGAGCCTGTTCAATCGGATAGGAATTGAGAGTCTATAAAAAATAATATCTATTCGCGGTTTGGCAGACTATACTATCAATTTCTAATATGAATTTACTCCTCTAAAACACTTGTTTTTACTGAAAAAAATTAATTAAGTCAGACATGATCATTTTTTTCCTATCATTTGATCCCGTTGAAAAGAAATTGCTTTATTGTATGCATGCATATATACTTGTCTCAAATTTTCTGGGATATTTTTTTTTTGTAAATAGTTGATTGAATTTTTTTTTTTTTAAACTAGTGGAATAGTACAATTTAATGGGTTGACTTCAAAATTAATCTGATCACTTTTAAATGTCGTTTTACCTAAAGACAGTCTACTAATCTACTTTCCTAATGGAAAAGTAAATTGTACTCAATACATATATATATCTGCCGGCAATGAGTAGTGTGTACTACCTAACCTCATTTTTTATTTCATTTGACTATTATGTTTATTTCTTTGTAGGTATATATATATATTTTGAAGAAAGTGAAATACTCCACCAGTTTCATTAAAACTTTTTATTTGTGTACATAGAGTATTAAATTCATGACCTCTTACAAATCATCCTATTTAGCTACTACTTGAGCTACTAGGCCATATATGATCTTTGTAGGTATATATGATCTTTAATTTTTACTTATCATGTTTATTTAAAAACTAATGAGATTTAATTTATGTTTTTCATCTTGTATATTTATTAAGTGACTTCAAATCATAGTGGTGTCATACTCATCATCAAACGCAGTGCGTGGCAAAACCACCAAGATTTTTGGGAAACTTTTTGTATAATTATTTTGATAAAAATTGTTGTCCCCTTAAAAATTGTTCATACTTTGCAGATGATTGCCTTTCAAAAAAAAAAAAAAGGTTCATTAAATAATAAATATGATTGCTCATCATTTCTTTCTATCAAACGAAAATTTTTTTTGGCCCTGCTTCAAACTTGATTTGGCTTGGTCACTGATCAAACGGCTACTTAAAAATGCTCAAATTATATAAAATTTGATTGTGAACTACATACATGCATCGTTTGTAATATTCTTACAAACTTTTTAAATATTTTTTCAACTTCATCTGCATTGATTTATAAGATACTTTAAAATTTTTAATGTCAGCGAGTTACACATGCAGATGCAGGGTCAAGTGAGTTATATATATATTGTATAGAGGAAAGTCTAGTTTTGTCCCCCAACTATCACATTTGGTTTAAATTGCCCCTCAAACTTTTTTTTGGTTCAAATTGTCCCTCAAACTATTTGATTTGGTTCAAATTGCCCCCTACCGTCACTTGTTGTTAACTTACGTTATTTTGGTCCGTTCCCAATATCATTCTGTTTTCTCCATTTTTGTTTCCTCCTAAAATATGTATATGGGAAAAAGACAAAAACATGAAAACATCAAGGAAAAAAAGAAAAGCATATAATGGATATTATTTTTCTGTATGTTTTACGAATTTGAAAAGCAACGCCAAGCAGCTGGATCCCAGCTTCCAGCATCCAAATCAAATCCAAGCATAGTTGTGACCGCTTATTCATGGTATTGTAGCTGCTACAATGACAGGTTCAAGTTGGATACCTCCTGCTTGCATTCATGCCGAAATAGTGATTATACAATGAACTAGGATTGACTCACTTGGAACTGTTATTAATCCACAAAGCTAACCACAGTGATCGAAGTAGAGGTCCAGGTCCTTTAATTTTGGCCAATGTGCACATGTGACACAGGGGCACCAATACAATTCGCGAAGAAGCGAAGTTGGGAAAGAAGAAGAGACATAATATGCTGGACGGATAAAGAGGAACGGAAATTGACGGATTAGTTAACAGCAAGTGACGGCAGGGGGTAATTTGAACCAAATCAAATAGTTTGGAGTGCAATTTGAATCAAAAAAGTTTGAGGGACAATTTGAACCAAATGTGATAGTTGAGGGGGCAAAACTAGACTTTCCTCTATTCTATATTGGTAATGAGAAACATTAAGTGTCTACTTAATTTATGAGTATTTATAGAGTCACACGTGTGAGTGTAAGTGTCATATATGGGTCTACATGTATAGGTTCCATTTGACAGTTCATATGTGATTTCTATAGACGTCTATAGAGTGGACACCAGATACCACTAATTGAAGTTCATTAAATATTTATATTTATGTTCCAGCGGTTGACCTTGTGAATCACTCACTCTCACTCCTCTGAGTCTGATCTGCGTCATATTATTCCATAACCGCATTTAAAGCTGCCTCAGTAAATATATAGAGAATATCTTGCATCAATCGAAAAACCGTCTATACGTCTATAGATATATACATAATGTAATAGATGTATACATAATGTAACAGATATATTCCAAAATGTAATATATGAACGTTATGGATACTTTTCTTTGGACGCTAGGTATTACTCAAATATATATCCTGGATTCAAATGGCTTCTGTTTCATTTCACCCTTCAAGCGAAATATATATTCAGAGATCACATTCGATCTGAGCTGAGATGCATCCGTTCCACATTGGAAATATTAATATTTCCAGATTTTTCACAGACAAGTATGAATACATGAGGAAACGGGTGGTAGCTCAGTTGGTTAAAAGAGAAGTTCTAAAGCTATTGTTTACACAAGGTTGAGAGTTTGATACCCGTCCACGCAACTTTGCAGCTGCGGCAAAGATTTCAAAAAAGTATGAATATATAAGAGTAATACCTAGCTTCCAATAAATAATTGTCCATATATAGGTCTATAGGTTACATTTCGTGATACATCTGTTACATTTCGAGATATATCTATTACATTAATTATGTGCACGTTTATGAATATATAGACGATTTTTTAATGGATGCAATATGTTTCCCAATATATAACTAAAAGGAAATCTCTTCTTTTAAAGAAAAGCAGAAGAAATTGGAGCTCTCTAAAGGCTGCCACGTCATTTCCGCACACCGCTTTATTTTATCTATTGTAAAGCATCCCTTCGTCTGCTTTATTAACAGAAGCATCTATTCGTCTACTTTATTAACAGATGTATCCGTTCATCTGCTTTATTAACAGACTTATGCGTCTCTTACTCCTTCCTCACCAGTCTTTACACCAGTCTTTCACTAGAAATCAAGAAAAAATTAGACTATTTTTAACTGACCATATCTCTTTTAGAGCATCCTACTTCATTTTCTTCAAATAACAGGTTTGTCATTTTAATTTCAACTCTGAGAGACTGAACTGGCAGTGGCAGTGGCAGTGGCAAGGAAGAAAATAAATCCAACAGAGAATGAATTGTCAATGTGGGTTCAGAGGTTTTTCTAGCTGTGCAATGCACTTGTGCACACGGTGGGCTCTCAGAAAACATGTGATAGACACAGATTGAAGGGGTTTTTAAAAATGAATGATAGCATAGGATCCAAAGACAATTTATATCAAAAATTATTTTCAAAGATTATATATTTTAGAAGATGAATATATTACTCTCATCCTTTTAATTAAAGTTATATATATATAAGAAGTTAAGAACGAATTAAGAAGTTATTTTATAATATATGTTAGTTGCAAAAAAAGAAGAAAAAAGATATTTATTTATATACTCAGCAAAGAAATGTTTTATTTTATGTTTTATTATTATATCTAATTCTCACTTACGATATAAGTGGCATGGCATAAAAGATATACGTACAACCGTCTACAATTAAATGAATTTATACCATTTACAACTTATCCCCAATTAAATGAACTTTACCGATTCGATATTATTTTTCTATTCGTCTCTTGTTTCTCCAATGTTATGATTACGCTTTTTATCTATATTATTTAATTTGAACATTTATTATGTAATGATTACAAATTGAGGGCATAAAAGTAATTTCACTTTTCCACTAATTCCTTTGATTTTTCCTAAAAATTCATTTATTCATGGACAGAGGTTGTACATTTTTAGGACCTGAATAGTGTTCTTGAGTCTTGACCGTTGCTAGATCATTTTCATGTGAGAGACCGAACACAACTGGGACAATTTTTATATATAAAAAATAAAAAAATCTAATTTTTAATTTTCAAAAATAAAAGAACTTATTTTCAAAAATAGTAAATCCAGGTTCCCAGAACCCGGCCCTACCGCTAGGACCCGGCTCGAGAAAATGAGGCTGGCTCCCTCAAACCCGGCCCACCAAAAGTAGTTGGAACATTTGTGATACTTAATATTTATTGGAAACATTTGTGATACTTAATGTGATACTTAATATTTATTTATAATAATATTCATTGGAAACATTTCTAAATTTCGTACTGAATTTATATACTAAGTCGTATCTTAAATTTTGGATACTCAACATTCAAACGGCCATAATTATCATGCAATAAATTTAAATTATTTCTTTATATCTTTAATATTATTTGTGATACTTAATATTTATTTATAATAATATTCGTTGGAAACATTTCTGAAGTCCGTTCTGAAGTTTACACTGAATCTACTCCTATATTTCGGGTACTCAACATTCAAACGGGCATAACTTTTGATAGGAAACTCCGATCGGAGCAAACTTCGCAGCTACGGAAAGCTAACAACGAGATCTATCTGAAAAAAATATCAAAAAAAAAAAAATTGGTAGGCCGGGTTTGGGGGACCCGGACTCATTTTGGGGACCCGGCCTACCAACAGTAAGGCCGGGTTCTGGGAACCCGGATTTACTATTTTTGAAATAAGTTCTTTTATTTTTGAAAATTAAAAATAAGATTTTTTATTTTTTATATATAAAAATTGTCCACACAAGTGGTGGGGAAATATATAAGAGGACCAATATTTTAGAAATACTGTATCAGCAATTCAGCATCCTAAAAAATAAAAAAATAAAAAATCTAAACAGCTAAACATTTTCCAGCTTAAATAGAAGTTCAGTGTGGGAAATAGAGGTGCTATCCGGTCCGGTAGGAACCGGATACTTTCATATTTAATTTAGAGTTGTTCTGCTATGAATCGGCTATACAACCTTTTAATTTGAATTGAACGATTCTTATCAAACATTTATCTTTGATTGCATCTAAAAGACATACCGTAACTGTCTGTTTCTATAAACAGCCCATATTTAATCCGATCCAAAACAGAATTAGCCTTTAATTAAAACTGTACTCTTACAAGTGTTCAATTTAAGTCCAAATTTTGATCCATAAACTTATCTTGTCCAGTTCCAGTTCCAATTCCAGGTCTAATCCGGTTTGGGTCTGACCGGCTTCAGTGATGATAGTTTATGGACCATCCGCGTAACAGTAATTTACTCTTATTAATTATTAACTTATTATCACAATATTCATACTCTGCCACCACCATAAAGTCAACTGTTCAAATTAATCTTTAATGATTTCATGAGATACGCTGTACTAATATGTTTGAACTTTTACAAGCTAATCTCTATCAACGAATCTAGCTAATTAAAAATGTCAGACAAAAAAATGCACTAAGATATATAATAAATTCAATTATGGGTCTCAATGATTCCACGTAAAACATTATTCAATGTGTCGTGTACTTGGGATCTAAGTTCATTATTTATTTTTTAAAGTTGTGAGGGCATAAGATGAACAATTAACATGGTGGAAATAAATGGTTTTTTTCTAATTGGCATTCACTGCCAATTTTTCAAAAAAAAAAAAAAGAAGAAATAAAATGGCTTGTTCCAAATTTAATAAATTAAAAATAATATTTGGCTCGCCAAATAAATTTTTTTTTTTCCAGAAAAGACGGTACTATCGCAGAAAATTGATATATCATTAAAGTTGGCTATTGCATAAGAGCATTTTAGAACTTCAAATAGTTTTGAACTTAGACAATAATTCATGGACGAAATTAAGTTTCTATATTCAGATTCCATAAATAGTTCTATATACATAGAGAGAAAGTAACTACCGTGCAAACTCCTCAAATATGGTTATCGTATCTGAAATCTCGATTTATATATAATGATTAATATACTATTTATATAAAAATATTTGCAGATACAAAAAACTTCTATTTTCTAAAGTTTTCTGAGTATTTATACAAATTTTTGAAAAAATAGTATTATTTTGGTGTGCAAACATCAATATTTTATTATTAAATTAAATAATATTTCAAAAATACAAAATGAACACTTAGAAACTTGAAAAATAATTTTATTTTTGTGTCTACTAATATTTAAATATAGAAAATATATTAAGCACTCGCAAATTGAGATTTCAAATACCATGACATTTATTCTGAGCGTCCAAAATGCAAATATTTGGACGGTAATTGTACTCAATATATATACATTTCAAAAGTTAAATAGTGAAGGAAGAAACTTATTGCCCTGAATCCACCAAATGCAAAGATGATATGCATAAAATAACAAAACCTAATTAGGGCTAGGCTTTAAGCTCCTTTAGCTAATTGTAAAAAGCTATAATATTCATTAATGTTGCCTTGAGCCATTGACCACACAATGTTTGTGTTCATGAATTGATTTGACTCCCAGCCGTTGGTCTGTTGGGGACTCTTTTTTTATGCATGATTACATTTTGACAGAATTATGTTATATATTTTATTAAAAAAACGAGGCTATTATTCTAAATATTATTTCAAACGCTCCATATTTCCAGTTTTCAAATTTTAAACTATTTGATCTAAACTGCCCAATATATATATCTTCCTATGCGATTATGTTTATGAAAATTTATATATTAAAAACTTTTTACTATTTTTGAAAGAATTAGGCTACGGTGATATGCATAGCACACTTTTACCGTGCTATGCGATCCGTATCTCCGTTTCCGGAGTCCAAATAGTCGATCGGAACCGCTCAACGCAATCAAATTTTTTAATAATATTACATTAAAATATGCTAGCAACCAAATTTTAGAATTTTTAAAAATTTTTTGCTATTTTTAATAATGGGAAGAAAATCACTATTTTCGGTTCTATCTGTGGAGTGTAATTTTTGGTGTTATCTTACTAGTTTCAATAAAAAACTTTTTTTTAATTTTGTTTTATAAAAAAATTTGTAAAACGAGTCCATAGTACTGAACAATCCATCTATATATATTCAATCGTCTCACTCTTTTCTTTAATCGATACAAAAAATATCAGATTATTTTACTTATAATATGCCTGAAGAAGCTAGCCTGCAACTTTTTAATTCAAAATCTAAGCGGTTAAGTTATACATGACGTATATATTATTTAGTTCATAAAAAGTGTCCTACTATAATAAGTATATATATATCGTAATGGAAACATTAAGCGTACACATAATGGATGTCCATAGGTTACTTTTTATGAGAGTAGTGATTACAAATGGAGTCTATATATTTGGTCTCATTTGTCAGCCTATTTGTTATATTTATAGATGTTCATTGTATAGGCGCTAGGTAGGTAGTGCTCTATCGTAATACAGGTCCAAGCGGGGTAAAATGGGGACCAAATTAAACAGTTGAAGAAAGTCTCTTGACCAGAGTCCTCGCCAGCGTTAAGTCTCCAACTTAAGGCTTTCACTTTCAATGACACTGTGTAGTATGTATGTCTCTACTGCTTAATTTTTCATGCATGCATTTCCAAGGTGTCTTATTCATCCAATAATTTAATTTGAGGTTCTTCTGTTTCTGCGCATAAGATCATTTCTTAATTAGCAGCACCGATTTTATACACCCCATCCCCATGCCAGAAGATGGACCATCATCATTCATCATTCATCGATCACTCTTCTAAGTCATAAATACTTACTATATATAAAAGCATATTGAAAAAAATGACATGAAAGAACTATCTTCCTCAAATAAGAAACATGAACCGTTGATTATTTTCTTAGATAGATCAGAACCGTTGATGTACGTTACGCCCGTATCAATTTTCTCAATATAAGACTCATTACATATTATCTTAAAAATTTATTATAAACAACGTGTGGGCTCTTATATATAATAGGAAAATTGGAATTGCTGAATGGATAAACAGAGAGGCATTTGGTTTGGACATGGTACAAGGACACGTATATATGACAAAAACATTCTGTCATCGTGCCATGTATTTAAGACCGACATGATTTATGTTCGTAGGGAACACCAAATAAATTTAGGGGAATATTTTTAATTCGTAGTGCATCAATTTCTCATCATAATGATCCGCACTAATTAATGAACATTTTTATTTTGGTTACACACAAATACACCATGCACTCCTACGAGAAAAAGGGAAGGGATTTTGACAACTATTTTCTTTTTATTTTTAAAATAAGAATCAAACCACTGAAATAAATGTATGTAACAATAAGAAAACTTGTTCTCGAGCCTCGACAATTATTTATCTGAACAACATTGAAAATTAACCACTCCCAAATATGTACATAAAAATCTTAAGAATAAACTTTTTTTACGAATACGTACATGCACTTTCTATATAGATTGTATTACAGATTTTATTCAATTTGGGTTATATTTGATACTATATCAAGAACCATCAATTTGACGGTGGTTACAACAGTCTATATATATTTAATTATTCTTTTAAGTATCAAATTATACTCAAATTTGAAACACAATCAATTTATAAGTACATGAACACATACTCGTAAACAAATTTTCATTTTTATGAATTTTTCTAGAGTGGTTATTAAGGTTGTCAAAGATCGATCCTATAGAAAAAAAAAAAAATCAAGAACGAAAATGTCGATATAATTTGCACTGATAATAATCATAATATGGTATGATTACAAGTGTCGTTTTAGTTGGCCTTAATATACATCATGCAAGCACCACTACATGATATATATTAATATATGTATATAGTATAGAGATCGATTAACGAAGGGTCCTACCTAATTCATTTTTTATATGCGTGACACGACCAACCAATATATAAAATGTCAACACGAATTGTAATTCTTGTAGTTTACTTATAATTAATTATTAGTCGATTTCCTTAAAAAAAATAAAAAATAAAATAAATGCTATTCTTATTACTCGATTATCCTCAATTTTCAAATAACATTTGTTTTATGTACTGATAACATTTAGAATGTTCGAGAGAAGTACTTATACAATTAAATATTTGAGATTTATTTCACACGATTTATTTGCGTCTCATTAATTACTTCATTAGATGGCCCTAGCCACCGAGTGCTCATCCTCTGTGGTGCTCATCCTCTGTAGCGCTGCATTGTGTAGCGCAGAATGTGAAGCGTTAGATTATCTTGAGATTCGAGCTAACACAGATGTCAAAGATGATCTAACGCTTCACATTCTGCGCTACACAATGCAGCGCCACAGAGGACATAGAATTCTAGCCACCCTACCCCACACACACACACACACACACATATATATATATAAATATAATTTGTAATATTTAATAATTTGCTCCTTCTTATGCATGCTATCATCATAATCAAGGACTTCAAAATGCATGCTGTTATCATACAATCTTTTTACCTTTTTTTATGCTGAGAATAAAATCATTGTAGTGTGTGAATCAAATTTTTGGATTTAGCTGTTTTCTTTTCATAATAAAAAATAATAAGAAAAATTCTATAAATTGTAAATTTTGATTTTCTAATAGGTTTTGATATAAATATTATCCTGAGTAGTTTGGATCAACTATTTTGATATAAAAAATTAGTGTGCGCAAAATTTAGTGTGCATCAATACTTCTAAAAATTTTCTTCATATGTTGGAGATTTAATTATTCAAAGGTTGATTCTTAAAGTGTTGCTCTTAGCCACTAGACTAAATGTTGATTCTAAAGTCAGTCTGCATTAACTCAAATATCATATTTAAGAGTGTGTAACTAGCTAAACCAAAAACCCGTTTGCGTTAACTCCAATTTCGAATTTGTGAACACTAAATTAAATTTTGATCGCAAACAGTTGTGACTAGTTTATGATCGATCGTGACTTGAAACTCATAATAACGCAAATCGATCTACGATTTTAACTAAACATTTGAATTAGCTCAAATAAGTTAAGGGGGATCCCTGTCAGTAAGACCTATTGTCTATTGATGGACGGTACATAGAAGTAACAAATAGTATAGATCCGAATATAACAGTTATACTCACACTGTAACTTCTATAAACCATCTATCAACAGACGCATGAAGTTTGTGAATCCCTATGCGTACACGGTTTAACCGTTGTCCGGTACTCGGTGCACGGAAGCCACGGATGGAAACTTCTATGTATGCTTGAAATGGGAAATGAAATGAATGTTACGTTTCCAAAGTTATGAGTGCATCAAATAGACCTTCCATCACATCAGTTAATTTCATTGATCGAGTTGATTAATATCGGCTTCTGTTCTTAAATAATTCCGTTACTAAGTGCAAGTTAAGTTAACGAGAAGAATTGATAGGGGGCCCCAACTTGAACATGAGGTGAATGAAGAACAAAGAAGTTTACTATCGAAATGATATTAAAACTTTATCGGTTTTTGTGTATATGATATATTGAGATACTTTAAAATAAATCTAACCATATTTTTGGTGGCCAATCGGTACAGTGAAATTAAATATTAAATAACTATATTTTAAAATCTTAAGTTGTGGACTTGTGGTTCAAATTTTATGATTTTTTCTCATCTCTTAATGACTATCGAAACGATGTTAAAACTTTACTTTTTTTTGTGCATATATTTTTTGAGATAATTTATAAAACATCTAATGGTTTAGATTTGTCAATTTATATATAAATAATGAAATGGCCACCATAGGTACCAATGTTCATGGTTAATAATTGGATACATGGTTAATTATTGGATATCTCCTCTTGTATAAAGTGAAAATATCTAAAATAAGAGAGTAATTGCTTCAAATTGGAGAGTGACTGTAGTTATTTTTCGTTTACATCAAAAACTTTCTATTTTGGTGATCCAACGACAGAGCTTCAATAAAATTCATGAGGTGATCAAATATATGGTGCAAACTAAGTTATTATGTCTTCAATTAATGTTGAAGTAATGATTGATCAACTGTCTTAAATCTATGTGGATATACTAATTCTCAAAATATTTTGGGGGATCCATCCTCTCAAATCTCCACTAAACTCAATCAATATTTACTTATTTTATTAGACAAATAAGCTATTGTGCACACCCTATGTGCATCTGATGCTCATGCCAATCACATATTTAATGCAGTGCAGAGGCCGATCTAAGTGGTGAAAATGGATTCCATGTTCCCCAATTTGTTTTTGTTTGAAATTGCATAAACGTAGCATTTTATATGTTCAATTAATGTTAAAAACAATATATTTTAACCCCATAAATTTTGCCAAAAAAAAATAATAATTGCAGTAAGATTCATTCTATTATTTATTGCGATTATTTTGAGATAAATTTGGAAGTCTAAAATCAAGCATATGTTAAAGCAACAAGTAGATGTTTAACTCGTTGACTCCAAACATGAAGAGGAATTGACAAATGACAACATATATAGTGATTAGTGAGTCAGTGACTTTGATAGCTAGAAATCGTAAAAGCCATTATGCTCTTAATAACAGTTTGCTACATCTGTAATTAGCTGTTTAACTACTAAAATTAATATCGAAGTATTACTATTAAAGTATCAATCAATGAACAAACACTACCTGAGTTCAAAAAAAAAAAAAAACAAACACTACCTTGTAAGCGTGAATTAAGTACTACTAATAAAAGCAAGAAGAGATGCCTTGCTTTCCCTTTCCCTCTCCCTTACTTCCAATAGAAGAAGCAGATCTTCACTCAAAAAAAAAAAAAAAAGAAGCAGATCGATGGATCGATCCGGGAGCGAGTTATCAATTCCCCTATCCACCACTCTCCGACAGAGTGTTTAAAAGCGCTCGCGAATCTCTAAGCGGCAGATTTAATGCGCAGCTCCATTAATTACCCCCACATGTCTCACTTCTCACTCCTTCCTTCTCTTAAATAAATTCCTCTTCCCATTCTTCGCCCCCCCTCCGGAACCAGCTAGATCGATCGATCGGCAGCAATGCTCACGTGCATCGCCTGCTCCAAGCAGCTCAACGGCGGCTCCCTCCACGACAACCCCGAGGACGACGAGTTCGGCGCGGCGGCCGCGGGAGGCGGCCCCGGCGCCACCACTCCCTCCACGAAACACGCCGCCGTCAAGACCCTCACTGCTCAGGTCTCGATCCTGTTCAATTCCACTCAATACATGCTTGTTAACAATCGTTGTTACTGAATTCATCAGATCCCGCAGATTGGCTCTGGTTTATAGATTTTTTGAAAAAATTTGTGTTGATTTGAATGGGGAATTGTGTCGAACAGTTGAAGGACATGGCGGTGAAGGCCTCGGGGGCGTACCGGCACTGCAAGCCCTGCAGCGGCTCATCGCACCACAGGCGGTACTCCGAGTCCGAGCCGGCCAGCTCCGACAGGTTCTACCACTGCGCCTACAAGCGCGCCGGCCCTGTGCCTGGGCTCGGCATGGGGTTCGCCAGTGCGAATTCGACGCCGAGACTGGTCGGCGGATCGCGGAGCAATCTGGGGTCGAGCGGGGAGGCCACTCCTGCGTCGATGAGCGGCCGAACGGAGTCCGAGGCTGCTGCCCCCTCGGAGCTGCTCGAGGAGGAGGAGGATGAGGGGGAGGGCAAGGAGTGGGTTGCTCAGGTCGAGCCCGGCGTTCTCATCACATTCGCGGCGTTGCCTCGCGGCGGCAACGACCTCAGACGGATCCGATTCAGGTAAATATTTTATCTATTTTCTTGTTTTTTTTCTGATAATTTGTTTGTCAAATTTAAATCTGATTTTATAAGTTGGTATATGTTGTCAACTGCTTAAAAAAAAAAATTTCTTAAATCCGATTTTCCTTTTTGATCTTTCTGATTTCTGATGCCATAACATAGCTGTAAAATCATGGATTAACATTTTTGGTTGAAATATTGGGACGTCAATTCGAGTGAATTTGGGTTTGATTTATTATATGCGAAGAGAATTTGAAACTTAAAAGTAATTAAGTTACCGTTAGTTTAGTTGGTAAATTTCGGGAAAATTCAGATTTAGCCAAGGATGGGACAAAGCGTTCTTTTCTATCGGATTTGCTTGCACTCTGCTTTTGCTTTGCTTGGTTTCGAAGCTTCTATCAAGTCCCAAAAGAATTCAAAAAGCAGTCAAAACCCTGTGAAAGAGACGGAGTGAAAACAACAGCACGTACCAATCAAATTATCCTCCTCGGCATGTTACTAATT